>OZ012703.1:5730859-6430510 GCA_963942595.1 Cylloceria caligata
ATCAAGGAAGAATTCTTGTTGCAGGAAGTTCGGAACAATTTTTAATGTAGTTTTTTATTTTTCTTCATTCATGTTGTAAAGGAAATTGCATTTCTGAGAAATGCGGACTATAATGTGACGTTATGTCAGGCATGATGTAAAGCATTTAATGTCGCTGTGACTACCCTCCGGGTAGGAACGTTGACGATGAATAGTGCGGTGAATTTTTATGAAATCACCGGCCAGGCTCCATTCTTTTATCCTACATAGACATAATTTAAGATAGATGTTACCTATAATCATACATACGTTAATTTTCGTAGGTTTGATCGATTCTGGTTTACATGAAGAAGTTGAAAATCACAGTGATCAGACTCGGAGATGTCCTTTCGTTCATCTCGATATTCACATTTTATAAATCACCGATAAAAAATACTTAGCAGGCCGAATGAGGTTTTATCCTTGATATAATCGTATGGTGTATTTCCTATATGCAGAGAGCCGAGTGGCGCCGTACACGGCGTGATACAGCGAATTTTGCTGGAGTAACTTCGTATTTTTACATACAGTGATATAGGCTCAAACATTTTCAGATATATTTAAATCAACGAATGTTATTAAACAGGCTACATAAATGTTCGTAGGATAAATTGTATTAATAAATAAAAAATAAGTTGCGTTAACGAATGAAAAATAAACTGCATTAAAAAATTTAATATTTATATTATAAAGTAGTTGAAATAATCTTTTCGCTACTTTTATTTAAAATTTAAGGTTAGCTTTCTCCTCACAAGTTATTTGTGATGAAAGTTATTTTGCGAACGGGGTTTGTACTCATCGAAAGATTACATATAACTTCAAATTGTATACTTACTTCGTTTATTCTATCCAACGTATTTACATTTTTTGCATCTACCACAAACAGGAAAAATAAAAGCCGTACGGCGTGAAGGCAGTAAAAAATGACTGTGAGAGCGATGGAGACTGTGAAATTTCTCCACCACCGACTCAATTTAGTGTCAAATCGTTTGTACGCATAGAATCTGTGACAATTTGATTTCGGATTTACGAAATCATATAGCGCGAAGCTTCGTTCGAGCCCCAGTTATGTGTTTCTACATCGACTGAATACTCGAAGAGTCCCGAATGCGGGATGAAGCGAAGCGCGAAGACTATCGCGCGGACGATAAATCTTTCGCAGCCGAAAACTTGCGAGAGACCGTCTCCGGTGAGGAAATTGGTCAGTGCGGATATAACGGGACCTTGCCCTTCGGAAACATCCTATAGGACTCCGAGGCCAGTATCCATCAGGATATGCTCTCGTAAAGAATTGGAAAGAACTTGTCCCCCCAAGGTAAATAAAATAAAATAAAATAAAATATTCACGTATTTTATCTTTTACTATCAAAGTAAACGGTCTCCTTGAAATAACGCTCAGAAAGTAATACAACAATACTCATGGGCGTAACCATAATTATGATCTATTACATTAACCCGTTTTTTTTCCCGTACGATTTTAAATATAATTCACTTGTATTATTAGTATTATTATTTAATTTTATATTACAAATGAGTACTTTTCGAGGTAACTGTATTTCAGTAATTTTCTAACATACTTTATCAAAATTATTAAATTATAGTATTGAACTTAAGAATAGCATATATGGAGGGTTAACAATAGATACTCATGTTGAATAGAAAGGAAATTCACTGAAAAATGAATTATTCGTCTGTTGAAGTGTAACCGCGGTTATCGGCACAATTCCTACATTGTGCAACTATATTTGTCCTGATCAATATACCTGCAAAATGTGAATTTGTAGTCACGCGTATCCGCATGCATGAATGTAGGAATAGATATTACACCGAAATGTTGAAAGTACAGCAATCAAGGTTGCATAACATTTCCTGTCCCTGTCCCAGAGTGGTTTTCATGGGTGTGAGGTAGGGGTTTATCAAGAGTCTGCTTGGGCACGTACAAGGTCCCTGGATAATTTTCAACCGGAGACTTCGCGTTATGAGAACGTTGACATTCGATGAAACGACGCGCGGAGTACCAGTCGTCACATCCACTGGGAATTTTAGTCGATATGTCCTCGCGTTTACCTGTAATTAGCTGGACATTGCTATATAGCTAGGACGGTAAGAGCCAAGGAGGAGCCGTTGATGGGATCTCTAATGGAGGAGGATACTCCAGGACTAATCTTGTTGTATTTGTCACGAACACGGATATACACTATACGTATATCACTGTATATAGAGATATAGAGGAGGTAGAATATGTGCACGTGATAACAAGATTTAATCGTCCTTCGGGCGAGTGCTCCTATCTGCTGAAGTTGCAACTGCTGGCGAAGGATACGAGCTAACCATTCGTTCGAACAAAAAGAAACTCATTGAATTAGATCTTCAAGACAATCAACCATATATTATTAACAAAAATATCACGCAGGGAGATAAAACGTTACCTCAATACAAATAACAAAGCTGTATATATATTAAATATAAAATTATGAATGAACAAATAGTTTGTAATCGTTAATATTTAAATGCCTAAAGTTAGAAGACATAATAATATGAAGGTAAGATGAAAAGTTAAAAATTTGACTAAAGAAAAATGTTCGATTTTATTAGATTAGAACTGTTTTGTTTTTGTTTTTCTCTTGAATTTAAAGAAAATTATGCTCAGATGAACATTAATTTTGTAAATATGTATTCGTTTGTTAATTTATTATTGTAAAAAAAAAAATTATTATCCTGCATACAGATACATTGAAATGATATTTATGTAATTCTACAGCTTTGCGACTGTCCACCGAAATGCCCACCATTGTCGAAAAAAAAAATTATTGGAAATTTGGCAGTGCTGATTTTGAAAGGCGCGATAGCCGGAGGTCTTGTCTATTGGACTTCCGCCGAAGGTCTCTGGGGTGATAGTACAGAAACCGAGGACCTTTACTATCGAATGATGAAGACCGTTGCTCCGGCACTACCGGAATTTCCCGATCTCGACGAGGCAATTGACACTTCACGATTTCAAAGTTGCTCTTTGTCCTGCGGAGGATGATTACTCATTCTGAATTGTTTTTCAATCTCAAAAACAGATGAGACTACCGCATCTTGATAGCATGAAGCACAGCATCTGCGAAGCATACAATCATTTCGTATGCAGTACCATCGGAGGATTGATCGAAATTCCATTGGGTGTTAAAAATAAAATAATAGGCGCATTTTTTTCATGCAACCCTGATGAAAGTTCTACCGGCGATAAACAACCTTGAATTTCACAAAAGCCGGAAGAAGATGAATCTTTTAATAATTAGATTTGTAGTTTTATTTATTCCCTTAATCTCGTCAGAGTTAAAAATTATTGTTCATCACGTAAGTCCTGTAAAGTAAATCGTCTGACCTACATAAATGGCGAATAGCGAAGAGTATATACGTGAGATTTAATAATAATATATTTTAATGGTTAACGCGACACCGACATTCCGAGAACGTAATCGTGTACCCTATGATTTTATTTAATGGTCTGGTCCTTATCGTTGTATCAGGGATAATATAGAAAGTCCGGGTTTTATGAGGTGGAAGGTATCACGGAGGGTTGGGAAAGGGACGTTGCCAGCAGAAATCACGTACGCCAGAATTTACGAGAACAGAGAAGAAGAGAGAGAGAGAGAGAGAGAGAGAGAGAGAGAGAGAGAGAGAGAGAGAGAGAGAGAGAGAGAGAGAGAGAGAGAGAGAATAGTAGACGGTGCAAGTTGAAGAACGAAGGAGAGACAGAGCGAGGAATATAGGATTGTTCGTCGCCTTTGGTCGGTTAAATTCGCGAGTGCTGTATAGGTCGATATAAAATATATGATTTTACGTAGTTTTTCCGGAATCGTCCAATAGGCATTTTAACTCCAAGACGTCTGCTCGTTATTTAAACATTAATCGGCCAAGTGAAAGTCGCACCTCCCTTTCCTATTAACCGCTTCCATCCTGTTCCAGTAGCAAAAGCAGCATCCGCAGCTGAGGCAGTCTCTGAGAATCTTTTCTCTGGGCTCTTCCAACTTTCGTACCAGTGACTCGCTCTATCTTCTCGATCTTTCTCCAGAAATTCTGCAATTTTCGTTCCTCTCGTACTTTCGGTAGTTATTCACCATCGAGCGTTTCGTTCGAGAATTGATTAATGCATCCCTCGTTCCTCATTCCATTTTTTTTTATTACCACTGAGAGCAGTCGCGTTGAACCCTCCCTCGTACAGATCGGAAATATTTTGTCTTCGGTCTTAGTTACGTCATCTCGGGGACTCCGATTACTCTCGACCCTGTTACCGTTGCTGCTGCTTCTGCTGGCGAGAGGATAAAATGACCGCGTGAAAAATTGTCAGGAAACTGGATTCGATGAGACGAATATTTACCGGGAGCTTTGACAACTGTTTCATTTCACTAGCACTACGGATTATTGTCTGATCATTGGGAGTCCGAGATCTGTTGCCTTAACGGCGTGGTAAATAATCTACGACGACCGAATAGAGCACATGATTGCAGATATCTATCCGATTGACCTATTGCCCATTTCTACGATATATATTCAAGACTCGCATCGACCATGGCCGATTCAATGAGAGTTCGAAAGATACATGACCGTCTATTGCCGAAATTTTTTCATCTATACGCTTTCTTTTATTTATTTTTTTCTTTCTTATTCATACCGCGAGCGCGTTCGACTCACGTGAAGGACTGTTTGCCGTCGAAGCATCGTACGCCATGAGATTAGAATTCCGCTGGAGTTTCATTCATTTTTTTTTTGCAAGCTGTGCGCGGCGAGAGCACTCGAGGGATCTCGTCGGGGCTGCATCTTAAACGTCTCTCATCGTGCTTCGCTATACTCCCTCACTCGCTTTCTCGAGAGGATACCATCCTTGTGGACTGATATGAGAAAAAAACCGGTGGGAAGGAAGGACATAAAAAAAAGAACTCGAGACCCACGTCAAAATAATGTTCCGCCGTCACGATTTTATCCCGGTAACACTGTCCGAAGCTGCCCAGAATTTCATTTAATTCCTATCGTGTCCCGTTCGCGCTATGCTCTTGGATCTACGTTTCCACGATATTCTCCATTTGCGTTGAAGTCGCTTTCGTGGCAATTTTAATATTTACGTTTATCGAGATACGAGATACTCGGGCTATCGTTATCCTCGTTTCGTCAAAAAATCAATAAAAAAAATTTGTGTAGCTGCGAAACAAAAGAATAATCAAATCGAATTAAAATTAAAGGATGACTCTGTGTTTTCTATGTAAAAAAAAATTAAAACGGCTCGTGGCTTTTGAAACGAAACATAATTAACTATTGTTATTGTGCTACGTACGGGTGCGCTTTGGTCACTATTGTGTATGGGCACGTTATTTTTTTCTTAGCTTTTTAAAACCGTGACACAGCGTGAGACCAGAAGTAGTTATCACGAGGGACCATTTGTCAAGATGGCAATCCAGCTGAGCTTCAACGTTCCTCATAATCCAGAACAGGATGTGAATCTCGCAAAAAAAAAAAAATTTCTAAGGGTAGGTGGTGCACCGTATACTCAATCGTGGGGAGAGATCGTTGATTATCCCTTTGAGTGCTCGTTCACGATTTAGGGGACGATAACGGGGGTTAGAAGTGGTACAGTGCTTTTCTTCTGAGCTCGCACGCAGTGGGTTTAGGTTCAATTCCCACTGGCACCGATGAATTATTTTTTTTTATATATTTTTTTCTCATTCACAATGCTTCGGAATTCGCCCAAGTCCGCCGAGTCTTCTTTGTCTTTTTCGGGCGCATACTCAAAAATATATTAATCGCTAAATTACTGATTAATTTATATAAAAGTTCTCATTTATAAAATATTGATAATAAAACAGTACTCATTTATATAAGAAAGGAAGATCACGACGCAATGAGTGTAGCAATAACGAGCTTCGAAAAATGGCTGCTTGGAACGTTGGCCAGTATACGGTTATCTCAGTGATCGGATCGGAGCGTCCCTGATCATTTTACGGGCTCCCATAAAATTAAAAGAAGAAGTGGTTGACATCGAACTCATGCGGCTCAACCGCTTACCGTAAGGTCGTTTATGCACTAATCGCGCATGGACAGGAATTTTTTATACATGGATTTCATATAAATAAAACACGTCACGTTAATCCTTTTTTCGACAGTTAAATAGTTTATTCGAATCGAAACTTTATTGTTAATGTTATTGTTATTATAATTATAATTATAATAATAATTATTAATAATGTTATTATTACTGTTAATATTATTATATACATACGAGTTACGATATGGAATGTCAGATATGAAGTCGCCTAGCACAGTCAACCGAAGGTACAATGTCAATCGAATTTACACGGAGTCCGTAGGATTATTTACAACATTTTTTCTTTTTATTTTATCTTTTTCGTTTTCTTTAACGTTACATATAGATACCTCGTTATCTCTCTACTTGGTAGTTCAATTTTTTGTTTATATTCGCGACCTTTTAATTATTTTCCGTTAGCCCCTCGCTTCTTTGAGGGAGGGCCATTTTTCTCGGCCCATAATTTTCAGTAGCCCTTGGTTTAGTTCCCTTGGACAGAGGATATGTGATGAAAAGATTTATGAGATACCTATTTCGACAGTCGATTGCCTCGCTTAAATTCCTTTTACCGCATTAAAGAGACTATGAGAGTCGGTCTTTCCTACACGCGCGATAGAGCGGTATCGCGTTTCCATGGATTTTCCACTTTTCCGTCCTTCGACCCGTACACGCACGCACGAACGCACGTACGCGCCCGTGCACACACACACACACATACGCACACGCACACAACCCCACACCCACACACGCACACACACGAAACAGAGGATCAGCCCTTCTCGCGCGTGTGCCTGCAGTCTCGTAACAATGATATACATATATATATATACAGCAGTACGACAATAGCTAACGAGTAATGATTTTTTTCTTTTCTTTTTTTTTCTTCCTATCATACTTAAATGATTTAACTTTGTTACACGCAGAAATACACCTAGCATCTCTGCAGATATACACCAACGCGCGAGTCAAATTCCGTTAATGTCGTTAGTCGCGTTAATATAAAAATGTTTATTCATCTTCCCCAGTCATTATTCTTCGTTCTACAAAATGTATTGTACGGCGGATGTCCCAGTCACTTATCATATACCAAATCTCAACAGGAAACCGATGTAATCGACATTAAAAAGATTTTTTATTAGTTTACAAATATCTTCTTGAAAATCTTTTTTGTGTCAATTACTCGATCATTCAACGATACACTGTTCGGATTACATATTTTGAGATAATCGCTTCGTTGAATTTCATTTCAACGAGCCACGATTGACAAATTCATAGCGAAATTGAAAACGATTTCTTAAACTCGACGTTACAATATTGTCATTGCGGGCGCATGGTTTATTCTGTCAATGACTGGTACTTCCGCCTAATGCAGTACTCTGTATTCACACGTACTTTACTAGTTTCTCTCTGTAATTTATTCTCTTGGCTACACTTCTTCCTCTGTACGGGAACGAAAGATTCAAGACGATCGAAGAACTCGCGTACGAATGGCCGAGCAATTCGGCGATCGAATTTAAATTTACGAAGAGTCATCCCGTTTTCTCGGTGGGTCGTGGGGGATTGGAACGTGGCAGGCGGTACACAGTTCGTTCACTAGCTCGACAGTGATCAGCCGACGGAAGACGAGGGGCCATTCACTTTGCGTTCGCTGCTTCGAATAATTTACCCTCGCTACATTCCAGTTATTTTCCTTCTTTCTTCAGCCAGTTTCGTCGTGCCTTACGTACCTTTCGACAGTTGGCAAGAGTCTCACTCTCTTCCTCGACGTACAGTTCTGCAGTCCGGAAAAACCGGCAGCGTGTTGAACATGCACATTTCGTCCCTCGATACGAAACTGGGAGAAACATACTTCCGGTAATTCTTGCAGCAGCACGAAATCAAGGGAAGTTGTGAGGGAAAAGTTGAATATAAAAGAGAACAAAATTGCATTACATCGAGGAAGAGAAGTTAGCGGTTAGGTTGAGTACACAAATGGCTGAACGGTCACCGTTGGATAATCATTTGAATTGAATACCGTCGCTTACGTATCTCGAATACTTTTCAAGAATTCAAAGTCCGATTGATCGGCCGGTAAAAGTTTTGTATCAACTTTTAATTGATATATGTCGGCTGGAAGAATGAAACGTTGAAAGTGTTTGCTCACTGCACACTGCACTTTTTCTCTTTGATCGTTGATACATCGAGAACTGACAAACGGAAATTATTAGGCGAGCAAAGTTCTGAGTAGTTTGGAGTAGTAGAGCGTACGATAGCGAGGTTTAATTTTTATTGGTTAATTCTTCGAGTTTGTTATCGAGCGGACAACCACCAAGTTTCTGTTTTTCACCTCGCTGCCTCATCAATTCTATTTCTGGATCTGTTCGCTCTTACTTTGCGGATTCGCTATTTTTCCGTCTTTCTCTTCTACCTGAGCTCGCCCTGTCCTTTTCTCTCTCGTCTTTTGAGTAACATCGCCTCGCTCGCTTCTCCGTCGTTATCGCGTTTGTACTTTGAGAAGCAGAGAAACCGTCGAAAAGGAAGGAACGAGGGAACTCGGTTGCCTCGTTTCACTTGCTCGTCCCATCCATCTTCGGCTCGGACTTCGGAAGTGCGCGCGTTAGGGCGCGATCCAACGCCGCTTTGACTCACCCTCCGGATCGTTTGCACGGGCAGTATCTTGGTTTTCGCGCCTGGTTGTTCTCGCCTGTTAGGGAATTCCGTAGCAATGCGATCTCGCACGGGCTGCTTTTGCCGGTTTCGAACATGTAGACATATAATTAGCTCTCGGTTTGGTATTAGTGTTCCTTTATAGACTCGCACGTTTGCACACACGTACACGCATACACTCACGCACTCGAGATATTCTCCATGAATGGAGAGTTCGCAAGAACGTTTGGGTCGTTGACCCCGGTCGCTTAACAGTCACAGGGTTCTCGTTGCTCCGGAGACACACGTTTGCATATTTGTTTCTTCGAGCTGCGAGGGGCATTTTGGATAATTTAGCGGTCTATACGGGTTTTAGACGCAACTCTCGGGAAGTCTGTTGGCCATTAAACGTCGTTTAATCGCCTCGCCGTCGAGACACTCGCCAGCCACAACGAGCTGACCGGCTCCCACGACGACCCCGGTGATCCCTGAGTTCGGCAACGACGGAATGGTGCTTCTCGAAGGTAACCTCAGCTCCGTTGGCCTTCCGGTAAACTTGTGACACAGCTCGTCTATGCTCGGCGTCGGACCCGGTGTCACCCAGTGTCCCGAAGGATAGCCACCCGGATAATTTGGTGGGCTGACCTCCACGAGGTTGCCTTCTGCAATAAAAAATTAAAATAACGAATATATGTACATGTGAAACGAATGGGTCACGTTAGCGCGTCGTTAAAAATATTGTGGAAGTAACGAGATAGATACGCGAAACTGCTGCCATTAAACTTGTGTATTGCGACCATCAAGCCATAAAATCGTTTCTTCGTGGAGTAGATATTGCAATCTTTGCATACATATCATAAATATTATTGAGTCATTATTTTTAATCGTCTGCGAAATATACAATATGGTATACAATATACAACGAATATTGCGTCACGTATTGAAAAAAAAAGAAAGAAAATAGTAAAATGCACTAGAAAAATGTAAATAAAATGATCGAATTTTATAAAATTTCGTATAAGATACATCTGCACCAAGTTATCGTAACCTTTGTTAGTTATGAAAATGAATTTAAAAATTCCATGAATCACATTATGAATCTAACAAGCAAAAGGAAATGTCACGATTACAAAATTTCGTGACCAAGTTAAAAAAGCATATCGCTTCGAAGGAATGACGAACGATGACTGAATCTTTGAATGATCTGAAGGTGCGATAAGTGAATAATAATAATAATGTATGATTGGACGTACTTCGCGAGGAATACCTCGCTCCAAGATTCTTATCATCGATACCTTCGGACTGTATTACAAAAGTAGAATAAATATTTGCTTCGAGTGCATTGTTGCTTACCAAATTTGTTCGGTATAACGTCAGGATCCGTTTCCACATTCTGCTGAGTATTCTGTAGCGGATATTGCTGCGTCGGAATTTCTCTGAGTTCAGCTGGTTTTTCGTGTCGCGGTTTTGAGACTCGCTCGCGTCTCGCTCTTACGACAACCACGAGGACGATGAGTGCAAGAGTCACGAGCGCACCGACGATCATTCCAATCAATGGCGACAGAACAATCCCCGCATCTTGTCCTGTAGAAGAAAAAAATTAAAATAGAACAATAAGTATGAAAACTGTGAGTACCAACGACAAAGAAACGAGGGAAATAACAATTGCAATTAGTTATGTACGCGACGCTTGAATTCTAAAAATAAAAGTCTATTTTAATAAAGTGTGAGCAACGTTTCAGCACTTTAGTATACCTATTATCCTGAGGGTGCGAACGTACGTACTGAATTAAGAGGTGTTTCCGCGTGCATTTATGCATTCGTACATAGGAAAACAGAGCATATGTTGTTTTTTTAATCGGATCTCATGCATGACAGCCTATAGTAAACTGGCCATTAACCGCAACTCTGCACTGTGCTAAAGAAAATCCACTTTGCTGCTTGATATAACTGTTTAGCACCTTCTTTTACTTTTGTTTTTTTTTGTTTTTTTTTTTTTTTTTAATACACCACCATTTTTTCTTTCTTTCCACGATGTTGATGTTTAACGCCGCAGTGAAAACAGAGGCTGTTATACGAGGTATATAATTCCTGCTGGAATATAAGGCGAATATGAGCAAAGTACGACCGTTTGGGAGCCGCGAAAGACTCCTCTTATTCTTTTACTACGGTTGTACAATCCCGCGGTATGTTCTCTGCGGCTTTCTTGTAGTTGGTTCTTCGAGGTGCGCCGAAACGTTCCAAATACAGAGAATACATATGTAACGAATACACAGCGGTGGAAGATAGTTCCAGAGCGTGAGACTCTGCCCGCTGTTTTTGTCGGATAATTAACAAAACTGTTTTCATGCGGCACGCCTATCCAGTAGTAACGCGGTAGGTAGGAACCAACGGCGAAGAGGTGAGGCGGGAAAAGGTTTCTGACGATCTCTGGGTCACGGGACCCACCACCACTTCAGGGTTCACCGCACTACGACTCACTACCTTTATATACAGAACCTAAGACTTTGTTATTGCCTTCGTAAGCTCCGTGCTCTTTACTTAGTCGTGGTCGCTCAACGGTCGCTCCATACAGAGTACATAGCTCGCGTTACGTACATACAGCAGTATAACTTATAAAAAAAAAAATGTGTATGGAGTGTATTTCATGGTTGGTATTTCTTGTAATGAATGCGTAGACCAAGTATAATTGACTTATTAAGTACGGGGAATCGTTTGCTGGGACCAATAGCGTTAACCTGCCTTCGTTTATAACTAAAAAAAAAATATTTCTGTTATGATTATTATTTTATGGCATAAGAGAAGGTACAGAATGAGAATATTTCACACTTTTTAGACATTTGATGGAATAAAACGTACGATTTGAAGATCAATAAGCGATAAAATATGGTTAAGGGTTTTAATGTTAGATTCGATACTGATACTTCACCTTAAAATTTTCAACATATTTCTCTCGGACCCACATCTTTCCAGGGATATCGGTTAAGCGGGTATCATTGCGGGAATACGGTATCGAGTGAGCCGCACAATTCTGACATTTTTCAGAAAATCTGGGTCCAAGAAAAATGTGTTGGAAATCTTTAGCTCTGTCTTTCTCTCTTTCACTTGCGGACCCTTGTACTCAGTCGGTAACAAAAACTGTAATCTGAAGTTATTTATGACGGTTGATCTGTCGCATAATAGAGAACGTCGACGACCTTCGCCTAATAATTCTGCAGGACAACGTTCACGTATTTTATCCGATAGATCAACCGTGAAGAAGAAATTCAGGATCGCAGAAATATTAGTAGTTTTATGTCTCTTGCACCCATACACGTTCCACATTATCTTAAGGGGAGGCGAAACCTCCATCAGTATGAAAGAGATAGAACTAATATTGCGCTCACGGCGAAGTAAAAGAGAAGCAGCACATCCGTGTAAGCATCGAGGTTTCATCTCACCTTAAGGGAAAGCGAAACATCCATGATTGCGAAAGAGGTAGAACTAGTATAACGGATACGGTGGAGTGAATCAATGGAACCACCGGTTACCTCCCTTTGGGATTCAATTTTAGCTCAAAGCAATCGTTCCTTTTTAGTTACTTCCCCCGTTGTGGATAACTCTTTAAGTATTCTAAAAGCAGGGAACGAGGAGTACGTTTATTTATGAGATTCCTTTTTGTTTTAAAGTGACTATTGCTTTGTTGTGGTTATATTATGATTCCATCGTGGTTAAACAATCGAAAATTAACCGAAAACGAATTTTGACATGACGGTTGTTTGCAAGCAACTACAATACGACTAGTAAACGATGGTCACACGGTTTCGTTAAGTAGGGTGCTCATACAAAAGACTCGTGAAAGGGTTCTTATCACTCTTTCTCCTTGAAACGTTGTCCGATACACGTTCCATTTTAGAGAGATTAATCACTGCCTCCTCTGCTTCACGTTCTATACTCAAAGTTTTCGGCAAGGTACATAACGCAACGTCTTTCGTAGTATACAATGAAGAACCTGTGCATTAAGTGTATCGCATTATACCAGGGTTGTATCCTCGGAAAGCCTGTCAGACTACGAGAACTTACGAGAACTACGTCCGATTAAATAGACTATACAATATGACTTTCTTGTATCGTAAATACTATAGATATTGCCAAACGTTCTACAAAGCTCCAAGATGTTCAATACGTACAATATGGCGAAACTTCACCAAGAAGCAGGTACATTGTTTCGAAGAAATTCTATAGTTATAAATGATCAAAGCGTCCTCGTATAACAATCATCTATTTTATTCCGTCTATCGCGTCTCGCGTTTGTGCCCGCCGTTGAGCGTTACGGAATCCACGGCTGCCGAGTATCGTATTTTCAATCGACTGTTTTCGTATATAAAAATAATATTTGACTGCGTAATATGCTCTACTAATATTTATTTCACGATACAACAGTTTATATTATGTAGGGAATGTAACGATCTGATAAACTGTAGTTGATTTGTCGTAAGTGTTGACAACCTGTGTACATCTCGTAAGTATTTGCAACGTGTATACGTCTTGTAAGTATTTGCAACTTGTGTACGTTTTGTAAGTGTTTGCAAAATGTGTACATCTCGTAAGTGTGTTGTGTTTAGACTGTGTCACGTCGAAGTGTCCGTTTAAAGAGAGATGCTTCCCGTCGAAGTATTTATCTAAGTCTGATCAATCGAAAAGTTATTTTTGTCTCAAGGGCGCTCGCGGGGGTTGGCGTACTCTCCTTCTCATTGGTGGAGTGAAGGAAAAAACTCTGTACGTCAGTGACGCTACTCAGCCATGTGGGGTCCGTAAGGTCCGTACTTGGGGTTCCCTAGGACGAGCGCGCACGGCCTCCGCAAAGAATTATGCAGGCGTCCTGCTGGATCGAAGGATTTAAAAAGTTTTTTAGTTCTCTCACAGCTGTAATCAGTATGCGGAAAGTCCTTGCTTGGAAAATCCTCCAATCTTCTGTCACGTACCGTCACAACGTATATCGTCGTTTCGTTGGCTGTGACACCATCCTTCCACTTCGTTTCAGACGCACAGCAAACATTTCTCTTCACCATTGACGCAAGCTTCAGATAGCGCATCCAGTAACGACGGAAACGCACCTTCTATCTCGTAAAACTTGTAACGGGACTTTAATCGTGTTTCAGCAGAACCCAAGAATGTGCAGAGCGAAACGTCTGTGGTGCGGCCATTGCCGGTAGTAAAGATAAACCGGCCTTTCCATTCCACTCGCTCTCTCGCTTACACCCTATTTATTTTCCTCTTTATTAGCCGTTTCTACTATACCTACCGTTGAGCGCCAATAATTCGAGACTTTCGCCACTCGAAACGCTGGCGTCAAGGGATGGCAAGCGTGTGAGCTTTTCCCACGCATTCGGTGCTTCGTCACTGCTAGTCGTTTTCATTATTCTCTTCCATTTCGCCTTCTCATGCTCCAAACTCATACAAAAGCCTTGCACAAAATCGTAAAATTTTCCATTCGCTGTTGTAGCCGCGGTAATCGTTGTTGAAATTTAACTGCCCGGTGTACTGTGGTACTGCGGCTGCAATGGTAATATTACAATACATTGGTACTTTTAACGTTGACTACCGAATAATATCGGTATAATCTTTTGGGCATCTCACGTAAATCGTTACGGTAAACAAGTAGTTGAAGATTTGTCATTGTATCGCCTAGTAGAAAGTGCCAATGGACAGAAGTATTTTCTTGGTAAATTTCTGGCTCTCGTTGGTCCAGATCGAAGAACTTTTGCACTGGGTCAACAACGATCCGAAAGGTTCGATGGTTCGCTCCGATGACGCTTTGTCATGCGTAAACGAGACACGGACCTTCTCAAACTCTCGACCCTGTCGCACGCTGATTTAGATTCCGACAGTGTCCTCGGTTCCATGATGTTTTCTCTGTGATTGTAACCCAAGATAAACATCTCGGTTAATTCAACGGGGTCCCACTTATCAGGTGCCGAGCTGCCAGCACTTCCAACATCGGTATCGCCTCTCTCGGAGACTATAATAGCGAGGGTTTACTCGTCGTCAGAACTGAGTGACACAGTCCCAAATCCTCACGAGAATTCGAGAACTCCGCGGGGAACAAACTCCGGTGTCTATATATCTTACTTGAATATTAATGAATCTAGGCTCGTATGCTATTGTTCCATGGTAGAATCGTCATATCCACTTACTGAGCTACGCTACGACTTTTGGAAAACTTTAGGAGAACTTTATGCGGCTTTTGTAGCAATGTGAATATCACACTATAATTTTACTTAAAGTTATATGGCACCTCCCCCCACTTCTGCAAGCTTTTCAATTAGTATTTCTTCGAAGGTTCCGTCGTGAAATTGGTTGGAATTTTGCGAGTAGCTAAGTAACGAGTATAAGAAAGTAATGATGACAGCGCCACCTCGACATTCGTCTAAATAATATTGAATAATGGTGAATTTTGTTAAAAACATATAATTAAAAATATCATGTTTTACTATTTAGTCCAAAAAGCAAATAAACATCGACTTTGACAATCAATTTTAGTTGATAAATGTGAGTTTACATGAATTTAGCTCTGTGCCGATTTGGGGATTCCCCCTGTTCTCTAACGTCCAGCGACAGCTTCACCGTTCTCTTACTTTCAGCTTATGATCCCATTCCGGTATAGTTTCAGACGCTCCGACCGGAAAAGGGTTAATATTGTGTTTTAAAATCATTTTTAATTATTATTATTACATATAAGAGCTTGATTGTCAAAATAATAAACTATGGCCTGTTATGATTACTTGGCCTGTCTTTCGATATTTCCGAACACAATCTCATCTGAAATTCGAGGAGATAGCGCAGAGTTTGAGATAATCGTAGAGTTGCGAGAACTGGACCATCACATCGATGTATGGGATTGGAGGTAAGAGTTAAGTCGCTTGGATCTTCGCTTAGTCTCAGGGATTCAGGGGTGGTTGACCGAGCTTTGCTATAGCAAGCTCTCAATCCAAAGTCAAACGTTGACACGCGCATTTCAATTACGTCTTCAAAGCACTATACTCTGTAGCCGTTCGCCTTCTAACTTATTGTATTTCTGTAATCCAGTCGGCATCTACCTCCGTATCTGCTTTAGCTCTCTTAAGTCCGATATGGAAATTCCTATTAAACATTGCACGGTGAATGCTTATCAGTACTTTAACTTTGGGATATCGAAATGAAAGTAAAATGTTTATTCATTAGAAATTTATGAAAATATATTTACGAAAAGATAATGATAGACGTGTTTTGTATAATTGCGAATAAACTTGACACAAAGAACAATCCGAAAAAATGCGAATCGTCTGAAAGGGAATTCTAATTTCGAATCTTTTTATTGTAACATGGCGCAACTAATTCAAATATTCATTACAAAGGGAATGGTTAAGAGTCACTAGTGTGCAATTAGTGAATTTTCTTATACAGCCCTGGTCTGTAGTATCCTTTGAGTTCATCAGTATCATAAAAATGTATAGAAGATCGCGTGCGATCTGTCAGTATCAGACCAGGGCTGTATACTTAGGTCGACAAAGCTGATTCGGATTGCAAAGTCGACTAAAGCAACGTCGCTTAACCAGGCAAAAATTAGCCACGTTCAAGCCGGTTAAAAATTAAACGATTTTTTGTCGGTTTCGTTTGGTGGAATTCATAAAATGTTCCTCAATTTTAATTATATCGATCTATTCTACAATTTTGTAGAATCTATGCATTGCTAGAGACGTTAGCAATGATATTATTCTTAAAAATATGAAGTTTTTTTTCCACGAACCGCTTATATTTAATCTAATACACCAAAAGTGAGCTAAAACAATAAGATTGGTGTATAAAGCCCGTCTAAATGTGTTGATTTGATATCCCTAAAGCAATATATGTATTTTACCTTAAATTTGTATAATTATTACGGTTATCTACTATTGTGACCATTGTAAAAATATACGACCGACTCGAATAGAGAAATTATGAATCGTACTTTGAACATTGCAGAACATGTTTTTTAAAAAAGATAACGTAATAGATGAAATGAATAAAATGTTCCAAAAAATTTAATATCGAAAAAAAAACATTAACACTAAAAAAAAATTATAATTTCTTCATTTTTATGTATAATTTTTTTGTTGGTACTTCAAAAGTTTTATAGATCCCACAAGTTTGTTCAACGATTGGATATAATCTGAATGGAGCAGCTCTCTAGGCATTGCATGGCACAAAATCTAAAATGGCGATTTAGCAATGAATAATTTTTAGCTGGCATAACCGCAGTTAGTTTTTGGCCGGCTAAGCTGGCATAAGCAGCCCGATCAATGTTTCATTAGCCGGCTTGGCAGTCCTGGTTGTACATCGTTAATCTAAGGGATGGTACGGAAAGGGAATACAGGTGATGCTGACACAAGAAGTGGTGGCAAACTCGATAGCTTTTTACATGTTACTTTTTGTTAATTAACGAAAGAGGTTTTTTCGTATCGATGATCGCTCACGTTGGGCTCCACTTTCATAAAAATTCGAAAAAAAATGCGAGGGTGTGGGCCGGGTACCGTACCGGGGATCTTCCGATTGGTGATCGACTGCTCTGACTCCGGGTCACTTACCACACTTAATTCGAATCATCCTCATAAATTATCTTGTTATAATACAATCCATATAGATAAATCATAGTCTATCCCCTGTCTCTCCATTCTATATTCATCGTCTTTGACCCTTAGTCAATTTCCCTTCCTCTCCAAATGGACACCAATTGCCACAGCAATTTCATGAAGATTAGAAGGAATTATTCGATGCTGTGGCCAGATGCTTCCAAGGACTATTGCTACAGGGGGTGTGCAAGAGTGAGATGAGAAATCGTCATAGACCCGTCTGACTTGTCTTACGAGTTCCAGTAGCAACTCGAGATGATTACCCGAAATTTTGCTCGGATGAGAAGTTGACTGTGGATAGGATCAGGAAAAGGGATCGTGGAAATCTTGTCCACAATAACGATTTATCATAGAACGTGTGTATGGGGGAGGAGAGAGAGAGAGAGAGAGAGAAAGTTGGCTGATTGTCGGTAAAATTTGGTGAGGTTTAGACAAAGCCGCCAGCGGTTCGCCATCTCAATTATTGCGCTGGCTTCTCTCGCTTTCTCTATAGGAATTATAGTTTAGCCCCGGGCGACGAACCTGCTCACCCACTCCCTCATCCCGTTTGATTCCTCTCCCTACACCCTTGTTACCAGCTCCGCCACGTTGTCGATGGCCCGTTATCTCGCTCCTGTTATCATCCATTCCCTTCCACGACGTCGTTACCCCTAATTTGAATTTCCGCGGGGCACCGTTACCGAAATTATTCGGCTGGCAGAGTGGTAGCGAGGGTGGTCGGGCATTCTGGTGCTGCCGGTGCAAAGGTGCTCAGGGATGTTGGTTATACTCTAGGATAAACGGTACAGTTTTTGGCCCGTTAACGAACGGCCAATATCTGTTCATTGGCATCTTTCCATCTCTCCCTCCGAGACGTACTTCACAGGCCAATCTCTGACGCATGATTCACGGCTATAACATTTATCTTGCACGCTAGGCTCGCGGTCTTGTCCAACGGGCAAGGTTCGAGGATTTCTCACAGTCGTTCAAAGCCCCCGAGGGTGTTCGATGGTACCAAAACTTGATCCGTAATGCGCCGTTTCTCCCTTTTACCGATTCCTCGATCTCGCTGTACTCTACCCTCTTTTCAAACTACCTTGTACACAATCGTATCAATTTACGATAAGTATACTGTAAATACATTGCAAAGGAATAATCGTTGTATCATTGTGAACGCTCCGACAAAATCGTAAAATGGATCGGCATAGATAAATTTAATGAAAACAAGAGATAAAAAAAATAGTAAAAAAAATAAACAACAACAACAACAACACGAGATTACAAGGTAAAATAAAAAAAGTTTATATCGGAAAATATGGAGTGTGCTGGGGAGGATGCGAAGCTATCTAACTCAATATCGTTTCGGGAGGGTAAATAGAGAAGAGAAAAGGGGAAAAAAAGGTATGAAATCCAATAGTGTGCATACAGAGAGGATTCCGTCTCTCGTGCACTCGCTAGATTTATGTATTTATTGCGTTTTCCTTTCCTCGATTATCATTCTCTCTCCCTCTCCTTTTTCACCGGACATTCGAACATTCGCGATAGAAATGCAGGTCGTCCTCATTTTTACAGAATTTCAAATGCAACCAGGAGACAGATCATCGAGAGGGAGCTTCGCCCTACTTTACATCAGGTGCCATTTCTTTACCGCAACTCGTGTTTTCTCCTCGAGATACTCGCCCGATGGAATATTTTCATTTGTGGACAACTAAGAGTTGTTATACAGCGTACTTAAGTTATTTACTTATGTATAGGTATAAATGGATGTATATTATTTAGTCGCATCGTAATGTACAGTGTAATGTATAGCGTAATGTACGTACGATGTTATACGTTTTGTGCAGGATAAGAGTTGTTTCGCACGTTATTCGTGATAGGTTGGTGGAGTCGACTTGCGTGTGGTCACATATGTACGCCTACCAACACATTTACCTCGTATCTTACAATTTACTGTACAGTTGCTGCGTATTCCACGTGCCCCTCGGTTTTATACATAATGGATACGTATATAAGGTGAAGGAGCGACTTACTTTGCGGATTTTCGCAATTCAGCTTCGTGACGCTCGACGCATCGACGTCGACGGCATACGACAGGCTGTGTGAAAAGCAAGCGTCAATGGCAAGAGGCAGACATGCCAATGTACTTATGTTACGTTCGTAGTTGAATATTTGTAAATCGAAAACGATTGATAAGCGTCAGAAATTTTTTTATTCGTAGCAGTGACGCGTTATTCACTATGAGCGCAATCCAATTTTCTAGTAATGTTGTACGGGCATCGGTACTTTTTTCCAATATCCTTTTATCTGTTGTCGCGAAAGACCTATCGTGAAGATTTGAGGCTGCAGTGCTTTATCTACGATTCGACCTTATCGAACTTTATTGAATCTATTGAAGATTCAAGTTGCATAGAACATTGTGCGCTTAAATAAATTTAGTCAATGATTGAATAATTCGAAAGACGACCTTATAAAGCATCAACCGAGAAAACTGATCAATTTGTCTCCCACTAAAACAACTAAGACAGACGATTTTTTCGGGGCGACTGTACTCCAAAAAAATATAACAGAGAGTGGTCCCACTGGCCCGTTAATAGACTTTAAAAGTAACGGCCGCCTCTAGATTCTGTCCAGAAATTGTCAAAGCTCTCACTCCTCTGAGCAGACTTACCCCGATGGACGATCGCCGATCTTTTCCAAGTTCGGGAATCTCGTTTGTTCGGCTGACCGAGTGGCTATCGATTCTGTGTAACAGGCCAAATTCATTACACAAAAACATCCTCACTCGAGATAACGATATCAACGGACAAAAATAATGCAGCAAGATATAGTTTGCAAATTAAATTATAAAAAAGTGGATAAAAACTATAAGACAGATCACAATGTATACAAGACGGAAAATCATAGCGCACCTCGCGGGGTTTTTTTCCGTCTTGTTAAAAACTGTGTTCCGTTAGAAAATTTCGTCAAGCAGGTCGACAAAGTCGAGTCTCTCGGTGTGATCTCTTGCTCCATAGCTCTCGGTAATATTTTTCATGCTTCCACGAGATATATAGGTATAGTATAAGTGGTACAAGGTAGTACAGAATATAATGTATAGCCAGGAGCAGCACTTCGGGGCCGCTAGTTTTTACAGTAGAGTAGACAGTGGGGAAGGCGATAGTCGGTAGTGGAAATCGTTATGAAGAGAGGTCGCGCGTTGGGAGGCACAGGAGTATGAGGTTTTCCTCTCGCTGGATCAGCCGTCATATCGATATAAACGACGGTTAGGGGTACAATAGAACGGTTGGTTATCTGCTCCGGTGATGTATGACCAGCGGGGTGAACCCCGTGTACCCGTTCGACCCCTGTCACCCCCTCGCGCGCCCCTGATCCAGCGAATACGGCGACTACGAAGCTCTCTCGCTCCACTATCCCGCGCATAAAATATCGGCTAAAGCGAGCCGCATTATTTCCCGTGACTCCCGCTTGACTCGATGCAAAAAAAAAATATATAATATATATAACTTTTTTATTTTCGCGTGCGCATAATCGCCAGGTATCATAGCCTGGCACGATTCTCAGGTGCCCGTTACTTTGAGTCACTCACGGTGTTACTTGAGTCAATATTTCAGTAAGATTATATCTTCGTCTAGACAGGACGAGATTATTTTTTTTTATAAAATATCAAAGAGAGGTGGTCCTTTGAAAAAAATTCGTTTTCTTTCCGCAGCTATGCGCAGGGTAATAATTTCTTGACTTTCGGCTAGAGACACAGAATTGAGGAAAAGCAATTACAGGTAATGGTTCAAGCGTCCGAGAACGAGTCGGTATAGCTGGGTGCGATATTATAGAAAATGGAGAGATACGAATTTTTACAGGAGGACGGTCATTAAGCGATTCTCGCTTCATTCTCGGTCTTTTCTATATCTCTCTCTTCTCTTTTCTCTTTTCAACCGAAATCTCTTTTACCCTCTCACCACTTACGTTCCTCATCTCGGTTGGTATACTCCCATTTCCACACCTTTCGTCTCCCGGCCTCGGCTCCCGCTCGCCATCTTTCGTTTCATCTTCTTCTTCTTTGTCTTCCTCTTCCTCTTCTTCTTCTTCTATTTCTCTCTTTTCGGACATTAAGCCGTGACGCTCGGGCGCACAGGGCCATCCGCGTAATTTTCCGTGGCGTCCCCGAAGTATTTTTCTCTCGTTGGTGCTGCACTCCGGCTTTCACCTCCAGCTACTCCAGGCTCTTTTTCTTATGCCTCTTCTTGTCCCATCGTTAACTTCACTTATTCCTGTTTACCCCATTTAGCTGGCGGTAACCCCTCTCGCTCTTGTAGCTTCCCATCCTGTCGACATCGCTGAAGTCCTCTGTGTTTTCCTACCTCGCCAGTTGCCGAGACCTCGTCCTTTTTATGCTTTCGGGCTGTTCCCCGTGACCTTTTCTCTTTTACATTTGGCGCACCGACTTTACCACCTTCCTTGTCCCTGTCCATACCCTCGCCACTTCGTCGTCTTCTCAACTGTCGTTGAGAGCACAAGAGCGAGGTTAGAATGGACCGTATCCCACACGCGTGGAGATAATTAGTTCGTTCTCCTTTTTTCCATGGTACTTCCGGCTCCGGGCTGTTTTCTCACTTCTTCTTTTGAGCCAATTCGCCGTAAGAGTCCTGCTCGTGAAACGAGCGAATTAGGCGGCAACCACTTCCGTCCTGGCCCGCAACCCGCGGCTGCCACTCTTAGTGCTTGCCCGCCTGCCCGCGCGTTCCACCCAAAGCTCCAACGACTTTACCACAGACGCCTAACGCTTTCGTTCCAACCCCTCGAGCGCCCTTAGCGAGCGCCGACCCTTCGCCATCCGTTATGTCTGCTTTTCTCTCTCCGACACCAATTCGTTCTCTCGATACTCCCGTCTCTGTCTCTCGTTCTCCCAACCGCGTTCCCGGTCTCGTATTATTCGTATTTGATTAAATGCAAAAATTGGTTCCTGGCCAAAATGTTTTGCAGCTGGTAGGTATGACTCGGACATCGCCGCTTCTCGTCAATCCCGTAAGCGATGGCTCCGAGTTGCAACGGGTTTCACTTGTTTTCCAAACAAATATCATGACTCGGGTCTATTTTCCTTCGCAAACATTTGAGCAATAAGGGCGATGAAAGTACACACTGTCGTCGCTAAACCTTCGGCGTGGTTTATCCGTCGGATAAATGAAAGCTATAAGTTTTACGGATATGAGTAACGCAAACTTGCGTCATTGTTGAATTTACGTGTTGCGGGTTTGTTAGACCGTCGTGTCTGAGAAAGTAAACGGCAGTCATGGTGCTGGTGCTGACGATGATAGTGGCGGTGATCCGTCTTGCTTACCATTTCCAAGCTGACACCACCCATTTTTGCAACCGTGGGAGATTCCCAGGTCCACCATAATTTCTCTCATCGTGTAACGAAATTCAACTATCCCGTTACACCGAACGACGACATCGCGCGGCACCAGCACCGCCATAAAAATATGTAAAACGTTATATCGAGCACGTTATAACTCACCCGTACGTTTTTCAGCATCACGAAAAGTCACCTCGCTGAGAATAACCTTCTGACTGCGTCCTTTGGCGTTAACCGCGTAGACTGCAACGTGAACGCCAGCATCCACGGAAGCTTCTAATCCGGAAAGTGCGAAGATTGGCTCGTCCGAAGCGGATACGTTGTAGAGGGGTCGTATGCTTGGCAAGAAGTCGAGATCACCGTGATAAACCTCCAAAACGAATTTTTGTGGTAAGCCACCGTCGTAACCGGGTACGCACTTGACCTCAACGCTCGTGTAAGTTTGATTGGCGAGGGTGCAATTGCGAACGGGAAACGGCTTGCCTGTAACATCAAACGATAACACAACAATTTTTACAATGTTTTTATATGTACAGGCAATTTTATTTTTTATTTTTTATTCTTATCGTTGGTGTACCGTACGATTTTTTCTCATTACTCTTTCCAATATTTTTATACAGTTTTTGCGTGTACCCCAATGTACTTTGTCTCTTTCGCTCGTGAATCCCGGGAATACCAAACGAAATATACTACCACCACTGTGACGTACATAATACATATCCGCAATTTGATACAAACAGAAACAGACGAACTTTTGCGGACGTGATGCGTTGGGTATAATTTTATTCAACGGCGAGTTTAGAGTCTCGTCGAAATGCAGAGGGTGGTCGACGAGAGCGGTCGGGGATGGCGAAGTGGAAACGGGATGAGAGACGATTCTGGGGAGTTGGCGAGCAAGAGGGAATTCAGAGAGGGGGAAGCGCAATTCGGTAGGTGGATGAAACGAGCGAGAGTCATTTCGTTTTGATTCGCATCGCCGCCGTCCGTCAACGTCCATACTGGCGAACAACCCCTCCCCCTCCGGCGCTCTATAGGTATACGGTTCTCCGTCGTTCACCGATTTCTCTCGCACTGACTACACGTTGACGTTGACGGCGACCGGTGCCTCCCGTCAACGTCAACCTCGATTTCCGGCCCTGTGGAAAACCGGAAACCGCTTCGGCCCGCGCGCGCTTCGTTGGAATCAACGAAGAATTAACGGTCCCGCGTGTCCTGCCCTCTCCCTTCACCTCCTCCGATTCCCCCGTTTCTATAGTGCTCTATTTTTCGCTCGATCTTTCACCGGCTTTTTCATCCTGCAGTTTTCTCTCATTCACTCACATTTCAACCGTTGATAGTCTGTCGCGTCTTCTCGTTGAGCTTTTTTTTTCTGTTTCAATTCATCTTTCGCTCGTTGTTTCGATTACATTCTTTTTTGCCACTCCATTTCACTTTTTGCACGATTCAACGAACCGTCGTCGATTAGTCAGTTCCCATGGTCATTCAATGATTCATCACTCTATATTTACCGTGCGCCTACGTATAGCGACTGAATAATCGACAAAATCAGCGAATCGTTGATTAATACATAGTTGATGGAACCACCGTACATTTAGGCCCTTTCTCTCTCCCCCTCACCCCCATTACTGTTCTGGCTATACCTACCTAACTGCTCACTCAATTCAAAGTACCTCAATTATACAATTGTGTGTCTAAAGCTAGTTTTCACGTGGTAATTTCTTGATTTTTTTTCCAAATAAAAATTAATTATCATCACAGGACATTTCACACGAACTCAAGCAGGGTAGACTCTTTGCTTAGACATCCTCTGGATAAAAATGGAATGGATTCTACTCGAGAACACGTAAAGTTTAATTTTTAGCCCGCTCACGTCACGCTCCGGAGTTTTAATTTGTATAATGAAGGCTCGGATAACTCCCTTCATTAATTTCCCGGCCGCCTCGAACTCGACGAGAACGGTAAATGAAATACAGGGATTCGTAGAGTTTCTCGCGACAATTTTTTCTTCTTGTGTTTCCTTTTTCTCACAGTAATCCAAATATTTCTTTATTTAACAATTTTACAAATTTTATAAATCAATATATATTTTCTTAAATATAATTAGCAGAATAAATGCACCAAATTGTTTGTTTAAAATAGTTGCCGGTACTAATGTCAAATTAACCAAACATTTAATTCGCCACGGTGTTCGGCGGTGTCGCTTTGCGAGTTTTTGTTTCTTGTAAACTAAAAGAAATACGAATTAATGTGTGAGATCCCGCGGCACGCAGTCAACACACCTCCCAACATGGATATGAATCGTTCTGTGACTGTCATGTTCCATATAGATGCGCTGATGCTGTTATTCCGTTATATCCGCTATAATGCTTTGCTGGTGGCACGTAACGTTTGGAAATAATATAATATTTCCGGTGAGTTGAATTTCCGCTCTCAGAGCTGTTACCATTGAGCGCGTTACCCGCGAGATATATGCGTAGTTATCCTGTTGGCTTATTACGAGCTCTTTGCTTTGGAAAGGGAATGTTGCGAACGAGAGATGCAGTATACCATAGTACGCAGGCTACAGGAAAACGGGATTCTCCTTCGGGTTTCTACATTTTCTATCTCTACTCTTCTCACTCGCTCTGGACCGCGTTACCGATGAAAATCGGCAGAGCGTGAGTCGTACACCGGAAGTTTCTCGAGCCCCTGGGAGTTTCGAGAACGCTTTTAGCGTGATTTCCTCGCTCGATCGACTTGGCCGTAATGGCATTGGGAGAGCGCAGCCAGTCGCGTTGCAATGGTACAGGAAGTGGAATGGAAGGACCCCAACAACCTCGTGCGTTTTATTCAACTCCGTAGTCTTCGTGCCATTACACATGGGTTACATCTCCGCATATCTCTTCATATACAGGTTCCCAACTTCGACACGGTAGACGGAGTAAAAGTAAATCGGTAGCACGCAACGCACGAAATATCATTATGGGATTTTGGTAGTTGCTCGTACCGTTTGCCGCGAGAGTATATCGCATTCTCGATCTTTGATCGTTGGCAATTATTCATCTCCTCGAGTTTCCAATTTTTCGAATTACATTCTAGGGCAACAGCATAATCGTTTTGTGTTTTAATTATACGATGCACCGACGCAATTGCACAGAGAAAAATTGTGAGTTGTCGTTATCAAGTTTGAGGACAACAAATTTATAATAGTTGGGTGAAGCAACTTATTAGTTATCTGGCGTAAAGTTAATTATAGCAACTCAATATTTTTTTACATGTGAATGATGATTACTGTACGATAAATGTGCATTCCATCTTTATCTTTTCATTCGTGCTAAAAGATCGCTTTCACGGTGATTCAAATATTGAGATCTTCTCGGGCACACGCTATCCTCACTCCACACTCACACTTCACGCTCATTCACTGTACTTGCCGAAATCGCCCAACGCAATTAGCGACTCATTACACGCAGCCGAGTTTTCTCTGTACTCTTTTAACTTTGATTCCTCACTGGACTACGCTTGCTTCGATAAATAGCTGCAACCGTTATTACCGCCGATCGCAATCGTCAATTATTTATTCAACGTTTTCGAAAAATCTTCTTTTTTTTTGCAGCTATCTCATGTATTTACGGACGAATACCTAACGGTCTCTAAAGCACTCGGATACATCGTTGTAATTCTAGCAACTATCGAGGGACATCTATCAATCGTTACTTCATGCGACCATTTTTTATAGTTACCTTGACTATTTTTATCGTGAAACAAATATGGTGAAAAAAATTAAGGTGACTATTGAAATAGTCACATGAATAAAAACTTTACAGTTGTTAGTGGAATTTTTTTCTCTCAGTGCAAAGAGCTTACAATTATTTACATTAAGGTAGTTTCTATTAAGGTAGGTATCATTGCGATGACGATGGATGCGGCGGTGGGCGATATGCAGAGGGACGTTATGTCTGACGTGCGTGCGCCACTCTCGCGATACCAACTTGTGAGATTTTATCATGAATATCACACTTTGAACATTAGTATTACGGAAACGTATGAATGAACGGTTCTGGAACTTGATCGAGAAAATTCTGAATATATTTTTTTATATCGTATTCGTTTTTTTTTCATAAAAATCTGTCTCGAGATAAAAGATTAATTAGTTATAATAGAATGTGATATTAACAGCGACACGGTATATGCGATGCACGTAAAACAACCGAGTTTAAACGTAATTTATCTTCGGATTGCGTCAGACGATCATTCTAAAATGTCAAAGAGATTTAGATCCTATCGAGAATGAAACTCTATTAAAATTTCATAAAAATTTGTCTCAATTAGCTCTACCTAGGTACTTTAACCTTAATATCGAGCATTTTAACGACTTGTTTAGAAATTCATAAATTCGTCTCATCGATCGTTTTAAAAAGCATTGGATTAAAATTCGTAAAAATAGATCGATCGGTCTTTGTTATGTGGAACCTTGTTGCAGTGCGGTGAAATTTTGTTGTTGCACTAAAATTTACCAGAACCGCGAGGACAGTTGACAGAATCAATATGACAGAAAGTAAGTCCAACTGTAACGGATATGGGAGAGGAAACGAGGGTATTCGATGGACAGCTGCTATATTCCAGGGTACATCGAAAACTATTATTTGTGGCCAGTGGAGGGTAGAGAACTGCAGAAACGTGTGGTTGAAAGCGCATGGAACTATATATACGAAACAACAGACTCACCAGCAGCAACGATCTGGAAGAGACAGGGTCGCGACTGAGTGCCGATCTCGTTGTTCGCCCAACAGGAGAGTGTCCCGTAATCGAGCTCGGTGGCCGGTGTGTACTTCAATACGCTAACGCCGTCTGGCTCGCCAGGCGATGGGACTGTGAATCTCCTCTGAGACACCTCCAGAGTCTCGCCGCTGTTGTTGAACTTCCAACGGAAGTTGCGCACCGGTGGATCCGCCTCGACTCTGCAGCTGATGTTCAGGGACTCTCCTCGCGATGCTCCCACCACTATTATCCGATCTTCCTTGCACACTGGAGCAACTGTGAACATGACGTATTAAATCATAAAATATAATTTTGTACTATTAGCATCATAAACGAAAATCCGTATTGATCTTAATATTCAAAATTGGAGCAACTTAAAGGCTACATTTCGTAAAAATCGAGTTAACGTCACCGGTAACTTAAAATATGATTAAGAAAATATATCAAAAATATACTATATAAGAAGTGTGTGTATTATTTTTCTACTGTGCTATTACTATTTGTAGCACCAATAGATTACCTTGTTTGCGTATATTTGAGGATACATTGAAAACTATTAAATGTGGACAGTGGAGAATAGAGGACTGAAAATATAGAAATAACAGACTCGACAGTAATAATATTCGTTGCATTGATAATAAGTTCGGTAGTAACAGTCTGAATTATCAAAATAAAACGTTCAAAAAAGTATATTTTATTTTTAAACTCCTCTCTATTCTTTACATTTGGTGATAATACTCGTTAACGATTTACTGAATGCTGGTCGTGCGGTGTGTTGTCGAAGAGGCTTATAGAGATCGTGCGAGAGGGTTGATAGTTTGCCGGATCGCAAAGTCGAGCTTGTGGCTTGCGTTAAAAGCTGGCAGACTGGTTGTGTTTCAGTGAAAGCTCGAGGGTGGTGTGCACGTGCAGCGTGCCTTTATCCACACCAACGACCACGATACGCTCCTTGTGTACGTTCATTTCCTCACTGGTACATACACACGTGCGGAGGATGGCAAAACCGCACCAAGAGTCCTCGGCTTCGACTCTCTCCGACCTTCCGTGACCCTCGGGACCTTTGAGACCCAGCTATGGAGCGTTGAAATCCTTTCATTTTGCGTCGATTGGCGTGAAGTAACAGGTGAACCGTTTCAACTCACTCGTAGTAATAGGTTTACTTAAATTTTCGGGATTCAACTGCTGCTTTATGATGAGAAGATCGCGAGGAAATTAATGATGGAATCAATGAATCTGGACGAATTGCTTTACGCAAGCCAAGTCAGCAAGAAGTCCGCTTCGTTGGAGGAGAAAATGAAAAGCGATTGAGGTTGATGAATTAAGATGGGCGGCGCGAATCTGATAGGAACCCGATCGCCACAACCCGAAGGTATGCAATATTTTCTGTTGATCTTTTCCTTCCACGCAATATCGATACGTACGGCCTAGTCGTCAAGATGACAAATTTACTTTCATAATACATAGATGCGGACCCTTCACGTCACACCTCGAAAACTTTATGGATCGGACCTCCATCTCATGGTTCAATACCTTACTCCTTTTTTTATTCTACTCCTTTTTTTTTTCAACTATTACCACTACTGCAGGTTCGGCAGGTCCACCTTAACCTTTTCATTTTTTTTTTCGTATCGATCGGCCCTTTCTGTCTTATTACGTGCCGTTGAACATTTCAATAGCCTTAAATTCGGGTCCGCGCTGCCTGTGAATAGACTTATTTCTTCCACACGTGCCTGATTGTAAATTTCGAATGAAAAGGAGGATAAAAGTAGGTCTGATAGACGGATAGGGTAAATAAGTGAAGTACGAGGTGGACCATCGAATGATTTTACTTTCGCAGTATTGAATCTAGGGTAAGTTGTACGTGTTAAAATTCAATTCACCTCATAAGTGACAAAATCACGTCAATACCATCCGAGACAGTCCTTAGGAACAAAAATACTTTATTGTTCCGATAAAAAAGAAGGAGACGAAAGAGCTAGATTTGTTCGTTACTATTTCAACGTGAAATCGATTTTTAAAAATCAACATTTTTGTTGTTGCAACGCATAATTTCATGTCACTGATACAGCAATATTGCTACGTTAACCATACATTCAGTTGGAAATTAAGATTATAATCAGTTGATTACTATAAATTGAGAAAACAGATCAAAGCTAGTATTCGTAATGTTTCGGCAACGTTCCGATCATATGGGTCTACCGGCATTTAAGTATTCGGGTAGTTGTCTTGTTCCGACCGCAGAATTACTTCGATGACTCTACGGACACCAATAAGTCCATAATTACTTCAGCAATTACAAAAATATTGTTGTCGATTCAGCAAAATGCAGATTGGGTTCCCGAAGTTATTCTCCCAGGGTAGATGAGAATTTATTATTATATTATTCCTAGATGATGAATCTTTTCTACACGATCAAATGAATTAAACTTACCCGAGTTTTGCCTATGTCTACAATATCGAATGGTCGTCCAAAATTCTCTCTGCGAGTCTTTGTCACGTCGTACCCAGCCTCGCCATATAACCCGAGAATTGGGTATAAAAAATGCACGCGATTCCTAAGTACATCTGAAATATTCACGGAAAGGATCGAGTGTTCTCGTTGACGGTCTTCCGTATAAAGTTCGAAAGTACCTCATGCCACACACGCTTTTCCTTCGTCTCCCTAACGTATCTCCCCTAGCTCTCCGTTTATTCTCGAAGCACGTTACGTAAGTATGTACGTATCTCACTCGTACATCTTGCCTCTCTTTCGCGGGTGTCCTCCGGTGTCGTAAATGTCGCGAATTTTCCTTGAATAAATATGAGAGAGTAGATATAATGCCGGAGGGGTGGGTTCTGCAGAGCTAGTTCGTGGTGACCGTGAGACTGGTATATAACATAACGACGCAGCTCCAGGTTGTGCGCCTTCTAGCACGATGCTGAAGCTAGCTCGTGTAAAACCGTGATTTTACCCCCTTCCGTACCCCATTCACTCGCTGCATGGCTTTCTCCAGTGGTAGTTATAAATATTTCATCTCATGTTTCTCATTGACACTCGGTACGTGGTTGGAACGTTCAAAAATTTTTATTTCGAGCACGCTATGTTACCATATGACTCGGTAGGAAGAGAGGAGAACGATTTTGGTACCGGGAGTTAAATTTCGGATAGTAAAAAACACGCTTGTTTGTGTTTCGCAACAAGATGCGCGAGGTGCTGAAGTGTCAGCCCGGAGATAAGTTAACGGAAGGGAGGGAAAAGATCACTGGTGGAGATGGGTGCGAGCCATGAGAGAAAGGAGTTGCTTTCGAGGATTCGGGGTGAGTTCTTAGGAACGATGCAAAGGCCGCTGATGTGGAATCGGACAAAGGCACGTGCTACCGCTAGTGTGCTAACAGAATCTAAACGATACAAAATTCTTTTGTTTCATTATTGCAACGTGAATTCGGCTCCTCTTATATACACGATGGCCGAATACTCCGTCAGTGAGAAACTTTCTTAGGCTTTTGCCATCTAGCGTCGGAGGAGGAACTAATTATAAGTGCGGTGTGCAGTGTAGAGTAATAATATCTGTGAAGTATTGCGAGCAAGATAGATCAATATAGGTAACAACGATATCTGTATCACAGTGATAGACACACAGAGGATCGATTAAGTAGATCTCCGTCTTACCAATAGTCGGTATTGGGTGCTAAATATCAAGTTGGGGAATATTATTACGTGTAGCACGTACGTGCTACAGCTATTAACGATTCTCTTTGATATTCGCGTAAAATCAACAAAAAGAAATTGGTCATATTCTATGAAATTATACTGATTCAACTAAATCTGACGATTTTGACTTTCGCAATTTTATATTAACAGCTTAGTTAAGCGCACATACAACTGAGTAAGTTGTATTCTGTGAAAATCAATTTATCAGTTGCATTATCTTGGAAGATTTAGTAACTTTTCTTCCTACTCGCAGTACCTAATCTAACCTTAAAAAAACAAAAAAATACCACGTAATACAAAATAGAAACTGTATAATAAAATAATAATATAATAAAAAGAAAAAATGCAAAGATCCCTCGCTCAGCAAGCGCGTTCGTTCTACTGCAGCTTAAATAACAAATGCGATACATTATTTAAACAGCAAATGATTCGAGAGATCAAAATAATCCCACCGGATTAACCAAAATCAAAGTCGCTATACCGAATGCAAATTCAAAATTTAGCTTGAAAATACAGAGTGCACGGAGCACAGAACGAGCGATAGATATAGTAATAGTGTTGGAAGATTCATCACTCACATTTAACCCGCAGTGGTAGAGGTTCGCTTCGCGTTTCACCGAGAGCATTTGTAGCGGCGCAAACGTAAAAACCAGCACTGCTTCGTGTCACGCTCTGTAACACCAGGCTCTGATTCGACTGTATGATCCTCGCCGACTGATTGTGAGTCAGTATATCACCCTGAAACAGCAAGATCCATAAAATAGATAGAATACCGTCAGATATGATGATTATTAGACACGTGATGAAAATATGGTCTTTAGCATAAAAATGGTAGTTTTGTTATATCGAGAATGGAGCTGCCGTTCACGAAGAATTATCTGTGGCACTCTTCATTTCGCTCTTTGCCTCCTGACGTCTGAAGCTTTTGTAACCGTGCATTATTAACGTTAACGAAGTAGTAATGCGAGTAATCAGTTCTCGAGGCCATTAAACATAATATTAGCGTATCTGGGATCACATGCTATACGTATAAATATCGTATATAGTACGTATAGTAAAGTACGTAGTAACTACGTACACCCACGTGCCCACGTTATTTATTGCGACTAATTATAAATGTATATTAAGCAAACACTGTACGTATTCGCGCAATTGCGCGTGCGGCTATAGCTCTACCTTCTCCAAGCACTTTCTTGCCCCTTACCCCGTTAAGATTCTGCTTTCGCAGGCCGCACTCGCCGGTGTGCACACGATTCACGATAGGCGCACACGATAAATTAGGCTCGTTCTACGGCCTTGCAGGCTGCGGTTTCGGGGTGGTTCACGGTTTCGCAGCGAACACTCTCGCAGCGTGCACTTTCTCCGTATCTGCTAGTAAGTAGTAAAAGCCGGTGAGTAGTCAGCCACAGGTCTGGAGGTTGCCAAATACCGGAGGCCGGTAGTTTAATCGGTAATGCTATAGCAAACCGGTGGGAATACGCTGAACGGTCGTTCGAAAAAAATACCAAAATGCCAAATAAGGTGAGTGTGCTATTCATGGACGTTGAACGGGTGGCAATCGACATTTATTTGATAATATAGTAGATTTTTGTACAATCGTAGGAAACATTGACCATCACTGGTACAGTGCCCATGACTATGGTAAACTTCTCTTATCAGATTATGATTAAAATAAACCTTTCGGATAATCCGATAAATAGTATTTGCTACCGTTTACAAAAATAACTGCCAATTTACTTGATTGATTAAATGGAAAGTGATATAGGAGAAAATTAATAATTTGGATAAATAATAAATGTGCTTGTGTATATTGTTAAAATTGGTGTGTCAAAATCATTGCCAAATAAGGTGAGTATACGATTCATGGACATTTAACCGGTGGTAATGGATATTTATTTTATAATATTGTAGATTTTTCTACAATCGAAGGAAACATTGACCATCACTGGTACAGTGTCCATGACTGTGGTACACTTCTCTTATCAGATTATGATTTGAATAAACCTTTCGGATAATACGAAAAATAGCATTTACTACCGTTTATAAAAATAACTGTCCATTCCTTTGATTGATGAAATGAGAAGCGACGTAGGAAAAGAATATTAATTTGAACAAGTAGTAAATGTGTATGTGAACACTGTTAAAAATGCTTTGTCAAAAGTAACACGAGAACGGTGTATAGAAAATTCTACATCAATCGTAGTGATAACGAGTGGCGTAAAAGAAAAACTGTTACAAAATGTTGACACCTGTATAGCACCGTCGTCAACCATGTCATTAATATAACCATAATGGTGATCATTTCTTTAAAATCCCATTTAGATAAATTTTTCAGTAACAACTTTTGAAGCATTTACTTTTAATCAACACTAGTATCGTACCCGGCTTCGCCCAGATTTATTTTTAGTATCGTTACCTTAAATAAAACCAATTTTATTTTTAATGACTTGACTGTTTACTGCTTCACTAAAATGTGAATTGCATTTGAAAATTCATGTAGAACAAAAACAGACATTTCCGTTCACCGTATCATAGTAACCTTTTCTTTTTTTAAAAAGCGTAAGCTATACCTACTACGAAGAATAGCTTTGCTTTTTTAAAAATTAAAATTAAACGTCAAAATTCAATAATACTCTCAGAAAATTCAAATGTCCGTAACCCCTTAAGGACTCAACTTGAAGAGCTCAAAATAGTTGCGTTGACCTAGAAATCAGGAGACCTTTCCAAAATGTCTAAGATCACCTTCCTAGCACGCTCCGTCTAGGAGGAGTTTAAGGGACGGAAATCCACACTTTAACACTTATAGTATAGATTATAACATATTTGTGAAATCTAAAAGATACAATATACAGATCACTAATGTGAAATGGTTGATAATTTTCGTTATTTTCACATCACCTAAAAATTGTACTTTCTTTATAAACAGAGTGAAAAAGGGAAAAATCGGTAATCGATTCCATATAGATATTTATAATTAGGAAAATACAAATACGTTAATTGCGATCAGATTACGCATGCAACTTATTAATTATTATCTTTTAATAACATCGTTCACGAGTCGTTGGCTACCAATCACATACACGACGCGATTGACAGGAAACGGTGCCCGATCGAACGCGAACGTGTATTGTTGTGGCATCGTCGATCGTAGAATATAACAATAATTTATCTCTTTACATATTTTGTATACGATGAGAGAGTAAAAAAAGTTGCAACGTCAGCGTTGATAGATAATATTGACATAAGAATAAATTAAACGAAACCGTCCGTGCAAATTTCACACCGAAAAAAGCGTCAATATTAACAATGAAATGTCGAATAACAGGAACAATTTGACACCGATAGCGTTTTGCATCGAAAATTTTTAACGGTTAATGGCATAGAAAATTATAATTAATCAACCGAAAAGCAGATAATTTAATACAAGATAATTAGAGAGAAGATTTTCAGGAAAGAATAATATGTCAGAGTCGCTGAGCCAGTATATATAAGTTGAATCCAGAAAATGTCACTCGAACAACGAGAAACGCAATGAAAAGGGTTATTGGAGAACCTCAGAGTCGAGTCAAGTCATTGGCTAGAGTGACAGTGACAAGTAGCATTGAATTATCTGACAATATTCCAGCATTTTCGTAACCAACGAAGGACCATTGAAAAGTGGAATCCAGTGCGCACAATCCAGTGCCACATTTATGATTATTCGTTGCTTTCGTCCAATTATCGAGTTCACGGTATTTTTGCCTTCATAAAAATTAACATTTTTTTAAAACGTTTTTTTTTCATCATCTTCTACTCAATTAATTCCATCTTCCTTTGTTTTACTCTCCCTCTGTTTTTTTCCGACTCATCTCTTATCGTTCTTAACGCCGTCTTGTCTTCAGCCCTGGCCCCTTGTACCTTATATACTTTACCACCGTTTCCTCGATTACATAGTGAATCCGGTACGCTACCGGTTCCACCGCCCTCAACCTTTTTCCATTAATCCGTTGGCCTGCAAAGTTCCGTTAGCATTGCTCCCACCCTTCGTTCGCCATTTCCAGCATCCCTCCTGTGAAGCAGAGAGAGATCCCACCCCTGAGGTACTCGCCGATGCGAGAAGCAGACAATTCGAAATCGATTTTAAACGAGGCCATCGGAATATCCGGTTGGTTTGGAGCACGAGAGACGCGAGGGAAACGTCCTCCTTGAATGAAAGCTAAAAAGTCGAATTTCCCTCACTTCCCGCTATACCGCGATGCTTTTTCAATTCTTTATTTTTTCGATTTTTTTCATACATCTTCATCTTGCATTCCGGTCATACTTATTTAACAAAAAAAAAAAAAAAAAAAAAATCGATTACGATCATTGACGGTGGTAATGAGTGGAAATTTGGTGGAAATCTGTAGCACTTGACCAGAGTTTTCAACTCGATAGAGGAAAGACCGTTTTGTTCTTGAGCTTTTCTACAGCTCTGAACATCTTTTTGTCTCTCTAGCAGCAGCAGCCGTACCAGTGCCAAGGAAGACTCTCATCTGGTTATACATGTTTCCAGCTATTATCGGGACGGCTCGATTAAGCTAGATTGTAATCTGTATAAGGTGGGAGATGGGACTGGTCGTGGGGGTTGGGTGTGCCCTAGTGGCGTGCTGCGACCGCGGTGGTAGCCGGTAAGGCGGGTTACCGCGCTTAGCATAGGTTAAGCCTGGGGTTAAATCCTGGGGTTTACCTTCGATTACCCCCTTGCGGTAAGAGAGACAGGAGTCGAAGGATCTGGGTTACACGATGCAAGTATATATGTAATACAGTTGCTGCACTCTGCCTTCTGCTTCGCACTAACTTCGCCTCTACCCCGACTACGTAACTTCTGCGTTACACGTCGTGTACTTTACCAAGGCACTTGATTCGTTTCGTGCAGGGTCACGAAGGTTCGTCCACACATGTTACAACAGTGGCGTCAGGAGAAATAGACGAGAAACAAGTGAGAATTTTTCGTCCCTCTCGCGAAACCTCGTACATTCCACTCTCAAGGGACTCATTCGACCCTCAGCGTCGAACCCCGAAGAAATTCTTCCGAGAAAGAACGTGTTTCACAGTGCAACTGCAGTTGCCCGCTTCTACTGCGTGATTCTTCCATCACGACATCACGATGTCACGTAGCTGCTTCTCTGATAATGGCGCTGCGGGTCTTCGTGGGCTCGAATTTCGTATAGAATTTCCTGGGAGGCGGTAGAAAATGAAGGATACAATGCTTCATCATCGACCAGATTGTTTCTGTTATTTTTTTCTTTTTCGGTTCGACTTTGTTTTATCATTTTATTCTAACATCTCGCGTATTTCGTATTAGATGCAAGATCGCCGATCAGAATATAAAAAATGAAAGGTTAATTACGCGTCCGATACGATCTGGAATGTCAACGATCGTTACTCTTGGTTATACTTCTGTCATCTTTGGTACAACTGAGCCAAGACGAGTGAGTTAGAGAAATACGTATCGTGGCTTTGAGGGACAATGTTGGAAACCTTGATCTACCGAGATTGAGAGAAATTCCACTGGAACGTTTCGAAAACGTTCCACCCTGACCAATCTACCATCTCCACCGCTACTTCAGAGACGATGAAATTGCTTCTTCGACGTTCCTGAGAATTCGCATGCTCCCTTTCGTCAAAGCCAACCACACGTCGCATCCCGCCTTGTATACAGCGCCCGTGAAATGGAAACGGTAGGACAGCATAGAGCACGCCGTAGAAAAAGGAGAACAAGAGTGGAAAAACCTAGAATCGATTACCAGCACCGATTCACCTCGTCCATCCCCGGATTCCTCAAGTTTTTCAGTCTGTCCACGAAAGAATTCGCCGAATGGAAGAAGTGAGAGGACATTTTTTTTCGATTTCCCCTTTCTTCCACGAGTTTTTCTCCGTCGTCCTCTTTCCTGATTCTCTTTGCCTAGCAACTCGATCTCGTTCCGCTACTGTTTTTCCTCGATCTATTCTTTTTATTCTTTCTCTCTCCCTCTCTCAGTCGTTTCAGCACTGCGCGCACCTAGATTCGACGACCATTAGTTCTCTCAGTCTCCACACTTTCTTTCTTGTGGTACCCCTCAGGACTTTTGAGCTCAAGCGATGGTAGCGAACCCGAGGGTTACCAAGATATGGTAGAAGAAAGTATCTGGTGCCGAGCTCGCAGTTCTCTCGCTCCCATTCAACTTTTTCTCTTCTCTTCGCCCGCCCTCCTTTTTCTTTCTTTCTATTATATACATCTCTCTTCCACTCCCTACTACTTCTGATTCTTCGTCGGTGGAGGTCTTCGGCCCTTATCCAATCTGTTCTTCCACCTGCTGCACGTAACTGTGTTCCGTCGAGTAGGAAATTTCTAACGCTTCTACCGTCCGTCTCTTCCTCTGTTGTTGCAGTTGAAGCAGTTTCTGGTTTTAGCTATATAACGAGGTCCTTGTCCTTATGATAAATCAGAAAGCTTTTGGTTAGCGCGATCATACGTGCAAAAATTCTGTGACGTCCTATAATAATATTACATTTTAAACCATTGGTTACATAAAAAATCGTTGGCACATTTGAGGTTTTATCCTGGAAACTGACTTAAAATATAATATTGTCACACATTGCTATACGAATTGATTATTGATTGTACATGTTTAGGTATTGTATTCTGAAATTTCCATACCAATAGTAGAAACCGCTCAAGTTTCACTCATTACATTAGATCGACGTTGCAAGCTAGATAAACGAGGGCGCTAATCGAAATCCTATATTTGTATCTACTCGTAATTCTCATTGAATCAACATTTGAGTCGCTCTTACAGTTCCAGCAGCAGCACCACCGCTATCACCGCCATCACCAGCAGTAACCGAGTAACCGTACCGTCGCCATTTCCATCGTTGCCTCGTGAGGTCAGCTTAGAATTCCGATTAATCGATGTACTTTGCGAAATAAAGTACACCGACATTTCGCTTCTACAGATCCCATGATTTAGCCAACGTTCGTGTTCTCAGAACAGGGAGTACGCCGAAAATAACAAGATTCAAGGGGTGTTCGAGCCAGATACAACGTTGAGAGCAAACTAGTGATACAGAGAAAGGGATAAAGGGAGATGGAATGATCGGAGTGAGGGTATGAGGTTAACTAACTTTTAAAAGTCATCAACTTTACCGTGCCACAATCTCATCGAGCCTCAGTTAATTGCGTCACGACTCCAACTCAATCGATATAATCAGCTAATTTTATTTACAGCTCCGTTCGAGTATCGATCGTTGGTCCTATACGCTTAAGGCGCGTCGTCAGTCGCACCGCCCTCATGGCAAAGTTTGGCTTTGCGGGGCCACCAACTGTTCGCATATTGATAGCGTCATCTGTTTTGGTACTCGATTTCAAGTGTGCGACACAGTCTTTCGTCGTGTGCTTTGGGCTTTAATCATGTGCGATCAGCTGGTGGGTTTCGCAATTGCTCAGTGACCGCACGAGCGTCAGCGTCGCGAAATACGCCCAAAGCGTATAGCGTATACCTTTACCCATTCTGTGCAAACGGTAATTAAGACCGAGGTGAGAGATCTCATTTGCATCGCCAGAAGGAGATTAACAATTCAGGAACATTTATTTTATGTATATTAACACGAGTTTCCACTTGATTGTATTGAAACTCTGCTTGTTTGGAAGATAAAAGTATGTTGAATTGTTTGCAATTAAACAATTTTTCTTGGCTTACACGATTATTAGTTTTGATTAGCAATCTATGTTTAAAGTTATGCAATTTTATGTGATAATTTACGGAAAGTAATCGACGATAACACAATGCATCCATATTGTTCAAGAATATATGTCCAATCCGAATAGAAAACTAACAGAACGAAAAAAATTGTTTAAAGCCGATTGTGTCTAACCTTAATGATGATTCACGGTCTAGTTTTTAATGTTAGTCGATTATACGAATGACTTTCGTCGTCTATCTCTGTCTAGCTCACTCATTCTGCGTGAGTTTCTCTTTCGCGCAGTGACTAACGCGTTCAGTGGAGCTCTTCTCCCGTCCTACGACTACGATTCTAGTAAGGATATCATTACTAGAATCACCCCCGACTCAGCTATTATATGGTATATTAAGCAATAACACCCCACAAACTTACAGAACAGTTCCCTTAAGAGCAGTCACGTCGATGTAGTTACAATGAAAACCTTTCTAGGACTTTCGAGAATCGGAAAGAAGTTGATGAAAATGAATGGACTTGGCGTGGTCGTGCTTCAAATTTCATAAAATTCTTATAATCGTACGAAGAATATAAAATTTACAATGAAACTTTAATGCAGTCGTTATCAATAGTTAAATTTGATCGTAAAATATAGAGATATTAAAAATGACACTTCTTTTGCCAAGGTACTCAATCACTGGATGCAAAATAAATTCGTCACTCTTCGTCAATATCATTTTGCTCGTATCATCTTATGTATCGTGAGTTTCGTCATCATCCGCGAAATTCCATTATTGACGGACGAATGAGTGTGAGTTCACGTCGATATTTCTCGTTTGAGACGAAGGAACTGCCACGGTTAGTAGAAGCAATACGCCTGCAGGACCGCAGGTTGCACGCTTGGTTAACCAATTACGCGGCCTCTCCACTCTGAGTCCTTCACCGCAAGGATTCTTCTTTCTCTCTGCTCGGGTCATTTTTCTCATCGTAGCCAAGAGTACCATAGACATGGAAGAATACGAGTTATAAAAAAGGACGAAATCGCACAGGAAGAGTAAAAGGAAGGGTGAGAGGTGGAAGAGCAGCGTTTATTCCGGTCAGACGGAACACTGATTCCTTGAAAAATTGCCAACAAAATTGTTGGTGCGCGCAGGTCTGAGGCGCATGACGACTGGTATTAACAATCTTCCGTTGTGCTCACTCGTTTCCTTCCACCCTTTATAAATTCGTTATTTTGCTATTTTACGCATTCTCTATTTACATACGAGTTTTCTTCCTAAGCACGGGAAGTTCTTTTCTCATATTCTCAACGAGGCTGAGCTCGCTGGGAGCGAACTTTCTGCGTAGCGTAACTCACTTTCATTAATTTCGGCATTATTTAATGCTATTTACGTGCACAATAGGCATGTGACTTAACTACGTGAGCAGCGATGTCCCCTCTATATTATTATTATTATTATTATTATTATTATTATTATTATTATTATTATTATTATTAAATAAAAAAATTATTATTAACGATATTGTGTTTTATTTTATCACTGCCCGTCGCTCTAAAATATCTTATCTATGCCAATAGATATATCACCTTTAAATAGGGGAGTCCCCATGCTGGTTTCTTCTATATTTGGTACAAAAAAAGTTTCCTGAATAAAAAAAATGCTGCATTTCCTGTGGATCTTTTAATTTTCCACGTGGATGTATACTTGATACGAAGAAGGAATACATTTGACTGGAATTTACTAGACTATTCACGACAACATTAAGCGTATACATTCTTTGTTGGTCTCGTGAAACGTCAACACGAGAATGTATATAACAGAGCCATCGCAAGACCATTTTAAGATCTCTTCACGTTTTTACTTCTTGCACAATTTCGTCTGTTTTCTGTCCCTGATCGCTTCGAGGCTCTAATGCTCTAATGGTTGGAAGTATGACGGCTGTTTTATAAAGCAGTGATGCCAACCATACGACAAAAAGGAGACGCTGTTGGACGATTCGCGGTCTTACCTCGTTTTTGCTGATGCTCGCGGAGTAATCTCCGGCATATATAGCTGTATGAGAAACTCTCCTCGTACGACGCTCTTGAGACTTAAAAGAGAAGAACTCAGAGTCAGTAGCTCGCGGTGCTCTGGCTTTAAGAGGCCGCGCGTTCACTGGCCAACACCAAAGGTCTACCAGGTGAGGTATAGCTCCTCATCGACCCTGCAGTGCAGGTTAAGGTAGCATACACCAATGGCCGGGAATTCACGTTGGAGTGACTCTGTCGCTACTTCTTCTGTACTCGTATTGCTCAGTCCGGAAGTACCACAAGTTCGCACCCAGCAGCGCCTCTCCTCTTTTTCACTCACTTTCCTACATCCTTCTCTCAATCTTTTTTTTTTCTATACATTTAGCTTTCTTCCTTTCTCCAATTTTTCCTCTGGACTCTCGTAATCTCGCGGCAAAGAGTTCTAGGGACTCTCTCTCTCTCTCTCTCTCTCTCTCTCTCTCTCTCTCTCTCTCTCTCTCTCTCTCTCTCTCTCTCGATTCCTGTCCTCCTCGTCACTCGACTCGTTTTCGAGTTTTATGCCGGAAGTGTCGCAGACGTGCTTCCCCGTCCAGTCTCACTCGACTCCCGCACTGGATTTATAGCTTCTCACCACGACGACGTGGCCACCAACGCTACATTCGACATCCTTGTCCTCCTCACTTAAATTCGTGCCTCTCCTTGATATATATATATATACATTCACGCCCGGCAAAAGATTACGCGACTGGCATTCGAAGTACGTCGCGCGGATTAACGAGACTCGCGAGTTTCGAAAGAACCGCGACGCGCTTTGGATTTCCGGTTTTCTGGAGCGAAAGAGGCTGAGTCTGTAAGCTATCTGCTCTTCCGGCTAGTGCATAAATATTTAAGCATAAGAGCCAAGTGATCAATGCCAGATTTTGCAGCAATATACTCAAAATGTGTCTAGTGTCACGAAAAGTGATAAATCTTAACTATTTCTCGAATCTTACAAAGATCAGTGAAAAGATAGTTTCTCACTAAATTCTAATTACCAGATAATTCATCATCGCTTTTTTAATTCTCGATTGTCACGTTACGTTCAACCGTCTTTTTAAGGAAAATCGTGTACAAAAAAACTTTTTTTTTTCAAAATACCACATCTACGGAGTATCACCCGGAGAATGTTTAGATAAGGAAATTAAGCAATGAAAAAAGTTATAATTCTTTTCATGTCTTGCATTAAATGAGGAGTAAACTATTGAATTTTATAAGTACGATATCTTAAGAGTATTACATTGAATTTTTAGTTAAAAAACATTATTCGGAATTAAAGTTCTGTATCCAAAATTAAATTTTTTGGATCATACCATTAGATTTCTTACTCAATTAATAAGAAAATATATTCTCCAATGTTGAAAGAATTCCTCATAGTTTTATCGTTCGAATTGGACCGATGATTTCAGAATGTCAGAACTATTACAAAATAATTTGCTTTTATCGATCCAGTGTGACAATCGCGAGGGCTCACAATGGAGGGTTAAAAATATCAACACTGATTAAATTTCTACGAAATACAGAAAGCTCGAAGCTCATAGTTATCTCTTATGTTAGTTGAAAACAAAAATTTGATATCGATATATTTCCATTGAACCTCGAACAAAATATTGTAACTAACTTGTTTTTTTTTTCTCGTATCGTAGTATGTCTAGCTTGTAATCCGTATTTAGTAGCTTGCTCGTTAATTTGGAGTTACACCAATGGCGCTGAACGACTCGTTCTTCGAGCGAGGGCAAAACGAGAGTCGAGGCTTGCATCAGTTTTCGCACGGACGAGCGTATCGTAAAGCGGTGTAATTCGTCGTCGAGTCTCTCGTAGTCTCCATGATCGTTTTCTTTTCTCTCGCACTACGTCGTTAACGTACTTAAAGCCCGAGCCCTTTATAAATTCCCTTTTATTTCCGTGGAGCAGAGTACGCTACCAAACGCCTAACAGCCAACGAAGAGCCGGGTGTCTTTATTGCTTCGTGCGACCGCGGCGCATGCTTCTAAAGAGCCTACTCATAGGAAGCGTAAAAGCCAAGCCGTAGCAATGAGCTACCGAGATCCGGGGTGTACCGTCCGCAATATTTTGCACAGTGTATTACTTGGTCCGTAGATGCGAGAACTCGTGAAAATAATTCGTTGGGGCGAGCAAGAGCCAAGAGGAAGAAAAATCTCGGGGAATGCGACACGATGCAGAAAATCGATCTATATTTTGAGCGTATTCTTTCAATTCAAACCCCTTTGGTATATTTAATGTAGCGATTATTCGATAATACGATCGAGATGGAATTATTTTTAAAAAAAATCTGTATTTGCAATTTCTACGCATTTATGTAAACTTTAATTAAAATTGTAACAATTTACATTTTACGAAACGCGCGCATGAAAATTAATTAATTTAAACTCTGCTTATTAGCGGTAAATAAAAATTGTTGCTTCGGTATACGCACTTCGTACATTACGGTGGTTATTATAACTGCTGATCACACATCACCAAAAGTGAACACAGAACCGGGATAAAAATTGGATTTCGTTGTCGATCACGTGTTTTCCGGAAAATTTCACGGGGCAATGAAATTATGAGCTGTGCATGTATTTCGAATCGATGGTTTATTATTTATTGGAGGAATTATATCAGCGTGAAAAATATCGTGCTGTGCCGTTCGACACAGTTTGCGAATTTGTTACCCATGCTGTCCTACTACCAAAACGGCGGTGTATATCCAGTAGCGATTCAACCCGAGGGGTAGATTTCGCGAGGTGTGCTCGTGTTGACAAGAATAATGAACGACGTATACAGAGCCAGAGCGCGTAGCGTGTGAGCGCGAGAAGAACAGCATCACTAGCACCATATCCACGTTTTAGCCGTACCAGCAATTACGAACTTTCGTACTCGGGAGGTAGAACAAGGAAGAGAGCGGCCCCGGGGTGAAGGGGGAGGGGGGTGGAGGTGTCTGTGCGGTAGAGCGTTTCCCGATGGTCTGCAAGCCATGAAATATGGAATCGCTTCTGACAGCTCATCCTCCGGCTTCAGCTTTATGTTCCGGGAGCCCCCATGTGCTCTTCGGGAACGCGGAGAACACGGTGAACTGTTTCCATGGAAAAGCATGATGTATTACTGGTTGCGGAACGCTGTATTCTTGTATTTGTTCAATTGAAGAAGGATAAGTAGTGGAAGAAGTAGAAGAAGAAGAAAACGAAGAAGAGAACGACGTAGTTGCGAAAGCAAAAGAAGGAAAAGATGGTCGAAAGAATCGGACTGAGGAGTAACGGAGTAGCGAAAAAAAACGAGAAAGAAAAAAAAAAGATTCTCACCATCAGTGGCCGCTGAAACAGCGCGAAGTATTTCTTTGTCGCTTAATTCTTGTTACCTCGAGTCATCCACTCCTTCCTTCTCCTTCTCTCTCTCTCTCTCTCTCTCTCTTCTTCTCACTCGACCATTCAAAGTTATGAATAATGGACCGAGCATCGAGTTGTTTTTTTGTACTTCCCGGAGTCTTTTCTTTATCGTTCTTTATCGCCACGAGTATTAGTGCGTTTACGTGCTGCAACACGATATAAAAGTGAGTACTATGAAGCGGGAAGGATGGGATAGACCGGAGAGCCCGGTATAAAGAAGCGATCGCGGGCTGCTCTTTTTTCATTTGCGGGGAAAAAAAATGCTTTCAAAGCCTCGCCAAGTTTATCCTGTAGCTTACGGAGAATACGATACGTATGCGTGTCAGTCAAGAGATAAAAAAAATATTTTTCGAGCTCAAATTGTCAAAGGATGACATTTTTGTCAATCAATCAATCGATTTCTCATTACAACGTTTTATGGCTTTCGTAATAACGAAAAGTTGGTGAATTCAAGAGCGATCGCTGACGTTGACGGCTTACTGGAATTACATATGTGACGTTTGTTTATTGGTACTTTGATCTCTCTGTCCGCATACATTTTTGATATTTATTTATTTCTGTAAATATCGATTCTGTGATATAATATTGATATTTTTCGAAAATAAGTTATATCAAAACGGCATATTCTTTCAAAATACATTTATTCATAGAAGCATCATCACCGCATCGTCATTATCAAATTATCACTAATGCATTCAGCGGTCATGCGTGATATATTGATTACGTGTAAGCACGAATAAATGGAAATATTTGATGTGCTAATTCGATCCCTTTGCTTTTAAGCATGTGTGTTATCGAGCGATACATAGAATAACTCACGCGCAGTATCTTCATGACTTATTGATGGCTACTATCAAAAATGGAATGTTCTGCTGAGCGGTTATCGCAATAACTTGTGGTCAATTGCGTTTGCCAAGAGATTGAAACAGCGGTTGCTACAACGTGTACTACGCGCAGGTTTACAGCGATTTATGGAATATGCAACGATTAGTCAATAACAAATATCCGTGAAGATCGTACAAAAAAAAACCTCAAAAACCGTGCAGAAGAAAAAATGAGGGAAAAATATATTGATGGTGTTTAGTGAGCTAATTTAAAACATAAGGTGCTCGTCTGATTTCGCGGCAAATCGAAGAATGGTGATGGACCGGTAGCGAGTTGTATCGCGCTAACGGTCCATTGGGTTAAATATATATACAAAATATATTGGGTTCATACAAAATTTACATGCTACACAGGTTCTTTCATAATATACATCGAGTGGCCGAATTGTTCTACTCGTTCGGCTGGAAAAGCATCACTTGACTATAGAAAATTTGATACCCGACATAGAAAATATTTTGGAACGTTCTTCAACGAGCATCATCAAACCAGTTAATTACTTTCAATATACGTTATAAACATTAACATAGATATAGCGTCTATGTCCGGCGAATAGGATGGATATTTTGGGAAACACAACTCAGGGTGCGAGACACGTGATCGCGATTCTAAGTGCGTTGCATGTATTTCATTTCATATTGATACAGAAAAAACTATTAAGAGATTATGTGCTGTTTTGACAAACACTGGTCACAAATATTTAAGATCAAATCTTTTGATTGACACCCAACGCATAATTCCGTCGTTTTTTTACCTGATGGCAGTCGGGAATCAATAAGAACTTGTAAATATATATTAAAAAGAAGTTAGTTTTAAAATGCGAACAGATGACGACTCAAGGTGCCTTAATATGAAGCGTAATATTCGTATCGCGTAACTTGCGAAGCTGATGACAAATCTGAATTTTTGTTCTTTTCTTTACCGGAAAACAAATGCTATTCAGCGATTTTGACAGACACTTTCACCTTCAAAAATATTTAAATTATTCACGTCGAACCAGCGAAAGGCATAACTTCTATCTTTTTACTCGAGGGCAGTTAGGAGTTAAAAATATTACATGATGAGATATAACTCTCAAAAACTGACTGTGTTGACTAGAATCTCTGAATCTTTTGTCTCTCTGTTTCGGTAGTTACTTCAGCGGATGACCCGAGAACTACTTCTGCAAGGCTCTTTAGCCGATTGGTTCGAAAGGAGACGTCGTATTGTACAGACTGAACTATAGTTATAGACCTAGTTATCAGACTATTCTGAAGCACTACCAGTACTCTGTCGAATGTCCCATTGAATGTTGGACGTGCGCAATTTAATCACCGATCTCCATTATGACCGGTACTTCCTTCGGAGGAAATTCTCCGGCTTCCTTCCTTTCTTCCTTAACAATCCACTATGCTTATTTGCTTTTTTTGCGGTGCTTTTACGGTTCCCATTCGCGAATGCGCTGAAGAGATGATCCTCGGCCAGAGTATCCACTCGTAAGGATGATTCGAAGCATTTTATTAAAGTTACGTCTCAATAGCCGGTGATCAGAGGCTTTCGCCTATTGCTTGGATTTCTTTCGCCATCCATCGTTCCAGATTGATTTAGCGACTATGCAGTTCACTTCTTACAGCGTAGCCGTACCTATACCATTTTCCTACCTCAATGATCCACTATGACGTAGTTCGAGATAATAAAATTGCAAGCAACTCTCTATTTAAAATAAATACTACGTCCGACGGTACGAAGGAGCCACGAGCTACGAGATTGAGATATATTTTACCGTGCAAGGAGAATCGACAGAGAATTTTGTAGAGTATGTACAGAAGGGAAAGAGGTCGAGGACTCTGGCAGTTTTCGCAGTTTGGCTGTGGCATTGAGGTAGGACGGGATCAGAGAGAAGCGAGCTAGACTCGGTCGGTCCGGAGATGGTTCCAAGTCCCGTGGGGGTTACGCTGCTCGGCCGCGCCCTCAGAATGAAGTCGGATCATATTTTTAAGATGCAATTTCGTCGCAAATCTCTGACTCCCGAGCAGCAGCTGCTGCTATATACTCTTCTTATTCCGCCATTCTTACTGCACCGTGGCCTGCCTTAGTACACTCTCTCGCGCTATTCCTCGGTTGCGCCTTTTCGCCCTCCTCCGCCCTTCATCTCTGCCAGCCGTTTCCCGCATCCACGCCAACGAGATCTCCCTTCCTTCTCGCTTTTTTAACATCCGACAGAGGCGAAAGATCGCGATGAAACGAATCGAGGAGCACAGGACCTCGTCTGCTTTTCCATCCTCACCTGTTCTCGTATATATCGTGGTGTTAGTGCGGATGAGAGCAGTGAGAGAGCGAGTAAGAGCTCCTAGATAAGGTGGAACATGTACAGCACTGCCGGAGTGTAAGACACAGAGAGGAAATGGCAGAGAGTGAGACAGCTAGATTGTATAAGGAATGGTGGAACGACGGAGGTTACGAGACCGAAGGGGACGAGAAGCTGAAGAGGATAGGAGGGATGGCGCTCGGGTTAGTTCGGCTTAACCGGAGAAGGGTGGCGAGACTTAATATACCCAGACGAAGCTGAGATGAGACTGCGGACGATAGCACCATCCTCATCCTTCGTCGTCGACGTCGTCGTCGTCGTAGTCGTCGTAGTCGACGCCGTCCCGCGCTTTCCTTCCTTCCCTTGCACAGACGCTGGATTAGAGAGATCGAGATTAAAGGATTACGAGATCCCACCCGAAATTGGCAACGATCGGTTAAAAGATTGTCGCCGTCAAGAGAGAGGGAAACTTGATGACCCGCTTAAGACCCGCTCTCCCCTATTTCCAACCTGACCCGAAGAGATCTTACTCATTCACTACCCTCCCGCCGCATTTTGGTTGTTAAAACACGCTTTTCTTGATCCTTCCGTAGCTCTGTCGCTTTTATTTCAACGCTCCGCCTAAATTTATCTTTCACTTTTACTCTAATCTCTTTCATATTCAAGTCATAATGTTTTTCTTCCAAGGGAGATTCTGTTATATAATAGGTAAATAGTTCGACGACACATTGATTAGGAACCAGGGATTTACATAATGGATGTAAACCTTTTTAGTCGCATTGCTGCGTATCAATAATTAATCCAATCAATCCAATCAATACTGTTTGATCAAAATAAATAACAAAAATCCGGTTCTTGGAAGGACAATTCTTCGATTAATAATTATTTTTCAAACAGGTATCATACCGATTGTCTATCAAATACTCGAAGTACTAAAACATGCGTTTTAATTAAATTTGACTAAGATACAAAAAAAACTGATCACAACTTTTAAGTGCTAACTAAGCTTCTCAATTATTCTTCTCGTAAAGAAAATACGGCTAACAAGAAAATAAAACCGCGATCTGCTTTCAATCTTGCTGAGTCTGAAACACCTGCGATGAGAGTCTACAATCTGATGCAAATATTATCCATGCAGTAAAAAGTCCTTCAACTATTTTGACAAGTTTTGTCTAGGAGTTGAGGGAGGAACGGAAGCACTTGAGATATAGCGCCAAGCTAAGTTCAAAACGACAATGGAAAGGAGAATAGGGGAGTAGGTACGTATACTCGGTGTCGTCATATCTACACCACCCGTGGAGCTCACGGATTTGCGAAACGAAGATGTACGGTGCAGCAGATGAGTCTTCCAACGTGTCTTTTCACGGGAAAACCGACGGAGCTCACGAGCTCTGCGAAGGTTTATAAGGTGTATTACCGCTTCTGCTGCTTTTCCCAAGTAAACGCGTTGCGAGTCACTTGTTTTTAGAGCTTAGGGAAGATAGTGTATAAGGGTGGGATGGCAATGCTGAGTGTTCCACCCTGTTCGCGTGTACACGCGCAAGTAGTCAATGAACAAAAATATACAGCGACAAGAAACAGGATGAACGAAAATTAATTTTTGCTCGTAGCGTTTGTATGATTCATCGTTGATCAATAATTAATTACCGTATAACCAGGGATTATGGAAATATAATTGAATAACTGCCCCAAGATTACTTACGTTATGCACCCAGGTGAGTCTCGATCTCGGTGGGTTCGCCTTGATGTGACACTCGAAGTAGACATCGTCACCTTCCTTGATGTCTTCGGGATTGAGGGTCGAGCCAAGACTCAAAGATATGACTGGTGGATCTGTAAAAGACATCAGTGAAAAATAAGAAAAGAAAGGATGAGTTATATAGCATATTATTCTCTGAGGACTCGTCATGAATTTTGGGAGTAGACTTCATTACTTTGCTTCATTACAGAACTTGAAGAGAGTATAACGGAGGACTCGAGGGGCGGTAGGTAAGTAGACAGTGAAAATATTGTTTTAACGTGGCAATAAAGAGTCAAGAAAACTTTTCACCCAGCGTCAAGAAGCTCTCGCAGTAAAGAACAATATGGGAAGGACGTTGAGGGGCACAAGTGGTTCCGACCAGCCCGAGAGGGTTCGCTGTTTAGTTCGTAGCACCTTCGGCACGTCTTCGAGTATTCGTACTTGTCCAATGTACTAGCCCTGTGGTAGGGATGATAAAAGAGCGAGATTCGTTTTATCAAGGAGGGAAGAACCCTCGTAGAATTTCATCAGCGTGATAGCGGTTTAAGGAACGTTCATCCTCCAGAACGCCATCCTCCTAGTTTCCCTTTACTTTACTCTGCTTTTTGGCGGCTATATCCTTGATGTTTTTCCTTCCCTTCGTATCACGTCGTTTTACTATACTGTCTACTTTGCTGCGCTTTTTATTATTTTTTAACTCGACAGTCTTGTTTTTTTTATCTCGATTGTCTTTTAGCCCTTCATTTGAACATCGTGCTCTGTTTTGTCGTGGTACGGTGCGATAGAACGTGAAGTTAATGTGAAATTCGTCCGTAGTCTCATCACAGTAGTTTTTCCGAGTTTTCCCTTCCAGTTTCGACCTTCGTCTCGGGGTTATCCTAATTGAATACGTGACGGAACATCATCTTCTCTGTTCCGTACTTTTTCCCTTTCGTGCTTTTTTCTTCTTCTTACGACATTGCAAATATCGAGAGAGTTCGCGCGCTGTCCTCAACTTTTGTATTTCCAGTGGCGTTTCTCTCTCGGGCGAGACTTGACCTGATATTGGCTGACCCAGCTAGCTTTCGGATATTCAGTTGCAGTGTGAGAACTATCGATGTGAACATTTTCGCTCACGTGCGGACTTTCCAATCGAGAGGCCCGTGCGCGGGTCTCACTACCAAAACGACGATTGCCTATTCAATTTTCTTATCCTTGTTTTTTCGCGTTCTATTACCTCTCTGCACTTTTCGACATTTCTGAACGGGATAGCTGAAACATCGATTGCCTACGCTAGTTTCCAATAGTTTATTCGTGTTTCAGTACTTTTGCATTTCTCAACATTTGTGGAGCCGATAGCCTCTTCGGCACTTGGAAAGCAAAGAGAGGCTTAAATTAAAAAAATAAAATAAAATGAAAAATGGACTGCAGAGCCCGATAGAATGGAAAATAAAGGAAAACGGGCGTGGTGCATTAATTCTGGTGAGGAGTAGGAGGATGAGGAGGAGAAGGAAGAGGAGGAGGAGGAGGAGGAGGAGGTTATACACAAAATCGTTCAGAGCAGGATCCGCGTTGGGTATTGGTGAGGGTGAGAGGCTCGGGTGAGCAGTGCGAGCGCACACACTTTTTCATCCGAAACACAAGCCAGGACGAAGCTATAACTTGCTTTAGGCAGACGTGTGGGGTATGCGCGGAAAAACGCAAGCGCACGAACGTAAAGTTTACGAGGTTGGATGAATGTAGTCCTGTAATAAATTCTCTCCTCTCAATAAAAACGTCGCGGGTGTGTACGCGTCGTCGTTGTCGTCATCGTCGTCGTCGTCGTCGTCGTCGTCGTTGTCGTTGTCGTCGTTGGTGCACGGCGTGAGCTTCGATAACTATTTGAACGGCACTGCGGCATAAGAGAATGCGAGCCCCACGTTCTTCCGGGTGCTGTGACGAACTTTCGATCTTTGCCGGCTTTATATCTTCCTTCCACATTACCTATGAATAACAGGTATAAGCTCCGAACACCAACCCGCACCAGTGATAAATAAACCACGGAGAACGGTAGCTGTAAAATAAAATGTGAGATACGTATATGTGTTGTCTGTAAAAGAAGAAGAAAAATATTAGGGGTTGAGATGAAGTATAATGACGGAGGATCCTCGTATAAAATAATAATGATTCTGACCGTGGTCCATCCCAAGGACTTTTTTTCGGTAGTTCGGAAGTCAGAAGAGGAATCGAACGACGAATAGTGAAAGAAAAATGGATAAATATATCGGAGCAGTCCAGGAAAGCGACCTTTTCTACGAATGGCTATCCCTCTCCCAACCCCAGCGACGTATCATTCCGCTTTGATACAACGACAAACGTCGATTCGATTCGATCCCCATATCTGTACATTTATCCTCTCCCCATTTTTTTCTCATAGCTTTTCTTTTTTTTCTCTTCCGTCATTCACGAATTCTCTTACTTCTCCGCTCACTTCCAGCTATGTTACACTTAAGTGTATACGAGTCCCTTTATAGGGCCGACCGAAAAGAAGAACGAATCGATGTTATTACAGTGAACGCGAGGATCTTCATCTTCGTCGTTTACGAGGCATAAAGATCGTACGTCAATCGGTGGAGCCCTTGCTCATTTCACATGAGTTGCGCATGGACGCCTTCCGTAGCCATTTCCTTCCCCATAAAACAAAAAAAAAACGAATAAGGATCGAGGGACGAGAAGAGAAGAGCGACATAAGGTTCGTCCTTAATCCTGCCACGACGTGACGTTAAGGTATTACTCACACACTACGTCGATCGTCCAGAACGTCTCCAGGAACAGTCCCGTCACGTTCGGATTTTCCGCTCTGCAGGTCACGGCCTTCCGGTCGTCGTCCTTTCCCGGCACGAATTCCACCCTGCTTATCGTACGGTTTTCGCTTCGTTCCTCCTAAAAAATAATAATTTTAAACACGTATAATAGAGTACAAAATATATATCAGTTTGCTTATCTCTCAACAATCACCGACGAAATAATTATGGAATAATAACATTTTTTGCTCTTATTAAATTTTCATTACCACGTCTTAAACAAAATATAATTGAACTAAAAATTGAAATTATAGCGAATGATGCATATCGTTGGTGTATCCATCCGCATTAAATGGATTGATAAAACAAATTTGTATTCATAGATTCAATTCGTCAGAAAGTATTAGCTCGATGTTCTCTGTATCTATTTCTCATATTTCTTGCCTATGTCGACGTTAAATCGACACGCAAATTTTAGCACGGAGAATTTTCGACGAGCGAGGCACCCAAGTCTGAAAACACCGGAAGAACCAAAAAGATAAATTCTGTAACCGGAGGACATTTTGTCCGTGTGTCTCGTGTAAATGCAGAAAGGAGCAGAGACGTCAAATTCAAACAGGAGCAGTTAGCGCTCAGAGGCGTGAACGACGAAGTCGACAGGAAGTCAGACAATGGGGCTGTGGTATGTACCGTGATGTGCATGGGCACACATCTTCCTCCGTGTTATTCGAGTGTGTGTACTCTTCCACTCTGTCGGAAATCCCAGTTACAAGCTCCCGTTGCGATATCTTGTTAGAGAACTTATCGAAGAAATTATGGAATTAACCAAGCTTCGTTAGTGTTCTTTGAGCGCAAACTAGCTCGAATATCACTGAATATCCTATCATTAATTCAGAATGATACATTGCAAGGAAAAAGGCAACCCACCGAAAGCTAACTCGGAGAAATTATTCTTTTAAAAGTATATTCGGCTTGCTGTATACATTTTAATTGTAGTGATGGCACGCGAGATTCAACGCTGGCAGATGATACCATTGTTATCAGACTGCGATTAAAAATGTATCATTGGTCATCGTATAACTCAAGTGGGCATTTTATCCGGAAGTTATTGTATATACTCTAAAGACAAGTATCTACCGCTTACTTTCCATTTAAACATATCTGTTATGGCACATTTATAACCCTGCTATTAATTTTTTTATAATAAAAGAACTCTATCGCGATTTAATTTTGGAATAGACAACATTACAGCTCTGTCAAATAATAACCCCATGGAAACAATGTATACCCGTGATATATACGAGAACTTATAATTCTATGTAACGTAAAAATGTTCTATATCCTCTATATCCTCTATATCTTTTATATATATTTTTTTTTATATCCACTGGATATAATCTTAAAGATATATCTCTGATGTGCGTAATATATTTTCCGATAAAAAGTCTACGAAATAAATCTACGGCGCTGATGATGCTACAAAAGCGATGGTAGAATTTTATTATGGTAATGTAATATGGGTAGAATTGTAATAAGGTAGAGATGTGATTTCCGGAATGAAATCTTGGTTGGGGTATTTTTAAATAGAAAATGTTGGAGTGATAGACGATCTTTTATATTCCATGATGACAAATAGATTTGAAACAATTATTAACCTGTGTGAGTGAATTCGTTGGTCGGTAACAGATCAAATATTGGAATCGTATAGCGATTTATGTAGAATATAATATTACAGAAAAAGCAGGGTTAGTTGCGTTTGCTATTGCTGCTCGTACATTACGGTGTTAACAAATTGAGGTTCAGAGAGACGATAAGATTTTTGGGGGTGCCGCAACGGGGAGGTTCGCTTCGCGCCTCGAGCGACGACCGAAGGGTGAGGCACTTGTTTCTAACCACAAGTAGCAGTGGCACCGGCAATGCTCGGATCCTGAACACTCGACGTTTTTAATTTTGTATTCAAAGTCTGATTGCGCTACGCCCGACTTTCTCGTTCTCGTCGTCGCCGTAGTCGGACTTTTTTCTTCGTTTTACGAGCACGGCTGCATCTACCCGCGTTACCTACATTAACCCACTTGAGTTAACGGTACGCTGCCTCGAGATGCAAGAGTACAGTAGAATCATGGCAAAGAGAGAAAAGGGTGAAGGGTGTATTCGAGTGTTTCAGAAACGTCGTAGATTGCCGGGACTTAAAATTTCTTTTTTCATTCTTTTACAGCAGCAGGTACTCTGACGTTTCTTTTTCGTTCATTCCGCATTCAATTTTTGTTAAACTCACTTCCCTTTGAAGGCTCATCCTGTTCAACTCGGTATATTTAGCGCACTGTCGCAATTTTAACGCACAATTCTAAATATTTGACTCGGAGGAGTTTCAGCCAAACCTACGTTCTTTAGATTCGGCTCATGTATATTCGGCTTAAATTCCTCTCCGAAACCACCGTCGGTCCCACGAGTAACCCTCACATTATTTCAGAGCTCGAAGTAACGAAACCGTGGGATGCGCGCCTGGCCGTACCTAATTTTGTAAATAATAAAGGCGAAACCGCGAGCCAGGCGCTGGACCGTAAGCAAGCGCTTGCTGTGTCGGGCACCGGCTGCGGGATATACCGAACGGATGCTTTTCCCACTCTTCCCTTGGTTTGCCCTATCCTCTATTTCCTGTATCCCGTATATAACGTTATACGTGCGGTACTGTGCAGTACCTTTTTCCGTGTTGTACTCACATTGGAGCAACAGCACGGAGGCATAACGAGAGAAGCTGCGCCGCAGAATTAAGAAAAAAGAAAGAAAAGTAGGGCATCGTAATGGTGGAGCAAGAACGAGGAAAATAGGGATAAGCAAAAATAATAAAAAATTTCGAGTACCAGAATCTACGTTGAAGATGACAACAGCCAGGAATGTATCCCCCCCCCCCCTTCACGAGAAGTAGTACAAGCAAATCCGTGGTGCAATATGAGAAACTGGGCTCTGGATAACGAGAGAACATTAAGCTTCTATGCGTATTTCCGTTGGTACTTTATTTTTTCGAAGCATGTATCAACGCGGCGGATCTCCGGGTTCAGCAATTTTTTAACACAACCACTTGACGTTGATATCACAGAAATAAGAGTAAATCTGTGATGAAAGAAAAGCAACGGGGATGTACGGTCTGTTTTATTCCGGTGACCAAGTAGTCACGGATTCGGTGGTTAGACGAGTATCGATTTGTTAGATACGTGCTCTATTGCATACGCTACGTGTATCTCAAAGACTTTGGATTTGACAGAATCCTTCAACGCAACATAGTCTACGTTGTCCGGGTCGTGCTTCGGCAATGTATCTTCCGACGGTTAACCGCGCGTGGAAGAATCTCGTCCGTCCTGGGAAAGCTGAGTCACGAGCGGAGGAAAAAAATTCTCAAAGTTATATCGTAGCAGCGTAAAATATATTCAAATAGTTCTAAATGTTATTAATATACCAATATCAACCTCTCGAAATATGGTTAAAATGAGTTGACGCGAGTAAAGAAGTGTTGTCAGAGCTCGCCGTTCGACCGGAAAGATAGATTAAATGCATTTGTCTCGAGACGCGACGGCGTCTATCGGATGATTCTCAAAAGTAATGAATTAGTTTGCACAGTTAATCAGCGAGATGGAGCAAAATCAACTAATATGTTGATTCTGTCAATCAATTTTTATTCCGTGTTCATGTACACGGAAAATGTATTGGATGGAAGTTTTTTTTTTTAATTAATGACAACTGCCTCCCAATTATATAACAGTTCAGTGTTGTATCCAATCGAAGAGAGGAGTCTAAGGGTTGGTCAGTTGGAAAAGTCACTGAGAAGCTGAGAAACGCTACGAGGAGCGAAGATATGGTCTCAGCCGAGAAGACGAAGACAAAGACGAAGAAGGTCCCAGGGTGTTTCGGATAATCAGGATGGTAATTCACTGTGGTGTAGCTCTACGTGATCGGTTGGCTGCAGGATTTGCTTATGCTAATTATCCATCCTCGCGATTCTCGCAACTCCCACAGCTAAACGCTAAATGTATACAGTGAGCTGTAATACTTACTATCTCGTTGAAGATTCGCGCGCACGACTAAACCCTGAGAGGTTTCGTTCCATTCCCTACATTTTTTAAGGTTATCCTCGCGGACCTTGGCAAGCTGCTCGTAGTACTAGCTGAATTCGCATTGAAGTCTTGAGAACGAAACTTGAAATAATCGCGAGCTTCACACACGTTCTTAGAATGTTAATTTATGTAGTTCAACGAATTTCAAGACTCAGCAATTACTGATGGATTCCAATGGAAATAAATTCAATGAAATGTTCAAATTTTTTATTTAAATCGTAGATTTTTATTGGAGCATCAATAATTGTTACGAAGTATATGCTATTGGCGCTTGGAAAGATATAGTTGAAAAATATCGTAAGAGATCTTTTTTCCACTGGTGGAAATACCTCATACAGAAGGTTCGCAGGGAATCCTGGGTCATCGATGGAGTGAAGTGAAAATAAATGTAAGGCGTCTTCGCTTCTCCATACATCCCATGCAAGAGGCGAGAGGCGATCTTCCACTTTTCTGCAACTACTGTGCTGCTACCTCTATATATAAAGTAGACGAAGGCAAGGTTTCCATCTTCCGCAGGCATTGGCCTGCTTTCGTGAACCATCGAGCTAACGGCGTACGTTGCATTCCAGACTCTCGGCACGTATCGTTATTTCGCGCATTTCTTTTCTGACCCATCAGTGGGACTCTGGCAGATAGTCACATGAGAATTCGGAGTAACTGCACAATTTTACCTCGTTCAAGGATGTTTAGACTACATAGTAGTTGGTGTGAAATTTTCAAAATAATAACTCCATCAACGTTCCATTTGACACATGGAAAGGCTTGATTTACGGTGGCTCAATACAATTTTCACCCACGAAAATAATGTATACGCAAGATGTATAAAATATGTTATATAGCTCGGATACATACATCGAATATATTTCCACGATAGATATTGTATCTCTGATATATTTTAATATATACAAGGTGTCACATTTAAGGAAATATGCTTAAATACATCGAAAACGAAGAATTTAATTGAAAAATGTTTCGGACAAAAGTTATTGTATATGAAGGAAAACGTCGGATGAGTGTAGCAGGTTTGGATTCGCGGCCTCGCTAGAACCATTGAGGCCCAACTTTTGTTGTTTAAATGGAACTCCCTATTTTTTGTTGCATTTTTTGATTTCTCATTTAGAAAATTATTAAGTTTTACTCCTAGTAATTTTTTGTTTATCATTTTCAAACAAGCCCAAAAAGTTATTCGAAGTTTTCCCGTGGAAACGACGTTTTAGGACTTGTCAAGTACTCTAACATCAAAATCTCGAGAGAAATTAAATAATGTAAATAACAGTGAATGAAAAAGCTAAACTACATTTTTGAGATTTTTGAGATTTAGATTTATTGTTTGGTTTGTTTAAAGTTAAACGCCCGTAAAAGAACATAATAATAGTATTTCACACTCTGCGACAACTAATCATTACAACGTTACATCCAAGTATACCTTCCATAGATTTAATATATACAGACTTAATGCTCCGTATGATCATAATGTTTTCGACATGACCTTATGTTGGAAAGAGATAGGGCAGCGTAAGAAGATTTATTATCTCTTCCTGATTGGGTTAATCAGAGACAGTAAAGAAATCGGGGAATAATAAGAAGTCAACGGGTCAAAGTAATTGTTATTTTCTCATCACATACAAAGTGTGTAAAGAGATAAAATATACAATGTAATTGACAATGTTGTCAAAAAAAATTGTTTACGAGAAGTTCAGAAGTCCTGATGTAATCAGAAATCTGATAATATTACATTTCTGATCTCGTTCTAAGCGACTTTTTTAATTCTTGAAATCTGTTGATATATGACATAGAAATGACCGTAATAGTAGGCTCAGTGATAATAAAAATAGAATTGAGTCATGTGTGAGAGATGTTTAGAAGGGCGTTGCTCTCCTTGATTACATACCTCTGCGGATGTTATCAATCACGTTACTTCCGGGCGAGTGTTGAGACTACCAGGGATTTGAGGAGTTGGCGCTAGAATTCGCGGGACGAATGGGAAACGTCGTTACGATTGCGGTTAGTGCTGTTAATGAACTACGTGAAATTAATTATAGATCGAGTAAGTCGGTTGGATGTCGATGGCAAGAGACAAGGAGTTAGCAAAGGTGTGAATTGTGTATGAGTGTCTTGCCCGTGAGTGTACTTGTATTAAATGGAAATTGCAGTTATGATTCTGGATAATTGATAATTTAGGTTCGACCCCGTGGAGTTTCTGAGAGTTCATTAGAGGCCGAATTTTAATAAGAACTTCTGATAAGAACTTCTTAACAAGAACTTCTGCTGCTATGTGCTTCACCCATCGTCCTCATTAATTTTTAACACCACATTTTATTCATATCAGTGAGGGGGGCATTTCACCTTATTTTAACTCCCTCTCCCCCATGCAAATCTCTTCCAATCGAAGCAAAACTTTTTTCCTGTTTTCATATATAGCAAGCGTAAAAAATATTAAATTTGTGTTGCGGGTTTCTCTGCTAGAGGGACAGGTTTGACCGGTCCAGATGGGGGAGACGATGGGGCCCTATGCAGAGAGACGACACTAGGCGAACGCACGAGGAGGACTCTGAGGCGAGAAGAGTTGTTTTACACTTTATAGTAATGACATATACGCTATTAATCCTATTCTATGTTGAGTGTTCATGTTATTCGGCCCTGATACCGAGAGGAGAAATGACTCTGACATAAACATTATGGACTATTTTTGTTGTTATTAAATTTAAAACGAATTCATTGCATTCCTGATTTTTTGCAGATTTCAGCAATTCGAATATGGGATGAGAGAAAAGTTTGCTATGCGTAGAGGCTACCGTTACGGTACGTTCTCCTGCAGTTGCTAGGTTCACCGAATTGGTAGGGTTAGTCGATACGATTTAGTTGGGGATCTAGAAAACGTTTTCGGGGTGGGGGTCAAGCCCGATCTGGCTTGGCCGGGCTATTCTCGATTCTCCTGGTGGAAAGTCGAGTCTCGTCCATATCCGGAGGATTCTTAGCGTCAGCTTGGCTCCGTAGCGCTCGAGGTATTTTCGTTGTAAGGTGTCCCGAGGGAGAGTTCGCGCAGCACGTTCAAAGTTATCACTTCCTGGGGGCTCTCTCTGAACTCCCCTAGCGCGACCTTCCGACTCTCTACTCGTTTCCTTTATCCTTCTCTTTCCCTACAGTCTCTATGCCACTTGCGCTCGTGTCCAATGTTGGACCGATACCTTTGGAACAAATGCACACTACGAAATTATCTCAATCGTTCGCTCTCGTGATCTCTCCCTCGTGTACCGAAATACAATGAAAAAAGAATCGACGTTTTAAAAGATGATAAATAGATAAATATTTTCAATAGTAATAACATGTATCGCTTGTTCTACATTAGTGGAAAAGGTTTATATATTATATTGTTTATACTTACTCTTATGTGTTTCAGTGATCTTTTTCCCTTGTACCAAGTAATAATTGCTGGTGGTCTAGATCCAGTGGTTTCACATTCAAGATCATAACGTTGTCCTGCTTTCAAGGATTCACCTCCGTTTCCTCGTACGCCTGGCCTCCTAATGTTCACCGTCAGGGGTTTAACTGTATGTAGAATAAAAGGAAAATAATGATTAGAAAAAATGTAACGACGACTGATACAATTCTATTGAGTACAGAATCAACGACGCGTGTCGATTGATGATAATTCGCTGTATCACTGATAGCGAAGGAGAACCGGTAATTTAAAGAAATTACTTCCCGTTTCTCCTTCCCATCTCACATTCGAATCGTTCGACGGAGAAGAGAAATATCGAAGTCTCTTGCCACTGCACCGGTAAAAACCAATATAAGAGCTTTAGTAGCGTGAAGAAGAGACTTAAGACGTGATAAATTTTTTCGCACGAACAAGCTACCGTCCTATGAATCTTTCGTAGGTGCCCAAGCCTCGGGCTATGAACGACGAAAATAAAAAAAGATAGGAAAATAGAGTCTAACAAAAATAAATCTCATTATGAACTCTTTTCGATCGTTGATCTTACGAGAACAGTTTGCCTTGCCAAGCAAGATGCTTGATATTATTTTGTTGCAATTATTCTAAATGATATTCAATGTTAACTCATCTCCCTCGTTCCCTTGAAGCGTTATCTATGATCGACGACGCAAATTTCATCTACATTACGGTTGGAAATATAAGTTTAAACTACGCGCATGCAAATTTCATTTGATTATAATCGCTGTATTTGATGCTGTCCTTTGATTAATTCAGCTATGTACGTCGAACCACGAACGTAGAGACCAACGCACAGTAGTCGAACTTTGCTTGTGAAGTAAGTGACAAAAATCTCATGAAACATATTAGAAATCTTAATTCTTGAGGAATATAAAAAAAATAAGATAAAGTTATAGATCTGTGACGAGACTAGGTACGCGAGTATAGACTTCGGAGTTTGAAACAACTATGCGGTGCTCGCTCTCTCTGTCTCTCTCTCTCTCTCTCTCTCTCTCTCTCTCTCTCTCTCTCTCTCTCTCTCTCTCTCTCTCTCTACATTGCTTTCCGTAATCACGGTGGCTCACGGAATCAAGTCGCGGGTTTCCCCTCTACTCTTGTCGCTAATTACGTTTCGTGATTACGGCTCGTTCGCGGGCACGTGAGGTCGATATTAATCGAGTCGTTGGTACCGCGTAAAATCGCAATCAGGGAAGGTCGGGAATCGGGAACTCGGGAATCGCAAGCGAGTGAGGGAAAACGGTTGTAGGGCGAGGAGGGCTTGCTGTCAGTTACTGGGATATGTTGAGCGCTTTTGCGGGAGAGGTTTAGCGGTCTCGTTGGCCGTGGGGCAACGGGGTCGGGTTTGTTGCTGTCGTGCCTGAGCGATGCGGTATCCTCGTGGCTACCCGGCCATCTCTGATAATGCTATGGTCACGTTGACACTGTCGCTCCGTGGTAACAGTTACTACTCGCCCTTCCGCCCTTGCACGTTTACGGACACGCAGGGATCTCTTTGCATCATTCTGTTCCGACTCCGTCGTCATGTTTTAATTTCAATGTTCACTCTTTCATATCTGTATATGATCGTGTAGCACCGATGGAGATACGATACACGGGGCACGCTTTTTGATATTTCATAAACGGCGAGTGACGATGTATTACGAATCTATCTTGTGGCAGTAACGATCTGTAAATCGGTATTTAAAAAAATAGTGCCAATATCGTGACCTCGTAACTATTCCATAACATTTATTACTGTTACGTAACGATACAAGTGATCTTGTGATCTACCCAGGTATTGAAATTGGGAATACATATCGTGCAAATCATTTTAAATATTTATTTTTTTTTGCCGCTAGACGTTCCATAAAAATATCGATTTACTTTGAGGGTAGGTGAAACATCCGCACTTACACAGGGTGCTGCTTCTCTCTTGTTCTGCCGTGAACGCCATACTAGTTATGTCTCTTTCGCACTCACGAAATATTTCACCTCCCCTTAATTCAAATCCATGGAGAGTAGACGTTTCACGTTCGAGTCTGAATTGAACTCGAACTGTTTACTTAGCTACAAGTGCCATCGATAATGGACAATAATATTACGTCATAATAATACAAATGAGAACAAATAATACCTTCAAAATAAAAATAATAATATCAGAGGATGATAACATGCGATGAGGGACGATTTTCCGGAAAATGGGAAATATTATTGATACGCTGTTTTACGTTAACCTTTGTTTATATTTATTTAATCAAATACTTTCTTCTATGCTTTAGGGAGCGATAAGAATAGCTGCTGTGAAAACTGCATGGTAACGTACACAACATTTGAGAACTATGGACATCATTTTAGTTAATATATCCAATCAGGTTGAACAATTTTTATTATTATAATAAATGGAATGAGTACAGCCGGCTGATACTTAGTCTTAATAATTTGTATAAAAGTAAAGAGTCTGTGGATAAAAAAGTTTCATTTGCTGTAGATTGTTACGAAAAAAAATGTCAAATTTTATACCTCTCCGCTGATTCTGTTGAAATGTAATACCAGCTGATCTTAGTCTTAACCAATAGCTTGCATGTTGATCAAGTTGGCGTGTTTACGTCATTTTGTATTACAAAATGTAATGTCAGACATGAACCGATGTTGCTACGATGAAAGGGTGATAATTGATCTACTTGCGTACCAAATTTTAGTCCGATAGTATAAGCGGTTTTTAAATTAAGGACGATTGATTTTTTTTTTTAACCACGGAATACGCACGTGAGCCACGCACTCCCACACAAATTTCCTCTGTAAAAAAGTGAAAGTAAACAATTGTATTCGTTACCAACAACAAGTCCTACGTTAATGAAGGATATACCAAGAAAATTATTTGTTATACACGGTGAAAGCGATACAAACTATTCAACCTAGTGTTTTATATATAGAATATCCTCTTTCCATCAAAGTAAGTAGGTAGCACGTAGCTGCAAGCGTATGTTGCATAGTGATAATAAAATGTAGGAGATCGTGGTAGATAAAATTATACAGCTGCTATAAATAATGGCATCATCGAAAAGCAGTGAGGCAAGCATGGAAGCTTGGGCTGGAATGGCTAATCTGCTTCATGCCGTTCGAAAGCCAGCAAGCCTCTCCAGCAGGCGGCGCATCAGGAACAGCTTGGGTAATTCGAAGCGAGATGCTTACTAATTTTTTAAGGGTCGTAACTTTAAATCTAATTGTTAATGAGTGATTCAAGATAATCGATAACTAGCCATTAATTAATTAATTTTTAGAATTGCCTGAGATGCAAATTCGTAAATTAATGCGCGACATTCTTCGCGATATTTAGACAATATCGAAATCCATTTTTAAACATTGGCCACAGCGCTGTCCGATTATAGTTTTAAAGATAATTTCAACATCTTGTTACGATCGAAAGAATGTTCGACCGGAGCGATTCGTTACAACAGAGAAAAACAGAGTTTGTTACTGTAACAAAATAATTTATTATTATAACAAAACGGCTTAGTTCTCCAATAATATTATTTTCTTAAATAATTTGTATGCTCGATCCAACAACAGGCGCAGTTTGTTACCGTAGTGAACGAAATCGCTGCGGTAACAAAAAACTTTTGCCGTGTTAGCAAAACATGCGTAGTAATTTTTTTTTTTTGCTCTCCGTATTTATATATTTTTACGCTGGAAGAAGGTAATTATCAGAAAAACACATTTTGTTGGAGTATCAAAACCCGTTTTCTCCGTGCACTTTAAAAAAGTTTTTCTCTACTTAATGCGTCTACTTTTATACCGAGTTTCGTATAAAAAATGTTTACGCTTCTTACATTATTTTGGTAAAAGCCCTTATAGTTTTATTATTTGTCATAACAAGAGTTAATGAAATCTTTAAGACTTCAAAAATTGCAGATTTTCACGTATATCCAGCTTGCTCGACGCGCTTAAAATTCACTGCCGACGCACATAATTTGATGTACGGAGATGCTAGCGTTATCGGACTGCATTTTAAAAAGTTATTGCGATTGGCTCGTGGCTATCTCACTCGAAATTACCCTATAGAGGAGCGAATACACAGCATGCCTGTGCGACCGGTCCGCTTGCACAAGCGGGCGCGCATGTTTATGCATTGGTGCTTTACGCCAGCGTGGAGAGGCTCTGCAACGAGCGTACACTGGACGCGGGACGAGGGAATCGAGGAGAGCATTGCCGCGATATTGTTTTCAATTTCACGAGATATTGTGACGATAACAAGAGCGCGGCGACGGGGGACGTCACCGCGATAAATCCAGCTTTCCAATTGGCTGGTATCATCCCAGATACGATCTATTCACCCGTGAAATATGAAAAATACGAGGGCAACATTTGTGTGGTAGGTTCCCATGCACGCTTGTATTTTCCTTCCAAGTATTATTCTCTACGTAGCTGTGTACATGTATCATTCACCTCTGTAAATATATGGATGCGCACACATTTGGAGTAACGAATGTGTGTATACAGTATTCTATTAACGATGATTTTCAACGTTGTTCGATTCTCCACTCAGCGGATATTCATCATTCTCCCTCTTTCTCATTCTCTTTGCTATCCGCAACTGACCGGTATCACCTCATCCCTCACTTTAAAAATCTCTCATTTCCCTCCCTGTCGGTTTCTCTATCTGACTCGACTTCTGCTCGGTAAACCTACCCACACACGGATACGCGCACTCGACTCTCTCAGTCTGACACGCGCACACGTGCACTCCGCAACATTGCGAACGTTAGAGTTCACAGTGTCCTCACTTTTTGCCACCCCTTTCGTTTTTCGTTACTCCTCTACCGTAGCCACTGCCGTTGGTGGATGTGGATGCGAACGAAGCGAAGTACGAGGCAGCTTTCAGCGTGAAATGAATATGAGGCATCGGTGCATGATCGTCACTTCGCTTTCACGAAGGTCGTGCGAAATCAAAGGGCACTCCCGTACCCCATTCTTTTTCTTCCATCTCTTCACCTTTCCACTTCTCTGCCGACCATTAGTTTTGTAACGCTTTTTCACTTTTATTTTGAATTTTCCGCCACTTTTCAACTTGGGCCAAAGCTGTTTGACCGCCGACCCTGAGGCTTTGACTTTGCCGCTAACCCTCATTCCGCACTCACCAGTCCTGCCACTCCGACAGCTCTTTTCGTACGTGACCGTTATTGAGCATGTTTTTGCGGGATTGCTACTAATAACGCGAGAGCCTTTCATTTCCGGCCACGGGCAGACACAAATATTTTCAAGCCTGTGTAGGAATTCGATCACACGATAGATACATCTATCGATTGTATGAGTATGTATGTATGTAGTACTCGAATATTTGTTTCCCTAGGGGAAAATAAGTAATTATACGACATTTATTCAGAGTGCACAAGTCGAAGCCACCCGTATGAGGTTTAAATGCTTGCAGCTATACAAATAACAATTGAACCTCGTATGTAATAAATCGTGACAGTAATCGTACTTGGAAATTTTTATAATAACCACATTTTTATTGAGAACATAAAAATAAGAAGAAAAAAAAGATGCAATTTCTTGATGCTATTTGCAACGAATTTATACAATCTGGATGAAATGTTGGAAATTTATTGAGTGCACTGATCATTGACACTGTTGTTTTGTTTGTTTCTCACCGATATTGAAAAATTCTAGGGATTTAAAAAAAACAGAAAACAATATAAAGTACGAAATGTCTCCACATCTAAAGTCTCCTCAGATGTGATCTCTAGACGTAAAATTTGGGAAAGTGTGTAAAATGGTAGTGAAATATCGAAGAGAGAAAATATATGGTTTTCACAGGGGATGAAACCTGGATTGTTCAGGTACCGATTAAGAGCGCTAGACACTGCGTTGATATCACTTATATATTCTTCTTATTCTTATTGTCGCAAGGCAAGGCAGCTTGTTACACAGACAATAACGTAAAAGCTATTTCACTTTCAATAAGAAATTTTCAAACTTCCTTAACCCTTATTCTATATTCACTTGTTCATCCGTAAAATGTATTTGTACTTTATTATAATAATTATTTTAATGGAGGTGCATTAACCTTGGTGATCGTCCAATTTCTTTAACGAGAGGCGAAAGCTTTCAATTGAACTGGGTCAACGTGAAAGAGCGAGAGCGATGGATATGGCGAAAAGGAGCTCTTAGAATTCGTAAAGATTTCAATTGTCTATAAGCATCTTAAGTGAGAAAGCGAAGAGGTAGCCATTTTTCTGTACTTTTTCGCTTCATCGTCTTTATTCATCGCGGGTACTACGTTCTTTTTCTATCCATTTACGTCCCTTTTTTATACGACGCTTTGGCAGGGCATTGTTATCGACGTCCGAAGATCGAGTTTCTTCAAGAGACTCAGAAACTGAAAGAGAGAGAGAGAGAGAGAGAGAGAGAGAGAGAGAGAGAGAGAGAGAGAGAGAGAGAGAGAGAGAGAGAGAGAGAGAGAGAGAGAGAGAGAGAGAGAGAGAGAGAACCACTTTTTTACGATTGAGATTCAGTTAGGTTAACGAGTGAGCTTTTGCGAGCTCTGGTGGGAAGTTTTAATTTTTCATTTCGAACTAAAGGGTCGTAGCAGCACTAGCAGCGTAATGTTGATGTTCGCGGTCGGGCATGTCGGTGGTGGTTTCGCCGCTGGCCAGTTTTTGGGAAATCTCGAGCACCGTAAAAGGAGAAAATTTATGGTCCAAGGGAGGGACGGTCGAGGACGGGATGGTAGAGGATTTAATACGTTCCTAGCCTTATCTTTCCTTGTCATTCTCTTCGGGAGCTTTTCAGGGTAAGTTAAGGCAAATGTGAAGAGGAGAGACGGCTTGTACGAGGTTTCTCATCCACTTGGCCCATCCTCTTTACCTTTACCGCGCGTTTGTGTGCAGTCTCGTAGCTTTTATCACTAATGCGAACCATAAGATAAGCTTCCCACCCTGATTCGTCAAGGCCGAGATAAGAATTTGTTTTCTTTTTCTATAGGGCGCGGGCCTACATTCGCGTGCGGTAATAGTCCGATGCCCTACAAGTAGCATTTTTTCTTCTCCTCTTTCGCCTTGTTTCAAGTTTTTCACAAAAGAAAATCCTCGACGATGTATGTACACCGACCAATTTTTAATCGCGTCATAATAATATTCACAATTTGTACTCACGATTAAGGTCCAGCGTGACTGAGTATTTCTTCGGCTCAACGAGATCGGTATTTGATGCCTGGCACGTAAAGTTTAATCCAAGATCAGTTCTTGTCAACGATCTCATCGCCAGTCTTGAAGAGTAAAATAGAATAAAGTGTTGTCATTTATTTTCTCATTCGACAACACCGATAAAAACGTATAGTCGTTTCCACTGTGTACATATTTCTCTTTCATTTATGTTTTTTATTCACGGAAATAAACGATTGATTGGTACAATCAATTCGCAAGGTTAAATACGCTACAGCCGATTAGTTTGTGTTGGATCAACAAATTAATTGCCAGGAGCGTATTCAATTACGGGAGCAACCAAGACTTTTTCTTCGCGTGGTTGACACAAGAAAAAATAATTAGACAAGTTTCTACAATGTTTTTATAATAAAACTGACTATAGATTGAATTTTACTGGATGAATTTTTCTCGATGTATCCCACTTATACGGTTAATTAAGGTACTCAGGTACGAGTCTAAGGTACTCACTTGTTTTCGATAACGTCACCGGCATCCTTCACAAATTCTTCGTTCCTCAATTTTCCGTTAACCAGCCAACTTATTTTCGGCTGCGGTGTTCCTGAAAATATAAAAAAAATTACATTACCTTTGGATACAACTTTATCACAATAAAATACAATTACACAGTTAAAAAGTGAACAATTGATATAACCACAATGATTGGTTGACATGTCGGTATTTTAATGGCTGGATTTTGACCGTACAATGTATTTTACGCCTTCGAATGGCTTTGTTATAAAAGTACTTGGGCCCGTCCGCTCCATACGTTATTATTATAATATTCCTTGCATCCCTTCGAGCCGTCTGGATCATCATAATCTACGCTAACGCAGAATTACTTCGCAATTGAGGAGAATAGCCTGCTCGAAGCCGTAAAGAAAGGTCCGATAATAACGGTAATAAAGATTTTACGGCTTGAGAAAGTGAGAATGATATAGAAAGTATGAGAAAACGTGAAGCTCTGCGCTTCTTTTTAGGGAAAGGGGGGTTGGGGGGCGGGGCTGAGAAGAGGAAGGTGGAAAAGAAAAATTGAGCGTCGAAGGGCTGCTGTGCTTCATCATTGTTCTTTCTCTCGAAGAAATTTCTCTTTCTCCAACTCTCTCTCATTTAAGAAGCCGTAGAAAAAGGGCGGCGCTAACTCCGGATCAGAGCACGCTAAACGCCGAACGACCTTTTTACCACGAACTTTTAAATTAGTCGATCTTAACTCTCACTAGCTCTGTAGACTTGTGCGTTATATCCTCAAAGTTCTTACGGAGATATAGAGAGGCGATTGGGATAAACTCTACACATATAGTGTCTATTCTACACAGAACAATATACCTGGATACTGACTTTTGGCTCTTTCTGTATGTAGCGTGATGCGCCGCCAGCCCTCGTAATCCCGATGAGAAAATGTTCTTTTCAACTCCTTTAGATCGCTTTACGATCCTCTCGAGTTCATGCGAGAAATACTGGAAAGAGGCATTCTAATTTTCAAGTATTTTTACTTTCTTTTTCTCGGCGTTTACTTGCTAACGAGAACGATCGAGATCCGGAGTATTCGCAGTCGAGACACTCACAGAACTTTTTCGATCTCTAGTCAACGCATCGTTCGAGGTAGACTCAAAGGGCAATAAAAAAAAATTGATTTCTCGAACAGAGGAGCTTCGAGTTGTTACTTTTACTTCTCGTGTAAAGCTTCGTCAGAGCTGGCTTTCACGAATCCCTGTGTTTCATTATTATTTGCGATTGTCGATGTTCATGAAATTGCTATTTAATCTCGAGTATTTACATCGATGCGGCACTTGAAATCTTCTCGTATTGTACGTCTCGTTACAAACTCACACTTTCTCCAGTCTCCGTCTCTCATCCTTTCCACTCGCTTTAGATTAGGTTCGTATCGTTGTTATTCATGTTGCTCTTCAGTCAAGATTGCGTTTTCTGCTTTTCCTCGAGCGAAGACTTTTGTCGCGGTGGGCTACCTATCGTCGCATTTATTCGTAACAAGCTACATGCGATATACGCGCGCGATTATCACTCTCTCGTGACTTCAAATTAAACGAGGCCTTAAAAATCTTCCTCAAGTTTATCGATGTACGTCAAGAGAGAAAAATTAAGTGGTCATACTAAATACTCGAATGGATTTAAAATGCAGAATTGGGAAAAAAAAACAAGTTTTAAATGCAAAAGTGCATTTGAAATCCATTCAAGTATTTAGTATGACCGCTTAATTTTTCTTTTACGTCTATCATCAAAATTCTACACTTGAACAAATGTAAAACAAAAAAAAAACGTAAATATTGGATAAGTTAATGGATAGATGATAAAGTTTCATTTCAAAATTCTGCTGAATTAAACGTAATTTCCTTACTACACACAAAGCATTGAACGTTAACTATTGAATCTCTTATTAAATTATTACATTTATTGCACCGCCTCTTATTTTTTACTCGGAGAAAAAATAATAATTTTTAAGTGAGCGTAAATAATGGTCGTAGAGCATAGGAGAAATCGATGATTTTCTGTAATTACGGCAACAGTATGGTATTTCCCGAAAATGGTTTGAACACGTCAACCTCGAAGCAATGGCATAGAAAAGTGATAAAGCGATAAACCTAGGGAAGATTGCAGCAGCGCAACTAGGCGAGCTTGCGGTTGTAGAAGAGCGTGAGGCAGAGCTCGGTGGTCGAGTGCGGGAATGCGCTTTTCTATCCTGGCGAGGTCTATCCTCTCTAATCCTAAAAGATATTGTCCGGTATCTACGGATTAAAATCCGCACTTTAGTGCCGGGTAGATAGCGCAGCGTTAGCGAGGCCACGGCAACGTTATACCGAGAGGTATCCAGACACCAACACCATCGGCTCAAGCTCAACGATATATACTGTAGATGTGAAGCAGAAGGGGCAGGAGCGGCGGCAGCAGGATTCAAACCTAGCGAATTTGTCGTGGTTCTCGGTAGTGTGTAGAGTCTACCGGGTAGTGGAGTAGAACTGAGCAGTTCCGGGTGCACCGGGAAGGAGTTTGGCGGGTCCAGTAGTTAAAGTCAACGCCAGGGGCTCCGTTTGAGTGTGTACATGTAGTACATATACTGCAGTACGGTACAACGAAGCGTCTACACCCTGGCTGCTACCCCTTTAAGTACAAACACAAACGAGCGGGCAAGGCTTACGAATTAAGTAATCTCGGGACGAAGACGAGGACCAGGATAAAACGTCCACCGCGCAATCACTCGAATCAATCCGGCGAGATTTCGGGGTAGCTTCCGTTGATGCTGTTAACGAAATAGTCGATGAATTCCAGATATAACAGTGTGGTATATAATACACATTTGTTAAAATAAATGGTGACGTTGAATTTATTTCGTAAAATAAATATCAATGTTAAGGATTAACATTTGGCGTTGGAGTCAGATACGACCTCAAGTATTTCTTACGATGAATTTTTTTATTAAGTTATCAGGGGGAGCTTCGCCGCACTGCGTGCTTCGCGCATCAACCCTCTTAGAAGAATCCGGGCTTCACTACTTTGCGCTAACCCTGGTCCACCCTTTCTAACCCCGTTCTGACCTACTTCATGGCCCTCTTTCTCGATTCTCCTACACAGCGGTTGCGGTGAGATATTTTTGTAGTACGGAGAATTAATCCATAAAGATTCTGTTTTAAGCAGCATATTTTTATGAATACATTAGAGTGTGCATTAGTTAAAAAAGAAATCATTTTTCTGATACATTTATATTTTTTATTGAATTAAATGGAAAAGCATAATTTTTCAAATACCAGGAGTAGTCTATTGTATTAATAGATTAATGATTAACTGTTAAATAGGTCAATATTTATTATTATAAAAGTAAGATAGAACATTTTTTCGACCACTAATAACGATAATGTTTTTTAAATTCAATTTCAACTGTGTGTACGAAATAAACAAAAGAAACAATGTGTCATTCGAGCATTCGTCGAAAATAAAAGGTTAATTTATTATAAATTCGTCAAACTGTCTCGAAGGGCTTTCGGAAGTGAGAAAGGATAACATTGATGATTAGTAGAGTAGTTCGCGACAAGATGGAATACTCTTACTGCAAAATACAGTACAGTAGATAGGGAGCGGATGGATTTAAAAACAAACAACCGTTTTGCCCTCATGGGTACGAATCGAAAAGTGCACAGTGGTGAACTTGTTATATTATAGACTCTGGGGAAATTGGCAGAGCACTTTGCGATGACTCTGGTCTGTAAACCCGAGGGTTGGTAATATGCCGAGGTGACGGTCACTCACGTGTGTTGCGCCTCGGAAAACGGAGGCTGGAAAAGAGGAACTCTCATTCACGTCGTCTCACGTGGATGCGGTGCAGTTAATTATCAAAATAAAACGCAGTGGTGCGGCGTACCGATAGAGTGAACTGCCACCGTGTCTCCTTTCTTGTTATGTAATTAATTCAGCCCGTAGTTTCTCGTACGTCGTGTTATAGTTAGCTGGTAAATTCTTATCTTTTCGTTTCACGAAACTCCGAAAACATTTATCGATACGTAACGTTTATCGCTCTTTCAAAATATACGGATGACTGTATTATTATAGCGCACAAATTAGTAGTTTTGTAAAAGAAGGGGAGAAGGAGAATAAGCTCAGTTGTAGAGTAATAGTAACAGCAGCAGCTGTATCCCAGAGACCGTCCTACGTCCTTCTCTCTTTCTTCTGTAATTAGTGAGAGCGAGAAGGTCACTTATCCGTGAGGTCACTTGTTCTGCCCATTCTTTCCAGTCATAATTCATTCTCGCAACTGTCGCTTTTCGTTCTATTCACAAGCGTGCAACAATAGTGCGCGGTACTAGCATGGCAGTTCTTGCTCGCGTATAATTTTGGTCTTCTTTAGGATCTGTCGACCCAGCTGTGGTATAGCAGTGGAGGAACAAAAAGTGTTGGAGAATCGCGTCGCGAGAAAAAAAAATATTAAGGAAAGCTCGGAATCGTTTCCGAACCTGGTGTTGCTTAATGGGAATATTGCTAACGGACGAAATGACTGCGGAAGTGTCTGCAGTAATTTCTATATGGAAAGGATGAACCAAGATGAGTTTTGTGGAAGGGAGAAAGAGCGTCGAGAGTGGCGGGGAACGTCGCGAAGGACGGTGAAAATAATCTTTTAAGGCGGAGCTTTTCTCAAAGAAGTTGCTGCAGTTATAAACAGATATTTAGATCCAGTAGCTAAAGTAAACGCTGGAACGAAGCCTCGGGTACTTTGGAGCACCGAGTCCAAGGAACGAAAGACCGAGAGCGAACGGGTGAACGCAAGTGGCGCGTTATAGGTTCGCTCGGAAACGACGAGGAACCGAACCCTATAGACTCTGGACTGCTCTCACGGAACGGCACTTATATCCCGAGCCTTGTCTCTCATCCTTCCACCTCTGGTTCGGCGAAACGTAGAACTTTTCACTTAACCTCGGTTGCCGATAAAAAGTTGGCTGATCTAATAACCGACGACACCGTCACCGCAACAGCAGCCAACCCCGAAGTTTCTGCAACTTGAGCGAAACGCAAAGCGCACAGCTCGAAAGCTCAGTCTCGTTCTCGCTCCTGCTTTCGCGCCGTCTCCTCGCTCTACTCTAAACTCCAAACCGTGTTTTCTAACTTTCTACATTGCGTATAGTTTTTTCCCCTCAAATTTAGCATCGCGTCGTACTAAAATAGACTCGTATGCACTCGCTTCGAACAAGTAAACACGTCTGAGTGTTTAAGTTAGATACTAAAATTATCTGGTAGAATTACTCGCATGTAGATCTAATTTATCGTGATGATACATCCGGAAAATACTATTATCGGGGCATCGTTTATTCACTTATCATTTGCACATACGTGCGAAAGTTGACTTTACTAAACTATCAGGAGTACAAATTGAAAATGCGGGATTTTTTTCTATTTTTGAACGTTTATTCTGAAAAAATGGTAACAAATGAATTATTCAAAGTATTGTCCATCGCTAGCCACAACTTTTTCCCATCTTTCTGGCAATTTACGGATACCGTCGCGAAAAAATTCGGCCGGCTTGGCTGCTATCCAGTCATCGACCCATTTTTGGGCTTCTTCGTAAGAATGGAAGCGCTGGTCAGCTAGGCCATGTGTCATCGATCGGAAAAGGTGGTAATCGGAAGGAGCAATATCTGGGCTATACGGCGGGTGGGGTAAGACTTCCCATTTCAGCGTTTGTAGGTATGTTTTGACCGGCGCTGCAACATGTGGCCGAGCGTTGTCATGTTGCAAAATTACTTTGTCGTGTCTTTGCTCGTATTGTGGCCGTTTTTCTTTGAGTGCGCGGCTCAAACGCATCAATTGAGTTCGGTATAGTGCTCCTGTGATGGTTTCGTTCGATTTCAATAGCTCATAATACACCACACCCAGCTGGTCCCACCAAATACAGAGCATGAGCTTGGCGTCGTGAATATTTGGTTTGGCCGTCGATGATGATGCATGGCCGGGGTAACCATATGATTTTTTGCGCTTCGGGTTATCGTAATGGATCCACTTTTCATCACCAGTGACAATGCGATGCAAAAAACCCTTCCGTTTTTGCCGTTCGAGCAGCAGTTCGCATGCAAAAAAACGGCGCTCGACGTCTCTCGGCTTCAGCTCATACGGCACCCAATGTCCTTGCTTTTGGATCATTCCGAGGGCTTTTATACGATGGGAAATGGCTTATTGTGTCACTCCCAATGAATCTGCGAGCTCTTGTTGAGTTTGACACGAGTCTTCATTGAGTATTGCCTCCAATTCAGCATTCTCAAACTTTTTCACTTGGCCCGGCCGCTCTTTGTCCTCAACGTCAAAATCACCACTTCTAAACCGCACAAACCATCTCTCGCACGTTGAAACCGATGGAACATGACTCGGATAAGACTCGGAGACCAATCGATGTGCTTCAGCAGCACTTTTCTTCAAATTAAAGAAGTAAATTAAAACTTCCCGCAAATGCTGTTTTGTTGGCACGAAACTCGACATATTGAGAGCTCAAAAAAACTATGAATTTGACACTGCGACAAATTGACACATACTGAAAATTAAAGCTATAAGACGTAGCTTTGACATGAACATAGTCACAGTACTGCCTGATGCGTATAGCGTTAGTAACGCCATCTGTTATCAAACCCGCATTTTCAATTTGTACCCCTGATATTAATTATTGAATAGAAATGAAGTTATCAGAGATTTTTTGTAATTAATTGTATAATGTCATTGAATTTGGATAAAAGAAAGTCAGATAAGTTCTTTGCGAATACTGCAAAACGTGCGCCATTATTACTATTGCTTTACCGGGTCTGATGATTGAAAGACCCTTAATGAAAGCATTCAGTTTCCACGAGGACGTCTTTAGAATGCCTGGAAGCTTCGGTCCATTGCTGCTGAAATATTGGAATCCGAGTAAAGAGAAAAATCACGAGTGATTCTAATTCTCGGTAAGATTCTCACGATCGTCCGATGTGCATTGCTTCGCCCTTCAAATTGCTTAATTGCTACACACCGAATGTACCTTCCACTGGAGTTGCGAGTTACTTTCGTTAGTACTTACTGTTCGCGAGGTAAAACGGGAGTTAATTGGTCCAGTAATACTGTGCGATATTAAAAATTTAAGTAATCTGGACCGAAAATATCTTGTAATCGTATAAATAATATATTTTTTAATTGAATCGATACAACGAGAGAAAAAGTTTGAGATTGAGTCAACTAAATTTACTTAGAGTCAATTAAATTTATTTAAGGTAATTTAATGTATTTGACTCAACCTCGTCGTGAGGTTAGCTACGGTGAAACTCGCGATGAACTGGAGCCAGCTACGTCAAATTAGTTCAAGCTTATTCGATTAGCACCATTTAAGAAGTTTTCTCTCGGTGTATCTCTGATTCGGTCGAGAGAACGGCCATGAAACTAATAACAAAAAATTTCACATAAATTTGAAATTTGATAACAGAAGCAATGATTGCTGATGCATTTCATTAATTAATTAATTAATTTTGTTTTAATAATAGAGTATCATCTTACTGATGTCTGAAATATCGGATTAAATCTACCTATCTTCTTGGATGCTCGAATGACGGAACGAAAATCGGAGAATCAACGATGGAGTATCCTCGCAATATCGGTAATTCTCTGCTGACGGTACTTACTTTTTCAACTCTGAGTTCGCTACAGACTCCATCCCCGAGCTCTTACAGCTTCTCGTGGGTATCCCTTCATCATCACGTTGCAGAGTTTGCATTATATGCGTTAGGGAATAGAGAAGGATTGGTCGGTAATGGGTGGCTGAATCAATTCCGATTGTGTGAGTCGATACTCGTGGGAGAGCCTTATCGATGACGGTATTGTTTGGAACGTTATTATGAACATCTTGAATCAAGTGTAATCCTCTTGTTATAGAGAAAGAATGGATACGGCAAGTCCTTCATTTTACTTTTTCATTATCTACTAAGCTTTACGGTATTAGGAGTCGTACACAACACGATCATGTAATATTTGCCAAGAATATAAATAGAAAGATTACCTCCTGTTACTCGACACGTCAGTGTGAGATCATCACCCTCCTCGTAAGGTCCAGCTGAGCCGTTCAAGATCCTGCTCCACCTGTCGAGGATTACTGGCTGTTCCGGCAGAACTGCAAAATTATCAGAAAGAAAAATCATGTAAGTTATTTAAAAAATTATTTTTCGCTGCTTATAAATCTCTTTGGCAAATGTATTATTCCATTTATGAGAATCACGAAAATAATATTGTAGCGCCGAGAACAATTTAACGCTTGTTATCAGTACATACAAGACAGGGGAGTACAGTCGGAAGTATCGAATGTTTTTTTACTCGCATTAGTTTTTTGTTCAAACCTGTACTTTTATTTCCGATTCCAACGAAAGAAGGTATTTGATATTTAACGAACGAGTTTCCGGTGTTTTCCATATTTGCGATAAAATATGCTCGAAGCGTAGACGAATCCAGATTCATTTGAAGATTAATTCTTGCAGTTTCATGCAGTTATAAATATGAATTGATTGCCTGATGCATATTCCACTGAGATACGTGGAAGCAAGAAGCAGTACATTTAAAAAAAAAAAATTGTTGACTCCCTTGGGCACGAACGCAATAATACGCACCCGACAGTAATCCCCCGATACACTTATCAGATAGGAAAGGCAGATCCGTTCTATCACTTTTTATCCCTCTGCGTTCAATTTGAACTGGTAGCGAGTGAATGAGAAAAAAAAAACTATTTGCCGATGGAGCGATGATCAATTTTCCAGTAGCGCGAAGCACAAGCTGCCTATCACCATATTTTTCTCACTTTCGATCGAAAATGAACCTGCGTTGTCCTTTGTTGTCCTGGCCTCGGTTTTTCTCTAACATCGGGGCCAAGTATTATATTGTTAATGGTATTAACAATATATAAAATATAACAATAGGTCAGAGATCTATTAACAATAAAAACGCTCATTAACGCGAAAAAAATAATGTATAAACCAAAAAAACATTCTATAAAAAGAGTGTGAGCATCCATTATCCGATACTTCGAAAATCCCATTAACTCGTCACTGTTTTCGCCATACCAGCTGGTTTATAGTATCTCTCTGTGTCTGCCCACTTTAATCACGGATGAAAAAGTACCGCAGTTGAACGAGTACAAAATATCTCCGAAAATTTTATGCGCATAGTATTAGCCAAACTATTGAACAAAGTACCCTCATTACGTCGGTAACACATAAACCCGTTTCAACTTGACAACGGGCGATCTATTTTCCACCTCTCTCTTTTTCCCTGTCTTCCATTTTTTCTTCCACCCTTCGCATTTACCGCGAGTGTTTCCAGCTTGGTTATTGATGTTACGAGTCTAAAACTTTGATTCCTATCTGGGTTACTGCCAAGCTTTCAGTTGGTTGGTTATAAGAATAAAATAGGGAGAAAAAGCAAAAAGTCCAAAAGGGAAAGGAGGAACGCAAGAACTCATTTCAGATATATTTCGCCAGTTGATTTTACACAAAGTTCGTCTTAGTAATAGTACTGGTAGAGGGATGATGGAAAAAGTGGATGAGAGAAGGGGTATTCGAGTGTAAGATCGATACGCCTAGCTCGGTGTGGTGATCGACGTCCATAACCAGGTGTTTGAATGCGTGAACGTGTGTTTTCGCGTGCGTACGAGCTTTTACAGCATAAACGAAGGAAGTGAGATTCAAAGAGACAGCAAGAATACGATACAAAAAGCTAGAGAAAGTAGAATCAAGTCGGTTAGAGTCTGAGAGCAAGAACGGGAGAAGTGTGTGGAGATCGGGGCGAAGGATCGAAGAGGTCTGCTTCTGCAAATATAAATAGAAAGTGTAGAATTAGACATAACGAGATCCTTCGTTAACTAGCAATTTCTTATTATTAACAACTTATAATTTTATTTAAATATTGTTACTTTCCATGTACTTTTCAATTTATTCTTTTACCACTAATTCCAGTACCTTCTCATTAATCTTTACGCGAGTTTCTCCATTCACGCATATGGCCCTCCGTTTCTCTATAACTCCCGACTCCCGTCTCTTCTCCAGCTGGGGTAGGAGAGCTATTATCAACCGCCCCTGAAATTATCGGTGCGCTCTGAGCGAAGCCCATTGATTACCACTGGTAATTGCCATTACGAGCCTCGATCAACCCTCTTTGTCAAGCTGGTCTGCTACTCTCTCTCCGCACTGTTGTATACTCCCCTTTCCACATACGTTGGTCCGGCCAAAGTGAACTACTTCTGTACATACTCTTCGTATAGAGTCCCGTTTTACCGCCCTCTCGTTTCTATATCACTATCTCTGCCCCGTACCTCATGGTACCTACCGCGGATTCGAGAGCTGGTCAATAGTCTGACAATGAGTATATAGTTCATGCATACGGATCGCTCAGATGACTGGGCTCTCTCTCTCTTTTCTATGTATATAGAAATAGAAAGTCCAGAATTGGACATAACAAGAGATATACATATACATAAATATATAAATAACTATATATATATATATATTTGTTGCGAATGTGCAAGTGAAACCTGTATGTACTTGTATACTATGTACCGTTTTAGTTGTATTTTTTGCTTCTATTCCAAATATTCGTTCTCATTGTAAACTTCGTTGTTTGCCGTGCTAATGGCTTCGGATCCTTTTTTTTTATTGCATCCGATGATGACCCATAGCGTCGCAATCTGAGAAACATCCGCAAAGGTCACACCTGGGTCGAGGGTTTGTGTTTTGTCATCGGAAACATACTAATTCTCGCCGTATTTACTGAATTGTTTTAGCTATTTATCATTTTATTTATTTATTTTTTGTTCATCCTGAAAATAGTGGCAATTCGAGTAATCCGGATTCGGCGATGTAGCGAATTTCTTCGAGGGTGTATCTTCTTTATTATTTTTCATCTTTGTTTATTTTTTAATAATGCTAAAGAAGGGATAGGACCGCCCTCGTAGGCTGCTTCCTCGATCTCCTAACGAAATACCGAGTGTTCGCTGAAAGTCGTTCTAGTGCGCAGACGTAAAAAAAAACCATCAGAGCGTATTGCTCCGCGAAAGCACCATCTAACATCTTATGATACCTCCAACATCATCTAATATCTTCGCCAACGCAATATTTCTTATAGTGTATTAATAAAGACATAGTACAGTTAATTTGTTGTTTATAAAAAAAAGTCTTTTATTTCAACGCGACACCCTCCGATACCAACGACCTGCTTTCCGGTAAAACGAAAGGCAGGATCGCTACGTTACAATGAGCGGTAGTGAACAATAGTTATATCTATCTTGTTATGTCCAATTCTGGTCTTTCTATTTCTATTTGCAGAAGCAGGCCGTTACCTCGACCCTTCGCCCCGATGTCTTCACACTTTTTCCGCTCTAGCTTTCAGACGCCATCCGCCTCGATTCTACTTTCTCTAGCTTTCTGCACTGTACTCTTGCTGCCTCTTTGAATCTCACTCCCTTCCTTTCTGCTGTACAAGCTTGTACGCATACGAAAACACACGTATACGTATTTACACACCTGGTTACGTACGTAGATCACCCCGCCGAGCTAGGCGTATCGACCTTACACTCGAATACCAGCTCTCCCTTCCACTTTTCCCATCATCCATCTACCACTACTATTACTAAGACAAACTTGGTGTAAAATCAACTGGCGAGATACACCTGAAATAACTTTCTGCGTTCCTCCTTTCCCTTTCGAGCTTTTTGCATCTTCTCCCTATTTGATTCTTATAAACAGCCAACTGAAATCTTGGCAGTAACCCAGATAGGAATCAAAGTTTTACACTCGTAACATCAATAACCAAGCTGAAAACACTCGCGGTAGATGCGAAGGGTGGAAGAAAAAATGGAAGAGAGGTGGAAAATAGATCGCCCGTTGTCAAGTTAAAGCGAGTTTATGTGTTACCAACGTAATGAGGATATTTTGTTCAATAATTTAGCTAATACCATTCGCATAGAATTCTCGGAGATATTTTGTACTCGTTCAACTGCGGTACTGTTTCATCCGTGATTAAAGTGGGCAGACAAAGAGAAATACTATAAACCAGCTGGTATGGCGAAAACAAGGACAAGTTAATGGGATTTTCGAAGTATCGGATAATGGATGTTCACACTCTTCACATAGAATATTTTGTTGGTTGACACATTTTTCTTTCGCGTCGATGAGCGTTCCATATTGTTTATAGGTAAGCGTCCGTGTACGTCATTCAAAGCGTCCTTGATGAAGAAATCCTGTGGCCAGGATAATAACGGATAACACAGGTTTATTATCGATCGGTTGTGAGACTCAATTGGTGACATCTAGTTTGTGCTTTGCGCTACTGGAAAATTGATTCTCATCCTAAAATGGATGTTCATTCAAGGCGTAACTTTGTGTGTGTTGGGCAGTAAAGGTCGACGAGCCTGGAAACTAACATTTAGATAACAGCACACGATATCATTGGTGCAAGCGCGTGTGTGTGTACGTGTTCGTGTATGATTTTCGTCGCTAAACTCTAGCTCTGTAATATAAATTAAAAACAATATAAAATATAAATTATAAAGGACTAGTAAATCCAAAGTAATTGATATTTTTTCATGTGTATAACATTTTCAGAAAAATAATGGTTGGCTTCGTATGATTGCGTGTGATTAAAATTTTTTGACTACGAATTATCGATCGGTCTCAATATTGCGATTTTTTAAATAGAATCGACACTAACGTCTAAATATTTTGTCATTTTTACAGTGCAATAAAAATAGCGTTTTTGTAAAAACAAATCATCTTTACCTTTTTAAAAATATCATTAAAACAGCGAAAAGAAGAAGCATCGATAATAGCTGTACCAATAGGAGTGATACAATGGAAAATCAAGAGCGGAAGAGCGTGGGCCAGTCGCAATTTTAATAAAACGGAAAAACAGAAGAGTATCTTGAACGCTATATTGCACAGTTGAATATCGAAGGTTTATTATAACCGTGGCATGTATACGATTGTTCATCTTTTGAATATTATTGTCGCTACGCGTATCTCGTAACGATGTATCTATAGGATAGCTACTGAATATGGATCGTAACAATTACCTGCTTGCGTTATTCAAGAGATGTCAAGCGGACATCTCGTTTAAACTCGACAAATTAATTGGTCCAGATTATATATTCAACCATAAACACTGAAGAGGAGCAATGCTCATTAGTGAGGGAAAGCGTAGATACGTGTACTCCAAAGTTTTAAGCCAAAAACCGGAGGTGGAGGGACGCGAGAAGATTCTCATACTTCTTTTATTCTTCTTCATTCTTCCGCGCAGCGCACTTTTTCCTTTTATTTGCTCTTTATTTCTCTTTTCGTAATCGGAGGATGAGTACGAGAGCGTGAAAGATCGAGTTCCATTCACATTCAGTCGTTATTTGTGGCGATTACGGGCCACGTTGCGGTGCAATGTTTCGGCTGAGCTTGGTTGTGGACGCCCGTCCTTAGCCTCGGGCTGGATTCACTCTCACCACGGTGGATATGAGAGAAACAGAGCGAAAAATAGAAGTGAGCGAGGGCACGGCAACCAGCACATTTTCTCTTCGCTTCCTTTGTTTAAGGTAAAAACCGCCAACAGTAGATAGGTCGAGTACACACGTTGAATCGAAGCCGCCCCCCCCCCCCCCCGAGTCTCTCGGTGTGGTTAACTGCCTGGCTTCTACGTTTCTCGACGTCGATGCAACCAAACAAGAGGGATGCTACCGTGGGATGAGAAAATTGCTACGGCTTCGTAAGAGCTTATCCTAGAATACCCGAATACGCGGTATTGAATTGTGCAATCGCAAGCGCGGCCTGTTATCTCGCGCATCTCTCCCCCGCTATCAGCCTCCATTGCGTATCTACCTTCTCCTGCTCAGCTGCCCTTAATACGCGGCTGCTTTGATGCTAATGGTCAATGGATCCGTCGTCAATCGTCCAACTAACAGAACGATAATTGGCATGAATCTAGCATGATCAAATTCACCGGCCGTTAATTAAAATACAACCGTTGTAAAAAGTTTGCAAAGAATTTTTCAAAATTAATAATTCGAAAATCTTCTCAATCATTTTTAATAGTTTTTTGAGTTGCAACTGATAAATTACTGTATTAAAAATAAAAATCTCAGCCTTAATTACCATTCTAAAATGAAAAAAACCGTTGTGATCTTAAAATTGAAAATGCTTCGTTATTATTCTTAGACAAAATCATTTTCAAATGAATTCCGTGACAATACAAATATTCAATTTATTATTCGAAGATAAATCAATATTTCACACTCGATATCGTAGGTATTTCGAGCTTAATCGCTGTATAAATCTCCTGCCTTTATTCTCTTAAGGAAATTCTTTATTGGTGTCTTTATCGCACGTAGACCTACCAATTACGAATAGCTCTAGATCGTGTTAAGATAGAGCTATATAATACGATACAGTTAGGCGTTTAAGAGATAGGAGTTGTCAGCACAACATTGGTACTTGCTGCTATTAAGTCAGCAAAGTGGAGGAGGCGTGTTAAATCCAAAGTCAAGTAGGCGTTGCGAATCGTTTCCAAGTAGTAATAGTTTTGTGCAGGTTCTACCAGGAGGATGGTCGTGACGGTGGCGTTGGGCGCGACTCGTCGGCGGCGGAGCACCCGGTAGAACTGGTAACACGAGCATTATCGTAAGTGGTGAGAGACCGCTGTAGTCAGACGCGAGCACCGACTCTCCACGGTAGTCAATGCTTTACGGGGTACTGGAACGGAAATTACTATACTCTCTTACTCCGTCTCTCCCGTTTTCTCTGTTCCGCGCAGAACTCTCGCTCGTCGTGTTCAAGTGGTGTAGAAGGTGCCACGATACCCGAATCGAATTACTACTCTCCCAGTCAGTCGTTCGCCTCTTCGTTTACCCTTTTCCCGAGCAGTTTCACAACCTCTCTCACTCTCCTTGGCCAAATCGGAAGGAGTTCGAACCTCGGGTTCTAACCGAGAATTCAGAGCATTTCCACGCTGTTCCCCTCGAACAATTATAAAGTCGACCATTGTTTCACCCCTGCTGCTATCCCAGATGGGAGACGAAATGAGAGCGAGAACTAGACCGCGCAGAGCCACTTGAACTTGATAAAGTTTTCCTGCTAGCCGGTCAACTCAAGGGCTTTGCTGTAAAACCATTTCCGTATGATCGTTATTTGAATTCAAGTACGGGATCAATGAAAATTTCCGATATGCCTTTAAAATTGTTTTAAGTATACCTGACCGATTAAGAATTTTTGTTCGCAGATGTAAAAGCTCTGTATTTCGTTGCACGCTAAATTTTAATCGCAGTTGACGTTATTTCGCTGAAAATATCCAACACGATCACTTATGCCGCGATGATGGCGATTCACCAGTTTTTGACGTACTCATCGCCGTTAATTCACGTTAAATATTCAAATGTTCAGGAGCTTTTAACGGTACACGTTATGTCGTCCTTCCCCCTGGGATACATCGATCTTTGCCCTAATGCATATAGTTTCCATTGCTTGTGTAACAAAATATAAATTTGGAAATGTTGCTGGCCGCTAGCGATCGGCCGAAGAGCAGGGAGGAAGTGGCGACGCGAACGCAATGAAATATAACGCCGAGAGAGCAGGAACCAGAGCCCCGTACCGAGCCGTACGTAACTATAACCAAAACTCGTGTATCGTCGATGAGAATCAATGTATCAAACTGCAATTAATCGAGAAGCAAATTGGGCTCGTTACGAGCGCACGACTCTCTCTTGCGGAGCGTAGCAGCGGCGGTGAGATAAATGAACTATTGCAAGAGAGGGAACGAACATTTATGCCGATTTACGAACGGGTTGGACATTCGATAAATCGAGTTTCAAATTCGCAGCTTGGAGATAAAATGCGTTCAGACAAAAAGTCAAAGTTTCGTGTAATCAAAACTATCGAGGTAGATTAGGATCTCGAAACGTGTATAGAGAGAGAGAGAGAGAGAGAGAGAGAGAGAGAGAGAAATTGGTGTGTGCCGCTGTGCACATCTCTAGTTCCGTTTTTCTCTGATATACAGCTATACTATACCGATTCCGCTTACGAGCGAGGATTCGGTGACCCAGTGGTTCAGGCTGATTCCCTTCCAGTCGGTCTCGCGGTCGTGCAGGTAGGTCTACGTCAATACAGAGGACTAAGCTAGATGACCCTACTGTACCTGAGCAAACGTTCGAGTAGCGTGTATAACCTGGTGTATCGTAACAGGTATAACTATATCTGCAGATGTACATTCCTCGCAGTACATCTACCAATATCGAAGCAAATTTGAAGTTCTTAATGAGTCCGCATAGTCGTGGCGTATCGATCCGGTACTCCTGATCGAAAGATATCATCCAGCTACTGCTTCTTATTGATTTTGCCTTCAACTCTTGAGATTTTTCATCTTTACTTCACTCTTGCGTTTGTTATCCAATATTGTATTTGACACGCTCCCAATTTTGTACACCTTAAATTTATAATCTCGTCATGTTCTTGTGAGATTTCGACGACGACGACGACGACGACGACGACGACGACGACGACGACGATGATACTAGTGTCATCGCCGAGCAGCTTACAGTGCGAACCATAGAATAAAGGGTAACTGACGTCAAGGGCAGCGGCTGCACGTATCGTCGTCGGCGCCTCCGAAGACGCCGTGCGTCGTATCTATTCCCGTCAGAGTGCTTAACACTTTCAAGTACTTATAGCGGCATGGCCATTCTACGGGCATGCACGTTTGTAGTACAAGACATGAATTTTGGTTGGATGGCTCGTTGTTATCGGTATCGTCTTGCGGTCGAAACAATTATCGAGAAAATTAGCACACGACCTTGGGGCGAAGCTAACGAGCTTCAGGCCGTTGATAATGCGACCGATCGAAGAGAACATCGCGGAACATCAAAGACAATCTGAATATAATCTAAAATTGATGCAGCTAAGCTTGCGATTAATGAAAATCCAAATTTTATTTGCTTTTATATAGTCATTCCAAGAAGTTCATTGGTTGGATTTTTTTCGATACTCTTACGTTCGAGATCTAAAGCAATTTCATTTAGCGCCTATTTTTATTCAGGAAAATTTTACATGGGATACATGGAATATTACATGGAATATTACAGATTCTATTGCTGGAACGAATCCAGTGACCAAATCAGAGACCTTAATATTTTTAAGGTAGTCCTGTCGTGAAAGCATTTTGACCCGTGTTGCCTCTATATTTTAATCATTTTTCAAGTTCGGTCACGGGCTATTGGAAAGAGAAATAAAATATCAATTTTAGTATGGGGTCTTACGATACAAGAATTTAATCGCAACTTCAGGTCAATTCGTTGTATACTTTGAAACGAGATTAATAAAATAGATAATGCATCACGCGTTCATTAGACATTACGCATATTTGTTGTTAAAAAAAGGGAGGTAGTGGGATATTTCGAGGAGTTATTTCACATTAACGGACACGGAAATAGATCAAATTGACGTACACGTTACAGTATAAAAATGGCGCGTATAACAACAGCGTATTTAACATGGCGCCTGCCTGAACCACGCTTTAGGTACCTTAACATACCAATGAATCATGTGTAAGCACAAAACCTATCAGAGAATAATAGATCTATACAGAAAAACGCCTAAGACCCCTCCATTTGGGGTTGGTAATCAACGATTGAAATTTATTAAAATAATTCCTCACGAAAAAAAAATATATGCAACAATAAATTTTCTACGCGTGACATATATTCGGGTCAGTAAATTTCAAATTGAACAATATACTTTATGTATTTTTCAAGTATACATTGGCCTTTTATCTTGAGACCTCGCATCGTGATTCTCCTTAGTGACAGCTTCGATATGCATACTTTTTCTGGGATAAAACAAAAACATAACCTCACATATTAGCACGTGTATGGTGGACAAACGAATTGCTTCAAAACGCCCCGCCAGCAATCAAGCAATCGCGTTTCCCGGATCGCGCAGTTATACATCTTACACGGACGACGCGTGTTTGTGACGTTGTCACGTTGCTGACATAGTTTGTCGATCTAATGATAATCATAACTTGAATCGAGTCAAATAAACATTAATAATTATAAATTGTTTGACAATTGGGCCACTTTTTACGACGTTCGTATTAGCGTACAATGGTTGTACGCTGTTTACTAGGATTCTAGCTACCTACAATTCACTGTGGGTTGAATATTCTAACTGACTCGAATTCTTCACAAAGATCAACGAATAGAATTAGGTGCCAAAGACATAGTTTCTCAATCGTTTTCCAATAACGGATCATGGATTCATTCTATCCCACAACTATCAGTGCAACTGGAAAGTCACATCCCTTAGCGTTGGCTTTGGCAAGGGTTACACCGCTTTCCACTATCGTTTTAAAATTCAAACGAGTTCTCCATTGGTGGTAACAGTGCGCGTCTGTGCTGACACTGGCACCCGTAACATCCAGCACACACAAGTGGTTGTTCTCACCTTCTTCGTGCCACATGCAATTCGTTCTCGCTGTATCTACACCAGTGGAAGGATTAGGTTTTTTGAGCAATACCTCAAGTTGCAATTGGAGACTCCGCATCCCCTTCATTTTGAGATAAAAATCGATGATTCACTCAAATTTAGGCCCCAGATTTATCGTTTTTTCGCCACTTTGACTCAAGCGAGAAATAAAAATTCGGCTACATATTTCCCTTACTCTGAAAAATCTTTCATAAAAACTCTTTTAATGTACAATATTTCAGAAATACTTGCAGGAGGAAATGAAAAAGAAGTTTTCTTCCGGTATTTTTGCACTCAACTGGGCATTTAATATACTGGAAGTTATGCAATAGCAGGACGCGAGAATGGAAACGACAGAGAAGAGCCAAGGGAATAGGGATGTGAGAAGTCTGGTAAAATGGTACCAAGTACATCGTACATGTAGTCGTTGTGAATATTTCTCTTCAAAATATATCCCATTGCAGATTTACAAAATTCTAGAAAGCAATGGTATTTTCAGCATCTTTCCAGGGGGAAATGAAACGGCATCTGAGCTAACCGAACCTAAAAGTAGTATCAAATCTGGCTCTTTTGTTCTCTGATGTTGATGCCAGCCCCAAAAAGGATCCCCTTCGCGCATCAACCATAGATGCCTGCCAGGGTTTTCAAATAAAAAAAAGGCAGACAAAGAAAGACGGCTTAGTCGTGATGCGTGGAAGAAAAAGAAAATAAAAAAAATTAAGAAGATAGCAACTGAGGAGCGGAGGTGAATATGCGGGAGTCGAATGATTTGAATAAACCTTCCCCAGTGGCTAGACCATCATCACACCCTCATCCTCCCTCTTTCGTATCCTCCTTCGCGTATCTCAGCTAGTAAGGAGACTGAAAAGGGAGAGTCGAAAGCCTCGGCTGATGTTTGCGCGAATGCTACTTCGTATGCTACAGACGTAAGAAATGTTGGTAAGTACGTGCGCATCATTCCAGAGAACCAACAGTAGTGCAGTGAAGGACTACAGATTCACACTTTGGGACCTTTCCTCGAATGCTCGAGAGAATTTTTCCACGACAATGAGGTACGCGTTCTACTTTCGGAGAGCAGTGACTGAATTCGCTACTGTGTATCGCTGAGAAATGATTAGCTCCAAAAGTCGATTCGGTCTTGAACTCTAGTTGAACTTTAATAAAAGAAACTAGGAGCTTAAGATAAAATTGATAAATTACGACCAGTTGTCTTTCATTGTCGCATCCCGTTGCAGGTGGCTTTCCTCTAAATCTTGATATAACGCTCGCTATATAATTATATTAAATCATTCCTCTTCTCATCGATGTGTAGAGTTACTCGCCTCTTCCTGTTTAACATATCCAATTCCAATTCTCTTTTATTTTCAATATAACGACAGGTATGCGAACTCTGCGGTATAGGATGAGCCGAAAGTTCTTGATCGGGCAATACCACCGAATCCGCTTGGACGCATATCGAGAGTGACAGAGACTATTGGGTTTTCCTGTCGCTCTCTCGGGTCCACCTATGCGAGAGTTGTCGCTTTATCGGAACTGTAGCCTGCAACACCGACGCATGCCACGCGACATTGGTAGCAGTAACGACCCCGCGTTGCCACGCTAGTAATAAATATTGGATTTTTGGATGGTATTCAATACCAGGCTCAATGCCACACCCTCCTCGAACCAGCAAACCAGCAGCCCAGCAAATTCTCCGCTCGGTACTTTTCTGGACACTCGTTCGTTTTAACCTCACGCGAAACTGTATAGCACGCGTATAATCCTCCGTTTCGTATTATTCGTCATTCCAAACGGTATACACGTTATGACTTGAGTTCTGCATCCTCTCGAGGCCCCAACGACTTTGGTACCAACATATACCATATTGTATATAGTTTTAATATATATATATATGTACATTCTACGAACGTTTATCCCCGCTCGTTGCCTAGTCTTGTTAAATTATTCTCCTACTCATCAGTTTTTCCTTTCTCAATTGATCCGTAAAAATATGTTCCGCTATCGAATAGATACTTTTTGAAAGATGAGAAATGCGCTGAATCTACTAAAGACTTGAAGAAAATGAATATATTTTCATTGATTTGTAGTCGATATTTTATTCTTCACTTTACGCACCGTTCACTCTTGTGCATTTACATATTTTTCGTATGCATCGCCGTGATTTCAATCCCAGTGCGAAGTGATCTATCCAAAGTAATAAGTGAAAGAATTTGAAGAGGGTTTGCGAGTTCAATAGTCGAGAGTCAGGGTAAAGCAAAGAACAGGAGCCACGGAGAAGCATCCTGCTGATCGTAACGATCTTCGATCGACGTGGTACGACTCTACCGATCGAAGACAAATTTAATTTACTTATAACGAAGATACTTGTTGTGGCGCACTCGAAAATGATATTATTGCTGTTTACCATGTTCCATTCACTTGCAATATGTTGGCTTGAAGTACGGCGAGGATTATCGAGTTGGAAGGATATACCAAATGAATTTACGGGATAGAAATATAGTCGCAAATATTGATAAAGAAGTACGCTAAAATCCACCGCACATTTCTATCAACGCTGTAATACCAGGAAGTGTGCCTCGTTGCTTCGTCCTCTCAGTTGTCGCATCCTTTTTCGATCATTCGTGTCTTGGTTATGAAGACGGTAAAATCAGAAGGTCTTAAGGTTTTACTGACGGGAAGTCTTCGAGGCAGCAGCTGGAAGGAAAAGAGAAAGGAAGGAAGACTCACGCCCTTTCCTGTGCAAAGCGCTTTTTCCTTCATCGCCAATGGCTAAAATATCATTTCTCTTATATCGTTTTTTCCTTTTCTCCGCTTCATTTAATCCACGATTCACTTTTTTTCTCTATTACTCATGTATAGTCTTGATTCTTGTAGTAATTTTACTCATTCCTTTATCCTTTCTTTGTTTTTCCTTGTTCATCTTCTTTCTGTTCTTCTCCTTTGTCAGTCTCGCTTTCGTTCCTTTCAATTCACATTGTAACTTCCACTCGTATTAATTCCTTGCTTCCTTCTATTGATTGTCCCTTTCCATTTCCTTATTATAGTATGTAAATGCCCTTTGGTTAGTTGATACGAAAAATAAAAATCAGCTCGAGCTGTCGAACGTCCTTTGTTACGATGACCTTTTTCGTCTACGTGATATTCCATTCCGAGTGTTGATCAATATTATACTTTTGAAGCAATCATTATATATGTTCTTAATATAGTTACGGTTCAGCGGAATATTAAAAGTTACACCGTTGAAACACTTTCGATAGAAAATCAACGAGAGCCAGGAACACGACGAGTGCAGAATATATACGAATCCCAACTTAAGCGTCAAGTTGGGACCAGAACCACTTAATTAAATCAAGGTAGCATGTGCGCTTTACTTAATTATTTTATTATATTCTTACAAATACAATTATAGTGAATCTATAATATCTTATTGAAAATAAGGCTGAATGATATCGGTCAATGGCGCTTTGATCTTGTTAAGATAATTACTTCGATAAACCTTTATGTTATCGCATCACACATCGTCTTTATCTATCTATATGAAAAATTATTCACTACAACTACTACAACTACTACTAAAAGTTACTATCAAGATAGTTAATGTCATACACTTCTGTAATTTTTTCGATTATTGAAAATACAAAAAGATTGGAAAATAAAACCTCGCACATTGGTTTCTCATCCTTTTTTATCGCATTACACAAAACCTCCTCTACGGGAAAGTCAAATCTAATCTATGCACTTTTATATAATCAAAGCTGCGTACACTGCGCGATTTAGAAGAATGAGGTAGAAATTTGCAAGTTTCTGTTTTGTAACATTTTTTCTATAACACGATACGATATTATTTCTGTTATTCCTATTTTATTTTTATTCGTTACATACATATACCGTTCTACTATTACATACGTATTATCGCTCGGCAGATGGTTTGTCTGGATATCTGGTCGTAATGCTATCATTTTGAAAAACTTGAAATTTATTGCTTTACTTGACGGTGATTCCGTGAAGATATTTAATTCGACTCGGCGGTGTGATTAACTAGTTCTTTACTATCAATGTCATACGGATGGTGAGAGAAATTTCGCGGCTTATCTTGCATCCCCACCACGACTCGTGATAACCACGGTTGAAGCTTGGCTAGTTTGACTCGGTCGATTTTCTCGATCTCGTTCCTATTCGTGATTCATGAGCGAATAGCGAATGGCGTGGCGTGTCTTACAACTCTTCGCGACGTAACTCTTAAAAACTCGCGGTAAAGTTTACTACGGGGCTGTTGAAGAAAAGGAGCGGAAGATACAGCAGCAGGAATCGTTAGTCGATTCGGGCTTTAAGTGGCTCTAATTTAAACCTGACAAGCGAGCATCGCCGGCAGGATCTGTGTTAGAAGCTTTAACAACCCCTTCGAGAACCGTTTTGGCGCACTGTTTTTAGTCTGTACACGTGTGCCACCAGAGAATCCGTACTCCGAATGCTATCGTAAAAATATATCACTTTGCTCTCTAAAGGGGCACTCCAGGCGAGAAAGAGATAGAAATATAGAGACATTGATATATACATATATACAGTGAGAATAATGAAATCGCCTCTCATCTCTTGGATTCTTCAGGGAATTAATCTAGAAATAAAACGGTCAGATAGCTTTTATTTCGTGCCTCGCCTCTCTCCCATTTTCTTTTCTGTACTTCGCCGTCTCACTCTATCCAGTGCCCGAGCATATAAACTCAAGGAATCGCAACGATATATTTTCCAGGGCAATTGGGTAGCAGATGGTTCGAATTAAAGCTGAATATAAGAGCCTTCTTGTAAATGCACGGGCTGCTCCCATTTTTAATTAAATATAAAACATTCACTGGAAAATAGTACGAATTTGTCTGATATTTTCCATTGTTCTGAACGAGGGTGCGAGGATAGGAGTTTTGAGAAATTGCTTAGTTTTTTTTACAAGAAATTTTCACTGCGACATCAGCAAGTATTCATCGCGTACACGAGACAGGGTTAGTTTTCAATTTTCCATATGTCGAGGCAAAGCTGCTAGGCAGCTTTGACCATCGTATATATATTGCAGTTATAGATTTCGACGATTGTCCACGAGATATGGACAAGGCTACGCTAGAGAAGTCGGACACACCGAGTGTGGGGAGAAGGGATGAAGAAAAAGTGGTTACGATTGGTACATAAAGTGATTTTAAGTGAGCGCGTGTTCTCCACGATGCGGTGCTCGCTCCTGGTTCGCCAGGGGTCGCCAAAACTTCACCACCCCGTTGAGATATGACTGCTAATATTAAATCTGCTAGGTCGCACAGGAGGGTACTTACCCCCAGCGTGTGCTCAGGCGCATTCGAGAGAATACGAAGAGTCGAGGAGAAAAGAGAAAGATGAGGTAAGAATCTCAACAGAAGTAAAGGCAGTAGCGGCAGCAGCGATCCCTGATGCTGTACCATTGGTTCTGGATTTTTATTCAACCCCTTGCCACGATTTCAATAGCAAAGATAAATTGCAAGCATTAGTTTCTGAAGGCGATTCAAAGTTTTTTCATACTGTTACAAAATATCCATGGACATTTCAAATAAACTCTCATTCGAAAGTTTTATTAAGCAAAGTCTTATCGATATAAAAAAAAATCTCAATATCTTCATCTAAGATGTCCGAGTAATAGAATTTAACACTCTAATTACTTATGAGTACAATAATTTCTTATGAGTACAATAATTTCTTATGTACTATATTTATTTAGTGTAGACAACCATACTCGTATATTGTATAGCGCGCAGATCAATGACCATTCAACGTGACGAATATTCAATTTCATCAAACTCGCATAGTTGTTCAATATACGGTAGCTGCTATACGTCTGTGTACATTTATAAAAGTTTCGCACTATTATAGCAAACTTTATCCAGTGACATACTTCTTCATCTTTTTAAATTGAATCCGACTTGTGTAATTACAATTGTGCAATATTTACCATTTTGACAGTTATTTATGAATTTTTTTTGTAATTATCGATGCATATCTTGGTTTCGAAGTGAGACCTACTTTATCATTTTTCTTTGCCTTTTGATTTACTCCCTTTAATCACGACAATGCTTATCCAGAGTGGATCCTGTTCATCCGTATGGTTGTCTCATGCGTTTTTGATTTTCATAAAATCTATAGAAAAAGCACGTGCCGCTCGATTCAATTTCAATTCTGAATAGTAGAACTAAGAATATTGCAAGTAGTGCAAGAAACTTTAGTAAAGTAAATATGAAGTGGAAGAAATATGGCAGAAGCTCATGGGAGAGTACGAGAGTTTGTCACTTTGAGAAATATTGCACAGGTTTCAGGGAATTTGAAATTTTGTGTACTTACCGAGTCAAAGAGACGCGTACCTCTCACATCTCCGTAACATGGTTATATTTTTATGTTTCCACTCGTTGGTGGTTCTTATGTTATGTAGAAACTGTGACTACCGAGACAATTTGGATATCAGGCGAGTTTGAGGAACACAAACAGAGAGAAAATGTATTCCTAGATGTGACGGAAAGACACGGTTTTTCATCAAATATTTGCGAAACATCAGCTGGCCTCCCAGATATACATCGCTGGAAAATTCGTGATATTTTCTTCTCGATGTAGACAGTGCTCGAAGTACTGTGCTCGCTGTGAGATCAGCGTTTAGAACAAAAATGATAATATCTTGAAGTACGAAACATAAACCATACTGCACTATTTAATGTGGATGTTGATTTGTATTTATTTCATTGAAAGCGTATTTTTCTATTTCACGAAGATCCAATTGGGTTTATATAGAGCCGTTATTGATGAAATAAAAAAGTGACATACGATTAGAATATTAAGGTACAACATGGATGTTCATCGATCTATCGAACGTGCTGCGGTATACAGTCAACTACTTTTCATATATATGTATGCTCAGTAACAATGTAGCATCCTGACGTGCTCCGCATCTGCTCGGACTTCTTCGGCAAACTCGGTGGGACCCTTAACGGATCATCTACTTGGAATAATTCGCGTAGTTAACGGGCCCGCGTAGTTTATCACACCTCGCAAGGTACCGGGGTAGGTCGTTCCGGCTATATCTTCTCTCTCCAACGTGCTCTGTATTTCTGGGCAAGCATTTGCCGAACCGAGGTGTCGGCGCGTGCTCGCACTCCATTCCCTTGTTCAAGTTCTCGGGCGCATAGTTCAGTAAGCCAAAAGCCAAGACCGCGGGATGTGGTCGCGTATAGTCTTCCACAACGAGTATGCCTTAACCTGGTGTATAAGGATAAGAGGTGCTAGCTGGTGTCGAGAAGGAGCAGACCCGTGCACACGAGTGTCCGTCTCGCTTTATGTAGCTTCTGGCTTGCTTGTTCTTGGTCCTTGTCTCGTTGTTACCCTTGTTCCCTTCCCTCTCGCTTCCGAATCGTACAATTTACTGGTCTTGCAGTTTCATCCCTCTCTCTCTTGCTTGCAGTCTCTTTCCGACGATGGTGGTAGCGCGGCTGCTGGCATTGCACGAATTCTTAAGTCCCGAGGTCGTGAGCTCCGCAGCATAAGTCCCCCAAAGATTCTCTGCTTTGAGAACTTCTCTTCTCGTTCACTAATTAATTATTCAAAACTTTGCCAACTAATTAAATAGACAACAGTTATTGCGTATAGTAAACATAATAGTGTTTGTTTGGGGAAGTGGAATTAACTAAGAAAGACGAAACGTCTGCAAAGATTCTATAACCGCTACTGTAACTATTTTATTATAGATGTGCATTGTTTGATCGTCGGAACAAACCTCTCGTTAATTAACGGGATCAATTTTTTTATTTATTATTATCTCCGTTGTTAGAATATAAATATTACCTCGATCTTTTGTACATGACAAAAGTATACTCGGATGGAAGAATACTTTTATATATCGCGAGAGCACTGTCGTACGAGTAACAGAAGCACCATCGTCTCCTATCATGCAGACCCATTTCCCATTCGCTTCACCGTTGATTTATGATGTATCTTGAAGCAATAGTATATCCGATAGGATGCTTCCTCGTGGGCCAGAGGACGAGATTGTAGTGCGAACCGGGCAGAGGGGTCAACCCCGAAATTATCGTAGCGAGCCCTCTTTCTGTAGCGTTTCTCGAAAAGCCGCGTAGCTGTGTTGGCTCTTCGATTTATGTGGCCCATAAATTCATACGATTCTCGCCAAGCGTTTTTCCAATTTTCTCTATTTTTACCTCCCTCTCGTATTCTCTCGCTTTCGTATGCTACGGGATAAAGAATATTTTTCTATAGTCATATTTGCGCTTGTTAAAATGCGGTCTTATACGTGCTACCAAGAATAATAAATTAAGAGGAGAATAATTTTTTCTCTGTAAAAAAGTACATCGAGTGTAATACGATTTTTCAGTCATTCCACTGAACGGTAAAATTTATTTTATGACATAACGTGTCATTGAACGCCGCATAATTATAACTGCAAGTAGCAGGAATTATTGAGAGCCAGAGAAAAGAGAAAGAGGTGGATTCACGATTCGATTCCAGCCCACAGTTGTGTTATCTCGAATTTTGATCATGAGTTCGGTTGATTTGGTTCGATACTCATTCATAATTCATTCAACCACTGTTTTATCATTTCATTTATAATGTTATCCACTTGTTATACTTATTTGAACAAGTCTCTATGATATAATATTATTGATTGGAATAGCCGTTCTCTTCGAAGAGATGAATAATCCCCGGACATCACTTGTTCGTTTCACAGTAACTGGACATGTGTAAAGTAAGTCAAGCATGAAAGGAAGAACAGGTTTACACTGCCTCTGTTGCTCTTGCTGTTATACGCTTTGTTAACCAATCGGAGTTTGGCTTTTTTTAAAGCTCCCCATACGCTCCGTCTCAACGCCTCTTTCGTACCTCCGGTCGTCATCCCTTTGTCTCTACTTCCTGTTGTTTGTGTTCAATGTATATGATACAATCGATCCATTGAGTATACATACGTGTACCTATGTACACACGTGCCGAGTCCATTGTCACGTGGAATGTGTACGTAACCGTGGGAAAAAGGGTTAACGACCTTGTCCGATGTAAACCCATAGTCGAGGGAATGGAAAGCGGAATAGAGAAAAGGGCTGGAAAATAAGAATAACAAAAAATGTATGTACGCGATGCTAAAACTGTATACGAGTATCGATCGTTTGCATCGTTGGACGTTATATCCTGAAATCGCGATTATTATCCATATCCATGATTCGTAGCACAAACAGTAGTAACTGTAAAGCAGAAATGTAAAACGTAGGTACGCGAGAAAGAAAATATAAGCAATATAAATTTCTATCTACTTCACGTCGCGGTATACATCGTACACCCTGTTCTTTGATCTTATTCTTTCTGTCTTTGCGATTATTGCTCTCGTTATGCAATATAGATGATTAATATCAATGTAATACTTCTACTAGAGCAATACACATAGAGTTTAATATGATTCCGATGATTTTCAAAGAAACCATTTAATTATTGTATTATCTTCCAAGCGTATAAGGTAGATGCACCGGTTGGTACAGTCCTTTAATTTTTAATGCTTCCAGTTATTTAGAAAAAAAAACCTCTATTAATACGGCTTTAAGACAATCTAGTCAGCAGGACGAACAAGATTTTTAAAATTATTTTTTCTTATTAATACTCGTATGTAGGTAACACATCCAAGTATCTACGATAAAATATTAACGATAATTTACGCGACAAAGTCACCACTGCCAAAATTATCTACGACAAAATATCCACATGATGACCGGACGGAGAATTTGGAAAACTGTGTATAATGGTAGCGACGATGATCTGCCAAAGTATCGAATAGAGAAAATATGTATCCATTTGATGACCGGACAGAGAATTTGGAAAACTGTGTATAATGGTAGCGACGATGATCTGCCAAAGTATCGAATAGAGAAAATATATCGTGATCATCTGAGATCGCACCCGGATTGTTTAGGTATCGAGTAAGAACGCTAACCACTTCGATGATGTGGCCTATATATTCTTCTTATTCGAATCGTCTACTTATACGCAAGGCAGGCATCGTTACACATCTCCACTTAATGAACTCGACGTCTTCGTCGATTGTGCAGATGAGCCGGGTATCGTATTACGCGACTGTAATGGGGCGATGCATGTGTACCTCGTTGGATTTTTATGTGCGCCTCGCTGGGCTTCCTATGCTCCAGCTGTACAATTTGTGAATAAGAGGACGTATTTTTCTAGGCCCGAACACTAATGACACCACGTGATAACCGGACGGAGAATCTGCCAAAGTGTATAGAACGGTAGTGACGATGGACTGGCGAAGTATCGAAGAGAGAAAAAGTATGGTGATCACCTGGGATCGAACGCGGATTATTGTTCAGGTACCGAGTAAGAGTACTAACCACTGCGTTGATGTCACCGAGGTATTCCTTTCATTCGAATAATGTACTTATATGCAAGGCAGGAATCGTTATACCCAAATGACAATTTTATCATCACTGTATAATATTTACGATTAGTCGTTATATTTGCCGTTATTTTTATTTACCGTGGTCTTTGATCGTCTCGTTGGCATTGTTTCTTCTTGTGCGACCGCGAGTATCTGTATAAGTGTGTATGTCTTTTCATTATTGTATATTTTACGGTTAGTGCGAGGCACTAATGTTATTACGTATCATCATTATATGTGGTTATGATTACCTATGATCTCTGATTTTATTTTTGTTGCCTTTGTTCATCCATCAATGACTTCGCGTACATGACAAATGCACAGTTTGTCATTTTGGTATTATAAAATTGACTGTTCGAAAATTCAAAATTTTTGTGCCATAAGATACCATTGCATTCATTGGCGAGTCGGAGAGGTGGATGCCTTTTGTTGCGAAATAGCTTTGCGTACAACGTAACCCACGAACGTATAGTTTCCTTCACGTGGAGGTATGTTGAGTATGGAAAATCGCGCGTTTCCTGCACGCGTTAACACGGATTCGATTCAACATAATGGTAAGTTGTGGTGCAGTTACACTTAAATGAATAATATAATATTAATCAATGTCTCAAGCTTCTGTTGGAAGAGAAATATGATATGGAAACGACGCAAATATGTTGTAACGTGGTTGAATATTCAATATATGAGAAAGTTTTGAATTAAGCGTGGTAAATGGCGTGGCATAGTGGACAAAACAGTTGATCGGTTATCGGAAGGTCCCGGGTTCGAATCCCGAAACTGATACCCCAAATTTTTTTTTGTTTGCTCTCCGTATATTCGACTTTTTCGAGTTATAATGTATATGACGAACTGCGATTAAAGCAAGTTGTTGATGATTATTCATATAGCAAAGTGATTACGTGAGTATTAGCTAATTAGTTGTACGCTAATCAACAAATTATTAATGTATAAAAAGAAAATAATACGAATACCGAATAAATAAATTTGGTTGTGTGCGAAAAATGATGATTATTTAAAATCTTTTGTCGCACTTATTTTGGCAATTGATATTTTGCAGTCATCGAATTGTTATGTAGCCGATAAATATGATTAAAAATATATAATTCTGCAACTGGAATAAAGAATTCCTTAGCTGGTATCGGAATCAATACGGTCTACCGATTCCTTCGTAAACTAGTTTTGGAGTTCTCAACATCTGAATAACTTTAAAAAAGTAAAAAATAATATAAAACACAAAAGTTGGCACGAGCGGTGCATATATATCCTACGAGAGAATTATAAAATAAAATTCTAACGAGGTTTAATTAATGTAATTAACCGAAACACTTTTTACCGTGTATCCTTTTCGCATTTTTATTTCTTCTTTAATCAGTAACACACTACAGACGATTGTTACGAGTTGCAACTTGAAGATGTACAGAATATTTTGTAAAGCAGACAGAACAGAAGACGGAGAAGAGGAAGAGAAACCACGCGCTAATGGTTCGGTGGGCTAATGTCGAGAGATGGAGATGGTTAATTAAGAAAAAAACTTAACGATGGAGAGTGGGATGTACGTCTAACGTGCAGAGCCAAAATGAAGTCATAGCCATTTCGAACCGACGGTAGGTACATACAATATAGGTATACTCACGTGAAAGAGTTCGACCTGAGAGTTAGCGTGGAAAGTTTTCTCTAGATTTTTGAAATTCTAATTCTCCCCGTTCGAAATCTCTGTCCCTCCGGTATTCCACAGACATCCGTGAACTATTTATCGATCCTTCTTACCTCTTCAACGACGATATTATGCGAGGTGCATCAGCGAATAGACGGACGACCGTATAGTATAAATATAAAAAGAGAAAGACAGAGGACGCTGGAAGACTGAGACTGACGGGTCGCGTACATAATCATCCGAGTGCAAGGCTGATGATACCCACTCGTTCATTCAGAAAGTTTTTGGTCGAGTTCTACGTTCTCTACAGAGAAATAGGCTGACCAGGGTACAGATGAACCAACGCGAGAAGTGAACAGCACTAGTTGCAGGAAGTAGCTAGGAGTGAACTAATTGCGCCGCATTTAATTAAGACTCGGATTATTTTTTTAACGGAGAAGCTTGATTCGTTCAAGCTTGAAGCATTAAGATTCATTCTTATTTTCCTTACAAGGAGAACAAATATTAGTTGCGTTCACCAGCTATCGGTTCGAGGTACCAATATTTTGGTAAGTCTTTCCTCCATGAAACGTTTATACTTGGACCTTTTGCCAATCTTGGCAGCGTGTCCTTTCTCTAATGTTCTATTTCAAGAAGAGTAGGAATATACGTGAAAACGAGCTCACACAGATTACTTTTTTTTGTCTCTGTATTCCCTCGAGATATCTATGTATCGTATTTAACGGAACCAGTTAATAGTAGTCGTTTCATTACCGTGTCAGCTGTGACAACAGCATGACGTCAACCTCATTTTGCTTCTTCATAGAGGACGCAAAATGGGTAATAATAATTTGTTTTTTCTCCGAGATTCGTGCCAAAACGTCCAGAAAATACATCTAAATAGAAAATAAGCCTGGATGTGCATGTTGCAAATGTGCAAGTAAATCCTGTATATACTGAGTACAGTTTTAGCATAGGTTAATTTTATTTCTAAATTGAATTTCGTTCCTATTGTAAATTTCGCTGCTTGCCATGCTACTGGCATCGGATCCTTTTTTTTATTACATTCAATGATGACCCATGCCCTCGCCATCTGGGAAATATCCGCAAATGACTTACCTGGGTCGACGGTGTGCGTTGTCGTTGGAAACATACTATCGCCGTATGTACTAAATTGTTTTTAACTGTTTACCATTTTTATTTATTTATTATTTGTTCGTGCTAAGCTCACGATAATTCAAATAAGCCGGGTTCGGCGACGCAGCTTGCTTCTGCGAGGGTATCCTCCTTAAAATCTTCGCCTAAGTTTTAATAATATTCAAGAAGGGATAGGACCGCCCTCGCAGGCTGCTTCCCGAAGCAAAAGACGACAGTTCGTTAGAAGTCATTCTAGCGAGTAGACATAAAAAAAACACCAGAGCGTACCGCTCCGCGAAAGCATCTACCACCTTCCAACAACTCCAACATAAATAATACCATACATAACATCATAAATAATACCTTACATAACAACAGTTTTTATCGTGAACTAATAAACATAATACAAGTTGTTTTACATAAGGTCTATTATTTCACTGACACCCTCCGATACCAACGACCTGCTTCTCAGTAAAATGAAAGGCAGGATCACTACGTTCCTACGAACGGCAGTGAACAGTGAGTATGGATGCGTGCGTGTGTGTATAATGTATGTAATGCAACATTCGAACGTCAATAACTCAAGCATGACTTGAGCTACAATACTCAGATTTTACATACAAGTAGAACAGCATGATCTCTATATTTATTGTAATTTTTGTAGCATTTCATACAACTGTTAAGATTTTATGGTATTTTGGATTAAAAGAAAAAAATGTTAAGTAATTAATTGGTATAAATGTGAAGTGATTAATCGGTGCTCGATATTGAGTTTAGACAACATCGCAAGAGAGGTTTGGATTTTGTGACATTTTAAATTTTGTCATTGCTATAAATTTGAAAATATTTATGAAATCGAACTAAAATTTTGTACGTACATGTACGGATCTTAGGGAATGTTTGATGTAAAATTTGATTAAAAATCAATGGCGACCTTCAAATTCCATAGAACACTATATTTTAAAATTATTTACTTGAAATTTGAGAATCACTCGAGTAATTGATCTATAATTTGTTACACCTGTTACGCAATAAGTTGTCGTTATTTGCTACAATTTTCATCAAATTAACCTAAAGCAATAGAATGTGAAAATTTCCTCATCATTCAAATTTTGTTAAACTTCAGTTTATATTGTTCACAACCGAATGTGGTTCCTCAACGGCTTCGCGTTCTCGTATTTCCATTACTATTATCTTCCAATTGTCACGGACGTGACTGCTAAGATCGCCTTGCACTTAAGTTTTTAATTGTTTTTTTTAACAAGGATGCAAAGCCTTGAACATTGCTTCCTCATTATTTTTCAGTTTTAATAACGCTTTTTCTATGAAGCTAAAATTGATCAACATACTTTCTCATAGTGGTTGCTTTATGAAAACTGAAAAATAATGAGGAAGCCATGTGCAACGTTCTACTTTGCATCGTTCTTTAACATGATGGCATGTTTGCGAGTCGTGTTTGAGTCATTCAAAGGAACTCGCTCGCACAAATATTCATCAAGTTGTTTGCGCGAATACTCCAGTGTTGGAGTACTTCTTGGCTTAAGATAATCGTCTTGCTGCATGATAATCAAATTGAGGGTATGCACAAATGTATTAAATAAAAATGTATAAAACAAAAGTTTTCTATTTTTAATAAATCACTATTAATAAATTTTGTTGTTGATTTGAGTCACTCTGATATTTTTCTTGTGCTGTTGGTTGAAATTGTCATTAAAAATATTTGGTTAGCCATATTATCAGTTTTAATTCAATCCAATCAAAACATGCATGAAATTTCATCAAACGTCGATGATTCAGCGATTGTCTTGTATGACGTAGTGTCAATAGTACCGTGTTTGAAGCGAAATTTCTCATTAAAGTGTTTGGTAAAGAAACGTATAATTTTGTCAGAGTAAAACAACACGTCGAATGAAGAATATATCTCACAATCAGATTTAATCGTTCATCCGATACCTGCTGGAACAAGATGACTACCTTAAAGGTGAATAAGAAAGAAGAAATTATAGAGTGAGATGGTGAATAAAGTTCATTGTTCGGAGCAGTGAGAGAAGCGTTTAAGCTTCGAGTTGGGCTGATGAAAGGGTAATCCATCTCCTAGGAAAGAACAAGAATGGTACAAAAGGGGATAAAAAGAATTTATAATTAAAGCATAACGAAGAAAAATCAACGTTAACGAACGTGGCGTCCTGTGCGTGCACGAGCGCGATGCGATAAGATTTCACGAGCGGACTTCAGTTCGCGAGGATGGAAAGAGGAAAGAAAAGAGGGAGCGTGCAGTCGCGCCACGTCATTATATGTTTTTCATCGTAACTCCCAACCGCCATGCCGCAAGGAGCGTGCAAACAAGAAAGTAAGACCGCAAACTATAGAATAAGATAAAGTACAACAACAGGTGTGACAATAAAAATTGTTGGCTTCAATCCAGATGTGTTCATCACTGCTGGGAATTATTGTTTTTTTTAACCTCATACTCCTCGTATATGCATCTACTACTATGTACAGGCGTGTGAATGAGGGAGGTGCGAAGAAGGCTAAGAGCCAACAAGAACGAGAATCGATGCTTCATCCTACGTCTGCTACATGCGATACAAATATCTTGTAGTATTTACTTTTGAAAATGGTAAACACATATTTATAAGTGTGTGGCGACGAAGATCATACTTTAGTCACCGAATCTCAAGGACAGTGAAATCAAACTATTTAGGAAGAATGTGCAACTAGTACATTTTTACATCGTGTGACGTAATTTGAAATTACGATCACAGATGGCGTCTATATAGCTGTAAATACAAGATACAGTGCAATGATACAAAAAGTGTTCGCGAGATGGCGTTGCGTCAAATGGGCTTTAACAGCGGACTATCTTTCACCTTGACCGTATTATCGTCGCTGCAGGCGCTTTTCCGTATAGCTACATCGATAGTTTGACAAGTCGAGCTTACTTCTTGGTGCTTACTCTTTTCATATGAAAGTTATCGAAACTTACGATGCGTAGATTCCTATGCCACAAGTAGATAAAGGTGACGTGAAATACGATCACAAACAATTTTTATGAAATGCTATACTAGCGTACATGACTACAAGTGTTAAGTGTTTATAGTCGGATGTATACCTCAACGTTGAGTTCGTTCTGTTTACACAATTTTTTCAGCTCAACACAAGATGCGAATAATTATAAATTATATTTTTTATTGAAAATCGCTTAAGATCACTCGCTGTGCCATAATAAAGTTTTTTCTTTTAGTAGATTTGCGAGATAATTCATATTACACTCGGTACACATATCTTATAACCGATAATTTATTTTTATCTCATTCGAGTGGCTATAAATAAGCTAAGCAAAGCAAGTAGACAGACAGACAGAATTGAGAGAATTAATTTTTTTTGGATTCTAAGATACTCAAAATATGCATTTACACCGTAATCTGACATTCGATTTTTTTCAAACTACAATACTTTTAATCTTTACATAAATCGTATATCATGAGAATGTAGAAAAAAGTAATTGGTCGAAGCTTTGACTTCGTCACGGTTGCCTTCAATATGTCTGCTTTTATCGCCTGTCGAGCGCGCACACGTCAAACTTTTTCCTTCCTGCCCTTCACTCTTTCACGTAACTCGTTGTTTTTGTTTCTCGAGCAAAGCATCTATAAGGTAGGAAGAGGACCGTTATAAGAAAACCATGGGATTGGACGAGGGGGCACGAGAAACTCGACAGTGGTACTACATAGGATACAAGCGTAGAGAAAAGGGGCAGCTTGCTCGCTCGGTTCGTTGGACGCTCGTCGGTTATCTTCTCTCGTTGCGGTGGGTAACGGGCTCGTGGCAACAGTGAAAATCCGTTGCTATACCGTACTTGTATGACAAGAGACAAGATGAGCTACGAGAGCATCGAGGCGACGTAATCTAGAAACTTCCAGGAACCAATCTCCTCTGATGAAAATACCGACCCCGGTGTGTTCGGCGTTCTTTGTTTCTCTCCATCTATATCTTCATTGCTCTCCATCTCTTCCTTTTCCTTCGAAACTCAGGACCAAAGTGTTTCGTTCTTTTTTCCTGGCCGTGTTATTCCCGTGGGTTTCTGCTTTTTTTTTTTAAATACCGTAGCAGTTACGTTTGACCGCAAGTTCCGTTTGTCGAGTTATGTTCCCATAGGTTCGCTTTACTTTTCGCTATCTAAAATCTATCCAAAAGCCTGTATCATTTTTGTGATTATGCGCACCTTGGGTTGACGCTGGTGCTTCAGGTTAAGAAGGTTGGGCGAACAGAACCCTCTGACGTTCAATCCCTTCGCTCTTCTTCAACTATATATTTTAGCTTTCGTATGGAATCTGCAGTGCGACACTTACCACCCTTATGGCTGGATCTTCTCCTTCTTTTATTTCTTTTCTTATGAGCACACGCTCTTTTATAGCGTGTGCTCACTTGCGCAACTACGGCCAAATGGGATTAGAGAATGTTAGATAAAGCGAGAACGATTCAGGCCCGATGGGTCAGATCCTCCGTACACTATCGGAAATCGTAAGAGGGATTTTCTCACGATTTATCTTCCTGCTCTGACTCTTGTTACAAAGATTTTTCAATAGCGATAGTGCAATATAAAATTATATAAAAACTTTACGTGATTTTAGTATTGCAGTATCAATCTCTAACCTTTAGATACTTTATTTCATTTTTAATTCATCAATCACACGATTTATCATGTGAAAGCATTACTTATCGCACTTGAATTAATATTACTCACCAATGACGGAAAGGTTGTATCGGACGTTTCTAGTTTGACCCTGACCGAAGTCGACTCTACATCTGTATATCGCAGCGTCGTGCCTCTTAATGTCGTCGAGAACAAGAACAGCTGGACTCGAGATTCCAGTTCGAAAGGAAGCTCTCGTACCGAAGACTCGCCTGTCTGACGTGTGTTCAGCCTGTGTCAAAGCCTTTCCACGCACATCGACCCTGCAACATATTAATTGAATAAATTAAAATTCATCGAATGACATACATATACTAATAGTATTGATCCTGAAACCGTTTATGCATACAAACATTTCATGTATATGCATAAACACTTTTCAATATTGTTGATTTTCGTTTATTTTTTAACTTTCCCTAGCAGAAGTTAATTCAGGTTTCCTAATGTTTGAATATGGCCATATCAGGTATCAGTAAAGTATGCTTCATCAGGTTTACTTGTTTTCAGCTAGATCTAGGCCAGATTTGATAACGATAAATCTTGCCTGATGATTAGGGTCGCCAAATTTAAGCTGGGACTGGGTCGGATATGATTGAAAAGCCCTTTAGATTTAAAACGAAACTGGTCTGCATATGAAATCGTTACATCTTGCTAGACAAGACTTACGAGGTTGAACCCGGCCTTAGGCCTGATCTGATATCGATACGTTTTGAATTGAATATCAAGCGTCTGAAGCTGAAAGATAATTATTCGGTATCTCTTGATAAACAATTTAATTATGTTACATAAGTAGAAAATACACTATTTATAATATTAATATCCTTGTATAGGAATCATTTATGCATAAACCTATATATTATATTCAACATAGAACTATAAATCAATATTAAAGTACTTGGTAAATTGAAACACTTATTTTATTATTTTAATGTGTTTACTAATTACAGTTTATTAACAAATGATAGTAAAATTACAGTTTATGCACAAATACTTCTCATACAAGTATATTGACTTTCATACAGAAAATGTTGAAATTGTATACGCTACATACACTAATAAATCAACATTGTATGCGTAAAACATTTCGAATGGTTTATACATTATGCGCAATATAACGAGTATGCGAAAAATATTTCGAAGAGGTTATACATTGCAGATGAATCAATTGAATTTCCGTCGATCAATAATTTTACATTTTTGTTACATCGTGTCACGGAATTTTATGATTTCGTTCAAGGGGAGACGAAACCTCCATAATTGGGGGGTGAAATACTCACACGTGCTCACACCACCACATCGAATTTTTTGAGATTCTTTTCTTGTAGCACACTGAACGGAATTGAATAAAATTTTAACAACTGCCTATACGCGAATATCTGTATAATGTCAGTAAAATTGTGAAACTCTATGGTTCTTACATGGTTAGCCGGGTCCGAAGCCGTGGGTATTAGAACGGAACTCTAGTGCTCTTTCGCGGCATTCATTATCGGCCATGTTGTCGATCATGTTTTGTCGACAATAAAAACTGTTTTTACCGAGAAAGATTTCTCAGTTTATCGTATCTAAATTGCAATCGGTTTGAACGTGTCATGTATGTTTTTGTGCCGGCTATGTTGTAATGCTATACGTTTTTTTTTAATTTTTTGCGCGAAATAATTATAGATATTTGTTTTTCCATTCATCCATGTCTATAGATAATCAATCTATAATTTTTTGGTTTGGATTTTGACAATTCTACTAGCATTACAACAGAGATTCACGCATGTGCAGTCCACTGTCCAAATTTTATTCGATTCTGTTGAGTGTGCTACAAGAAAAAATTCTATGCGATGGTACGAGTGTTTCCCCACCCCTTAATATAGGAAAAAAAATCCAATCCCTCTATCGCCTGATTGCCACCGAGGCCACCCAGGGATGCTGAAGCAGCACGAGGAGGACTTGATCTTCAATTTTCGGTAAATGCAGCTAGCAACTGCATTCACGAAAATCAATAAGACAGTCTAAGTTTTCACATCAACGTGAACGGTTGATCTTGGGTCGGACTCGCCCAAAATATTAAAGACTTCAAGTAAAATTCAGATCGAACGGTCGATTCCTTGTCGAAAGACTCGACAGCTTCGATATATTTAATTATTAACTTTGTCGTAATTTTTTTCGATATGTAATAATTGAACGGAAATTCATCCGTTAATTATAATAAATTCGAATTACTTTGGTTTTCTATAAATCTACGTGTTTTGCTTCGTTTACGCGAGTTATTCTTATCGACAAACAATCCCAATAAGTACTTTCTTAAATATTATACCTTCGACCGTATTATTTTATTCATGAATCTACTGGCATAACAGTTAAAATAACGTAAGTAAGCAATTACACGAACGCATACACTCTGATCAGAGCTTAATCCGGTTTTGATTTAGCTTCAGATCATTGTCATATATGCAATCGCGTTGCAGCCCTGATCTAAGCCAGATGGACTAGTCGGATCAGGGCCTGATATAATTTCAGGTAAACACTGATATGGGCTGGATGCCAGTCTAATAATATGTGTGCTCGCGTTTTTTCTGTCTTTGGTTCCCAACATCTCCGTTTATGCTTCCTCATACAAAAGTTTTGTTTTCAGGAAAAAAAATATTATCAAGATCTTAATTTTGATGATATTTGATGATTGACTCAACATTTTGATGATAGAGTACTTGAAATATTCCAAAACATCGAGAAATCATATTTAGAATAAATATGTGTGTGCGCGCGTTCGCGTATGTATGTGTGTGATGTGCTTGCAAAATTGAAATTGAAATTGAAATAGCTATATCTCAAGAAGAGGTTACTGGATCTTTTTGAAACTTTGCATATGAATCTGATTGTTACTTTTCTTAGTTTGCGGCAATTTTCGCCCAAATCGCTAACTGGCGTCTCATTTTATGGTTGTTTGAATTTTTCGAAAAAAAGGTTTACTCTCTCTAACTTCCGTAAATTTTTAGATATCGAGTTAAGACTTTCTACAAGAATAGGCCAGAGGACAGTGTTGTTCGGTAGTAAGTTTGGCAATAATCAATCAAGGCGTTCTACTTTTATAGAATTATAAGTTTTCGTTATTTTTCGAAAAAAAATCTATTTTCGCTCTAACTTTCGTAAATTTTCATCGATCAAACCGAAACTTGAAATGCAAATTGGCTAAGGTAGAATAATACATGGTCTTGCATTTGATGAGAATCGATCAAGGGGTTCAAACTGTATGAAATTTGTAATTTTACTCATTTTTCAATTTTAGTAAAATTTTAAATATTTTTTTCTGTATGAGGAAGCAATGTCCGAATTTTAAATGTACACGCTTTGTTATTCTCGTTGCACTGACTCAATTACGTTAACATTAAATACTCGATTCTTTCTGACACTTGTCAGCTCTTCTGTGAAATACAATCCAGTCGGCTTTTGTTTCAATCCGATCTAGTGCTTGACGAAATTTACAGAGTACGATTGAATATGAACATTTTTATCGAATAAACGTCAGGGTGATCGACTGTCGGTACTTCATTTATTCGTATTTCCGGGGAAATGTTATGTGATTTAACGTTTTGAGTATAGGATTATTAGTTGTATCAAGTACGAGCCCCGTTCCTCCGATCCTGAACAAAACTCCAGGTATAAAATGTCTATATGTAGGTGTAATTATCAGAATCGCTCTGCCATGCAAAGGTAAACGATTGCTGATTGCCATGTAAAAAAACTGCCGTGTACAATGTTTCGCGAATATTGTGCCGTCATTTCTGAATAGCTGATCTATACATGACACGTTCATTATCATTGATATTAACGATGTAGAACTGTTGACTGTTCTCTCATAATCAACCAATAAGAGCACTAATTATTCAGTAGCTCCATTTATGGTCAACATATTTATGCATGTTATCGACAAATGCTCAAACTGTTTGCGCAAGCCCTTTAGCATATCCCTTCTCGCGATTGTAATTCGAACCGCATAACTCATATATGAATATTTCTCCCACCCGCAGATCGTTGTAGACTAACTCCGATTGGACAGTTTCTCGAAAGCGACAAAGCAAAGTAACACTTTCCTCTCACTCTCCTGGTAAAATCAAGTATGTAATTCGCTTTCAAATCATGTTTTACTTATTTCTACAACTCTTATCAGAATATCTTCAGTCATTGCGGTAACACGTACGGGTTTGAATTAATACGAATCTGCCATTAATATATAGTACATACAATTCTTAAACTAAAAGCAAGATGAAGCTCTCGAGAGTGACAGAGCTTTGGCAGAGTTTAATTTTTCTATTCCCAAAATATCATTTTGAAACGGATTCGGCGGTTTTAGAAAAGGGTTAAGGATATCCTCAGAATAACGACTTTCTGTGCGATTGTGTTGGAACTTTGTTATTTTGCAAACAAAGTACGCTGAATATTTTGAAAGGTAAATAAAATCTCTCGACCTAGTTGTTAAGCAAGAAACAGTCTTTTATGAAGAACAGAAAGAGTGCTGAAAGCACTCAACAATAATAGAATTTATCCATTTTCTGTTTGATGTGAATAAAAAAAAAAACCAACGGAACGAGAAGGATACTTAACGAAAAATTCTGCCTAAACTCGATGATGATTCGTGGTCTAGCATTTGCGGTTAATCCAATAAATGAAAGATTTTCTCTCATATTATCATTCATATCATCATTCAAGTGATGAACTTATTTCGCAGAACCTCCCTTCGCCCATCTTCCGTTATCCCACCCATCGTGTTTTTTGAAAATATATCCTTAATGTGGGCTTTTGTACTTATACATAGAGACCTTGCACACATTGATTCCACATCTCTGTCTCGTTTCCAGGTTTCCCTCAGATATCCGTATAATATAAGAGCTTTAACTATAGTTGAAGCTTACTCTAGGATATTGGCTAAGGTAATCGGGAGTGAACCTCTGCTTTTTGTACTCTCGGAAAGAATGAGATTCACTCTCTTTGGCCCCTCTTATTCGATTTGCTTTCGAGTACGCTACGAAAGTTCGATTTCCACTTTCGCTTATAACACTAGAAAGGGTGCTTGACTAGCTACCATTTAAACCGGGGTATCGAGTCACAAAATCCTTACCGTATATCCTACGAATAATGATGTACATTGAATCGCTTCCTTCTTTAGTCAAACGGTGGATAAGAGGTGTACTAAAATGTTTGATATTGTCAACGACACACGGAGTCTCTGTATATCTATAACAATTGTTATACAGGGTTTTCCAATAAGAGGTTTCATTTTGATATTAAAAAAAACGAGTATTTTTTAAGAGAAATCAATGAATGTTTATTTCATTGTAACTAGGAAGATATGCCATTAACATTTGAAAACGATATCAGCCAAATGGCCGCCATGGCTACGCTTGCAGCACCATATCCTTTTCATGAAATTTTCCATGACCAATTCGCACATTTGCGGCTGTATGTCCTCGATAACTTCACGAATTTCATCTTTAAGGTCTTGAATCGATTGTGGAGCATTGGCATAGACCTTACCTTTCACGTGGCCCCAAAGAAAAGGTCTAAAGGTGTTAAATCACAAGATCTCGATGGCCAATTGTGATCACCTCTTCGCTAAGGATCTTTATTTGTTTTCCTTTGTGAGAAGGATGAGAATTCGAGATATTAAAATACAGTTTGCACTGACGTTGAACAAGTATATTATTTATTCAAAACCAAACACAACAGTTATATACTTTATGTCACTGTAGTTGTTATAAATTAAAACTGAAAATGTTATTACAAGTTTGAATTAGTTCGAAGATTCGAAATACCGCATTATGTTCCTTACGGTGTTAGTTCTGAGACTGACTTTTAAAAGTTCTATGGTTAAAAAATCTAAAAAAGTTGGGTGCTTCTTAGACTTTCGAAATGTTTTTCGTAAGCTAATTAATTAATTGCTTGTATCTCGGCAAATTTGCCAATATACAAACAAGAGGAAATTTTTCCTGAGACGTCGAATGAAATTTGAGCGCTTATAAGTGGGGGGCAAGATGCTTTTCGCGTATCAATGGTTTAAGTAGATAAAAAGATCTCGCGCTAGGTGCTAAACTGTAAGTACCCTCTCTGAACCTTGCACTGGACCTTAAAGTTTAACCCGCGAACCCGAAGAAGATATGCGGGCTCATGAATTACTTGTTTCGCGAATTACTTTTTCTTGACTCGGAAGGATGATGTTTTTGTTATAGAGAAAAAAACCCGGCTACTCTGCAGATGTTCTATCGCTACGGCTTACGCAAGTCTAAGACACCAAGAGATCATCGGAGGTTTAGAAAAACCTCGCGTCTAGAAATTTTTCCATTGTACATATAATTAAGAAAAATTCGTCCCATGCGACGGAAGACACACTGTCTTATATAACAGATGGTACATGTTAGGCTGTGATACGAGAGACTCTATCTGGTAGCTTGGAAGCCTAAGTCTTAACAACGATTAATTAAATTAGATCGAGCAAGTGGACTTTATAGTTGCTATTGGCTACTTCATATTATAGTCAATATGAAGGGCAACATAGTGGAAGGCAAGGAGCCAGAAAGATCAATTCGTGCCTGTTCGTATGCAATTGGTTTTTTATATATCCAGAAAATCGTGCAATTAAGCGGATCCGATTGTACTCGGTGCTTTTTTTATTCGTCATTTTTTTCATCACGATCGGTACTGAATCGCGCTCTACTTTCGAGCTGTTACGTGAAATACGCAGCTTATCGCTCGACGCCGTGAACTTTGTGCCATGGATGCAAAAAATCAATGGTGAGTTCAGTCTCTCTCTCTCTCTCTCTCTCTCTCTCTCTCTCTCTCTCTCTCTCTCTCTCTCTCTCTCTCTCTCTCTCTCTATCTTCCTGCAGTTCACCTACCTCGTTGAAACTCACGCGATTATTTTATTTGTCCGGGATATATCGGTAACTCGATACTAACCGAACAATGGATCCATATAAAATAAAGAGAGAAGAAAAGAATAAAGAACGATACATAGCATGCGAGATAGACAGATATGGTGGCATGTGAGTGTTGCCCAGATATGCGCTCGACGTACTCGTATAACGAGCTGATACTCGTTCGGTGGTAGCAGCAAAAACGTCAGAACTAGAAGTTGAATATCAGTGCACGAAAGGAATGCGGAATTGGAACTCAATATGTAAGTTCTGTGTTACTTGTTTGCGGCACTGAGTCACGTGAATATATCCTGAAAAAGATCAGTGGCTAAATACGAATACAACTGAAGGAAAATAAAACAGGCTGCACAACTTAGTTTACTACAAGTGGCTCGATTACTTTATAGGCTGCGATTACTTTCCTAAAATAACGACACTTACCTACATATTACAAGAATAATATATCGCATGTTTGAACTATCTTTGTCACAGAAAGCGTTCAACATAAATCCTTACGTTTCTGTATGAGCAAAAAAAATATTTTTTTCAACAAAGCTTTTATTCAACGATAACTAAAATATATTTCATGTTTCGTTTGAGGTGGAGGGACCAAACATTTGAATAAACCTTTTTTTTTCATCAGTAAACAAAAACTCTATCTACTACGTGATTGTTCGTAACAGTGTAGAGATGATTTTTAAAAAATTCCCAGATCCCAATATAAAAAAGATAGTAAAAATTGAAAAATAACAGTGAAATAAGTGGAATTATTTGGAAAATTTTTTATATTGGATTCTGAAATTTTTTTACATCATCCGAATACCATTAAAATCAATCAAACGCGTGGGATTTTCTATACTATTTTTTTTGATTGAGATAAAAGCTCGGAGGGAGCACCAACGCCCTTAAAAATGTGTCAAAGACATGCGTAATACTGTACTTATCGAATAATTAAAGATAGTCGTCAACCAGTGATACAATGTTTCAAAATAGTGGTAACGATTTCCGAGCAGTAGCAAAAGAGTTATATCATCGCTGCTTAAAAATCTATGAATTATGGTCTTACGAGCTCCATGCATTCTTTAATATTTGAAATTTGGAAAATTCACAGTCTGTTACGACGTACAGAGGATGACATGTTTGTGGGTACTGGCAGGATATAAATGACGAGGTTGAGGTAGTACCCGCAGAAACGGAGGTTGAAGTGCTCTCGCTTGTTTAAGGAGGAGAGTAAGCGAGAAGAAAGATCAAGACGCGAATGAAAGTCGGAGGAGATTGATGAGGCCGAAGCGTTGGTGTCGTGAGAGGATTAAAAAATTGCGAAAAAAAGAAGAATGCGGGAGGAATGATGGCGATCGAAGACCGTTCACGCGCACATTCCGCGCTACTCTGGTTTGTGTGCTTTCACTTTACCGCTGCTGTCCGCACAAGCGAGGAAGGTGATGAGAGGCTACAATTACTCTTTGGCGCTTGCTCGTACTCTTCGTTGTCATGTCGATGCCTTCGTTCTCGTGTCTTGGTTGGAGTATCAACATGTGACAGTCAGATATTTCGGGAGCACTCGGCACATGGGAACGTAAAAAATATCAGAGGAACGAGGATTCAGGAAGAAGAGCGAGAAATATATTTGTACTTAGGGCGATTGCGTTTGATAGTGTACGTGACTCGAAAGTCTTTACAAGGATTCGACCGTTGTCGAGGAATTTTTGAGCGCGTTAGCACGAGAGTAACTCGACTAAACATTAATTTTTCGTAACATTTCTATTCTGTTGAAACAATTTCATGCAATTTTTTTCGTATAACATTTTGCACTACTTCGATCAAGAAATATCAGGGAAAAAGTATTTTCCAAGTAATCCCAAATGAAAGAATAATATTTATGGTAATGCAATATCTAATAAACGCAAAAGAAGATATAAAAATACATAAAATATATTTTCACATGTTCTTTTTTTTCTTTTGTTTTAGTCTAAAGAAGAAAACGAGCAGAATTTTATTGTACGGTGAGTATGTTAAGTCGTGGATATACCAAAGAAGGAGCGGAATCGCGTATAAGAGAAAAAGAATTGGCAAATAATGCCGGAAGTAGATTCGAGAAGCAGGCAATTTTTCCGCAGACGTTGGTGCCGAGTCTGCATCCGAAGGAACGAGCCTTCTGCTTTTTCCATATAATATACTTGCACTCGCATGATGAATTTTGCCAAAGCTGCACACCACTGGGATATATACTCGACGCGTTGGGAGCTTCGAGCAATAAGGAAATGCATCTTTTTCCTGCACTCTCGAGGATCCTCGATGGGGAGACTCGATCCACGTCGACGTGTATGCTCATACCTATTATTGCAGCAGACACCCGCTATACCTGTAGAGACTTCGGTACAGTAGTATTAGTGTCGATGCTCGCGAGCGCAAACGCGGGGGTAATATGGAATCGATGTCTGTTTTATGAATCGTTTTATCTCTCCGCACAGCTCGGTACCCAATATTTCACGCGATTCTCATCCTCCGAGCTGCACATACACCAGACCGTCCAAGCGAATGCCATTGCCAGTATGGTTCGCTGCTGGTGTGTTTTTGCCGCTGCCACCACACCACCAACGGTAACAACGGCTTCCCCGCTCAGCGACTGCGTCCGTGACACTCCTCTCGATCCGCCTCGTAAAAATGATACACGCCCACGGGCAAAGGGTAAATAACAACCGAATAAATGTATACCCTTGCCTAGCAGTCTACCGAATGCGCAGACGGTACCTCGTGCGACCGAACCCAAGACGACCGTTTCTTGTCTCCTTCTCGCACTTTTCTCCATCGACACGATATATACGAAACTTCTCGATCTGGTGAGCATCGACCCTCTTTTATTGGACACCGAAGGGGGTGACCGGCGAGTCACCGTGGCTCGTCCCGCCCAAGAGGAAAGAAACGAAATTCCGATATCGTTCGATCCCCCTTCTGTGATACCTTAGGCTAGTATCCAAATACTCACGTGCTTTTTTTCCAACTTTTTGCACATAGTATGCACATTCGCTTTTCATTTTCTACGATCTCAACTATTTCCACAAGGGATGGTTATGGAATGTGCTATTTTCACACCCTCGTACGCTGTACAGTAACGGATACAGTGCAGTATGTATCTTTAACAATGATTATCACGCGTAGGTAAACTGCTGTAAGGTATAGTTCCAGTACTAAAGTTTTGTTTAACCATGTTTTACGTAGTTTATTGCTTGGCACCGAGATTATCCGTCAATGCTATATTTTACGGTATATCCGTTATAAAGGGTGATTTTTTAAGAGCTTGAGAACTTTTTTTAAAAAAAAAACGCATAAAATTTGCAAAATCTCATCGGTTCTTTATTTGAAACGTTAGATTGGTCCATGACATTTACTTTTTGAAGATAATTTCATTTAAATGTTGACCGCGGCTGCGTCTTAGGTGGTCCATTCGGAAAGTCCAATTTTGGGCAACTTTTTCGAGCATTTGGGCCGGAATAGCCCGAATTTCTTCGGAAATGTTGTCTTCCAAAACTGGAATAGTTGCTGGCTTATTTCTGTAGACTTTAGACTTGACGTAGCCCCACAAAAAATAGTCTAATGGCGTCAAATCGCATGATCTTGGTGGCCAACTTACCGGGCCATTTCTTGAGATGAATTGTTCTCCGAAGTTTTCGCTCAAAATGGCCATAGAATCGCGAGCTGTGTGGCATGTAGCGCCATCTTGTTGAAACCACATGTCAACTAAGTTCAGTTCTTCCATTTTTGGCAACAAAAAGTTTGTTAGCATCGAACGATAGCGATCGCCATTCACCGTAACGTTGCGTCCAACAGCATCTTTGAAAAAATACGGTCCAATGATTCCACCAGCGTACAAACCACACCAAACAGTGCATTTTTCGGGATGCATGGGCAGTTCTTGAACGGCTTCTGGTTGCTCTTCACTCCAAATGCGGCAATTTTGCTTATTTACGTAGCCATTCAACCAGAAATGAGCCTCATCGCTGAACAAAATTTGTCGATAAAAAAGCGGATTTTCTGCCAACTTTTCTAGGGCCCATTCACTGAAAATTCGACGTTGTGGCAGATCGTTCGGCTTCAGTTGTTGCAGGAGCTGTATTTTATACGGTTTTACACCAAGATCTTTGCGTAAAATCTTCCATGTCGTCGAATAACACAAACCCAATTGCTGCGAACGGCGACGAATCGACATTTCACGGTCTTCAGCAACACTCTCAGAAACAGACGCAATATTCTCTTCTGTACGCACTGTACGCATTCGTGTGGTTGGTTTAATGTCCAATAAAGTAAACTGAGTGCGAAACTTGGTCACAATCGCATTAATTGTTTGCTCACTTGGTCGATTATGTAGACCATAAATCGGACGTAAATCGCGAAACACTTTTCGAACCGAACACTGATTTTTGTAATAAAATTCAATTATTTGCAAGCGTTGCTCGTTAGTAAGTCTATTCATTATGAAATGTCAAAGCATACTGAGCATCTTTCTCTTTGACACCTTGTCTGAAATCCCGCGTGATCTGTCAAATACTAATGCATGAAAATCCTAACCTCAAAAAAATCACCCTTTATATCCGGTATATCCGTTGATCAATAAAGTATTCTCGCCCTCGTATGCTCAATTGCTCGCTTTCAACAAATATTCTCGTTGAATTAAATACAATAAGGAAGTGGTATACTGTGTGATGATACAGAAGCTACGCTAGCTCATCACAGACACGATGGCATTATTACCGTCAGAAGCCAACGGAACTAATGAAATGCAGGAGGGGGCTCCCATTCCCCCTTTCTTCTTCTCTTTTTTCTAAAGACAGAGAAATCCATTCTTCGTCTCTCCTACCGAGAAAAGTAGGTTGGAAAGAGTCCATTTGTCGTTTCTATTACAGAGCAATCGGATTAGCTGTGAGAGTTTTCTCGTTTGAAGAATTTGACTACGAAATTTCCGTGTTAATTCAAAATATCTTGAAAAACTTTCAAACGATACTAACGGCAACGACCAGTGGGAACGCTACTTACGGCTTCTGTCTGAATTACCTTTCTATTAAATTGTAAATAAAGCACTACTTGGTCCTATCTAAATAAATTATGGATCAGATAAAATAAAAGTAGAATGAGTTGCAGAAGGAAACAAAATGTACGAGCAATTTATAGTCGTAAATTAACCATGTAAACTCTATCGTCGAGTGGAATAATAAAATCGCACGTAAGAAAATAACTTTAAGAAACGAGTATTCCTGAAATTCATATTAATCGTTATTGCACAATATCGAACTATTTTTCGTGAATAATATACATTTATTTCGTACCTATCATCCAATCATATAAAAATCACGCGTTTCACTTGCGAGATCAGACTCGTAAAGTACGGAAAGTGAGTAAGCGTAACTTTACAATCAGCATAACATAAGCGTCCTGAGAGATATGTAAAAGTGATATCTGCAGGATAATCTAAAATAATTAATTCGGTGGTTAAATTTTTCTTTTCGTTATCCTCAACTTTTAGTGTCGTTGATCATTATTCTATTTGTGTGGAACGCTGCACCAATGCAGACTATAATATGTGCAATCGGCGTTACCGTGCCGCAAATGTACACCTCCGAAGGTAGCAGCACAACCCAACACGATAGATCCCAAAGTGTAGTTTTACGACCCTCTAATTCTTGTCATCTAGCTCTCGGATAGGCTGGACTGCCGACCTGACCAACACCAATAATTTCGATCTCGCGATAAACGAAATTCAATATTTCCTGAGTGCAATATGGGCAGTGTAATGCGAGGAAGAGGCAAGGAGGTAGGGTGAAGGCCAGTATGCACTGGCTCGAAGTCTCCGGGGTGGTCGGCTGGTATAATGCAGCGCAATTCGCCGCATAGGGGCGCCGTGTTAATATTTAGGGTTACTGCCCACGAACACGCCACCAAAGTGCATCACGCACTCCGTTCTCTCCTCCCTTTGTGTTGGCTCTGCTGCGAGGCAGAGTCCTCGACCCCCTTTTTGTCTGGCCGTACGTTCTATGCTCCCTGTAACTACCGCTGCAACACTGACCGGGCGGACAACTTTTTTGAGGTATAGCATGCACGAGTCAGCCACTGATTTCCGGCATCCCAACGGGACAAGAGGACCCAGAGCTCGGTCGCAAACACACCGAGATTGCACCAAGAGTACGTAGGACTTTTCTATTATTTTAACTCTTTTACATTTTGATCGTTTCCCGAATTTTCGGTCTTCCGAGTAAAAGCTTCGGCGATGAAGATTTGATTAAAAATGGTCGATGTTCCGAAGACTGAAATCATGCTTAAACGCACATCTGCAATGTCCGCATGAAGAAGGACGCGTTTTATATAAATTAAGCAATGTACGATGTACTAATAATTCCGTCTTGCCTCACCTTCCCCTGCATCACGTTCATGCCACTGACAATTTTTTTGTCGTTCCTTGGGCTTCCCTGTGGAAAGAGCGGGGATGGGGAGGCTTTGTTTTCATGGTTAAACATTGTTATGTAGATTCGGACAGACGGCATTGTTGGTGAAAGCGTATAGGCTTGGTCGGGCGCTTTGCCCTTCCTAGAACACCGAGCTACGTCATCCGCCCATTCTCATGATAATTTTTGGGGATTATTTTTCCTGATTTCTCTCAACGCGCGCAACCACCAGACGACTCGTTGGAACTGTCATCTCGTCTTCATAATTGATTGTACCAGCATTTCTGTATCAAATTTCTCATATTCGTTAGGTATCATGGTTTTAAATTATTTCCAGCATCGAAACGATCGAGTCTTGTTTCAGAGTAAAAAAATTTATTGAAAATCAATCAACGTAACGTATTTACGCTTAAAGTGCTATTTAAGCGTCCAAATACTTGTACAAATAAATACCTGAGACAGTGCTTATACATATATGTATAGAAGACAAGTCATTACGCTCAACCCTTCTTTGTTTGAATGGCTGGCGCGAGTCGGGGCGCTTGGGTTAAGCGCCCGAAATTACTCCCTAGATACAGGGACTTCGTCGTGCGCGAGTATATTAAAACCTATTTAGGGGCGGTCGCTCTCCCCAATTCAGTTGAATTACGTCGCTCAAATCCAGCGTAGTTATTGTACGGAGCCACCCTTGGGCTCTGCTTCATCTCTTTGTCTCGAAGCACTGCCGCAGTGTCGAGAGTAAAGTACAGTGCTTCTGATACTTCAACAGCGCCAAGGGCAAAATCATGCCACGAGATTTTACGAGTGAAGACAAGTCGAGGAGAACGTTGAGTAGATTCGCCATGAATTTATCTCAGGCTCACCCTCTCCCTAAGCTTCTTTGCCCGCTTCCTGTTTCATTCACGTCTATCGCGTATCACGATTCTCGATTCAACCGGTTGGACGGGGTAGAAAAACATAAGGAGCGAACGAGGGAACGAGGTGTGCTGTGGAGAGCGAGAGAGTGAGGTAAAAATGGCCAACGACGGAGAGTAGAACTGGCGAACGACCGAGAGGAGACGGAGAGACGGTAGAGGAGCGAGGGAAAGTGAAATGGTTCCGCGTCACGGCAGAATCTTATCGCGCCTCGAACTTACCCCAAAGATACGACCACGTACTCGGAAAATTAGGAAACTACGACACTCTTCGCCGCGTGTTGCCGTTGCTACTCCCCTGTTACCAGAACCGGGATTCCTTGATTGAAGGGGATCGAATAGAGATCCTCTTCTTCGACACCGAAAACTCGGTGTTATCGTTGAGATTTTGGAACTAGAATGTACATTATAAGAGATGATAGTTTCTCATATATGATATCTCGCGTATGAATATTTGACCTATTTTATACTTTTGAATATAAAGCCGCCAAGTATTTATATATCGCAGCACTAACAATGTTCTATAAAATGGTGGCCGTTAGCTACTCTGGGTAATGAAATAAATAAATAAATCAAATCTACTGCGCTAAATTAAAACGATGAAACATCGTAGACAAAACTTGGATAAAAGTTTACATTTCGAAATTACGCGAAATGGTTTAAGTGTTTCGAACACTTACGTCTTACAGGCATATCATTCCTATCGAAGAGTGATTATGAGGAGTCAGCAGTCGTTTTGGTCTTCCTTTCGGATTTAAAGCAGAAGACAAGTCAAACAGCCAACTTCTCTGCTTTTCCGCTCGTAGTTTGCGCTTCGTTCGGCTCTTCCTTGCTGGCGCAGTTATACTATTGGCGTAGTTCTGGTTGGTTATATATAAAGTAGCTTTGCGCTCTATTACCGGATACACGTCGTCGTCTCCTGCATGCTCGCACACGCATACTTACGACTTACCTCAGCAACCTCGTCTCATACTACACACAGTACCGAGTATCATACTACGGTATATGCCCATGCACGTACGTACGTACGTATCGTGCTCTGTGCTTCTCGTCGAGAAGCACGAGGTACGCGTACAACGGGCCCGTTGCTCACCAGCTTCCGTACCCCATGAACGGCTTGGCTATACACGCGAGCCTTCCCCTTATTTATATGCAAATGGAAAAATGGCAATCGTGTTCGGGGAGAGGGCATTCTTGCACGATGCCCTCCACTGCAACCATCAGCCTCGTGACTCCGCTTCTCGAGAATCCTTGTTGCTTGTCGTGCTACTGCGAGAGAGACCGGATAGCCCGTGAGCTCTCGACGACTGGTGTGTGTCGAGTACTAGAATCGAAGAAGCAGAAAAAAAAAATTATGGAAGAAAGGAAGCCAGTAGGGACTCGGAGCGACAGAAGCAAAAAGATATATCCGGAAAGTTCTATCCGATATTCCATGTGACTGCGCGACTTTGCATTAAAGAAGAGGTGGAGAAAGAAGCAAGAGCACATGTCCAGGACAGAACAATAACGCTCACGTCTTTCGCATGTATCTACGATTCAATGAACTTTCGAAGCAGTAGCTTCAACTGCTAAACTTGTATTGGTACATTCAAATTCAACGATTATAATGAATACACGAGTGGATTAATCCTTCATAAGTCATACCGCCCAAAATCGTCCAGGAATGGGACTAAGAAGAGCAGATTGGGAGTGACGCGTTCTTCTGGTAGAGCCGAGGATTGGGGGATATCTTTGTGACTTTAAAAGCGTTAACAGACTGACGTGAATATAAAAGAGTTCTATTCTAGTAGTGATTTTAGGAGATTGTTAAAAAAAAAAACACCTCTGGAAATGAATACAAAATATTGGCTAGAGAGTTTTCGGCCATTAACCATGTCGCGAGTATGAAAAAATTCACGTGAAAGAACTGTCACTCACAGATATGACAGTAATGGAGTAGCACGACGACTACTTATCCGCTGAATGACATCAATGCTTCGAAAAGACCTGGTTTCGACAATTCATCAATCTTACCTGAGAAAACTACACGGAAAGAAAAAAAGTAGTTGGGGTTACTGTCACATTCCTTCCGACAACTACTCACAATCAGTTATTTCAAGAAACTACAATGTCGTTGATAAAATATTGGTAGTAACGGTAAAGAACCGAGATGGCAACCTCAACTTACCGATTGCTTGGCTTAACGCATCAGTTCAGCGTAATACAAAAAAAAAAAACCAGGTTGATACGGATATTTCGATAGACGAAGGTAATCTATTCATAATATTTCACTACATATTTACCATATATTCAATGCATTTCATTTTTATTTTTAGCAAGCTCTCGTCCATCCACAATCACCTCTCACTTCGAACAATGGCGTTGTTTGCCTTCGTGAAAAGTTTTACTCGTAGCACGTACCAACCGGTTGGTTACAGAAGGAAAGCGATTGGTAATGAGAACCAACTCGTAGATTGCCCGTACTATCCAATTACCCGTCGCAAGTACCGCCGACGTTAGTTGCACCACCTAACGGCTTGTGGTGGTGATAGCAGTGTGATTAGATACAGGAATCAAGTCGTTGGTCTTTGGTAAAATGGTTATCGCAATTCATTTTTTTTCCGTGTATCGTATCACGATAGATTTGTACATCCCTTACAATGCACTAGGCAATTTTTCTGTACCTCATACATCATAAATATGTACTATGAGAGATAACTTGTAAGATATACCATGAGTAAGATTGATTTGTGATATATCATCGATGAAATGTTAATTAGCAAGGGTGTACATTTTTTTTTAGATTGATCCAATTCCGATTTCAAAAGAATACCTTTGTTTGTTTCCGAGTAAAAATTCTGCCTTAACCTGCAAGAAACCACTCGGAAGTTGTTTGGCGTTTCAACTAAAAGAGCTTCAACTCGACTTTTCATCGGGTATGAGTAACCAATTTATAGCTTTAACGAGTAATCTTCTTTGTAGCATTTAAAGGGAAGGATATTCGCCGTTCCTGGAAAGGTAAAATCTTCAAAGTTCGTTTCAAAGAGAAATCCTTGAGGTAACCCTTTTCGACTTCGTATTAGCTACGTTGATAACTTGTGTCATTTCAAAATTCGCTAATACCATGTCATCCATAGATCCGACGTTTGATTTGCTCGGGAGTAGTAAAATTTATGCATAACTGCATAAATGCATTAGTAGGTCCTCTGATATTCGAGTAGCGTCAGTGAATACGTGCGAGTTAGTCCCTGCACTCAACACAGGGTCGAGAGTCCTTATCGGACCACCGGCAGACTACACTTGTGCAATCTTGGGGCTTGCAGCAGGGAATGTAACGTATGAGATGGTGGGGCTGTTTGTTGGCGAACGATGGCGTGCCCATCAAGCTGCTGGCATAGTCGATCCACATGTTCTACCCGGTCCTATCCCTTCATGAGCTTTGAGTTACTGTAACTAGAATCCGTTCTCTCTCTCTCTCTCTCTCTCTCTCTCTCTCTCTCTCTCTCTCTCTCTCTCTCTCTCCCTCTCTCCCTCACACTCCCTCTTCCTCTCTCGCACCTTGATCGGATCATCGATAGTGAAGAGTATGGGAGCGCCGCGTACCAATCGCTATATCAAATAGAAAATTCTAACTAAAAAGTTCTCGTTAACTTGACTTGATGGGCTTGAATCAAGGAAGACGGAATTAAGAGTTTGGTTGCTCTGTTAATTCAGTTGAAATTGCCGATACTAATACAAAAATCCTCTGAAAGAATTAATTCTATCTTTAACAGGTGAATCTATAATAGTTGAATATTATATTGAATCTATTATGAATTTGTGGGTTTCATTCGGTCCGTTTACTTTTTGACTCGGATCAGTATCCATGGTAGCTAAATACAACTAGTGGGTCTCGCGGATAGGTACAATCTAATTATTGCCGGTATTTCCGTAGTACTCTCCACATTCGCAATCCCCAAGTGTTCTCCATTACTAGCTATGGTACTATTGACGTCGCCCTTGCTGCAACTATCCGCATATGCTATTCTCGATCCCTGAAACTCGTGGCAGGAATATGCACCGTGTAGACCAGATGCTCTTGTTCAATCTATCGGTCTCTTTGAATACAGCGCTTCTCTCGGTTGACTCGCTCATCGCAGTGAGCGCGCTCTCTGATTTAGACCGAACCCGCTAACTGATTGAGGCTGATTGACGCTTCGCCTGAATACCGAACAAGCCCAGAACCCATTATTTACGAGCCTGACCTATACAACGTTATAATTGCTATCGGTCATTTCAATCTCGTCAGACCCCAGCGCCTCATCATCCTGTTCCACTTTCACATTTCCGCTACTCGAAGTACTCGGCTTATAGTCTACATTCCTGCCCCCGTCGGTATCGAATCTCCTGGTAACTCTGTCTAGCTGTCTACCCGCTAACCTGTTTCAGCATGTCTGTTTATGATGACAGCGCACGTTTCAAAACGTGCATTCAATCCATACCTCATTTTTTCGATACTCATGTCAATACCAGTCGACTTGTAAATATGTATCGACATCTAAAAGCAAAAAGCACGAGAGATTCACAATTTTTCTCCTTTTTCTCCTCAGGCTGTACCGTTGGGGCTGTTAATGCACTCGGTATCACCGGGAACTGTGCGGGCAAAGTACAAGTCACGTACCCCTCTTCGTACGCTATACATCAAATGGGTGCTCGCTTACGTCCACATACATTTTTTTTCTGAAGATACTAAAAGTGAATATACGTTAAGAACCTCACTATTGTAAGTCAGAGCAATTCTTGCATCTGAATACCCCCCAGCCCCTGATCCCGAGCAGGAAGTCGCCATTTTCGTATATATTTGTATACCGCTGTATAAAATTGCATACAACTGCATCTCCCACAATTGAGAGTGACTGAATACACAGGTATAGACGTGGGTCATCGTACATACGAGTTTGTTTTGTCTCTCACGCCCTCTCGATTTTATTCCCTACTATCCAATCGCAATGCCTCACTTCAATTTTCAAGCTTGAACGTACCAATCCTCTTGTCTTCTTATTCTTACCTTACCGTCATCCCATCATTCTCACCGCCGAAGGTACAACGGACTTTATTGCTTTCCTCCTTTCCGCATCTTCCATTCCAGTGTGGGTGACGCGGCGATGTCTCTTTCACGTATGTTCGTTTCACCTCATCGTCAACAGTATCCTTCTGTCGCTTTTTCGTTTGCAAAAGTATAGTTGCATCTGTGAGAGGTTGAGATACGAGGATTTACGTGTGGGAGATTCCTCCGAGCACTCGACTGGAGAACAGTGGGTCATCTTCGCTAGAGATTGAGGAAGGAAGGAAGGAGTGACAATGCGGTATCTTCGCGGTTGCCGGTGGTCGCCTCGCTCGTGACACATTCCTTCATCCACTTGAATTACGGGGAGGCACGTCCGGCCTCTAGTGGTTCTTGCCCACCCTGTCGACCTCTTCTGTTTCTCCTTTCTCTCCTTCAGTTTTCTCCACATCCTAGCTTCTCATCCTATCGTAGGCAGGAAGACGATCCCCGTTTCTGGACGAGGTCCAGCTTGCCTAAGGGACTTCGTCCAGGTGTCCTTAATGGTCCGCTGCGTCAACCATCCCATCCAACTAGTATAAACTCATTCCCACAACTGAAATGATATTAAAACCTTGGGTGTACGCGAGTGAGTCAACTGTTAACGTGATGATAGCATGTTCATACGTATGCCGCACATAGGGCACCGTTGATAAGAGGAAGGGAGACTATAGGATGTAAAGAAGAAATACGTGTGTGAACGATTCACAAAAAGGAAATGAGAATGCTCTTATCGCGAGGAAAGAGTACGGAGAAACCTTTTTGCAATCTATGCATATATACGATGTTCTTCTCATGCTTTCACTGCTGTGTCGATCAGCGAGGATCCTAAACTCTGTCAACCGTACGTGCCTTTCTCTCGGGTAATAGGATTCGTGCGTGGAGCGAATGTACGAAGCTCCTCGATTGGTTGGGAAGTGATTAACCACTGCGATTGGTCGTCACCTCGTACGAGGGTGGATCAATAACTAAGTGACTTTTCGAATGAAAGATAGTTTTTTCGGCGAAAAAACGTTTTATTTATCAACATAGTCTTCTTTGAGCTCGATATACTTTGTCCAACGTTTCTTTAATTTTTTGATCGCTTCCAAATAATAAGATTTGTCGAGGTCCTCAAAATAGGCGTTTGTTTGAGCGTTGATTTAATCGTTGGAGCCAAATCTCTTTCCGCCGAGACATTTCTTCAGGTTTGGAAACAGGAAATAATTACTGGGGGCTAAACCCGAAGAATATGGTGGATTGCAGAGCAATTCGTATCCTAGTTCATGGAATTTTGCCATGGCGACTACGCAACGTGTGCGTGCACTCGTGTATGGTCTTGGTGGAAGACCACTTTCTTTATCGCCAAATGCGGTCGTTTCTTCTTCAAATCGACGTTGAACCAGTCCAATAAGCTGGCATAATATTCGCCGTCGATTGTTTTTCCCTTTTGAAGGTAATCGATGTGAATTATGCTGCGTGCATCCCAAAAAACTGTTGCTATGTCCTTGTTTCTGCTAGGTCTACGGTGCGTGGTGGTGGATCCATGTTTCGTCCACGGTTATAAAACGACGCAATAACTCGTCCGGATTGCGGTTGAACCACGCCAAACACTCCTTCGAAGTTGTCACACGATTGCGTTTGTAGTCAAGTGTGAGCAAACGCGGTACCCATCTTGCGGATAACTTTCTCATACCCAAATGATCTTTCAAAATCGAAACCACTGAGCCACGTGATATGCCTATAGCCTCTACAATCTCGCGCACTATGGCCTTTCAATCTCCGATCGGCCAACACCATATTGTGGATGTTTTGAACTGTTTTGGGTGCAAGTAACACCAATTGCGCGTCCATAACGTTCGACGTCAATCATGCGTGTGCGATCACAATGAAATTCAGTAAACCACTTCTTTATCACTGAAATTGATGATGCAGAGTCCCCATAGTATTTATTAAACTAATCCTTGGTTTGAGTGATGGTTATTTTCAGCAAAAAATAATGCTTGATGAGCACACGAAATTCACTTTCAATGGCTGTCAATCACAAACTAAATGACGCAGCTTGCTCAAAATTTCACAGCGGTCTATCGACAGATAGTTAAAGGAAGCAGTATTGCTCTTCAAGTTACAACGTGGGAAATTCAAAAAGTCACTAAGTTATTGATTCACCCTCGTAATAGGATACCGCAACTTTCCTCTATCTCTTTCTGGTTAACCTAGATCTTATTTTCATATCTTTATACTCATGCTACTGTTTTTTATTCTTACGAAGAAGCGGTGAACGAGAGTATGATCATTTTGGGGATGGATAATTCGCGTATTCTGTGATTCAGAGTTATTTTACGATAGCCAACGATGTACGCGAGACATTATTAATGTATTCGAGCGCCAAACTTCATTATCATGGAGATTCTAAACACAAGAGTAGAAAATGGATGAGGTACCCATTGATGAGACACTCGAAATTTCATCGAACGATTATTGAATGGATAGTGTGGTATCGATGAAGTACTCGTATAAAAAGGAAGATGGAAAAGAGTATTGAAATATGCAGCGTTCGGAAAGTGCAAGAAAATGTCTCGGAACACGTCACTCCGTCCTTTTGACGCCATAACTTATTAGCATTGAGAAAAATAGGAAAAAAATCGAATGTGAGTCTTTCTAGGTTAATTGAAGCGACGGCCCTCAGGATGGTTTGGTAAAATTTGCTGCGAGTTGTTACTATTGCTGCTTTCCTTCTGTTAAATTTCGGATTGACGTCTGGAGTACAAAAAAAAAAGGACTCGAGCACTGACACCCTTTTTTAATAAATATACTTTAATATTTAGTATCAATCTAACTTTAATACGAGGGCTTGGTAAAGTGTATACGATACCAGAAGTCTCAGTTGATTCTTTGTATTAATAAGGGCGGAGCAGTTATTCGCTGAACACACTTACTCCAGGTTCACTACTTTCGATGACTCGAACGGGAGACTTTCCGAAGGTCCTTCGGAGATGAGTTTCGAGAAAATCGCTTCCGGAAATGTCGAAGTCGATCGAAAAAGAGGAAGGAGTAAAGGCGGAATACGGGTATCGCCCGTAAGGATCAACTATAGTTTGATCGTCTTCGCTAAACAGCTTCGAGCTGTGTGATCGTTACCGGCAGTGACCACTGGTTCTATCACACACCTCTAACTTTATACCTTCTATCCAATAATATACATATACATAATGCTACGCCTTCGCTCTCCTCAGTATTTGTTCCTATCCGCCTCAATGATTACTCGGGGTTCCCTCTATCTTCGAAATTATGAGGGCCAACCAACTTCCTGAGATTGCTGTCTTCTAAGAAGTACTAAGATAAGACAGAAGATTACTATTGACGTTGTAGTACCGGGGTACGGTAAGAGATAGAGAGAATGTATGAGGACAGAGAACGAAAGGGGCGCGGAAGTTGATTCCAGCACACGTTCACAGAATCGTCTGACAGAGACAATCAGTGAGAATAGAAGGAAGGGGGAGAGAGTGAGTGAGTGTGTGTGTGTGTGTGTGTGTGTCAGAGAGAGAGAGAGAGAGAGAGAGAGAGAGAGAGAGAGGGCAAAGATGATAAAGTCTTAGCCAAGATTAGGAATCCCGGATTTCAGCTTTAACACGCCCGGCGTTACGTCACGTGGGACAAAGATGGTAGCGTAATCAGACTGGCTCGATCAGTCAGCCGACAAACCGGCACCCAAGGGACAACTGCCAACCCCACTTATCCTCGACTAGAATTGGACATAATACGTTACTTGCGGTTGTATATTTCAAATTACAATTGTAATTGATAACCAAACCATTTATATTACGATAAAAGATTTTAATATGTATGAAAACAAATGCAGTTTCTAATTGACATTAATATTTGTAACAAAGAACGTTCAGTTACAAATTTTATTTACAAATTATAATTGTAATTTCGTAATAATGTAACTCCGCCATTTTGGATTTATGAATTTTAAGTACAGCTTCATAATTAGCGATCTTACAAACGACCTGTGTACCGCGTTATATTAAAATATTTTGCATTTTAGTACACCATATTGGATCCGCTATTTTTTATTTTACAATTTGACTTTAGATTCGTAATCAGCGACAGCAAAAACACCTTATTACACCTTTTATTTGAAAATTTTTGTCTAGCTGTACTAGCTGTTAAAAGTAATTATTATGTGAAAACAACAATTTTCCATACTATACTTAATATTTTTCGGGGTTAACTTTTCTTCTAGGATCAAAGCTTTGATTTGTGCGCCTAAAAACATTGAACGAAATCGGCCGTTTGGGTGCCGATGGGTTAATTTAAGGTTTACGAAATGTTAAAAAAGGTTTAAACTTTGAACATGGTCGATGATAGTTAATTACATAGATATATAGAATCATGCACTTAAGTAGGTTCGATAATCGAATCAATGTTAAAAATTAAAAATTGTTTTTACAAAGTTTCACGATTTAATTGACCATAGTGAATATTTATTTGCGTCACGACACGTATCCTTAGCGAAGAAGATCATTGATAACGTTGAATTTACAAAAAAAATATTTACCGATCAATGACAATTTCCAAAGAGAAAAACTTTAAATGTTTTTTTTCAAGAATAATGCGTAGTTTTTAACCAATTTTAATGCGGCATATCTCATTCTATTTCTTAAAAGATGCTTTACGAATAAACTACTTGAATATTTGTTTAAATCGTTTAATAATTATCGTAATTTGTTTACGAAGGAATTTTTTCGCATGTGTAAACAACAGGCTCTAATTTTTTCAACGATTAACACTTACAAATATGTGGAAAATTATTTTGTAGAGTTTCTCTCAAGAAACGGAATGAGCCGTCCTGCAATAAAATCGTTAAAGAATTACGGATTATTCTTGGGAATAACTGAAATCCATCATTATTAATGTTTCTATGGATTAAGGACACATGCTGTGACACAAGTCATGCTTCACTACTGTTATTTAATGCATACAGTTTTACAGAATCAATTACAACGATTCAGCACTGATCTGATAAGTGCGGAGCTCTTTAACCTCTTCAAGTTTGTATGAAACGGAAAACGCGTATTGCGAAAAATTTAGCAGTGAAGTCGAAATGCATCGAAAACTGTATATCCGCGGAATCGCGTCTTATACACGCGCGAATACGATTCAAGGGAATGTACTCACTTGAAAATCATAAGAATTAAATTGTATTGGAATTGTATATACGATATCTCGCAAATTCTTTTGATTAATGAAATAATTTTTTTTATAGCCTAGTGTATCGTTGCAATCTGTTTTATTTGATTTTAACTAAAAGTTTTCAGGTTGCATCGATTTATCAAGTTAGCTTTGCAAGGTCTCATTCTCTTTGCATCAATACTCTAATCAGTCCGAATATAGGAATTTCCATTTGAAGCTCATGCGCAGAAGATTTATTCAGTTTTGCAGCAAATTTTTCTCTGCGCAATAATTTTTAAATATCTTTCTTCCGTAACTTTTGTGTATGAGTTTCAAATAGAAATTTCTATACGAATTCTGGCGAGGCGAGAGCGAGGTTCATTAGCGAGTTATGATCGTGGCAACTCACACAGCTTACAGTTTTGGATAAGGGCAGCGACTATGCGAGCGATAATTACCAAAAGTTATGTATGAAATAATTACAAAATTCACTAACAGTTGGATCGCATAGACGACAATGCGGAGCATACTGCCATAACACAGGTATGTGATAACGGTGAACCAAATTCCATGTCTCAATAACGTCTGTCCTTTCTCCGGTAGCAGAACTCCTACTATATTCAAGAGTCGATCGTCATCGTAGTGGCACACCAATTTGATATCGTTAACTCGTGTTATCGAAGTTGGCAGTTCTATTTACATTCCATCTAGGCACGGGACCTGATCGGAAGCACCGTAGCTGATTAAACACAACGTATAGCGTAAATTGCACTGGGTCAGCAGCTGCAAGAATTAGCTATAGTTTGATATGTCGGTACAGGATTCTTAGCCAGGGAGTACCACTATATTCCAGAGGGACAACGACGCTCTTACGTCACTCGTAAACCACCCTCTCGGCTATGCGGATCGTCTGCAGGACGTAGAGTGGCACGGTACCGCTGGAGTCGGCTCCTGTCAACAAACATGTTAGCGTCTTCGCCTCGTAAAGCACTCGGAATACACAAGCTCTCTGGTAGCAGGCCGTTCGCCATTCACCACCGTCTTTGCAAAAGCCAGCTCTTAGCTGGCTTACTCCGAATGTAGCTATAGGTTCTATGGCTCGTGTGGATGTCTGGTCCCTGAGGCTGTGAATTTATCGAACGACCCAGTCCCAATTCTCCGCGGGTAGAAACTTCCGTCTACGGTAGACTCAGCTCGTAAAGCTTATGGTACAATATCACGCGTAGGATTAATATATATACGGTAATTTTTTATTTCACACGAGAGCGCATTTTCTGAGTTATCATATCTTCGGATTGAATTTCCGTCATTCTAGATTCCTTCTCGAGTGATTCGTTTCGGATATTTTCGCTGTTTCGAAGTTTCACAGAGATTATTAATAATATTATTCGATACTTGTAGTACAAGCAATTGCGAACAAGAACTTTATTTGGAAACGCACATAGTTTTTCGCTACATATACACCGTACACGTACGGTACACGTACACACGACTTTATTCTACCACCCGCGTCTCGCGCATAACTTTTTCGACTATATGTTTGAGATAGTTTTCCGATTGCGAAGCTTTAGCGACGAGAGAAGAGAAGTTGTAGTCGTGTTTGACCTACATACTTATATCGCAGTCTACTACATATCCATCGTCCCATTTTCTATTTTACCAAAGTAAAAAAAAAATCGATTTGGACAAGGATGTACAGAATAGTTTGGGGATTATCGGTTATCAATATTGTTTATTTATTTATTTTTCGTCTATTATCTCTTTACATTTCAATTTTATTTCTCGTACGAAAAATGTTCGGTCGAAATCCGAGAGCCGAAACACTGAGAAGCGTCGTTGTCGTGTTCACGCGCAGTTACAGGGAGACGAACACTATCCGTATAGTCTTGTTATAGAAGTTTATTCGAACGAAACTCTCTCGCATTCTAGGTACTTATAGCTACTTATACGTTCCAAACTAGCTCGCGTTCTCTCTGCCCGTTCTCACTCTTGTCACACGCTTTGGTAAACGTGCCTCACAGTTTCGCTACCCTTTGCTACGAGTAAGCACTCAGCGGTAGCGGTACGAGAGCACACAGTCGGGCGAAAGTAGTAGAAAGGACGATGGACTTAGGAATTCCGGTCGCGCTGGTTTTCCAGAGGCAACTCTCGAGCGTTCTCGTCGTCTGGCCACCCCGTCTACCTGCTACCCTCCTGCAGAAGGAACTTTCCGTCAATGTTTCTTCTTGCAATCCGAGAACGGGAACTAGGTTCTCGAACTTCTGGTACAGTATCTGTCAAGTACACTTACAATCTTGGGGGACGTAACGCAAGCTCGTTATAATTCACAGATCCCTTATTCTACACATAGTTATGCTTCTCGATCGTAAGAATGGAAATTCAATAAGCAAGATGAGTACTTGTAGTTTTCAAATAGTTAAAAGCATATAAGAAATAGTGCATTGACTTAAGAATTTTCAACTGAAATACTGCTGATGAGAAAAATTAAGAGAAGAGCTCGTAGAGACCACCAGTATAGATTCTCAAGAGTTCAGATATTGAACAGTATACTGACAAGTATGGTTACATTCATCAGTGAGATTTCTTTATTTAATTCATAAGATGTTAAGGATATCCTTGGCAGAAAAGTACGGTGAAACGGCAGAGGGTCGAGAAGGGTCTTCGTTGAATGCGTTAGTCACTGAGCAAGAGATTTTGTTTATTCGACTTATCCCAAAAGCTAGACCGAGAATTTGTAGAACAAAACCTTCAATTCTTAAAGGTTTCAACGCCAGCTGTTAATTTTTTTGCAATATGCAGTATCGCAATAAAGAAACGAAACGAAGTAGGAGGGATAAGGCGAGGATCGACCGGTAGTCAAAGCAAAAGAGTGAGAAACAAGAAGAGACAGAGTTTCACGTTCCCCGTTAACGTTATAACTTCCGCGTTCGTAACATACTCCATCATAAAGGAGCGCGTAATACAAAGCTTCAGGAAGGTAAAGTTGCTTGCAGCTGTTTTCGTTGCTTTGCGCACTATACAACCAGCCCAATTCTGGCTCGCTACATCGTGCGAACCACCATCTAATATCGTGATAATCCGTCGCGCCCGTGGAACTCGAGAGTAGCAATATTCTTTCATTGCTGGCACAGCGTCTCTGAGATATTTTTTCTTTTATGCTTCACCCTCCAGTCATTTCTTTATTCGCGGATTCTGTCCCGTTGTAGCGATATTATTTATCATGCCGTGAATCTTTCTCTTGACCTTATTATCAAACATCATTGCTTATTTTTCTCCGCAATATTTATTCTATTTGCCAAAATGAAGGAATACTCAGTCAGTTTTATAGGTCGATTGCTTGCTGCAAGTGCATCACCGAATGTTATATATTTACAATTATATGAAAATATACTTTAATACATATTACAGCTTCGAGAACGTTCAGCGAAGTGGGTGCTTCATACGTTCACGGGCACCTCAATCGTAATAAAAACGCATCGGCTGTTAAAACGCTCAACCATCGACCATCAAAGGCGATATCCTCTGACTCGTATACAACCATAATGATATGAAATATGAATCAGTCAAACCATTTGATATTGTATAAATAGTGTATGTATACATCAATAAATTGTTGACAAGTATTTGGCGGTTTGGGTTCCACCGACGGGATTCATTGGTGGTTTTCGGTGCACAAATTAGTTCGTCTCACTAATTAAGCAAACCTTTACCCGACAACCTTTGTAACTGAAAGGTAAAAGGCGATACCACGCGAGTGAAAATCATATTTTACCCAGCGAGTCAGGTACTCATTTCAACGTTTACTTTTTCTAAAGAGTTTTCGTGCTGATTGGATCGTACCCGGACACATGCAATACTCGTTTTTTTAATCATCGGCGGCCTACTTTATCGACGATCTATATGGAAATCCGATCAGAAATATGTCTGGGAGTTCTAGCACCCAGACAATTCCAGATCGGAATTTGTTGGGGATACCCTAAAAAAAAAAACGAAATCCTCCTGGGATCCTAGGTAGGTCCGGGGTTGTTTTCTAGTTAAAGCTGACCGACAATCTTCAATTCAACTTTTCGGTAAAATCTCTATCGAGATTTGTTGTGGATTTTCCAAAATGAGCATCCTTTCGGGATTCCAGCTGGGTTCCGGGTCGTACATTGCAATAAAATAATTGATCTTCAATAATTATAAGATAAATAAATAAAGAGAATATCTATTTGAAGGTAACGAGAGGTGATGGTCATCTGTATCTACAATACAACAATGCATATAGATGTACGTAGATTTTTATATCTAATTTCAACGACTCTTACAAGTTATCACACGCAGAAATAAACACCCGTAAACGACTGCCAAGTGATGAAGTGTATCTGGAATGCGATTTTCATCTCTAGATATCGCAGATTAGGGTGGGTGTCGAATCTTCTCTCCGAAAGCAATAGACGTTATCATCACTGAAACTTACTAAAAGAACTAACCAGCAAATTTCTCATAATTTTCTTAGTTTTTTTCGTTTTTTTTTTCTAGATTTTTATATTTCACACTAACAATAAGTTCCGTTACAGTGAAACGTAGATAATAAATATATTTGATCACATATTTCTTGTGCAAACATATTTATTAGAACGTCAATAGCAAACTTGGTCATCACAACGATCCTTTAAAGATTTCATTAATTCTAATAAATCGTAATATTAAAATTTCTTTCGTTGAATCAACTAAAAATTTATTCGATTCAATGAAATTAATTATTTGATTCCAATGACGTGATACATTTGAACCACGATGAGAATATATCATTGCCTTCGAGTGAATATTTATTGGAGAGAATTTACTGAAGGAACGATTTATATTATTCGAACGAATAATATATTTGAAATGACCGTTTCAAAGAGATATTTATTTGACGACATCATGCGCGCCAGTATTGACGGGTGTTGTATCAAGATCGCAAGATCGGCATAGCGCCGACTGTTATCCAAATGGTTGTTATCCAAATGGAGAAGTTTTTGAAGGAGGCTGGTAGCCGCGAATACTTTACTACATTCGAAGGCATGTAATAATAAATTAAGATTAAACGGATCCTCGAACCTTTCTTCGGTTAGTACGGCAAGCATGCAAAAATAAAACATAACCTCTAATGTACATGAGCATCACGACGTACTTATAGACACATAAAAAATGTACAAGTATACTCATTTTCACAAAGAACATTTTTATAGTAACGTAGATTTAGTTATCAATGTAGGCAGCTGTTTCCTGTTTGAGACTCGATTTATAAATTCAAGTAATGTCTGAGTGTGAACGCATTTGGTCAAGTGTATACCATTGAGATTGATTTTCATGGAATGTAACGCTGACGAGTTGAGAAACTAGAGACGACTAATATAATTCGTTTGGCCGATACGAGTTATCCTCAAGGAACGCGGACCGTGGAGAGAAGCCCTGATTCGTAGTTGCCAAGTGAAAGTTTCGAGAATCTTTTGCTAGAGTGGGTGCAGGGCCTTACCGTGTACTTTAACCGAGTAGTATGTTCAATCAGCCACAAATACCGTGTTCGAATGCTCCGGTAGACCTCGTATAGTATTACGATGGATATGATGTTCACTTAACTCCAGACTTTGGTAACAAATGTATAACTTGGTTACGCACCCAACGCGCTATATCGTTTACGCACCTAGCACCACTGAGCAGCGGCGGCGAATTTTATACGAGCTAAGTTATGATGTACGTTGTGTACACAGTGCTCGCATCATAGATCTGCAATGCTGAGCTATTCAAGTTATACTTTGAGCCGTTAACGCATCATCAACAGTTATACAAATCATAGATAACTCAACTTACAAGGAAGGATAGTTTGGTGTCCCCCTCCGAATTTGATGAAACTCACGTATGTTGTAGAGCATCGAAAACTAAAAAACACGTTTTTTTTTTTTATCGGCGGAAAAACTTTTCTAAGGGGTGAAATCACCTTTCAAAGTTAGGCATGTCGAGGGGTGATTATGCAGTTTCACCCAGAAGGCATCAACCGATTTTAATGAAACAAAAACCAAAATATTCCTCATTGAAGACAATAAAAATTCCACGTGAAGTTGAAGAAAAAAATTCATTTGCCTTAGAAATGTTTTTCCGCCGATAAAAAGATACGTGTCTTTTAGTTTTCGATGCTCTACAACATACGTGAGTTTCATCAAAATCGGAGGGGGACAACAAATTATCCTTCCTTGTTAGTCTTATCTTGCGGAGAGTGCCAGGGTGCGTAAACGTACTGTTCGGGCTATTCCGACGTATAAACGCAATGAAGTATTATGACTTAATGAACTATAATTAAACCGAATATGAATCTACTTGTATCGGCAAGATTCGTAATGGAGTATTATATTTACAGAAGGCTGGAAGCTATATTGGCTCCGTAAAAAATCACAGGCGGTCGGATGATTTAGGACGAAAATACACAGCATCGTACTGTGATCGGATCATCCGTAGACCCTGTCACAGCATCTTCGATCGTCTCGTCATGCGTTTACTACGGATTATACTCGTGCGAGACTCTCGGCGATAAACTATACCACCGAGTGCTATAGTTGAGCCGATGGCACGGTAAACTAATAATATCGAATTGTGCAGAGTACCGTTTTCTCTCGCAAACATTCGTGCCAACCCATACGCATGTACACATTACACCTCGATGCTCCGTGTCGATGTAACCGAGAGTCGATACCCGTTCGTTTGGTTTTCGGCTGACCGAGCACCAGCCACAAGGGCACGTACTTGGTCGAAGCTTTGAACCTCTCACGCGAATTACCCACGGTCTGGCCTATCTAGGTGTTATATGTTTTACCGTACTATTGTTCGCGTAATTTTGAATACGCTTGGGAGCTCTGATTATATTTGTTTAATTGATTAAAATGATACGCTTTGGACGGAGCAAAATGGCAATGCTAGGAAATAAAGATACTTATGATTATTACGATAGTAAACGTTACAAATTGCATTGTTCATCAGCGAACGGTTTCATTTTTAATAACCAAACGAGATTGCCAGTGAAAAATATTAAACTATGACAAAACCATGTACGATAAAGCGTACATTAAAAAAAAATGTTAATGGGCGATGGACAATAACTTCGAAAATACGTGTTAGTTATTTAAAACAGTTTCGGTTGATTAGGTGGGTAGATGCATCGATGCTGCGTTGCTTCAAATTTACTTTTTATCCAGTTCCATTTGCTCATTTTATTGATCCTTCGTCTACCAGTATGACACGATAATAACGATTCTGATACACGTTGCACAACGTTTTACGAGAAAGAAAAGTGAGAGCATAATGGTTTTTGCCAAGTACTGCATATCGACCGTTTAACAAAATTACTCCCGGACACACTGGAGAAATACTGCTGGCTCGTGCCAAGTGGCTTCTACCAGTGGTCGCTTCTTCTTCTTCCTTCAACCCCTTCCTGAACAAAGTCTTTTCTTCAATGCTACTCTATCTCGTAGTGATACTACAGTATTCTTTTTATTCTATTTATTTTTTGTGCCGTTTCTTGTACCTTCGCTTTCTTCATAGGCTGGTTCTTTTTTTTTTTCTCTGTCCCGCTTCACCGTAGTCCAGTGCAATGAGTATCGCCAAGTTTCCGGAGTTGCGACTCCTAAAGACGACTCCCTTAAACTCATTAGAATTATAGCTATCTGCCCCATCGTCTTTTCCTCTGTCGCACTCGGTCTTTTCCCTTTTTTCTTGGTTCTCTTACTCTCCCCAGGGACAACAAAGTCTGGCGTTCTTCGGTCGTTTCTTTGCTTACGCGACGAATCTGCCTTTTTCAGCTTGACGCGTTTGCGACCTTCCAAAAGTGACTGAAAAACAACCAAATCTATATCTCTTTCCGGACAAACATTATTACGAATATTTCTAGAAATGCTACAATTATTATAGTTAATTAAAGGAACCAGGGTGGTTTGAATTGTCAATAAAAACGATTTTCGGGATCAAAGACATTCGGCAGCTGCTACTGAGGTTTCTCGTTTAGTTTGGAGACTGCATTGTATAGTGTACCAAGTTTTTCAACCACGTAAGTACGACTGATCTAATATTATTATAATATTATACTCAAACTTAAACAGCAATTTTTTGAGAATGCCTGGTGTACCATATTGAGTACGTTCATTTTGGATGCTTGTTCTTACTTCATTTTACTGTAAAGGAGTTAAGGTTAAGCTGCAGTAATATTACAAATGTTACATCGATGACATTATTATTGCAAAAAAAACACAGTATTTTATTGGGTTTTTGGAAATTGCGCACGGAAAAAAAGAGAGCTCAAAGTGTGTTTTTGCCCGATAAGCATAGAAGATTTTACGATGGAATCGATACACCATATACATACAAAAAGTATAAACATTGTCGAGGAAAAACTTTTAATAAAAAGCATGAATTTCGTTGTATTCCACTACGATGCTAACGAAAAAAAAACAAGGAAAAGTACTGAACGATGAATAAATGTGTTTATGCAGCGCGGTTAATCTGTCCGACTGATTTAACACTAAATAAACGAGTGCGGCACACACATACACACAAGTAAACAACCAAACAAACAAACAAACAAATAATATAATGGTATTTTGGCTTCGGAGGATACATGCGTTTCGCATATCGCAGCACTTTATTTGTGTCTATCGATAGGTCGTGACGCTCATCCATGATTACATTATAGGTTATGTTTTATTTTTACATGCTTGCCTTACTAACAGAGAAAAAGTTCGAGGATCCGTTTAACGTTAATTTATTATTACATATCTTCGAATGTAGTAACGTATTCGCGTATGTCAGCCTCCACTATTAGAAAATCTATTAGAGTATTAGAAAAAACAAGGAGAAACAATGAGGTTAAACACTATTAGTCAAACATTGTTAGAAAAAACAAATCACGTATCGGGTCAAACGGCGGCGTGCATGACGTCTTTAAATAAATATCTCTTTGAAACGGTGATTTCAAATATATTAATCATTTGAATAAAATAAATTGTTTCTTTAGTAAGAACTATCAAATAAATGTTTACTCGAAGGCAATGAAATATTCGCATCGTGGTTCAAATGCATCACATCATTGGAATCAAGTAATTATTTTCATTGAATGAAATAAAGGTTTAGTTGATTCAATGAAAGATATTTTAAAGCGCCCATTTATTCGAATCAATAAAAAAAAATTTCTCGATTAATTTTATTCGCTAAATACTATATTTCGGTTATTTCAACCTCGCTTACCAAGCTGTGGAAGGGCTGTAAATTGAATTGTCCATTGAGCTAATGATCTGTTTTTTTGTTTAATATAAATATCTAAAATAACTGACCTGCCAAAGACTTTTGATACATTTTCATACTTTATAATATTGCAATAAATATTCCTGAAAAATATTTATACTCATTCTTAGGTGATGCTTTTTAAATCTTCGTCGTCCCCTTTTAATAGAGTGAAATTGCTCACTTATTTTATGTGTTCGGGCAACTAAGTTGCGCCAAATCTGGAGCAGTCCTTGCGGGGACTCACATTTTGGGCCCGAAATATAAACAATCTACAACTCGTATATTCCACGGAATTTGTGGCTCTCTTAAGCTCTCGTCTTATCTCGGTCTTTGAAGAAGCAACAACATCTGTGTACTTATTCTATTCGAATTGTTATTTCAATCAGCCGATCCTGATTAATTATAAGAGCGTTAAGGCCATATACTTGCCAACAAGAAGAGAAAGTGGCATGAATTCAAAGAATTTTATTCGTTAATGTCAAGCTATCGTCTATGCTTTCGTATCAATACTTTATATATAGCATGTTATGTCGTATATGTTATATTATAGATATTGTACAGATCTGCCCTTTCTTTTTCTAATTGTATTTTGTCGAGTATCGTATCCAGTCATATTTACTTTTCCTTTTTCTGTACTCGGAGCTTTTATTTCCAGGAAGATTCAATCGCACAGTAATAAATAATTTGAAATCAGATAACGATATTATTCCCCTTTAGTATAAAATCGATAATTCACTCTTGCTTATGGTGTAGGTAATAAAACACGGTCCTACAAATATCAGTACACATGATGCAACGTACAAGTATATATTACGTACACATGGCAACAACTATTACTGTAGGTAACAGAAAAACTCGAGGAGAAATAAGAACAGTGAGAAATGTGGAGCGCTTGGAGGTAATGTTCTCTCTCCGGGGTCATTGTTGGGTGGAAGGGTGATTGTGGAAGAGGAACGGAAAATTACTTGGCCCTCTTTCGTATAGTTGATAGAAATTACAAAAAAATATCGTGAGTAGTGAAACGAACATTCAATTATTTTTCTCTGTTTCGTATAATTATTTCTGCCTCTATACTAACCAAACACTGATGAAAGAGAATGTAAACACACAAAATAATATATTAAACAAATTAAAATAATAATTGGCTTGGGATTTAAATATTTGCCGGACCTCTGGTATAGTTCGATTGAAATTAGGATCAGATACAGTTGATTCGAGTGTGTCAGAGAGCCAGCATTGCATTACGGGTGGCTGGATATTTTATTAAACGTACATCAGTTGGAAATATTTAACTGAATTAACCACGTGATTATCGGTATATCCATATTGACGCGTATATTTCTCATCAGTGATACTCGAGTTGTTAACAATGATTCGTAGAATACTTTTAATCGATAGCATATGTCACATGTGTAATATTTAGGACGTAATTTTCTCATATATCATACTGCATGAAAGCTTTGATCAGTCCAGGATTGAAAACGGCATTAAAACGTATTTAGAGATGCAAAGGAACGCTCGTATGCTCAATATCGATACTTTGAGCGAAGAAGTGAATTATTCTCTACAGCTTCTGTAACGAACGACGAGGTATTTGGAAGGAAAGTGGACGAAAAAGTGTCGTCAATAAACCAATACGCCGCGGGCATCCCGCTTTGGCTTCGCTTCGCTATACTTTGCTGCGTATAGATATAGTGTATAGAGTCACGTATGATAGACTAAGTACCGCGACTAGCTTTAAGCGTCACACGGCGCTGGAAACATTCAACGGGATTGAGAGACGGTGCGCCATGCTGCCGGGGTTGGTCCATACCGTACTCCGGTATCGGGAAAACGAATCTCAGTTCGTCGTTTGGAACGCTGCAACGGGGTTTGCCGAGAGATGCTCAACATCGAGGCTGCTGGCATGAAATGAAAATCACTTTTCCGCTCCACCTGACTCTCGACGTTTTCTATCCATGATATTGGTAGCGCGTAAAAGGTTTCTCAGTTCTATTAATTTTACTCGATCGATATTTGCAGCAAGGGTGCCGCAGAAATTGTATTGCGAAATACGAGTGAACTGGCGCATGTACCTAATGCAAAAGAACTCTTATAACAGGTGCATGTATATAAATACGGTGAAAACCATACGAAGGTAGTTTGGAAACCATTGCAAGTACGTAGATGGAGATTCGTTCAATTGACCCTAACTGTGCATAGTAAGCATTCACCAGAGTCGGCGAATGTATTTACGTTTGAATGCATCTCACAGGCAAATTTCTCGTTGTGGTTTCCGCATCCGAGGTCTTAACACCTCGTGACCTAGACTACTTCCCCGTCCTACACGGTAGACGAACTCTATCGCGATCTTTCTCGCTCTCTCGTTCTCGCACCAAGTTGCGGACTGAATCGAAATTAATTGCGTCCCGAATTGAGGTAGCGGAGTAGGCGCGCGCTTACACCCGTGCACATCCAGTCCACACCCATTTTATAGTAGCCTCCCACGTACAAACAAACATCTCTACCGCTTCGGGTGAAAACGCGAACTAAAGAGTATGGGTGAGTGTTGAAAGTTTCTTCTTGGGACGCGTGCTCTACTCGATATCGATCTACCGGCACGCGACTACGGCTAATACTCGAAACAGGCAGCTGGGGAGACAAAGACAGACTGATCAGAAAAAGAGAACGGAAGCAAGAACGAATCAAAGCCACGAATATATTATACCCGCGAGAGTAGAAAAAATGAGATGGAAAAAGAGAGATAGAAAATGAGAGAGCGAGGCAGGTGAGCTTGACGGCGCTCGGAGACGCGGTGAGCTCGCGGAAGCGACGTTTCCACGGTCGATTACGAACAACGGCGCTGATGACGGTAATATAGTAATAATAACCGTAAAGCCGACGTGCTGTTCTTCCGGAGGGTGAGTTAGAAACGCGGATGGGCGATTGCGCGGGGCAGGGGGGAACGTTTATACGTACACGCGCGGTTAGTTGCCTGTGCTCAGGGTCCACCCGCGCTTCCCTCGCGTTCGTGGTAGGAATCGTACCGCGGCTATTATTGCTTTAATTGCGGTTACCCGGCTTGCATTCGGCTTATCCGGCGACCGCGCGCCGCTGCATTGTAATTATTTCGTGATTATGCAGACTCCGCATTCCGAACGCGCATCGTAAGTGTCGCGTCTGCATGTGCAGCCCCTTCCATGGATTACTCCAAACCCAGTAGTATCGAACATTCCCTCGTTGATATTATCATTATCGTCATAATTATTGTTATACGAGTCACCGTTACATCGCGCAACAGCGAATATTAAGGCGATGGCATGGTGAAAATAGATGTTTGATAAATTATATCATCGATCAGTTGCTAAACACATGATATTTTCCTTGATAATTAATATCAAGAATGAAACATTACATATAAATCGCACGTGACATTATTTTCACAGAAACAAGAACCACCATTCACATATATTACAATCGTAATTTACGAATAAAAATAATAATAAATGACGTCAGATATGATAATTACTTCTATTCACGAAATGGAAGAGTTACAAAGTTTCTTCTCTTAAAAGATTTTTTTTCTATTCGTTATAAAAATCGATTGGAATTTATTCACTCGAGTTCGATGCGAAATTATTCTTTTGGAAACGAGGGGGAGAGGACGATCCAAATAAAGTCTTCGATCTCATCTTCAATATTCGTCTTGGTCGTTATATGTCTTTTATCTTTTATGTGCACACTCTTATCATACTGTGCGTACATCTACGTGAAGTATATACACTTGTGCGAGAGTACATGTATAGCTTGTGAGTTATTCTGACCGATGTAACGAAAGCCGGAGAAAAATTCTCGAGACGGTTTGGAGTTCGCAACACAGTGCACCGTTTACATAACTAGATTCAATCGGAGAGCGTTTTCCATCGCCACACGGGTATATACTTAGTATGTACGAATGCGAGTTCGGTTGCACCCAAGACTCGAGATCGGTTTTCCATTCTGTCGTTTCCTACCGTCTATGTCGATTCGGCCTCGGTTGACTCAGTGCCCTTTTTGCTCTGCACTTTTCTTCTTCTTCCTTTTTCTCCTTTCTCGCACATACATACCATGGGGAATGCTGATTTTTCCATTCTAAGCTACAGATTGGCGAAACTGTCACCAACAGGACAGGCTGGAGAAAGGGACGAACGTGCATGTAGTATGTGTTGTGATCATAAGGAGAAGCAAGTATAATCGGAACGTCATTCTATCAGCAATTCTGTTTTATAAATACAGTATGGACGTACCACGTTGTAAATTTGTCAAACGATAACCTGGAGGAATATAATTAAGGAGTTGCGAGACCTCGAACGAAACCTCTTAGTCACGTTCAATCGAGTCTCGACACATCGGTAAAAAGTACCATTTAAGGATCGTAAGTTTATGGAATATGCAAAATGGAAAAATGTTCTCTCGGTGTCTTAGCTGTCCATAAGTCGTAGCGATAAAACATCTGCAAAGCAGCCGGTTTTTTTCTCTATAATAAAAACATAAAAATAATCCTTCCAAGTCAAGAAAAAGTAATTCGCGAAACGAATCACTTATGAGCTCGCATATCTTCTTCCGATACTAAAACGTCGGTAACAAACCGTGAGACGCTGGTTATCGATCCTTAAAATATAACAATTTGCCAGAACTAGCCGATAAATGTTACCAATGCTGGGACAAATTCTTTATACGATATTGCAACAATCATTAGCGCAAATACGGACATTAAACAAACAGACTCTGTTGGTCAATAAAGCTGGTAGTAACGATTTCCATAAATTGCCAAATGATAGCTCAACGTATGCAGTTGCTTCGCGATATTATGTAACGTATGTCACAAAGTCACGAGACTTATGTCCGATATTAATCATGTCAAGATCAGTAGAACGAGTTCAAAAATATAAATATTTCAAATAAGAAGATGAAGACAGAGACGAGTAAAGGATGAGTGAACGATTAGATTAATAAACGGAGGAAAACAAACATTAAATATATCCTAACTGTAGGGGGTTATGGTAACACATGTAGATTAATTACACTCAGTCTTTTCTTCAGGAAGGTAGAAAATACTTTATTCATCGATATGTCGAGACTGACGCTTAACACTGTCACCCACAACGTCTCTCTAGCTCATTGTCTTTCACGCGTCTAACGCTTAACTGCGTCGCCCCGCAGCACTACGTTGCATAGGCCACACGGGAACGCTGCGAACCACTTGAAATCGGAGGGCGGCTGGCCTGCTTGGTTCGACCGGCCGCTCGTTGTTTACAAAAAATGCCTACATAACCTTATTCGGAATGATCTTTCTAATTCAGTTAAGCTACTATTTCAAAGTGATGTATGCCAATGGGATACTGTAACTGCTCGTTTCTCCGTTCCGGTAAGCAAACGATACTCATGGTTCTTTTCATAGATCGGATGATGGTATTCAATTGTAAGCGTACTTGAGTTATCGATAGCTGCACGCACACCAGCTCTGCATGATCGTGCACGGATCACCCGTAGATCCCTCTGCTCTATATTTCCGTGTTTCTCGCTGTCGCAAGTCTTGTCACGGTAATAAGCACATTACTCTGCCCAGTCACTGAGTAGCCATGTCCGTTGCTAGATATAAAGTATGCCACGCAAAAGCATTAATATTTCATTGATAAGTTCAATCATGTACACGGGTTTGCACCAGGCTAAACGAATAATTCTTCGCCATATAAGCTATTTATAAATCGTATATTTTATAATTCTTAATATGCGCAATCCTCCCTGTCACAATAAAGGTCCTTTATAATTAGCCCACGCAACTAAAATCTTTCCATTACCAAGGTTTCAGTGGCTGGGCTTCATTACCATGCCTAGTTGAATGGTGAAAATAGTATGTGAACAACAAAACTTTTGCAAAGAAATCTATATCATTTCGAAACTATCTCGTCGTACGGAAAATACGTCATTGCAATCATTTGTTGGAGCAAGACCGCACCGGCGGCATACTCCCTCCGTTTCAGTACCGAAGAGTTCGAACAAGGTGTGTTCGTTACCCGAGAGGCTAACAACAATTGTCGTCGGTCCATCTGTATGCGACCCCCCGCATCTCGTCTACAATTACGAGGGGTTTTCGATGGTGTTGATAACTTTCTTTAAAGCTAAGTTTTAATCTGTCCCGTACTGGTACTTTTATATATCTATATGTCTCTATTTATCCTTGTTCTCTTGCCTCGAACTTGACTTGTGCGATGTGTTGAAAACTCATGATATTCAATTGATTGAATTTAATATCTTCGCTTATGAAATATTCGAGCATATCTCTGTATATTGTAATATCTCGAGTCGCTTTTCGTTCTGTCGGTGTTCGTATAATACCGTATAATGTCATTGCGTAATTGATAACTGCTAAGATGAAAATGTTTTGAATGAAAGAATCGATATTTATGCGAATGTCAACATAACTTTATGATTTCTGAAGATGTGAATATATTGTCGTAAAACTTTGTTTGTCGATTAATCTGATATATATTATATAAGGTATGTGTATGAAATAGTTAAATGAGTCTCGAGTGATATTTTCCCTTTGTCGAGACAGATGAAGTGTCTGAGGTTTTCAGCGTCGCAGGTGTTAGTTTTTTGTTCAGACGACTCTAACAAAGGGTTTCGTGTTAGCCAAATGTTAATGAAATTGTACGTCCAGGTATGTATGGCATACGGTTACAATCCAGCTCTGGTGTAAAACTAGCCCAAGCACGGGAGTCCTACCGACTGCTGGGTCTGGGCCATTCGTGGGCAGTCAATTTCGGTTTAGCGATGACACACGGCAATGGGCCGTTGTTGATATTCCGCTACGTTCTATCAATACTGGTCATAAATGCACGAGTACTTATCATAAGTACTGGTCATAAGTGTACAAGGCAGAAACTTTGGCAGCCGAAATTAGCCTAGTGCCACTTATGAAACTTCATCTGAGTAACTTCGATAACCATGCCGCTTAACATTAACACGCATTTCAACATGCGCTTTTTGAGTTTACATGTGATTTCAACATACGGAAACTTTTGATTTGGATAGTACCACGGGGATACGGAGATCAACAGTCCGACGATCCTATCCTTCGGTCAATGGAATAATTTGATTGGTTTATCTAACGTTGATGACTGAAGGAACGAGAAGAAAAAACCGATTTAAAACTCGTCGTATCCTCGATGGAGCTAGCGGGCACACGAAGAATTATAGGAGATAGACATAGTGAGCGGAAGACGAAAAGAGGAATGTGTTCAATACGGATATAAAGTAAGCTCTCCCGGGATATTCACTCACCAAATATCTTGACTTCGGAAAGATACTTCAAATAGACACTTAAATCGAATGACCTTAAAGCTAGTAACAAACAAGAAATATAAATTGAATTAATAATTAGCTTTCCAATTTGAATTGCAGCGCTCTGCAATTACAACGGGTATTCATGGGGTTTAATGAATGAAATATGTAAAATCTCCAGCTGCAGAAGCAGGTTGAGGCGCTACGGGAATTGAGAGACAAAGTCTCTCTTACGACGATCTTGAAAAGGGATGAATTGCTCGCTCCACCCTCCTGTTCTGTCGTCGTCGGTGCTCTTGTACCGGATGCCTCAGATACCGCTGGCGTTTTCCAACATTTCTTAGATATCCGCATTGCGTGAATCATTCCTGTTTTTTTTCTCTCCGTCTGTTCAATAATAACCGCATTTCTTTGCAGTTCTAAAAGGAAGACGTACTTTGATAGACACTGGTAAAAAAACATTTGTAATAATCAATCTTCATATTTAGATGGCAAATGAGATAGAAAATTTCTAACGATTATCATGCGTGTAAATGTAAAGAATTGTGAGAAATAAACGAATAAGATTGTAAGGTAATTGTTTAGTGACCTGTTTAAAAAGTATAAAAAGAGGTTAGGGAATAGCAAAAAAAAAGTATCAGAAGCCGATTGAATGAGAACCTAGAGGGGTATAGAGAACGAAAAGCGAGGACGCTCGTAAAGCAATAGACCTCTGGTGGTCCCACTACCACAAGTATAGCGTCGGTAACGTTGGAAAAGGCGACGCTTGGAAAAGCCTTGAAAATGCCACGCGAAGCGCGAGAAACCAGCAATTTCTTTCACCGGTAATCACACGAAACGAGGACCGACACGGGACTCCATAAGGAACCGCTTAAGTCGGCCAAGGCGATTTCTCCGTGCCGAAGTACCCTTTCGTGCCACTATTTTAAAGACTTTTCCCGGCTTAAGTTGCTGTTTTCTAGCTCTCTGTTTTCTCTCTTTTACGCTTGCATCCATTGCCAAACTCTCCTCATCTGCGTCTGATTCAGCTAACCCGTCAACCCTTTTAACTTGCTATGCGGTAACAATCTTTAATTGGGTTTCACTCGTTAATGTAAACTTGCCACAAGAAATTTTGAAACGTTTATAAACATCGCTATTTTCTTTTCAATTTTACACGATGCTATTGATATTTTCGGTATAAGTTAAAAGAAAGCATCAAGCTACGATATTACGTATACTCGATCATAAAAAAGAAACTCTTTGACTCATGGAATAATGAAATCACGACAGGTGAAGGAAGAGACTAACCAGGAAAGCGAGGATTAGACGATTTGGCTGAAGATTCTCACCTAAAAGATCCTGTAAGGGGAAAAACACGAGGAAACTTCAGAATATCAAGACTGCCGAGTTAAATCTGAGGAGGGACAAGACAAAAAGTTATATAGCACGGGAGAGACAGAATGGTACAGTTGGTCGATCATGTGGGTGTCAGACGATAACTCACCGTTAAGTGACATCGCAGGGGGACCTTTGCTTGAACCATATCAGTAGGTTGCAGCAGCAAGGAGCAGTGTTTTCGTGGTGCCGAGAACGAGGAATGAAGATAAAGGCATTCCGGAAAATCTTCGATTACTATCTCTCTCTCAGCTCTCCGCAAAGGGTCGACCGCAGACTCGGATGAGATAAGTAGAAGAAAGGAGGTTGTAAAAACAAAAAAGAACGAACGATCGATTAAGACAATAGCGAGAAAAGTAAAATAAAATGAAGAAACGAATGTTAAGTACCGAAGAAGAGAAATTATCCAGAATGTTGTATTCCACAGTCCCATGGTATTTTACTGGCTCCTGTCCAGAACTATAAAATGGAAAGCTCGTACTGCCCGGTTTTTCGAGATACGTACTACTAGTTACTTTGGTATTGAGAGTCGGTTCAGTGTCACACCGGACGTAATTCTTTCCCTCGACTATAAATTCCAGTTTCGTCATTATTCGCTTCAACCCTACGGTGTCGTATGCTGCTGGCTAGATGGCGGTGAGTCAACGTGATTCCCTGAGCATCGACTTCGCGGGTCAGCGCGTGCGGACATAGTAAAAATCGGGAAGGTGATAAACCGGTGGCGTCCTCACACGTGACATCGTATTCGCTCGAAAACCTTTCCTACTGCATCATAAAATCGAGCTATCCGCTATTCTCAGCCCCAGATATTCGGAAGAGGTTGAGATCCAACGAGATGGACACACCAGTCAAAATAAATGAGTCCAGGCTCTCGGGGGACGCAACGTTAACTTATCGTGAGTATGTGAAACGAGGAGGACTCGTCACTCGTAGGAATCTCCGAAATTGAGGTCACACGGAATGATCGGAGAGGTTAAAGATATGTCTGGGACATGTCATTCTCTCTGGCTTCATGTTACTCCGGGAAGTCGAACTTGGTGGTGCCGGAGACTGCTGCTCCGCAAGCTTTCGATGGAGGGTGAGTCGCACGTCCGTTGCGAGAGTTTCGTCAAGAACTTACTACTACAAGGAGAAAGAGCAAAAGAGCTGATGTTTGGTTAAGTTGTGTTACTGAGTGTGCAAGAACTCAGAAAGAAAAACGGTGGATGAAGAGTATCGTAACTGTCGGTCGCTGAATGCTAGAAAATTGGAATGGGTTCCCCACTGAACCCCGCTTCCTTTTTCACTTTTCGGTGTCACTTCTCTTTCACGTTGCTTTCGCACACTTTATAGCTTTATACACGAGACACTCAACAAGTGAAAACTTTCCGTATATCGGTGTATAACGTTGGTACACAGAGTTCGTAGTACGGTTGCTACCTTACAGTACAGATGTGGCTGTTCAACAAGGTGCGGTATGCAGCAAGTGGTAACGATCTCGCTGGAGTCGGACGCTATACCATAGAAGGACGACCGAGGGTCCGGGTCTCCTGACACTCGAGACAACTGAAAAATTCATAATACTTTCGTTTACTCGAAGAAACGCATAAATTGCGGAAGAATTTTCAGTCACTTTGACCCAATTCTTTGCCACGAAAATTCGTCGTGGGCGAGGAAATTGTGTTTTGAAAATATGTGCCAAGTAATTTATTTTATATAAAATATAAAAAAAGATAACGAATAATAATAATGATGACAATTGAGATAAATTTTAAAAGTTATAGTAGCGATTTGTCCTTGACGTGCAATATAATAGGAATGGATATACGAAAAAAAATACGGAGGCAATTTTGCAGTACCGCTTGCTGAGGAAAGGAGAACAAAAGCTTCCTTTTTCTTTGCATTCTCGATTTTTCCGGTCATTCTTCGTCGACTATAGAATAAATGGAAGTCGCAGTATACTCGCCTCGTTGCATCGTACGGACTTCGGCAAGATTCACTTGTCCACTCGAGCAAGACAGGGGCCGGCAACGGTATAGCACTGAGCTTAGGAAATTGCTTGTTGCGATCTCGGGGAGCTCGACGCACTGAGCCGAGAAGCACAACTGGAAATACTCTCAACGAGAATCGACGGGAACTGGTTCGGGGCTGTCCCGGCACCGTTGGTCAAATAATATCCACTATTTGACTTTCTATCGTAATTCGATGCAAACTCTCGACATCAATCATTTTTACGCTGGTAGTAATCAATTATAAGTAAATAATAATAAAAATAAAAATTCCACCGATTGAATTATTGTTGGTTACGAATAGAATAATTAATATAATTGTATACGCTGCTACGAAAGACGTCAGAGTTTTATATCCATCGTATACAACGATGAGGCTTCACCGTTCGACAGGGGGCGATTATTTATTTTCCAGTTTTCCGGAGGCACTCGCAGGAGTCACGACAAATGTTTATCGGTGACACCCGACAGTTGCTTCGCGTTCAAACGAACTCTATTCCAACCCCTGGTGCTACTCACTCGGTAACGCCATCCCAAGGTAGCGCTGTAGCTGGGTTTCGCTCGAATTCATTTCACGCGTTATAATCTTTAATTAAACTGGAGTTTTCCGGGAGCGCATAATGCGGGATCGTTAGACGATGAGAACGGAAGCGGCGGTGAATCCCGCGAGGTCTCGCGGTGACCGTAGCTCATGCCCATGGCCTCCAGCCTGGCGAGCACGGAGTTTCAAGCTCAGTGATGGCGGTGGTAACGGTGGGAGCGGTGGGCTGCCAAGCTCGCAAGCTCGTCGTTTTGTTGAAACGATTAAACGAGACGCGGAGCCGTGGCTCGCGTCGTTAAAAATTACGAGGCACGGAATCCAACCTAGTCCCGGTACGGAGGGTATAGTGTACTCTATCTGTCTCTCTTACTCTCTAGAACCTCTTGTACCACTCCCAAAGCGCCAACATTCCTCTCTCCCTCGCCATCTCTCACCATACACGAATGAGCGAACTCGCGTTCCTCCGACACTCGTCACATGGCGCAGTGCACTCGAGTATGCTAGAGCAGTGCACACTTGCACAACCATTGAGAAACGAGATCGCAGGAGAAACGAGAGAATTCCGGGGTGCCTTAGTGTACGTGCATTCACATCCTTCTCTTGCCGCTGCCTATACGCCTCCGTATACGTTTTACGTCTGTACTCCTGGTGCATTGGTTGGTATAGTAGTAGGCAGGTATACTGCGCGTAAGTGAACCATTTTTGGTACTTCCCATGTACAAGTTTTTTGTGATGAAGAAGAGAGGCAGAAAACCTCGAGGTTTCGCTGGTACACCGGAGGAAGGCGAGCGTTGTCGAAGAGGAATGAAAAACGAAAGAGTGGAGGTAAGAAGTAGGTAGACGCGGGAGTAGTGGAGAAGAAAATCGTCCCGGTGCATCGAAGCGTGTTTCGTCCTTCACAATTTTGTTTTTTTCGTTTACCTTTTTTAACGTCCCCTCGTGCCTGTTATACATCGTTGACGACGCCGAGGACGACGCCAAAATATGGGGCGGGGGGGAACAGCGCGATATTTTCTTCCGGACGAAGTTAAAAGGCCAAATTACTTTATCGTCGTTGCTTCGTCCCTCCGTACACGGCTCAGCGCTGAAGCGAGGGAAGCAGTGAAGGCGATGAATCGATTTTCTACCTCCATCGCAACACGCTCTCTCGCTAGATACTCTATAGTAGTCTTGCTTTCGGTATTTCTCTCCCGCGAGCTATAAATAAATTACGTTCGCGTGACATTTACTGCGCTGAGTCTCTCGGTGAGCTCGCGGTCTCAAAGACCTGTTCACCCCTTCCACTCGTAACGGTCGAGTGGCCGAAGCACCATTGCTACTCGGTACTGGAAGTAGCTACAGTGGTAGTGACAGGGATGTGGAGAAGCTCGGAGACCCCTTGGGTTTCTCTCGAATGAACCTGCTACGAGTACACGTAGCACCTGGCTCCTCGTCAAAGTCTTTCCCACGAGCTTCTCGGAATATACTACGAGAACGAGCGTATCTGCACGAAAAAAAAGCAAGAAAGAATGGAAAGATAAGTACAGCAGGTAACTGTAAATAGAGAGAAAAAACGATGGCACGAAAAGCGAGAAAGGAAATAAGTTTTTTGTTGCATAAGATATATGTTTATATTGTCACTCTAAAAGTAAAATATTCTTGACGCGGGGATCAACGACCGCACGAGAAAACTTGTGTCTTCGCGAGCGATAATAACGATAAAACATCTCTAAGCCAGCCGGTGTTCTTTAATAGTAGCAATAATGAAATATCTGTAGAGCAGTTGGGGTTCTTTACGATAATAAAAATATTAAAAAGTATCCCTCAAAGGTAAAAAAGAGTCTCGGTAGAACATCGAAGTGTTGCGAGCATCTTGCACTTAGATTCCGTAAAATTTGCTAACGGCGTCGAATGCGTAATACATCTATGTGTCTTAGGCATTCGACACATAGATGTATCTTAAGCATTCGACGCCGCTAGTGTCTTAAAACTTCTAGACCGAGAGAAAAGATTTCATTGATTCGAATAAATCGGCGCATAAAATTTTTTTTCATCTAATCGACTAAATATTTATTTGAGTCAATGAAAATAATTACTTGATTCCAATGATGTGATGCATTTGAAACACGATGAGGATATTTCATTCCCTTCGAGTAAACATTTGACAGCACTTACTAAATAAATGGAGAAGTGTTTTGAAGGAGGCTGGTATCCGCGAATACGTTACTATGATACATTCGAAGATATGCAATAATAAATAAACATTAAACGGTTCCTCGAATCTTTCCTCGGTTAGTCCGGTAAGCATGCAAAAATAAAAAATAACCAGTAAAGATTATAAATGAGCATCACGACCTATTTATAGACACATAAAAAAGTGTCGCGATATGCGAAACGCATGTATCCTCTGACGCCAAAATACCATTATAGTATTTGTTTGTTTGTTTGTTTGCATGTGTATGTGTGTGTCGCACGCATGATGCGTGCGATTTCCAACCCAAAAACGCAATAAAACACAATTTTTTACAATAACGATTGGTTCATTGTAATGATTCTGTTACTACACTTTAACTCCTTTATAGTAAAATAAAGTAAGAACAAGTATCCAAAGTGAACGTGTCCAATATTGCACGCCAGGCATTACAGAATGTCGTGAGTTTCGCTCGAGAGATTTAAAATGTCGGATTTTAACGAAATGCATCTTTCCATCGTTATTATACTGAGCAACAAATAAAAGTTTCATTGAAGTAAATAAAAGTGATTAGTCTGCGATTAGGCTACGATACAATTTTAATTAAATCAATGCCACCACATTTAATACAATTCGCGATCAATAAAATAAAAGATAATATTAACTTAAGTATATTTATTCATTGAGACCAAATAAAAGTTTCATATGCTGAGATTTCAATGAAATCTCTTTGATTCAATGAAACTTTTACTCTCGGTATACCGTTTTGAAAATTCAAATTTTTCAAATAAGCTGACAACTATCGCGGTAACGAACCGTCCTATTTAAAAATATGACGCGCGCGTTACAGCAGACTCATCGTAAGCGCAGTGCTTGTCCAACGTTTAGCTTCTAATTTTAATTTCAATCAAACTCTTCATGTGAATCAAGTGAAATAATGTATACAATAGTTGTGTTTGTTCCTCGAATAAACAATATTGTGTGTTCAACCGCATTTTAAATCGGTATTTCAATTGATCCAAACTTTTATCTTCTATAATATAAAAATTAATATCATTGGTGATTATGGTCCCTGACGGAATTCTGTACCAGCAATACTCCGTTATCGATAGCGTGAATTAAGAATTTACAATCCTGGACGGTTGCCAACACTACCGCGAGATCCCCGCGGACAAAACAAGAAGACACCGTACTAACGCTACATACCGACTCAATTTCATTGTATTACTCTAAAAATTAGATTTCTACCACTCAAGGGACGATTAACCGCAATTAAAGTACAGATAATTCATTAATCTTTCGTTATTGTTCTGCAAATAGTCTCCGAGTTAATAAAAGTGTCAACTCAATTGGGACTTCGGTCATTATTCCACACAATGCATATACTCGTCGACAGTGGAACGAATAAAGTTGGTGATGCAATAGACTCTTGGTACAATTGACTTCAGTCTTCTCTAATCCACATAACGACTGGCGAGTTGAAAAGTTGAAAAGATCGTTGAAAAGAAAGCTGTACTGTAATAACCATCAATGCAATTAATAGTTTTTGCACAAGAGAATCACTCGTAATTCAATATGAAAAATAAAAACTGGCAGGATCGTTAAAGCTTCGAGATCATGTTATCGAATAGTAAAATATGAAAACCAATTAAAAAATGTATGTTTTCGTGGAACAACACCATTCGGATTTTTGGCCAATAATGTAATATTGATATTATTTATTCCATAAAAATGGATGAAAACGGATGAAAAATAATGACCGGTGTAAGCTTTCCTTACCGTTTCCGGTCTCAACGAATCGTATTTTCGAATATGGAATTGTAAATGATACGAGGATAAAATGCGCAGGGAGAAAAATGAAAGGCAAGCGGGATAAAATTCCGAGAGAGTGGTGAAAGAGAATAGAATAAGATCAAGAAAAGGCACGAGGCACGTCACGTGAAGAGAAAAGCTCTTAAGCTTGGTGCTGATACCTATAAGAAAGAGTACAGAGAGGGTTCGAGTTATCGGAAAGATATCGAGACAGTGAAAAGTAGACGGTGAGCTATAGGAACAAACAACGAACGAGGGTGCAGGCATACGACTATACGTGTGTTCATGGTTTAACTAGTGAGAAGAGCGAAGAAAAAATGGAGGTCGTTGGAAGAAAAAAACCCAGGAACAGTTATGGGCGATAGTTAAACGTCACTCGTAAAACTCTATCGCCCTCTAGTCTGGTATATGACGTCAGGCAATCGAACGAATCTATCGGCAAGCCCTTAGGTGTTGCCGTTGGCGGAATCTATTCCTTTTTGGTGCTCCATTCTTCTACACCGTGTTATTTATTGCTCAGTGGATATAACGCTAGATCAAAAGACACGAGCACAAAGAGACTGCGAAGTTCCTGCTGTGGCTGGATACGTCCTGCTAAGACCTACTACCAAAACACAAAGGGTTTTGGTATAAACGTATACGTTACGCGATACGTTTTGTATCGAGAGTGGACACCGCGTTTCAGCAAAATTCAAAGCGGAGAAAATTGACGTTGCACGCAGAAAGAACGTTCGTGTCCCTTGGTTTATAGTCAACGTTAGAAATTGGATCTGGCGTTCGGTTCGCGAGTGTTTTTTATCGACGAATCGTCATTGTGTTTTCAACCCTCCGAGTGTATCTCCACCTTTGTTGCCTACTCAGAGTGTACGATGTCACGGAGCATAGCAGATCCGTCATGCTTACGTAGGTATTTTAAAATGCGCGAAAGAACTTCTCTCGATTCCCATGAAACTCTCCACATCGGTGAATTTCACACCGTTGCAGGAATTCACACACGCTTTTCGCACGTCGAGGCAGTCTTCGCTGTTTTACTCTGTACCTCTGTACGCTTCTGTAGGTTGCTGCGTTGTGCGCTATACCCTATGTCGTATCTTTGTTACTGCTGGGTCAGTTTTATAGTCGAGTGAGTTTCACATTTCCGTGAGTCGTGCTCAAGCCACATCAATTCGACCAAGGTGGCCGAGCATAACATCGACACACTAACAACTATATATACTTATCGTATCTTTTCACGTTTTAGTCACCCTCCGGGATGTAGATGCGTCATAAAGGCGTTATACTCACCTTGATGATTTTATTTTTACGTCTTCAACGAGAAGGTAGCTAAATGTATTCTCCACTTGGATTAAGTCATATAATCACATGATATATACAATAAGACACGCGTACGGAATACCAGTGGATTTTATCTGGTGTTAGCAACTAAATTAAAGACAGAACTGTGTTAAGGTAGCTGCTTTTTTCTCCAAAGTATAAGATAAACTGTTAAATCTGAGATATATTCTTTTTATTACGCCTGTAGCTTTGCACTGACCAAAATATTCAGTGCATTACCTATAACATTTCACAAAAAAACGGTATAATTAACACCGTGTTAGACGAGACAAACGTTGAATCAACAATGTGCTATATCATGCACGTTTCGATTAGATAGCGTTGAAAGTTGCGATACTACCACCTGTAGCTCAAATTATAAGGATTCCGACGGAAGCGTATAAAATGTGACCAAAAATGTTCAATCGTAATTTTTAAGTAGAACGCAAGAAAATGATCTTGCTTGCGAAATCGCTGAGTCAGTCGAATTGATTGATCCGAGTCAGCAGGAAAATTTATTTAATTTCTTTACATAAAGTAATCTGAGTTTGAATACTCAACCAAATTTATGTTATGCTACGTTAAGTTTTGCTAAGATGCGCTGAGTTTTGTTACACTATGCTACGATATTGAATATTTCAGGAAGCTACGACACTGTACCAATCGCTAAAACTTAAAAAAAAACGTTAAACGTTTCAGAATGACGACTTGCATAAGGGTTCGGTTCGACGCCGACTCTAAATAATTATCTAAAAAAATATATTATCATCTGGATACAAGGTTGATTTTAATATAATTATATGATGACTATCGGATCCGCTTACTCTATCAATATCGCATTAAACTCTTCTTTCTTTTTCTTTCCTCGGTAGAAACGTACGCGTGCGCATCGACCACGAATTCTTTCGTGTAACGCGACGTGTTGGCAGCATCAGTTTTAGCAGAGTGATACAGAGGTCTCCACTGGTCGTCGGTGTAGACGGTGGCGTCGGAAAGAGATTGAGAAAGGAGATGACGATGGTGACACATCAGTGGCCCGTTACTTTGTGGGGTTTAAATAAAGCGATAAATCTAACGAGGGCAGACCCCGTGCGCGCATCGGCGTTGGTTCACCAGCCGCGGTTGTTCGCCAATCCGGCAGCAAAGACGACGACGGTTTCATCGCTTCATCCGATTCACCGGTTTCCTTTCTTCGTCTTCATCGTCGACGATGTTCCCCTCTTCGGTCTGAGCAAGTTCTTTCCACCCTTACCCGGACTTTCCTTTGATTTACGATCGCGATACTCTGTTCACTCGCGCACACTATGCACGTGATCAGGCTCTCGCGTACTTTCTATTTTTATCTTTCTCTTTTTCCTCGTCCTTTTTTTTTCTCTACGTTGAGAGCCGAGAGCAAATAATGGCCGGAAAAATCCGCGAGTGCAACCGTTAATTACTTAGTATCGCTGATAATGTGCAATCGCTTGCAATCCTTCTCTCGCTTTATTCCATTCTTCTTTCTCCCCCTACCAAAAAGAAACTCGAATTGGGTTAAACAGTCTATCTCTAAAGTCTTTTCATCCCCTATCCGGGTGAGGTAGAGATAAAACGGAACTGTATGAACGAGTAGCAAATAACTAATAGTTCATGTGGAACAAATAGTCAATGCATGAATAAGGAATTTGTTTCAAGGGTAGCTTCTCCGATAATTTGTGTCGTTATTGTTCATGTATTTCCGTATAAAATTTCCACTAAAAAATCCACTGGAGCAATCACCGTGTGACGATGCCTGCCTTGCACATAAGTAGACGATTCGAATGAGAGAAATATATAGGTGACATCAGTGCAGTGATTAGCACCCCTACTCGGAACCAGTACAATCCGGGTTCGACCCCGGTGATCACCATATATTTTCTCTCTTCGATACTTCGGCAGGCCATCTTTCCTACAATTATACACGCTTTCCCAAATTCTTCGTCTAGTCACCACAACCGATAAAATAAAAATAGAACTTTTACAATACTTGGTTAAATTCATATCACTTTGATGATTACGTATGTATATAAATTATTGAAATTTTTCGAATCGTATATAATCCGTCTCCAAATATATTATCGATTATCACATACTAAATTAAATTATTAGAATATACGAGTAGATTATAGTATGAATTATACATATAAACAGTGACTACATACATAATTTTCCATAAATATAATAAATAATTAGGATATATTTGACAATACGTGCTTTGAATATTTTAAGTATATTTCACAGCATGTTGTAAATATCGGAGATCACTCACGTAACTGTACTTGTTTCATGTATTTTTGGAGAATTCTGTCTTTGTTTTTCTATGATGTTTCTGATATATTTTCTGGCATTATCGGATTTCATGCTGACCCAATTTTCATCACTTCAATTTATAAATAAAAATGATGAAACTATTATCGCAAAAACAGGATAAACTGGAAGGAGAATGAAAGAAAATTCATTCACCATTCCATATTGAATCTGAATATGTAAGAGCTGTCTGTATTAAAACTCATTAGACGATCAAGAGAACGTGTAAATAGAGTTAGTCAGATTGTCATTATATTCTTTGGGTCTCTTTAAAAAATTTTCATTATTTTTGCCATCTTATTTGAATCTTCATAACAATGGTAAGGAAACGAATATTCTGTCACACAAATAGTTATCGTGACGATCTTTGTCGTTCTACTTCACAAACTTCATGTGATGAATAAATATACAGAAGTTGAATTTTGATAACATTTTGGATTTACCCAATTTCTCTATCACCCAAAGTTTCAGTTGCTTTTTCGTTTCTATCTTTTTTTTTTCAATTTACGCTGTTTGCTCTTAGGACGGAATTCCGGTTTCAATTTTTTATCGTTTCAGCACCTAAAAAAACCTTCTATCAATCGACGAAGATTGACCAAACGAACCCTCATGCATTTTCTATACGTGGCAAACGCTGTCACCACGGGAAACGCTCTCTTCTCATTCTCATCTTCATTCCTTCGATAGGTGTACAGGAGTGTCGGCCGTGTGGTTTTAGGCTGTGTGTGCGAGTCCTTGCTACGTTACACCCAAAAGATGAAATTTTCACGGTGCTGCGGTCATACAGGATCCTCAGGAAGCAACCAGCATCCGTAGCGAGGTAGCAAGGCTGGTAGCGTGACCCTGACACCAACCCCGCCAACTTGAATTATTTAGGTCTCTTGGAAAGGGTTGTCGTCGCTCGCTCACTGCCTTTCCTTCTACTTCCGTTAGCTCGAGGACATACACACCGTTCGAGCAATAGTACAGTTTCAGTTGCACTTGCAGCGGTAGGAAACAGAAGGGAAGCTCGAGAGACAAAGTGTACGGTTGTAATGGCTTTGCGTAGTTTCGCCCATGGCGGACTCCGTGCTACTGCAATGTTGGCTCGTTTCTATTCGTCTCTCGGCTACTCTTTGATGCGGTTGAAGCGGGAGTGTCACTCGAGAAAAGCGTAGGCCACGCAGTGTACGACAAATTACGAGATACCTTAAATATCTACTGCCTGCTCACCCATGCAACTGCATTCTTGAGCAGCTTCTTTGAGGTTCGGTGGCGAACATGCTGCATATCGGACAACCGATGATACCGATAAATCTGAATAGTGATTTGATTATCAGACGATTGGTTAGCCGATTGTCAACGTCCATACTCTCTTAAGGTATAACGAGATTTCCCTTGATCTTGATAAGAAATTATTACACGTTAAGACTTTGGAATTCTGCGGTGTCGGTATCATTGAATCGGTGTAGAACATCGATGGATGTTTTCCGCGCATCTCAAAGAGAAATAAAAAAAGGAAGGATACATCATACTTCGCACCAATCGTGCGACGTCCTAAATATCATTACAAGGAGGCTCGTTATCATAGGTTTCCAAAGACTGCCGAAGAATGGATCCGTGCACTTGTGAACGGCCTCAATAAAGTTATTCCGAGGGTGAACTAAGTGTATCCGTGAAAGCCGCGAGAAGAAAGTCCAACAAAAGTTCTAGTATTTCGACACTCTACAATAGTATGCACAGATACTGAAAGGATGTCGGAGAAAAATAGTAGTCTGCCAGTATAATTATACCATATTTCACATACCATGTTGCTCGCGGGTACAACCCCTTTCAGATCAAAGAGCATACGACGTTTTTATATTTTAGCTATTATGAACTTATACGCGTACACGTATGAACGTATTTATGTATAAATGTGCTAAACTCCGAAAATATAGGTGAATACTCGGATCGGGAGGGGGGGGGGGGGTAAGACGAGTCCCATATAATCCCATACAATTGCCACATATAATTACATTTAAAAAGCCGTATCATCTATGCTTTTACGCGGAATATACGGCCTTCTGGTTTTGATCATGAGATATAAAAAAGTCTACTATTTTCATAGACTTTTCATAAATTATACGTTTAAAGTAGATGCCGTATACACTTATAAATGTCTACTACGAGTTTCAAAGCCTTTATTGATGCCTATAATCGTCTCATACAATGTATGAATATTTCTATAGACTCAATTGATAGATCTACCAACGATCTATCGTAGAATCATTTTCCACAAATGATTCTGGATGGTATGGACCGTAGAAATAAGTTTTGAAGAGAACGAAAGGACAGAGGATGAGAGTGAATGGGTCTGGTTAGGTGGTAAAGTTGACGAAATAGAACGACAATAAAGATGACGGTGATTAATATAGTTGCAGTAAAACATATTACGTATAGCTGATAGCTGTATTAGCTCCATATCTACATTTTACAGAGACAGGTACAGATAGATTAATAATTTGTTTTGGTCCTTTGTAGCTGAAGAAATCTCGAAGGGAGTGAAAGGAAAGCGAATGAAAGTGAGTGAAACTGGTAAGGCTGCTCGCTCACGCGAGACAGTGAAAATTAAGATGCAGGTGGTTAATGTAAATGTTGGAAAGCACAGGAAATATTTGTATTAACTGTAGATCTACGTATAATAGCAGCTCTTCTGTCCTGCACAACTCGATACACAACAGTGCCGATCATACACAATGGTTCCTACACGGACCCTGCCCTACACACTCGTTTTCCTTCACATTTTTAATAGTTAGTCTGACTTCCTCACGATATTTGATCGTAGACATTTCGATCGTGCACGTTTCGAGTATACACATTGCTTACCAATATAAACATGGTTATCTACACAATCCGATTGTTTGTGGAGGATCGAATGTGAGGGGAATGGATCTGTAGCAAAGATCTCGTGGACAAACGGATTATGCGGGAAACTTGACAGGGCTAACCAGAGGTATTCTCGAAATCATCGTTTGTACTCGAAACGTACACGATCGAAGTATCGTAGGAAAGTAGTGCAGTCGTTAAAAATGTGAAGGAAAAAGAGTGTGTACGACAGGACCCCTTAAGGAACGAATGCGTTGGATCGGCGCTGTGGTGTATCGGATGGAGCAGAAAAGTAGGGCTGTCCATATGATGCGGATATAGGTAAGTTCGGTTAGGCTGGATTGAGAATTTGTTTTGGTCCTTTCTGGCTACGCATACCACGGCTCCTACACGTGAAAAGCAAATGGACGTTCATTTGAAAATGATGTATGTATCAGGAGTACAAATTGAAAATGCGGGATTTTTTTCTATTTTTGAACGTTTATTCTGAAAAAATGGTAACAAATGAATTATTCAAAGTATTGTCCATCGCTAGCCACAACTTTTTCCCATCTTTCTGGCAATTTACGGATACCGTCGCGAAAAAATTCGGCCGGCTTGGCTGCTATCCAGTCATCGACCCATTTTTGGGCTTCTTCGTAAGAATGGAAGCGCTGGTCAGCTAGGCCATGTGTCATCGATCGGAAAAGGTGGTAATCGGAAGGAGCAATATCTGGGCTATACGGCGGGTGGGGTAAGACTTCCCATTTCAGCGTTTGTAGGTATGTTTTGACCGGCGCTGCAACATGTGGCCGAGCGTTGTCATGTTGCAAAATTACTTTGTCGTGTCTTTGCTCGTATTGTGGCCGTTTTTCTTTGAGTGCGCGGCTCAAACGCATCAATTGAGTTCGGTATAGTGCTCCTGTGATGGTTTCGTTCGATTTCAATAGCTCATAATACACCACACCCAGCTGGTCCCACCAAATACAGAGCATGAGCTTGGCGTCGTGAATATTTGGTTTGGCCGTCGATGATGATGCATGGCCGGGGTAACCATATGATTTTTCGCGCTTCGGGTTATCGTAATGGATCCACTTTTCATCACCAGTGACAATGCGATGCAAAAAACCCTTCCGTTTTTGCCGTTCGAGCAGCAGTTCGCATGCAAAAAAACGGCGCTCGACGTCTCTCGGCTTCAGCTCATACGGCACCCAATGTCCTTGCTTTTGGATCATTCCGAGGGCTTTTATACGATGGGAAATGGCTTGTTGTGTCACTCCCAATGAATCTGCGAGCTCTTGTTGAGTTTGACACGAGTCTTCATTGAGTATTGCCTCCAATTCAGCATTCTCAAACTTTTTCACTTGGCCCGGCCGCTCTTTGTCCTCAACGTCAAAATCACCACTTCTAAACCGCACAAACCATCTCTCGCACGTTGAAACCGATGGAACATGACTCGGATAAGCCTCGGAGACCAATCGATGTGCTTCAGCAGCACTTTTCTTCAAATTAAAGAAGTAAATTAAAACTTCCCGCAAATGCTGTTTTGTTGGCACGAAACTCGGCATATTGAGAGCTCAAAAAAACTATGAATTTGACACTGCGACAAATTGACACATACTGAAAATTAAAGCTATAAGACGTAGCTTTGACATGAACATAGTCACAGTACTGCCTGATGCGTATAGCGTTAGTAACGCCATCTGTTATCAAACCCGCATTTTCAATTTGTACCCCTGATACATGTAATGAAATATATATGATTTTATCTTACGATTGGGTGAATAAACGAGCAGAGTGCTGGGCAATGGAGATTCAACGAAATATACACATTACAAATGTATTAAATAACGGGAGTGATCAAAGCTTCGACGAAGCGGCCCCGCGTGCAAAATTTTTGATACCCGCATGCAATGCGATTAGTGATATGTAGCTAAAGCAGAATGGATAAATAGACAGCTGTACCGAAAAGGTGCTTTACTGCGCGAGTCAATGTGCTTCGCTGCAACCTTCATCACTTTTTTTGATTACGTTCAATCGATTTTTTGTTCAGAAAACTGATGAAACGGAGGAATAATGAAAATGGAAAAACACGAATAGACGTGTGAAAGAGCATACGTATACGTTTTTCCATTGATACCTTGATTGGTCAGTGACCTTACGGTAGTTTTTTATCACTTATCGAAGTGGAGATCATCTAATTCGATAATCCCATACCGACTGATCGGCATATGTTTAAGTATTATCTCATTGTGATTTAATATTATAGCGAAATATTTGGGAAATAATAGTTTATTTGTTCGACAAGCAACCGAAATTAATAAAGAAGCAAGATGGATGGATGTGGATGCAAATATCAAAGAGACAGTTGAAAGTAACTTTTTCTTGTTCCTGGAGGTACTCTTGCATGGAGTAGGTCCAGACGCTGCGATGAACGATATCAATTGACGCAAGCTTTTGCCGACGATAGCGTGTGTATTATCCAGCGGTCTGTTGAAGTTTGCATTTTAATAAAATTAGTTCGCTAACTTAGGAGATTATAAGGTGGCGATGAATGATGCCTCGTTCTATACACTTTGTAGGAAGAGAAGAAGTGGGTGGCCGGGTGGTCTTGTTAGCCAGGGTTCGCTCGACATTGCGATAAGAGGGGAGAGTAAAGCGGAAGAAGAGTAAAGAGTAAAGATCAGGATAAAGGGAAAACGTGGAGAAGAAAGATTGGCACGTAGAAACATGCACATACATACACGCAGGTAAAATGAGAGGCAAGGTTTCTTGTGCTTCTGAACGAAGAAGAGTGGAATAGGAAGACGGAGGTTGAGGAGGGCACCGAGCTGTGCCAACGGTGATAATATTGCCGTGGTGGGACCGCTGCCGCGACTTGACGCGAAAATACGAGCGGACGATGGGATGGTACGAAGGTACGGGGTCGGGAAGGGATAGCGCGGCAACGCCAGCTTGGTTCCCCGGGCTTGGCAAGTTTCCTGATTAAAGCGTTAATTTGTAATTAAAGAGGGCGTCCGCCAACCGGAGCTCCGCGATGTTGCTCCATACCGAAGACGAGCGAGCACGACTCGCACTGCAGCTCTACGCATATGTATAGCGATAGCGGTGAAAGGGAGATGCTATAAGAATAGGGATACGGACGAACCGACTTACAGAAGTAGGGAGAAGAGCCACGAGATGCGTACAAAGAGTGTTCGTGCAGAAGTTAATCAAATCAATACATATCTTAAGATGTGAATCGACATCGATCCAAATGGTGAGAGGTTCAAATTCCACAAATAAAAAAAATGTACATGTGCTTTTTAACCGATTAATATTTATCTGTAGAATAAGTTCGAATATCTAATCAAAAGAGGAAGATAAACTGATTAATGCAAGATCAAATCAATATATTTAAATTAATTTTGTTGGATGATTTAGTAGAGTTTTTAACGACGAAGTCTTCATAGGCTCTAAGAAGGATCTATATGAAAGCCCCATACTTGAAAGCGTGATCAGATTAGTAAGAGGATGATTAGATTTGCTTATTGAGTTCCTAATATAATTGGAGTAAACTGGAAGGGGCTATGTAAGAACCCCAGCTAAATTTGTGCTTGGGCATCTAGCCAAGAAACTGAGTAGCTCCTGATTAGTTTTATGTATTCTGGTTTTAACTGTAGGTCTCCAAGTGCTGTTCCTCTGCGAAAATGCGTATATTCGTCTCGTTGCTTCGAAACTTTGGTACAGCCAGAGAGAAAGAAGTCAGATACCGAAAGCAAGGACTATAAGCCTTGTCGCGTCGGGATAGCGATATAAGCAGACGTAAGTATATTTGCTCTGTCTATGTGTACCTAATTTGATTAACAGTCTGCTCGTAGAACTTCTGGCGTAAGAGCAAGATAGACGAAAGGAACTTCCTTTAGCTTTTGCTGAAGTAAGAAAAGCTCGATCACTCGGTATCTGCGCGGAGAACTTGAATCAGAGACTTGCAGTTCCTTCGACTCTCCGCCGCTCTCTACATCTTTACTTACTTTTGCACTAGCGCTGACTTCAAGATCTCGATAGGTAAAGTATCAAAATATCTTTCGAAGTTCATTTAATACTTCACTCTAGTTCAGGATATATACTTGGTGTTTGCAGCGAGATTCAGTCATTTTTCAAGATTAAAATCGGCGAATGCACAATAGATAACATTGATCCAAGAACGTACATGATTTATGGTGTTTCGAAGATTCATATGTTGAATTATCAAAACGTTCCTAGTATGCGGATGTTACTCAAAATAATCAATACTTTATACATTCTTCGTCAAAGGTAATTTCTTAAAGTGGATAATATTCGACCGTTCGGGAGGCTCCAGCAGTCGCACTGGCCTTCTTGGCACGGTGAGATTTGCAGTACGCGTACTAAGTAGAAACGCGAACCTGGCACGTGTTTCGTTTACAAAGGGCAAGAGTGGCGAGCCACGATCCATACAGGCAGTAAAAGAGACACGGTTCTCTCGACCTTTTCTCCACACATACCATATACCAACGACGTACGAATGAAAGGAGTGAAAAAAAAACTATCCGAGAATGAAACCTCGCGGTCGGTCGAATATACAGAGCCCTTGCTTCTTCAAGCTATCTTTCTTTCTGTCCCTTCAATGATCTCCTCTAACGAGAAAAAGGAGAATGGATGAATACAGTGAACCAGAGCGCAAGCTCCACGGGTTTGCAAAGATTAACGAGATCGCGTTTTCAGAAGCCGAACACATCGCCCCTCGCTCTCCTTCATTCTTACGCCTTTTCTAGACTCTCTTCATGATATGGTCCTCGAATCCGACAGGCCTCACGAACAATCCACATCGAATGAGCGAGGAAGAGAGAGAGAGAGAGAGAGAGAGAGAGAGAGAGAGAGAGAAAGAGAAAGAGGGAAAGAGAGAACAGGGAAGCATCACATCAGAGACTCCTTTCCACTATGTCGACGAAAACAGAGCGTCACCTTCAAACTTTTCATTCCTTGCCTGACTGCACGCTCGGCGTAATTACAAAGTTCGATGGTCTGGTGACAAATCTTACCTCAGCACCGTCATTGACATCCGGTAGACAGAGACCCCTCGGTGTCTATCTTATTCTGAAGAAAACTTTTCTCACGGGCGAGGGCACACAATCAGTCTAATTAATTATATACGTAAAGAGAATGTGAAAATGGAGGAACAGAGTAGAATGAGATGATGGAGGAGCTGATATTCAATCCTAAAACGTGATGATCACAGGGACGAGTGAGAAGTTCTTGTCCAATTATTGATCCTACAGGAGGGGAAGCGACTGTTCAATGTTCTTTGTCGCTGTTAGTCTCTTCCGATTTTAATGTTAGGTTTTGTAGGTTTTATATAACAGAGCAGGAAATGTTACTGCGTGATTCGCCAATGTTACCTTTAAGCTTAATCAGGGTCTCGTTAATTTATCAATCCGATTGGACGTTCGTGTGAAAATTTTTTTATTTCCTTTCTTGTCTCTCGTCATTGACGACGAATACATTTTTTTTAACTCGCAGAAAAAATGCCACGTTGGTTATCAATGGAAAATTGTGATGCAAAACATTACTGTCTAACCAATAATCTCGTTGTTTGAAACCTCAGAATTGTACTCGCCGTACAATCCATAACTGTGTTTCGTACAAAGAGTACAGGATTGTGCGACGCGCTAGTTCAGTAACACATAAACTCATTTGAATTTGTCGTCTTAGGCTAAAACGACATATCGCTCAAAACGCAACAGTAGCGGTGTTCACTGAAGCAGGGAGCGAGGAAAGGATCAAGTGTACAAAGAAAGAGTTAAATATGAGCGAGACACGGGTAGAGAAAGAGACATAGCAGCAAGATTGAAAAGAATAGAGCGAGAGGTCCGAGACTGGATGCGAGAAGCACTCGCTTCTTTTACCGTTCATCTTCCTTCTAGGGCCTGGCCAGAGATTCCAAGCTCGCGCGCTCGTGAGACAACAAAGTTGACGAACGCTTGCGTTAACGTCGGAGAAAATTAACGAGCGTGCCACCCGGCTTCTCGAGGATAATTGCCAGGCCACGCAAAACGTTACTCCCCCTCGACACGATCTTCAGAATGTTGAAAGACGAAGTAGTCTGCTCGCCCCGACAAGAGAAGAGAAGACAGTGAGCTTAGAGGAAAGCCCGTTTGAGAAAAAGAGAAAGTAAGTTGAATGGATGACGGACTTGAGGAGTTAGTGCCGAGAGAAGGACAAATACGAAGAGAAGATCGTTACGGTACTGCTACTACGTTGAGACGACACGAGACTCAAGGATTTTCCTCTTCCTCGTTCATCTTCACCGATTCGTAGGCTTTGAGCTGTGAGAGTCAATTGTACCTATATGACAAGACACCTGAGACAATACTGGCATTTTAACAACTTCTGTTTTGCAGAACTGGTCCGTTTATTTTAAAAATGGTTATATAAACACAGTAGCATATGCGTAATCTATTATTCTTTAAAATAAAAGTTTTCCGAACCAGCTATCATTTTAGGATTGTTATTATGTTTTTTAGATAACGATTCAACGATTATATAGTGAAAATAGTAATTTACATGATTCGTTGTTCGAGTAGCGGTAACTTCTAGTACAATATACCTAAAGGCAAAATTCAACTTTGCTCAAACAACGCGAGTTTTGTCGTGTCTCTCGAGTTCCCTCAATTTTCTCGCTCATTGCAGTCTTAATAGTTGACAGTCGACAAGCTATAAACATAAATTAATCCTTGTGTATAGTTAACCAACCATTTTAATTGTACTCGAGCTTTAATAAAAAAACTTTCTACATCGATACCGCAACTCGTACATACTTCTCGACAAGGAGACGACGGTGTTACTTCATTCAACCCCACTGCTATCTTGCGAAAGAAGAAAAAAGTATCCGGGTGTTTGCTCATCCTGAGCGAATCTTCAAGCTCTGAAAGTTTCTCTTGCATAGCGTTACGTGCTACGAGCGTTAAAAAAAATTAAAGAAGAGTCCTCGGTAAATTTCTTTTCGAGAGGGAATCTGAAAAGCCCCTTTCGTATACAGGGTTTGAAAAGGGATGTCAACGATGAGGAAAACGACAATGAGGAATAGGGGTGAGCAAGAGCGAGGTACGAATCCTGTACGCGCATACTATAGCTACCGGTTTAAGCTATATATTGCAGTGCTACTGCACGAAGACGAATAGACGGTTGACGAGGTACAGGCATCCGTGTAAACGCGCTACTCAATGCGACGAATAGGGAATCGACCTGTAAATAGATACCTGGGACCTGCTGCTACTGCCAGTGTCACTGCAGTCCTGGTGTTGAGAGTCAGGCAATATTGTCGGTGTGTTTCTACTGACGCGAGAGGAACGCCCAGCTGCAGCACAGCGACTACTCGAACTCACTCCACTACTGGACCACGTTAACACGGACCAGAAGAGCCAGGGGATGTTGCTTTGCCTATAACTCTGCATGGGAAAACGTCTATACGGCTCTGTCGTATTCGTGAACCAAGCAAAGCAATCGTAAATCAGGCATTTTAGTATACGAGCGGCAGAACTACCGGACTAGCGAACTAGTGACTGAGACAATAGTACTATATTGCAATTAGCCGCATTTTACTGAGGAAAACTGCACTGACACACAGAGTCGATTTGTGGATGTCCGTTGATACTCCCGATATACACCAAGTTGTTCGACGATGTGTGATTTTCGTCGACGTTGATCGCAACAAGCGATTTTCATTTCTCGCTCACTAATCGATGAGTATCTCTCTTTTAGCTCTCTTTTAACTCTCTTAGCTCTCGATTCTTGTTGATAAAGCATAATATACAATCATTGAAATATTTAGATAATGTGTATACATGTATCGAAAGTTTTTATGCATAAACTGGTATATTAAAATTATTAAAATTAATTAAAGTTCTTGTTTATATAACATTACTTTTTTTATGTGTTCGTTATATTGAATTTTCATTCAAAAAATTTTTACAGTGTACCTGCGACGCACTTGGATGTCCGGATGAGCGTTTGGTTATTTATACAAGCAGAGGCTCACATCGATTTGATAATGAAATTAGCGCCATTTTTTGCACAGATTACCATAGCAGTGCGCTAATGTTCTATCTCTTTGACAAATGTAAATAAAAACGTCGTACAGAGACTTTTTTAAAGAGTTATGGATTGTGAAAGAAACAGTACGATTTCACATTGGTTGATGGATAGGAATTGAAATATTTGTCACCGTGAATCATATCACTCGGTAAAAACTATGAGGAGTCTCAGATCGAATGATGGAAAGAAATCGATATGGGACGTGAGAAGCAGAGGTATAAACCCTGAGAAAGGAATGAAGCAAAGTGAAACATAAAGGAGAAGAGTGCGACCGTTTCAATTTCACCGAGTTCACTCGAGCAAATATACTTAGATAAAGAGAGTTCTTCCGATGGCAACAGATCTTCCTGTAGATGGCTAATGTTGGTGTGCGGCGCGATCCTTCGACGTCTATTTCCCAAAACTATCCTCATTCATTCCATTGCTTGATCGCGTGTGTGCGAGAACCGCGGCCTTGTCCCTACGAAGCTACTTCTTTGTACGCGTTTCAAAGTGCGCGGAACTGAGACGAAGACAACACAAAAATTCAATATTAAACCTCTAAGGCCCTCTACTCCAAGACACTCGGGTCACCGACGAGTAAAAGAAGCTTTTTAGTCCTTTACTTTCATCTCATCTTTTGCATCTTCCACAGTCGCGCAATCTTCCTCCACCTTGAGAGCGGTGCGAGGTGGAACCACGGATTGAAATTTACCCCGTGGAATGATGCGATCTACATAAAGACGTCGCGATTTACCCAGGAGATATGAAGAATGATTATTCTCCCTTTTCCTCATTTTCCTTGCCATTTTTCGTATCTTCCTTACGATTTCTCTTCGCAAGCCATCGTGGTCTCTTTCTTTTCTACGGCTATCCCGTACCGTTTCCACCATTCGAGAAATACATTATTTGCAGCAAAATGACGTTACGGAGTGCGAGAAGATAAAGAAAAATAAAATTGATTTCGCCCTTAGCGCACGATGATGGTACATTGTATCTATAACTATATCGTACTAAAGCCAGCAAGTTTAGGGTCAGCGATTTCTGTGGTCACTGGTGCCGTCAAGACGAGGGGTCATTCTCTGCAAGCTTCCTGAACGAAACGATAAATGGATTTGGCGATGGCATCGATCGAACCTCTGCTGATTTCTACTTACGTTCTGCGATTGCTCCTTGCACTACCGACTTTGAGTATAGAGGGACCAACGGAAGGAAATAAAGGCGTTTGTACCTTTTTTTGTCAGTAGCTATGGTCATGATCATGGCCTTTGAAATCCATTAAAATAAAAATTGTGCGTTTTAACGTTAATTACAAATCGACACCACTGCATACATTTGAACAATCCTAATATTAAAGAACGAAGTGTTGACCTTTCATTTGTATCTTGTGTCAAACTTTAGTTTGTATATTGTATTTAATGCTTCGTCAATCTCGAATAATTCTTTGCAAGATGATGTTTTTTTGGCGTGTCGCAACTTAGGTCTGAGTCAGCGCCATCTAGATTCCTATCTTATCGATCTTTAAAGGAAAGATCTCAAGCATTCGAATTTCTAATTTTTGTCAACTCTGATTATCTCACTAATTCACAAGAATTAATGAGGCAACCGGACCTGATGATTTTTAATTGCTAACGAAATCGTGAAAAAAAATATCGTCACAGGCAGGGATCGAAGCGGGAACTCCAAAATTCTAGACTGATACGTTACCAATTATTGTACCGTGGCCCTGGCAAGATTAATACACAATTTCTGTTTTCAACGACAAGTAATCAACCAAGTTTTATGATATATGTAGCGTTCGTGTATATTGTATTTAATGCTTTGTCAATCTCGACCAATTGTTACCAAGATACTTACTTAATTTTTGTCAACTCTGACAAATTTGTATGATCACTAGTAGAATGTGGAAGCTCAAGCGCTTCTACATTTTTTTCATCATTCTGACAAAGCTTCGTCTATGAGGAAATGAAAAACGACTATAATACCTCTTCATGAAAAATAATGAGGAAATAATGTGCTAATTTTTACTCTGCATACTTGTTTATCAAGCGTAGTAACGCATTTTAATTACTTATCAGTTAGTCTTCGTTATTGATGACATGAAATTGTTGTGAAATTAATTTGGCTGGGTTCACCAACCGGTCAATGTAAAATTTAGATTAACGAAGCTTAATAAAGTGTTGAAGCGCATGTGAAAATGTTGAATTTTAATAAAATATAACAATTTTGTTACTTTAGTATAATCGGGGTGTCCGGTGAGTTGTTCGCTACATTTTTACTGTCTCATAACATACGAAGTATCCAAAGAAAGTGGTATTAGTATCTCTCGGATCAATGGATCCAGAGAACGATAACGAAACTCCTCTTACGTCACGTTGTCTTTATCTATCAATGTGATAGGCACCGCAGCCGAGATTAAGTCTATAACACCTAAGTCTATGGTATATTTTCACTTAGACGTAGTAGCCCAGGCGTCACCGTCGAAGAGCAGGACCCTTCGGTCGTCCGGCGTTAGAAAACTAATATATTCAAAGCTATTTCCTAGTTGCATATTCTCAAGTTCAGAACTTTGGTGGATCACAAGAACCCTTGTTCTTGTAACTTCATCGCAGTAACAAATATAATGAGAAAATTACGAGGTCTTAACACGGTATTGTTATAATGTTTTGATTATGTACCGATGAGGGTCCGGATCGAGGGCCAAAGTGCGAAAGAAATGACTTATGATTAAATAAGGACCGTCCGATGCCGTTGCTTCTTTTTCGATTACTATAACTACACACAGTTCAAATAATTAATATTTCCAATGTCAATATAAACATTTCGCTGTGAAGAAACAAGAAAAAATAACGAAGAACCTAAAGCTACTGGAGAACACTAAATATTTGATTTGACAAGTCCATTGATTTGCAAACAAAATCAATTTGTTACTAAGCGCGAGTGTTGTAACACTTCTGAATAGCCTCGACAATAGCACAGAGGATGGTAGAGAGAAGCCGGACAGCCAGCGGCTCTTAATCCGTGATTAAACTACGGTTCAGGGGCCATTAAGTTCTAACTAAAGGGCACGCGAAATCTGCCTGAGGCTTGACACGGATCGTGCTCTCTCTCTCTTGTTCTATCCGCTATCTCGTCTCCGTGTTCTATCGATTCTCCCCTTAATTCGTGCCTGCCTAACTAGCTAGCCGTTCGCCGGGGCTTCCGCAGTGCCTGGCTGACTAAACGCAGGCTTTACTACTATCCTACCATTGCTACCAACTGCAGTAGCAACCCAGCTGTGCCTGCTGTGCACCAGCGGGGTGCGACTTGTCTCTCTTCTTCAGCTCGAACACAATGCGATCTCTACACATGCTCGCACGTTTGCTCGCTCACGCACACACACACACGTACACGTCTGAACCTTGCGACACTTGGCGGCACGTTAACATTGGTATAACGACAGTAGCAACATAAGCGACCAGTACAAATACGTATATCGCGTTAACGCATTGACCTACTTTTAGCCACCACTGGTGTAGCAAACACCATTAAAACGGCTCTCGCTTCCTCTCATGCTTCTAACTTTCGCCAAAAGTTTTCACTCTCTCACAGCCAAGTTACGGATTTAAATACTTTTTCTTTCTTTCTTAACGCCACAGTTTACCAAATCGAAAATCCACACGAGCCATACATAAGTAATCCAGTCAATGTGAAAAACTTAGTTTCTATTTGAGCGTATACAACGGGACTACCATCTACCATGGTATAAACTCACGAGAGGCTTCACTGAGCGTCACATTACGGTTCACCCAGAGTACACCAAAAAGCCCGGAATGAAACACGGCTGTAGCTTCATATTCCACTGGAGACTCTATCTCGAAAGCTCGTAGGGTTTCCCGCACGTCGTGTAGCGTGTGCTAAACCGTTTCCCCCGTTCTGACTTGGTTTACGAGCAAGCGGTCGTTATTAATCCGTTCTGCGGGTCGAGAGTGGCAGGGGGTTGACTGCTGCTGTGGCTTGGTAGACTCGCGAGGCCGTCCAGCGGTCATCATTCCCTACGAAGATACGTTTATAGCTCAAACGCTGTATACTCCTCTAGTCCACCAACGCCTCAAAGTCGACTGTTTTCGTTTGGGAGGGGGAAGGGTGGGTGAGGGGGTGGAACAGATACGCCCGTCGAAATTCGCCTCGCTCCTGTGTCGGTACCTCCTAACCAGCTTGGCAAGAATTATTAATGGTCCCAGCTTGAGACTCGACTCTATCGCCTGGACGTCGAGGCTTCTGCTTCGAATCGTAACCTACACGAATGTCTGACTTGATTCTGCTATCGTTCCACCAGAGAAGACAAGGAATTTAATTATATGAAAACTAGAGCAATCATTAGACATTACACGTAGTAAATAATGAACGTAGGAAAAGTGACACGTGAGCTGTATCATATTTGTGTGCGACCTCAACAAGTTGGACGTATATCAGTCTTATACTCGGTATCGATTGCTATGACGATTGGTGTGATTAAAACATAAAACTGTGAAGGTGTAGAAATGCGAAAGCCCTTCTGTCCGCTGTCATCTTGTGAACCACAGGCTACGGAGATTGAATGTCCAAACACCGAAAAATTGTTCACATACGATGATGAAAACAGGAAAAACGAGATTGACACAGAAAAGCTCATTTCGTGGTTGAACAGACTTTCAATTTGGATATCCGGAGACTACAAAGAACAACCTTGGCGAGCCACGATGAAACGAATTATTAATAGTAAAGAAGATTTGAATTGGCTTCCGACTTCCACATCGGACTTATTTTGTCTTCGGGGGTTGAAGACATTTTGGTTTTAACAGACAGGATAACATAGTTTAGAAACTCCCCAATCACAGGAACGGAATAAGTTAAGATTTTTACTAATACTAATATTTTTGGGAAATATTAGTCGCTATATTTACACACTCACAATATTACCAAATGTTTAGCTATGCAATAAGTTTCTATTTAAATTGTTTATTTTGATTATGTATGGGTTATAACGAGAGCCGTCAGTCAGCTTGTCGTGAACCTCGAATCGTCGTACTCGACCAATCGACTGTTCTGACTTTAAGGGTGAGTTTAATTTAAAAGAACTTGGAGTATGGGGTTAAGTGGTTGTACGCATAGAGAAAGACACAGACGAAACGTCCACGCAGGACCAGAATAATTCGAAACTTTAACTGAGTGTAATACTTTACAAAGGGCTCCTGTGAAAACAAAAAGTATCAAAGTGAGAAAGAAGAAAGTGCGTAAAATCGTGATAAAGAGAATGATAGGGAGTAGGAAATCGAGACTAGAACATGGAGTTTCGACTGTTCAGTTCGAAAAGCCGATCGGAGAACCTCATCGTTTCGGTAGGATGAAGAAGAGCGGAGATAGCGTTACGAGCTGGGAAATTGAACCAGCAACTCACCGTACACGGATTTCTCATTTCTTTATCGTATAGGCTTTACCTTTTCTTTTTCTTTTCTGTTACTTATCGAGACTTTGTTGCAAAAGTACGACGAGTATCCCAAGTTACCAAGAAAAAAAACCGTGTTAAATCACGAGGAAGAGCGGCGAAGGATTGTTGAAAGAAATGTTATACGTTCGGTGGTTTGGAAAATCACGTTTACAACTTGGTGAGGATCAGTTCCACGGTTCAAAATTTACCGCGGATTTTCCTTATTTTTATAATCTCGACTTTGAGACTTTTCTGTCTTCTAAAATATTAAAGATTCATTCCTCTGTTTCTTCCATCTAAACAGTAAATAATAAATAATGGAGAATAATTAATAAATAATGAACAATAAATGATAAATAATAATTAATATATAATGAATAATAAACTGCCGTTCGTTATTGATATGGAAAAGATCTTCAAAGTGCAATTGAATTAAATTTATCTTCTCATTAAAGAGGAATAGGTATACGTCATACATCGGAGAGATAAACTGCTTACATAACTGTATACGTACATGGGAGCCAACAACGAGATATTCTTCATCGTGCCATGCTCATAAAATAGTGAACGCATTCATTCGAGGTGTCCACAATGTCGATAAAACGTCGAATTCTGTGAAATGGTACTATACTAGCCAAACTATAAACACGCGATGCACAGAATGTTGAATTACAACTGGCGCGTGTCCTCTATTTTTTTTATAGGCTACTACGTACATACAATCGGTGTACACGATAGAAAATGGAATATTATTTATGTAAAATGTATTTTCGGTTGCGCACTATAACAAGTTGCCAACTATGTTCTTATTTACTTAACAACATTATTGACAGATCTTCGTAAAGGGTATACGTTTATCATGCACTATGTATCGGACACTCCAAGTTTCCGATGCAATGGAAATCACCTATTTCCTCTTGCGATGACTATACGTATCCTCTGTCCTAGACAAGTTCTTGTATCCATTCGCTTCTTGTCTTATTATTATTCTGAACATGCTGATGCACAGGGAATATTCGTCATTACAGTATAGAATGTCCTTCGCGAAGTCACAGGCGACTAGACAGAATTTAAATTTTCTCCCGCTCGTGTTACATACACGTACGCGATACCTACTCGCGCTATTCGTGGAAATTGTTCACGTCAAAGTGTTGTTTCCTCAAGTTTTCAAGGGATAACCATAAACACGAACCTGAAGATAGAACAACTGATATGTCGTCGGTGAAACGATGACGATGAAGTTAATAAAAAATTCAGCCATATTCGAAGTACACGTTAGATTGTAATGAAATTTCGTGTCTGCATAGGAAGTGCCGTTCGAACTATCTCAAAGTTTATTTTAAGAGGATAATTTTATATTCAATTTAGTTTCACCAAATATTATATATTGAAGAAGATACAGAGGGGATTTCAAATAGATAAATACATTTTTTAACGCCATTATATACACAATCGATTGTAAATTGGAGTATTGACAGAAAAGATAAGGGAGAAAGAGGGCGTTGAGAATCGAAGAGCAGAAATCTCGAGTTCGATGCCCCGGATAATCCGAAAATTCGTCCAATTTATGAGCCGCTGGTTGCCTGGCAGCAACGACGATTTCTCCCGCTATCTCACTTGGCGGTATATACAGCAGCTGACTCGTTCTCGCAAAGAGTCTCGCCTCGAGCTTTTCTGTCGATAACTCGGTGGGAGAATCCGGCGTCGTGTTCCTCACCTACTCGTTCTCACCCATTCCTATTTTCCATCCTCCATAGCCAGCCCGTCTTTCCATTTAATTTCAATTTCCTCGTGCACACTCGCCTATACCAGCAGCTAGGACAAGTATGTACGTAGAAGCACCATTACCTACGTCGCAGTGGACCATTATCCCTTCCATTGAGTTTTCGACCTGACCAACTTCAAACGCCGTGTCCGGAGTCCGGAGATTCGTAGACGGATGGTCTATTACGCTCATCGATTTCACGTAGTTGAATAACTCGTTGCTCTCAACAATATTCAGCTCTGACGTAGAATTATCGAATAGCGACTTTATGCTGTCATCGCGTGGATAGTGAGAAACGTACAATTGCTTCGAGTATCTGAAATACCCGTAACCCCTCTCGGCGCTTGTACAGCAAAGCTCGGTTCATCATTTCCTGTATCGAAGAAGCTTTACTGAAATATTCATACCGCAAACTGGCCCAATAGTGAGCAACGAGAGAGTACACGCGAGTATCGTAGTTACCGCAACTTGTATCGTTAATTATAGAACCAGTCGCGCACTGTGCCGACTCGTCCATGATTCTACACTTTCACGCATAGCGAATAGTAATCGCGAACTAGAGAGATAACTTTCTGGATGCAGTCGTTTCAGCTCCGACTATTGTCTGCTACAGAACTGTCTGCGTGTCTCGTATGCTGATAAATCACGACGTTTGTTGACGATGTGAAGTATGAAAAGGGTAGCATCGGGATAAGTAGGATAATGGTGAAGCATGGTACGACATGTACGATAACGCAAATGAATGACGATGACATATTGACAACCGATGTCCACTTTAATGGGAAAATCAAAGTCCCGAGGGTTGAATCGTGATGGTGTCGAACTTTGCAGTGTACTACTAGGATTTGGAGCTTCCGCGGTATCAATAATCCCCTTTCCACGATTCCGCTCACTATGCACCGCATCTCTATAGTTATGTTGAACATCATGCATGTGAGCGTGCAGTCCAGCCAGCTCTCGTACCGCGTCCTCCTCTATCTCATGGTAGATTCCACAACTACTGCATATATCTGTTATATTCGGTTGGATTTGGTTCAAATGTAATCCGGACTCTCGTTCTCTGATTTCTCAGCGGCGGTCGCACGAACTTCCCACCCACCAACCCCGTTTGGCTGACATTACTACCGCTAGCCCAGCAAGTAGTATTGCTAGTGTGTCTGTATGCCCGATTCTGAAACCAAACGCCACATAAAGCGAGAGAACGAGCTAGCCGCAGTCCCGTCAGGAGGATAAACATGGCGTGCTGGCGAATGGTACATATGAATACGAATTGGGACAGCCATAAGTAGTAAAGTCACGATTTATCCGACAAGTACGTTCCATTTGACCATTCAAATGGTTTCGAGTATATCAATTTGTTACTTACTATTACTTTAGAACTGATAAAATATTAAACTTACTTAAAGATAATGTATATCTAAGTCTCGTTCGTGTCTCCATAGTTGCGTCAATCATTCATTGCACATCAGCTGTCACCACGCGATGATTACAATCAATTCCTATTTAGGAAGTATCGTCACATTTCTCAAAAATAATTAAATTGTTTGCTACAGATGAATTTATATTTGATAAAAGGGAAATATGATTACATCAAAGGGATATACGACGGACAAAGCATCTGTATAAGTACCACTTATGCATGATCTCCATGCTTCGTGCATTTATGGAAAATTATCGAGTCACGAATGCCTAAACTGCATGGAGGGGAGATTCACCTATCGCAGTTTTACTAATAGATTTACGGGTCTACGTGAACTTCACTGTATCTCTATCGACTAATCGCCATGTGGACATTTCACTTCCTCAAATGTCTCGTACGTTTCTGTCTGAAACATCTCATCAATTGAGGTCCCGTGTTCCAAACCCAATTTACTTCTGTTTACGATGTCGACCAAATAAAGCTCATGATCACAGCATGTAGCTTGCCAACACAATCTTATCTGCCTTGTGAAAGCTGTAAAACATAGACGACTGTACGCAATTGCGAAAGCAGATCCCGTTACCAACATGCATGGGACAGAAGAAGAGGAGAAATTCTCAAAGGATGCCGAGACCAACGGATGTTCATTGATCACGATTTTATTCCTCAATTTGAGACTAAATATTGGAGGAATAATTGGAGATTCGCATCCAGGATTTCTTTGTGCTTCTCGTTCACCCATACAAAACCCATAAACTGCTTATAATAACTGTAGAAGTATCATTGAGACTTTATTATTGTTTTTTCTTTCCAAGCAGAAATTTATTCAGACTGACTGATGTTATATCAGGGTCACGTCAGGTCCTTTAATCAGTAAGGGATGCCTGATCAGGCCCATAGCATTTTAGAATGAACTGGGCCAGATTGGATATCGATACATCTCGCCCGATCAGGCTTGCCGGATTGAAGCCCGGTTTGAGCCAGATATGACAATACGACAAGTGTATCTAAATATGTCGTTTTTTTATACTTACAATTAAATAAAAATAATTTCTCATTCACACAAAAGGTTACCCAAAAGGCTGGATTTTAAAGAAAACGTTGAGAACAAGAATACAGAAAGATATTATTCAAATGCAAGGAAATGGTTTACTCCTGACGCTCACATTATTTAAATACTCCTTGCCGAAAATATATCAAATATAAGATACTAGAATGAAGGAGAAAATGGCGTATGAGTTCGCCCTCATACACAAGTAATCAATAACATGCTGCCATCAAGGGCCACGTGCACTTGAACGCGTGATATGCATTGCGTTCATCAGTACCTTCGCCATGATCTGGATACCGGCTTTGTGCATCGTAATGGTGGCTGCTTTTTTAAACTATTTTGTGGATTCTACTATTACGCGCATTGAACAAGCTCTGTCTAGACTTTCAACCCGAATTTATCAACGTCTTATCAGTTTGTGATCTAACTTCGAATCAGTGCTACAAGTGCGATAGTTCGTTATCCACCTGATCTGGACCGGATAGACTAGTCGGATCAGAACTTGATATAATTGTATAATTTTTTTTATAATTATAATCTCGATATAATTTTATGCAAAGCCTTATCTGGACCGTTGCCCTATCCAGATGAAATTTCTGCTTGGGTTAACCGCTAAACGATATGAAGGTAGACTCGCTTTGAAAAATGTGCAATTCTTGTCATAAAACGCAACATCTAGCGCAGGGCGGCATACCCATAAACCGACTGAAATTGGATTTACATACGCTTCTACAAAAGCTCACGTAGCTTCCGAGTTTCATGCCACGAGTCTACAAACTGCGTGTATAGAGTCAAATTGCGTGAAACGCACAGAGGCTGAGAGCTGTGTGAACAAGTAATACTCGGGTAGCTATAGAGACGGGATATTGTCTCATATACCATACATGCACGTTAGATCATTCTACCACATTTTATGGATAATGCATTTTATTCTCCGCTACTTTTTTGTGTTATGTTATTGCATCGTACGCACGTGTACTGCGGATATGCTTTTATTAAACATGGAAGATTTACGATCGACCTCAAAGTCAATCGATTATTCGTCCTATACACGAATCTATGTAAATACGGGAAAAATCGTATGTAAAAAACCTTTATAATTTACATACGATACGTAAATATGAATAAGATGAAACAATTGTTGGCGTAATGTTAATGCAGTTGTAGAACATATTTTTTCGATTTATTAATATTGAATTAGAGATATCGCAGACCATTCTAAGCTTCAATATATTTACAACGAAGAAATAGCTCAACATTTATTTGAAACAATTAAATTCGTACTCATAGGCGAAAATTTAACAATGATACACATTAAATATTTTTCTGTTATTCCACCATGAAAGTCATTTAGTTGTATTTGCTCTCGCATTTACACATATTTCGCTTCGCCTTAAGTATCTAATATTTATACATTTGACGCGTTGATAAGTAAAACGCGACATGATACGCATAGAATTTTGTATAACATTTGAAATATTGCATAAATTATGCGCAACATATGCGTATAATGGGCAGATTTTCATAAACTCTGTATTTAACTAAAAATACAATTTTTATTCTCAATGAAATTGCATAATGTCTCGGTGCCACTGAATTGGTCGGCTTAAATTTCCTGATCAGGAATAAGTAGCCAGCTTTCTCATATTATGTCCGGATGTCAGAATTCCATTTCCTTTCGCTCGCGCGTACAACGACGCTAATTCCTTTTTCTCTTACGAAGGACCACACAGCACCCGCTTCATTTCCGTGCGATAAGCGGTGATAAAGGATAATTAAGCCTGTGAGCTGTGCAGTGGTAACGTCGGCTCCAGCTGCGCCATTCGTAGATATAAAACTACGAAGGTAAAAACCATGGTGAGAATAAAGTTCGCATCTCTGTTCGTGGGTTCGTGGTGTGAGTATTACAAGTCACACTGAGCTTCATGAGAAACGGATCCTCACGACGGCAACAGCGAAAACTGTTTTGTACTCCAACAGTTTCTTGCTACTTAAGTACGCGGTTACAAAGTTGTGTTTAAAAGACACTTGAATTATCATAAGAGAACGCCGGAATGTTTATTGAGTGCCACTTTTGGTTTAAAAGCACATTTCCCTGCCACGCGTTTACTTAAATAGGGGTTTATCTGGAACAGTGTACTTATTCACTTCAATACTTTACAAAGATCCGAGTAAAATTATTAAAAATGTCTACGGTTGACCCACGGTCGATCAACGAATAAGGTCAACACACTGGCAAAGTCGTAGACTTACGGTTTGCTCGTAGTAAGTTCATTTGCCATGATGTAGGTAGGTTTTCTCTGAATTTTTTGTAGACAGGTGCGTGTGATTATGTAGACTTCTTTATCTGTTTTAATTATTAAAGTTTACATACCGATAAAGTCTGCCGGACGACAGGGCCGCAGACTGAATCCTCAGAACAAAATCGCTTATGAATAAAATCTCTCCGGACAAAACACCTAATTAACTAAATTCCAAATATAATCCAAAACCAAAAATTATTAGGGTTAAAAAAACGGAATAAAGAGAAAATGTGAAAATCCTAATGCAACTATCAAACCTAGTGAACTTCAAGAAGCTAAAGGACCTAAAAAAACGGGAAAATCTTGTCAGTTGAGATTCTTTTTAAGGAAATTACAGGGATCTACCGTCGATAATTATGTTAAATATACAGATTAAATAGATTTCGATCCGGAGATATTCCTAATTCGTAAGATTAAATATTGAAAAGTTTGACACGGTCCCTCGCCTATCAGCATTCATTGTATATTGTATAATTGCAAAGCCGGAGGCTGTGTATTTAGTATTACATGTTCGAAACTCCATGTCTGTAGCTGGCTTCCCCTGCAACAGCATGGAAATAATGAGGGACACAGTGGAACTGGTACCGTTCTGTTCCGGATCCTCTAATCTGCCTCGACCCCGTGAGCTTAGCCAGCTGGGCGCTCCTCCATAGCTGAAAGCTCTGGTGAATTTGATCAAGCAGTAATATGGTACAACCCGGCCGTTTCAAGCTGTTAGGCGGAGAGTTCGCCTTGTTAGAGACCACTATGACTCTCTAAGTACAGCCTGTACAATCTATCTATATCGATACCGCATACGTACTACGTTGGCATGCTTTTCTCATTGTTCCTAGTTTCCTATGATCCACAATCCTGTCTTAGCAAATCCCACGATTCTAAAGGGGCGTGAGACATCACAAGTTTCCTATACACTGCAAACGCTGACCTGCTCTAACTTTCCTCTTCTCTCGCCGATATTCCCACAACCGTGAATACAGCACTTTGTCTTTTCGACTGTTTCGCGTGTGAACATTATTGCTGTGCTTATAGTTTAAACTTATTGTTCAAACACTCTATACACAAATTAAACTCTCTTAAGGTAATCCTGTCGTGGTGGCTCAGTCCATAGGATTTATATTTAATAATTGTATGCCATGCTTAATATATTATTTATTCTCCCTACAAAAATTCAGGATCGGTAATTGATCTAATTAGAGAGTAAAAAATGATTGAAGGTAGGTCTTTTTCGTGACGGAATCCCAAGGTGACGTAGGAAAACCGAATTTCCGGTCGCTACAAAAATATACAATATATATATGTTGCTAAATAACAATCGAGACATACTACGCGAAACGTTGAAATAATTATTTAGTCATTTTTTCAATTATATGCAAACATTCAATTAATGATTTAACATGGAATTATTAATTCATTGAAAATTATTATTTCTACGGATGTGGAAAATAGAAATGAGTATAGATATTAAGCGTAAGCGGTGGTATGACTAGCCTGCAGCGACAGGATTACCTTAATATATATTTGTATACATGTTTTCATGTGTATTCGAGTTTTGACTGAAATAATATACGAGAATGTGCTGAAAATCTCTATTTCATTACAACGTACATCGATGAAACTAGGCTCTGGCATCTCAATCGAGTCTTCCTAAAGTAACATATTTTGTACTAAAACTAAAAGCTTCTATAACGTTTATAAAATAAACAATTTTGTTGGTGACAATTGAACGGAGGGCTTTCGAAGCTTTGAAATACCGAGACGTTATTTTAGCTTCATTGCGCAAGGTAATTCGACAGATGCCGAGCGTCGCGGGAGGTACGACCGAAGCAACGTCGCGTAAGTAGACTGAAATGCGAAAATCGTGCTTTCAACATACGACATACGGTGGGCCTGGCAGTAGCTGGTAAAAGCATCCTCGAATTCCTGACGCCGGTAGTGGTAGTGCGCGACATTCTACGACCATCGACTGCCTTACTCACTCGTATGTTTGGCGTCGAATCTTATAGTGTGCGAGTGTAAATTCACTGTACTGGCTGGAGGGATATCTGCCGGTCGTGTGAGCAAAGAGGTTCGCAAACCAAGGAGGTCATAGTGTATGTAACGTAACTAAGCTGAAATTCAGAGTTTCGGCAGAGATCTGAAAAGTCTCGTTGAATCTACTATACCCTAGCAACGAGGAACATAGCAGAAACGTAGAAGCAGCGATGGTAGTAGTAGAGGCAGAAGCGGCAGCAACAGCAGCGAGGGAGTCATCCACCCTTATGTTTTACGATGCCTGCATACTTACCTCGTGTAGGACTTTCGAAATGGCTGCCCAGGGTGGATGACGAGAGTGAGAATAGAGAGAGAGAGAGAGATAGAGGTTTGCCGGCCGAGCTCGCAACGGTTTGAAGCAGGAGAAAAGGGAGTGCGGGCGATGTAAGACAAGGGTAGAGGAGCAGGAGGAATATCAGGAGGACGAGCGAAGCGTGGGAGTAGAGAGCTGAGAGGTGAAGATATCGCGAGCGCTCGACGTTGTTGGCCAAGAAGCTGAGGGAAGAAGAGGGAGTGCGAAAAAATTGCCTTTGCCGGATAAAGTTACGTTTTTCCCGTTGGGGTCCGACGAGCCAAGGCGAGCCAAAGAACGCCCGGGCCTGCACCTTTTGCCCTGAGCGTGGTATACATGTCTATGTATGTGCACGCTCCGGATAAATTTATGTCGCAAGTTTTACCCAGAGAGAACGAAATGCAAGAAAATCCGGGTTGTATATAGATCGAGGGTGCTGCTACCAGCTAAGCCAGTAGGGGAGATAGTTTATCCTCCAAGGTAGACGACCGAGAGCCGCTTATGACCTCGGTACGTGTGAACCTTGACTGTACGTGTGTGCGTCTCTCGTTGTGTGCTTTCTTGCGTTTCGGCACTTTTCCAACTTTTAGTTTTTGAATCACCGATCTTTGGACGAAGGTCAGCAATCGACTTTTGAGGTTTTCTCGTAGGTTGGCAATAGAAAAAGAAAAGTCGAGTTTGGAGAAACTTACGTCATGGACTTGCACAAATTTCAATAATTTCGAAATCATACGGCCATTTACACATTCCGTGGATTGCACAGCGTTAAATAATTTACTTTAAGATATGTATTTTCTATGGTATCGCGACTTATTAACGACTACGCCACCGAAATACGTCCACGTACACACACCTTGCCAGAGTAGGAGCTGTTACCGAGCTATACTTCTCTACCTGACTACCAACCTCTGTAATATTCAGAATACCCGAGGGATCTTAAAATGGTGACTCGAACGAGAAGCACAATCGTGGGAGACGCTCCGTGCAGAGATAGTAAAATTGAATAACCAGCGGAGGTCGCGTACCTGGAACAAGAGACAAAGCTTGGGTGTCCCGGAGGAGAGTGAGAAATTCTACGTTTTATCTATTCCGCGCAGCTACTCTTGTGTAGAAAAGTCAAGTTGAAGATGGTAGTGCGAACCGATCGAGAATGGCTCCAAGTATGCGTCGACATTGGTCGATGAACCGAATCGGCAGTGACTCGCAGTAGAATTGGCGCGTAAACAGTCAGCCGAGTATCAACTTTCCAGGGGCCGACTTCTCCGCAGTCAGGATTAGAACCGAGGCAACCGGTCAACAACAACAATAAGCATTGAGCAAACGGTGTACCTTTGTTCGCGTAATTAACGGAGACTTGGGAGATTGTTAATCGCGTGCGAGAACTTGATGGCGCGATGATCTCGTTCTCACCCAACTCGTTCTTCCCGTTCCTCCGCCCTTCGTACACCAGTGAAAAAGAACGTTCACAGGGCAATAGGTGATTTTGATAAAGGGGCGTTAATTGTTGCCATCAGGTCGATTATTGTTGCTACCGAAGCGAGTAATCTGTTTACACAATGCTATGCTACAACGCTTGGCCGGAAACAAGAGACGTTTCCGTGAGTGTGCGTGCGTGCGTGCGTACGTGCGTGTGCGTGTGCGTGCGCGCGCGCGCGCGCGCGCGTGTGTGTGTGTGTGTGTGTGTGTGTGTGTGTGTGTGCGCGCGCGCGCTTTGTTCCATCTGCAGACCTCTATGCGGATAGCTCTGGAGATGAGCATCGGAGCATGTGAAGTCGGACGCGTACAACTGGACCAAGGAAACGACGCTGGGAAGGTTAAGGTGCAAAGCGCGTACCTCACGTTTTTGACTTCCCGAGATGATTTTACATATTCATGCAGCTACGGAGCAAAAGGTCTAACGCGCGCCTCTCATCCTCTCGCATTCGTTGACGTTCTCCGTTCGCTCTGTACTATATAGCAGCTTGATCTCCCGCTTGCCTTCTCGATCGCGCACCCCTTTAAAAATTATGCAATCCCGATAAACGTAACTGTAGCATCGAGGGGCAAGGAACTCACTTACGATTGATCGGATGCTCGTGAATGTTCACGCCTCTAGGATCGTACGATGGCCAGTGAAAATAAGATGTGGGAGGATGGAACGAGGTTTCAGAGACGCAATCCCCGTGAGAAGAAATGGAAGAGTAAACGACTGTAGTGATGGTGCGAGAAGTCACCCCAAGTGCTATGAAGTAAACTAATGCAGAATGACCAACGGCAGCGGACCGAAGGTAGATAGTTAATTTCTGTATAATCCGTGATATTTATTAGCAATTATAAATTTTTACGCAACAACAGTATAAAGTTCATTGCACAGCACTTGAATCAATCTTATTATTCTTTATAGTAGTCGCATCAACAGTTGTCAGGTACATCAACTATTCGTTCGTTTTTTTTGTCTTGTCCTGAATTTAACAGAATCACGAGATGTTTTTTGTGATTGAGCAGAATGACTCTTCCGCTTTTCTGGGATTGAGATAAGGATGCAATAGTCTATTAAACGAAGCTCACCATGACCAACCGGGTGTTATTTCTCCCTTATTTCATCGTCGAATGTAATTGGTCGTTACTTTAATGGGGTGGTCAATTTATTGAGATAATCCGACAATAAAGTCTGCCCGACGCTGCTATTCGATAAGGCACTCCCTGGCCGTTTCTACCCTTGCGCACCACACGTGCCTTATATCAACTCTCTTAAAGAAGATGAGTCAGCAGGCCGGCGGGTACTTTTCTTCTTCATATCTAAGGTCTCTAATGAAACTCTTGTGATTAATTTTATTCTTAAGTATTATGTTTGACCGTCATTTTCATTGTAACATATAAAACGGAATGATAAATACAACGTACACACTGAAAATATGTTTATAAATAAATTACGAAGGACTGAAGAGATATCTTATTGCCAAATTGGGTAAAAAGTTTATCGTCAAGTGGAAAATCACCTTACGGAATGTTATTAATTTACTCCATCGTCATATGTGCATATAACTGCTCGTCATATGTAGATACAGACTTGGACGTAGTAGATTACTCAAAAACTACGAGGGCTATTTGAAAAGTTTCGGGCCTTTTTAAGAAAAACACATATTTTGAAGCAAAACAAAATTTATTTCTCGATACATTTGGTCCAACGTTGCTTCCATCCTTTTAAACCGTCAGAAAAAAATTGATTGTCTAAGCCTGAGAAATACTAGTTTACAGCGTTTCCCACCTCAGCATTTGACTTATATTTTTTTCCCCCGAGAAATTTTTTCAAATTAGGAAGCAGGAAAAAGTCGCTGGGAGCTAGATCTGTCGAATAGGGTTGGTGCGGAAGCAATTCAAACTTTAGTTCGTTCAATTTTGACATTGCGACCATGTACGTGCGAACCCGAGCGTTATCCTGGTGAAACAAGATTTTTTTCTTGGCCAAATGCGGACGTTTTTTCTTAATTGTGGCCTTCAATTTATCCAGCAATGCAGCGTAGTACCATCCGTTGATTGTTTCACCCTTTGCAAGGTAATCGTTAAGAATTATTCCACGGCTATCTAAAAAAAAAAACTGTTGCCATCACTTTTCCTGCAGAGAGAACGATCTTTGCATTCTTCGGAGTTGGTTCCCCCATCGCAATCCACTGCATTGACTGTTGTTCGGTCTCCGGCGTATGTTGGGTACCCATGTTTCATCGACGGTTATCTTTCGCCGCAAAAATTCCACCGGATTTTTTTTTATACAGGCTCAGAGACTCGCGCGACATGTCCGTTCGTATGCGCTTTTGGTCGATCGTCTACAAGCGCGGCACCCAGCGCGCGGATAATTTTCTCATATCCAAATCTTGATGTAAAATCTTGTGCACCCGTTCGGATGATATCCCACAAGCCTGGGCAATATCCTTAACGGTCAATCGACGATCTTCCATCACAGTTTGATGCACTTAATCGACCATTTCGTCAGTTGTAACGAGTTTCGGGCGCCCGGAATATTCCTCGTCTAAAATGCTCGTACGACCACGTTTGTAATCGGCCACCCAATATTTGACCATTGTAAATGAAGGGTAAACTTCACCGTATACAGAGTCTGACTCATCTTATATTTCCTGAGTCTTTTTCCCTTTCAAATGAATGAATTTGGTCACTGCGCGATAAGCAATTTTCTCCATTGTTGACAGACAATGTCAGCTGACAACTTTGGAAGAGTGCCATAGACAAAGTAATGATCGAAATGACTTGAATTTTTACGGTTTACATATGTCAAGGCCATCTATCGAACGGCGAAAGATTTGTTTTTCTACATTTACTTTATGTCGATGAGGCCGGAGACTTTTCAAATGGCCCTCGTATATTTAAATGAAAGTGAGAAATTAATTCTAACAGAAGGGCGAGAGGGGAGAGTAATACGTTTTATCTCAAAACTGTCCATTCGAGGTTAACCTCCATTTTTCCATGTTTTCCCATTTATTAACGAAAAGGAAAAAAAAGCCAGCGCTTTTTCTTTTCACGTTAAAGCACCGCAGGGTGCGGTTGATGCAGCCAATGTGGCGAAACGCGTTTATTCTCGTCTCTTGTGGTGGTTTCCCCATCGAACCTGTGTTTGACGTGAATCGCTGTGTTCATTTTCTCTCACGGTAGCAACGAGAAAGTGGAATACCGAGGAAGAGCGAATGAGTATATGCTGCGTTGAGACATTTTATTTTCCGAGCCCCACATCCTTCGTACACAGATCGACGACCTCGCACTATAAAATTACATATAACGTTCACTGCACACTGCGTGCCAGAATAAGAGCAGCGAGTGGGATATTATTTTTTTAAATGTCCATTGGAGGTGACAATTGAATCTTACAGCCAGCAGAGATATTAAAAAAATCTATATAAGCACGAACCACCGTCGCGTACTTAAGTAGACAGCGGAGTACATTGGCTGCTGTACGGCAAAACAGCAATTGTACTAATTGAATTGAATTATAACTCTTTTTTATCGCTTCTTTGATCGTTACTACTTCATGCTTTTTCACCTTCGCTGTATAACGAATCAGCTCTATACTTTTTCTTCGCTACTCTCGCGCTGCTCTGATAAAAAACACCGTCATAAACGTAGGTAAAAATGTTATTTTACCCTCGAGGTTCGTTAGGAAGCAGCATTGGCGATACCAAGGGGTTGCGAAAAGAACTATTAAAATCGAAGCACAACGTAAAGCTCTTTTGTAAAGATAATACATAAACAGTCGAGGCAGTCTTGATATTTAATCATTGACTACTCCACGAAGAACGAACAGATTTTTGGTTGAAGCAATCCCACTTTGATGATAGATAATTTTCTCCGTTAATCAATTTGTTCTTGTACACATTTAAAAATAAAACGTTGTGTACATAAAAAAACGCGCTTGCTACTTTGTTCGATAGATTTATTTATGCGAATCTCACGACACTGACAATGAGAAGAGCCTGATAATGTCGACTTTCACTTTCTAGATTGCCTGAAATGTTTGTTTCTTTGATTTATCTAATCGTTAGTAACGTGGATTCTTAAATCCAACTATACTAGATATCGAGAAAAAAAATCATATAAAGTTTCGTTAGACATGTTTTGTAAATCTCTGAGAAACTCTCGATACGCATGATGTGTCTACGCACGCTGGCGCCATTAGAAAAAGAGTATGTTTATCCAGAGGAACATTGGACTGTCCACCGATGTATCGATTAACGCTTACATTGGTAGCCCTGGTTTCCTAAAAACGTCTCGGACGTCTCATTGGTGGCCTCATTTCTACTTGAAGTCCTATAGGTAACGAAAGATATGGCTAGCTTCAAGGGTAGGCTAGAAAAGTCGGCGGTGCCGGTGGCGACGACGTTGATAGTGGGAAGAGGTGCGCACGCTCGGCACAACTCGGCCGTTTTTTAATTAGCAAAGTGGCAAGGAAATGACGGTACTGGCTTTCGAGGTCGGCTCGCCCGCTGTTTGTTGCTACTGCCGTGTTGCCTAAGCTGAATGCAACATATCCTCGGTATTGTGTCCCACGCGCGAGTGAAAAAGAAAAGAACTAGGTATTTTCACAGCAGCACGATACACTGTACCTACAGGTCCGGTTACGCGAGCGTACGATTTTTTTTTCTTCCCGAACGCGCACCACGTATTTGCGCTAGGTCCGCCCCTTATTCTGCGCCTATTGCAATTCTGTTTTTTTCCTTTGGTTTCGGAGCCTCGATTTTCCGAACACGAGTTATTCTGCACAATGGAGCAAGTCTATTCTTCCCTTCTTCTCTTTTTCCTGCAGAGCTCTCTCTGATTAATGCATAAACCAAAACAAAATAACACGTTCCACGTCCCGGCTATACGTATCCCTCATGTTCATAAACTCTAAAATGAACGGGTCTATGGATTTCTTATAGCGCTTGATAACGAAACAACCTGATTCTCTCTGCATGCTACTATATCATTTTGGGAAAAGCCCCTCGTTCGAACTGCGAGACATCAATGCATTATTATAGCCAGTTCACTGATGATTTTTTTCTTGTTACATTCGCATCTACTATGATTCGGCCATACAAATAGACGTAGCCAATCTGACTAACAGCCACCACATTCATATTCGATTACATCAATACGGTACGTACACATATTTTCAACGAGATGTATTTACTCTGGTAAATTTACCCAGATATTAATATACTATCCGTAGAGATTAATTTGACGGAACCCTTGTGTCCATAATTGCCGTATACGTCCGCCATACGATATCCACTATTGTAATACGCTACACTAACGTGATAACAGTTTGCACACGAGTGTATGCATCTACGTCGAGTCTTTGACTTAGAAATTAATAAGGTTATCAGCCTGTTCCATTGTTCGTTCGTTCCCCCTTCTCACTCGTACACCATTAGAATTCCCCGAAATGAGCCGAGAATTATGGCGCACCATTTGTTGGGTATTCTCATTCCCAGACTCGGTGTTAAACAGACCGCGTACGATGAAAATTGGGTAGGATGCCGACATGCGAAATCCCCGTAACGTATTTCTATCTACAGCCACTCCACTTCCAATCTACTAACACTGATCGATGCTGCGAACGATGGTCCGCTGCTGTACTATGGCGAACCGTATTTTATAACCTCTTAGGATACAAGAGACAAGAGAATTCTAGTACGCTACGTACTCTGTACACATTATATATTATTCTCCAAGTACGATACAGGTATTGATATGCGTATGCGATTTGTATTTAGAGTATCAATAACCGAGAAGATTATATTGTAACGACCGAAAAACTGCTATCGTCGTGAACTTTCATTCCCGAAAAATGATTTTTCTTTAGAAAATATCTTTTTATTTTTTATAAGTCGATATTGAGGATACGTGGTCAAAAAATTATTATTTTTTAATAATAATTGGTCTCAGCAGTTGAGTCTAACGGACGTTAATGAGGGAAGAGCATGAGTCAACGATTTGGAGTTAATGTAAAACCCTAATTGCATCGAACTTTCGAACCATGCTCTTCGATGTTCCTCCGAAACGTCAAAATGCAGTTCTGAGCTTTAACGCTCGATGCAGCGATTAGCGCAACTCGGTAGCGTATCGCGCTCCAACCCGAGCATTTCTATAAGCGGATCCAATCGTCCTGTACGCAGAAGGCACAATTGCGTTGGCACCTTACATTCTATAGTTGCAGAAAATTCGTAACGTTATATAGAGTACCAATCAGACATTGCTGAAGCCCTTTTAAGGGAGTCGACACCTCCATACTTACACAGATGTGCTGCTTGTTTTTCACTCCATCGTGAGCGCCGTAATAGTTTTATCTCTTTCGTACTCATGGAGAATTCGCCTCCTCTTAAGAGCCGTGCTTGCTCCAACAGGGCATTGACAGTGATTGTTTCCCGTCGTATGTAAAGGTACAGATTTTTTACTCGAGTTACGGATCATATACATTTATAAGAAATATAAAACATCACCATCGCAAGAACATTGATGAAAAATAATATTTTTACAGCCGTCATAAAAGTGTCCTTTGACTTTGAAAATTCTATCGCACGAAGCAATCCTAGTACGTTCAGTAATAAACGTTTTTTTAAATTTCTCTACTTTATTTGACTAATTACGCGCTTCGGTGGTGAGTATTGGTTTTGGTAAAAGTTGTATTATAGTGGCATATAACTCTGGATTTCGCGAGTACGTAGTTTGCGTCGCTCGTCAATTCGAACACTGCAGGCTACTTGCTAGTCCGTAAAATTCCCGGCCACGAGTTTTAACGAGATTCCTGTTTTGTCGTTATTCCCGAGTGAATAGAATTTCAGGAGAAGAAAAGGAACTTTAACGACGACAAAAATTTATCAAATTATTTAACATATTTTAATGAAACCAATATATCGATATTACGATTGACCGCACGGAATATTCCATTTGATTAATTAAATTAACGAAGATCATTGCAGCTCGTAATTAACGAGCGAAGCGAATCAACAGCGGTTTAACTCCATTTGTAATTTTCCTACAGGTTACTTAACGATCATGAAAAAAATAGAATAATTATTGGAGTGTAAAATCAATGGAAAAAGGCAGAGATACGGGTAAATAAAAAAAAATTATAATTGTTATTTAATATCCAGATAGAAACTGGCTGAGAGTAAAGATTAGTTCATCGAACGGAATAGCAGCGTGAAGGAAGAGGATCCAAATCCTTGTTCAATTTTGTCACAGGGCTCATAGAGCCCTTCGTCTCATATTTCTGTCGTGGGCCATCTCTGTTTCTGCACGTAGACCCATTGTTATCGTTTTGATCTGCAGGAAAAAAAATGTTGGACCTCGCTAGTGATACGACTGTGCGGTTGGTGCGCTTTAAAAAATTTTTAGTACATCTACGGCATCACTCGGATCCTTTGACGATGGCAGCAAAGAAAGTGGGTCAGAGCGCCATTATCGCTTTTCGCACCCGACGTACGTATACCTACATACTGTGGATACATATAACGATATATGTACTGTTATACACTAAATTCACGCTTTAGCACGTTGCAATGTACCGATATCGTGTTGTTACTATACACACAAAGTAGGTTCGTGCACCGCTCCAACGATCAACGCTAACTCACGCCAACGGCATACTCGACGATAGTCAGAACTTATATAACGCATGTTCAAATACCGTTTCAGAGAGGGGAGGGGGGGTTTGCAGTCAACGTACGTGCAGATATTATATGTATAATGTGTAATAAATGCGTACTATATACACATGTTTTTACCGATTTAAGTAGATATTTCACTGCAGTGGTAACCCACGCCGCTGCAGCTCGAATGTGCCAATGTGCCCATCAGCGTAAACAAAGCTCGAATATTACATTCCGTAAACAAACTTTGAATATTACTATATAACGGAAGATAAATGTCAGATAAAAATATAATATATAATCTCAAGGTATAACAAGACGATTCACGTGCAGACACAGGGGAGACCGAAGCAGGTCGCGTCAATATTTACTTCAGAATAAACATTTTTTTTTTCAAAATGATAGATATCGATGAAACTAATTCGTTCTGATTGCATCATCTTTTAGCTATTATATAAGAGGTCTTTGTGGGGTTAGGGGATTGATCCAAAGTCGGTAAATTAGCCCGACCTAACCCTTTGCGGATCAAGTTAGGTTGGGCTCGGGTTGAGTTGGATCAGAATAAAACTATCTCAAAATATCAAGAATATATTTAGAGAGTTTATCGGAAATTATATGTTTATTATAATTCTTTTATAATAATTTTTCTTTCTCGTAGAAGAAGCTGTGTTCTCGTGGAAATAGTTTTTCTCAAGAAAAAAATTGAGCGGGAGCGCACACGTCTGTATGAGTGTGTGCGTGTGATATGTGCTTGCAAAATTGTAGTACATGAAAAAATCTCGAGAATGGATTACGCGATCATCCTGAAACTTTGCACACGGGTCGGGTGGCAACTCCCGCCATTTTCTGCCATTTTTACCAAAATCGCTAACGGAGTCTCATTTAATAATTGTTTGAATTATTTGGAAAAAATCCATTTTTACTCAAACTTTTGTAAATTTTCATCTATCAATCTGAAATTTGGTATACAAATTGGCTAGGGGACAAGAATAGTTGGTTTTGAATTTAGTGCGAATCGATAGGTTTAAACTTGATGAAATTTGCAATTTTACTTTATTTCCAATTTTATTGAAAATTTTAATAACACTTCCTCTATGAGGAAGTTAGAATTAAGGAGACCATTACCCGTAGATTCTGTGGATTGGCAAGTTTCACGAGGAGCAACGTGCAAAATTGAAATATGCACGTTTTTTTTTTTAAGGAGAAAGCTTTCGAAACAGTAAAAATATTTTCTTTGAACATACAAATATCAGAATACGTACTCCAAATAATAGAAACAATCATGCTCAGGAAAAATGTCTGGCGCGCATGCGTGCTTACGATAGTGCGCGTGTGTGGGTGAGCGCGTGCATACTTGGACACTTTAACCAAAAAAAAAAAAAACGTTTCGGAACGTCCCTGACATGGAAATCTTAAAACATAAATCCTTCACGAAAACAAAGATTCCTCCAAGAGGAATAAAAACGTTGAACTAGCGTACAGCGGAGTGGAGAAACGATTACTTCCGTATCTTTTAATCGGCAAAACTTCATAAATTAACTCCGGATTTCTCCTGTAGTATGGTTAGATTATGATGCAATATTTAAATTTTACAGTGACAATAGACAAAGAAAAATAATATCTTACGTAGATATTAATATTATTTATGTTCGTAAACATAATTTCGAAATATTATAAATTAAATTGCTATCGTAATAAAAATAATACAGTTGACGATAAGGTTATTTTCGCTAATCAGCAGCTGTAGCGCAGATGTCGCAGAGTATGGTTTATCGATCCAAGTGCAATTATCGTGCATTCACTAATTGTATCGCAGATACAACATAATTTTGATTGAAGTCTAGAACAGGCGTCATAAACGCGAGCGTAATTTTTTGTTTTGCGATTTTTCCTAAAGGTTTTTTTCAAGCTAGCGGTTACATATCGAGGCGCACCGCATTTCCATTTCCCTGTTTCTTTTTTTTCACTTCGTTGCTACAGCACCTTACTTGAAAGATTACAATTGACGGGAGAAATCGTCAAATACCTCTACGGCATAGGTTCGAGCGAATCGATACCCGATATGCCAGTCGTCGATACTATGCGAAATTTTTCGCCTTGTATGGCTGCAAATTGAGTGTACCAAGGATTAAATTGTAAGTATTAAAACGAGTTTCTCAGTCAAAAAGCTTTCAGGGGTCTATACTTGATGACAGTTGCGTGAAACGTTCTAAAAACATAGCATTAAAAAAGTTTATTATTTATTTCCAACATTCGTTGATTGTAATGTTACTGAAATGCTCTCCAGGTCTCCTACATTACATTTCACATTTAGATATCATGTTCGTTATTCATGTTCTGTGATACTGAATGTCTGAGGAGATTCTATTCAGATTGCGCTGTTAAACGAAGCTACGTCCACACAGATGGATTTTATATAGAAAGATTATATATTCGCAAAAAAATGGTAAACTACCTTTCTAGAAATTCTGCTGGTTTATCGTTCAGAAAAAAATAATTAATATTGGATTAAAATAAATATATTTGATGTATATTAATAAATCTAATAAATATTTTCTTAATCTTTTCAAAGAATGAGTTTTTTGTCTGTTTTTTTTTTCTCTTATTAAATATACATCCATTCAAGTGGACATCACGAAAATACTGAAATCTCCATCGTCAGCAATCAGTGAAGCCACTTTCGAGCTCTAATGGTGTATTTTGATCTTTGTTAGCTATCTCGTCTGTACGTACAGCTTTGATGCCAGATTATATTATCGATTAAATGTCCTCGGCAATGGGCATACGACATATTCGGGTACGAACTCGCGAAATATAATTGAATTCCAGTAGCATTTGATCCATGAGATAAAGGGACGTGACACCGTGAATTGCGAGAGATTTGCATCAACTCCATCGTCACAGGCAGAGAAGCGCACGACAAACATTTCTAACTCCGTACTGCCAAGATGAGATTTATACGTTTAACTGTCATCTGCTGGTGGGGCAGATATTTCGCAGTCCTTTAGTTTCTCCGCGAAGGCTAATAATCCCTTAACAAAATTTAGTAAACCAATAATGTGTAGTATGACGAAACAGGTTTTTAGCTATATCTTCTTGAGATCAAATATAAACTTGCAGAGAAAAAAAAAGAATTTTACAGAGCTTGTACCTATCGAACTAGAACAAAATATTGAACGAAGTATGTCTGCCGTTCTAATATAGCAGTCATACAAACAGAGATACAAGCAGATGAGTACAAACTGAATTACTACATTGCATAGTATTCGATCACACAAGAAAAACAAATTATTTTTACCCCCGACCGATAGGGAGGCAAAAGAGGGTGTTAAACTATTAAAAATCCGATGTGAGAAGTGAATCCAACGCGTTGTTTATGTGAGTCTACACAGATGATCGTGTCAATGGCCGGTATCCCGTAGCTGGTGTTAATTTGAATTATAACCTCAAAGTATTCAACATATTTTGATGGAAAATAGGTTGACAAAATTCAGTGACATTTTTTCATTTTATTCGTGCCATAATCGTGCATTGATTACTCACAATTTATTGATCTCGATCTACTCACCTCGAGCATAAATGTGCTAAAAGTTTTGAAGTAAGAGTTAAATATTACACGTTCATTTGTGCGAATTTAACACTGTGAAAAGTGTTACTATCAATAATAAATGAACGCTAGTGAAATGCCCACACCGATCGCCTTCAACACGTTGAGTTTTTAAATATGTATGCATTTCACGGTAATCATCTGATTAGGGAAAATTTCCTTGTTATTGATATTCTTGGAAACAGTGAAAATTTACTTAAGGTAGTCATTTCATAAGAATTATTGATTGGTACAGATGTCTCAATTTGTTATATACTAAATATACAGTAATAAAGGACATGTGTACGAAAAATACAGGTGAGGTTACCTGAATTTTACAAGAAACAAGTGCTGTTACAAGTCAAAAGGTTTAATGTAGTACTCTTATTGGTAAATCTCAATAGCCTTGCTTTTAACGAACAATATATGATAACTGAATGCCTATACAACCAATATCCTAAAATATACCTTGAAATTTTCAAATTTCATAAATATACCTGGATAAAAAGAGCTTACCGAATACACTGAAAGAATAAAATAGATGAGGAAACTGACAGATTGATTCCGACAACCAATCAGAATAATTAGCATAGCGCCAACTACACGGTTGATTCGAGAAACTACGATGTCGTTGGTAAAATATCGGTAGTAACGGTAACCAACCAAGGTGGCGTCCTCACTTTACCGGTTGGTCAGTGCGATCCATCGATTCAGCGTAATACGAAAAAAAATCAGGTTGATACGGACATTTATATTTATTTACAGTGGCGACGACCGGCGCGTACTTTGAGCGATGCTTCGATAGACGAAGGTCATCTATTTACAATGTTTCACTGTATATTTACAATTAATTCAATACATTTAACTTTTATTCGTTGCAAGCTCTCGTCCATCCACAACCACCTGTCACTTCGAACAATAGCGTCGTTTGCCTTTGCGCAAAGTTTTACTCGTCGCACGTATAAACCGGTTGGTTATAGAAGGAAAACGATTGTCAATGGGAACCAACTCATAGATTCCCGGTGCTATCCAAATGCTCGTTACAGTCGACGTTAGTTCCACCACCTAACGGCTCGTGGTGACGACAGCACTGTGATTGGTTACAGGAATCGTGTCGTTGGTCTTCGGTACTATTTGTCGCTAACCAATCGAAAATAGTTGGAAATACTGTTTCGATTTGGATTCCGTAACTGATTCACGACACAGCAAGATGCTGGATATGATTATCGTAACTGCTTTTTTTCCGTGTTTCTTCCTCTGATATCTTAGGTTAAATAGATAATTGATCCGATCCATTGTATAGATTATCCTGTGGATGGCTTTTGAAATATAATTCGTCAAACTTTGGGGGTAACCGTTGGGTTCAAACCCATACAGTATGATATTTTCATAATATTTTACAAATTTGTAAATAGTTCAATATGATTCATTTATGCATAGAAAGTCATATTTCATATTGTCATAATTAATTATGATGAACCGTTATACGTCACGTGCTGCGAAAGGACTACCTTAACAAAATTTCAAATAGTTTCTATGATCGTCTGTTCTAAATGATAGCATTAAATCATTACGATCAGACACATTTATCGATATTGAACAAAATGTACATCGCTATATTGTGCAACATTTTATCGACTACTGCGCGACGTTACGAGAGTCATTAAACATAAGGAAATCTCAGTTTTCTTTTTATTACAATCACTGCAGCCAGGAGATACCTCCTAAACATCGTAATAGCTTTTTACGTCAGTGCATATACTCGTACAAGATGCACTGTCGTCTGAACAGTAAATTCAAAGAAAATTATATGCGATACGAACATACGAAAAACTGCGGTGAGGCGAACGAATGGTATCGGAAATTATTTAATCCTTTTCAGATTTATTTTTATGAATGAAGTATTTTAAACATAAAAGGTTCATTTTTGAAATTCATGTTTAGCTCTGTCAGTTAAAAATAACATTTTTATTTATATTTATGAAGAGCTCAAAATCCGAAGCTTTTCACATTTGACTAAAGTTCTATCACCGAGCTACTGGTTCCGAACGTTGATTGCCGTTGTTGTGGATTTTACTTCGGTATATTCGGTACACTGATGCACAGATACTTTCACTGGTGCATGTACGTTGAATGAATATCGGAGATTTTTCATCTTCCATTTCCAGACTGATGAAGACCAATTCCGAATAAATATTTATAGCGAAATTATATGAATTTGGATACAAGGGATAAGATGAGAGAAAACCATGCTTCTACTATGTTGTATGCGGATGAATACAATATGTGCGGTCGTAGGTACCGTGAATAGAAGATTCGAGATATTTTTCGAAGAAGGGAATGAAGGTTTATCGATTGAGAATTTCTGTAGAAAGAAAAACATTAACTACAGGTGAAAGGCATACGTATGTGGACGATTAAATACAGTTGAACAATTTTCTAATATTAATATTGGGGCGTACGTCTCACATTTAATTTTCATATATTTTACATACCCTTAACAAGTATAAATACAGCAGATTCTCGTGAGCAAACTACGTATATCCTGTCTGTGTATACTTAGTGTATATTCTGCAAAAATCTGTAAAATCTCTTAGGCTGTTGGAGAAATATTATTTCTTTGGGTAAGAATGAATTTTTGTTCGTTATTGTCGATTCTGACGACTTTGGGGCGACTGTGGGTCATATTTTTGTCGAAATGCGTTACGCGAAAGTTCGCGACTGACTCATAATCAGTCCTTGCACTATTCACGAAAGCCACAACTTAGCCGAGCTATCGTCACGTTTTCTTTTTCCATTTATATAGTTTTTAACGCGAGATATTTTATCTTGCGCAGTTGGTAACCTGCAGTAACGATGGTAGCGGTTTTCGTAAGAATGCATGCGCCTGCGCTTGTCTTTAATTTTTGGAAATTACCGTTACAGCTTGTAAACGGAAATTGATTGCTTCGTACTACCAGGCAAAGCCATAATTTTGGAATTCACGTTCTTGGCGTCTTTATCTCGAGTTAAACGCTCTCTCGGTCACTCTACAAGGTTTAATGGGCAAATACACGAGGAACGGTTGCAGAAGTGTAGCGGGGTATGAGAGGGATGGAGAACATACGTACTCCAGTTAATTCACGAAGCTGTCGGTTGTTTCCGGCTCCGGGCTTTCCGGCCGCAGCGTCTACTCTTCGCGTCACTATACACGTATACCACTAGTTAGCTGTTTATGCAAATTTGTGCATGCGCTGGGTACGCGGAACTTCCTAATTCAATTCGGTTTTGCGTACACGCCGCATACTTGACTTTGTACGCTATGTTCGTTATCTCTCTCCGACTCACTTGCGTTTCTTCTCGCTTAGCAGTTTATTTGCTGTGTGAAACTGTATCGAGTTTTGCATTATACGCGAAGGAACATCTTTTCGCCACTTCCAACTATTTTAGAATTATTTATTACCTAGATGCTGCTGAGATTTATGATAGCGTCCATCAGTTTTGAGCATTGAAAGACCATCTTAAAAGTATAATGTTTGGCTACGAAAACATGTTATTATTTATTTATGTTAAAAATATTTTTCTATTATTTGGTATCTTATGGCTCATGGTGGAAAAGTTTAATATTTAATTAACCTCTCATGGTAGGAAAAGTGTTTTAAAGTCTTATACCAAGCTTTACAGGGAATTTGGCCGAATGCTAACAACAACTTGAAAAAGAATTAGAATACCCTCGACCTGCTTGGGTAATTCGCACAAACGATTCTCCAGAGACCATTTCGAGTCTTCAGGCGGAAGGGAATATTTTTTTTTTACCTACGGCGAGATGAAGGAGCTAGATTGCGTGCTTGTTCCGGATTTGAGTTAGGTTGGGAAGGGAATTGCATACTTATCCAATTTATTAATCTCGGCCGTACTCCTTTTATCAATGCTCTAGTAAAGTACAGAGGTTTGCAAGTGGATGGAGTCAGTAATAAGCAGACAGAATGGCAGTGTCTATATTAATGTATATAATACGCCACAACTCAAAGCAGCACCCGGTTCGCTGGATCTCAGTTGACTATGCATTCATCCAACCGCACCGTCGCTCCGTTACACTACTGTTCTTCGGTCCTTTTGTTTTTTTATCTCGACAATCCCATGTCAACCTCTTAAGGTCCACTGCCGGAGGTGGAGAGCATATCCTTCGGCATCGGCACCAGGTCAGAACCAAGCGGATACATCATAAGCGCGACAGGCCGCTCATCCGTCATTCCGTCTCGAGGGTATTTCCTCTTTTTTCTTCAACATTCGCGCGTCTCTCACACTCTTATTTCCTCCGTCTTTCGCGATCTCGATTTTTTTCTATACATATATATATATACCTCGTATGTTATGTTACATCATATCTGTATTCTTTCTTCGTCTCGCAGTTATTCTTTCCTTCTAAGATCTTGGAGAAGCAACGTCAAGAACGATGGAGCGTGATGGCATCTATAATACTTTTATATGAGAATCTATACCTTGCCTTATAAATCTATCAATTTTCTTCAGCAGTCGGAACGGCGTGTATTCATGATATATGTCTATATACAAACGTAAAAGAAATAAGAACACAAGAGGAAAGAAGCTTGAGAGTGGCAGGTGAAGAAAAAGTTTGAACCCACGGCAGCCGTGGTCGTGTTCTCATCGTTCCAAAGAAAAGTTGCCCCGTGGCGAGTCGGAAGAGAATATATCTATAGCGAGAGTACCACCCACGTGACGTACTTAATATATCGAGGGGAACGTAACTGGTGATGAAAAAAAAGATCACAATTGTGATCCCGTTGGACCGTAGTCTTTTCTCTGTTCTTATACTCCTCGCTTCCTCGTTTTCTCGTTTCATTTATTTTCATTGTTACAACGTAATTTGTTTTGAGTTTTCACTTTTTTACTTTTATCACTTGATTCAATATTTGAATGAGACGAGGTTGGCGTGTACGCGCGCTTGTTGAAACATCGACATGTATACCTTGATGTTCAACATTTTATCCAATAGTACTGCAGACTTTTGTGTTTCTCTATCCTCGATGCCAGACGAATCATCGATGAAGCTCTCGGACAATTCTCTCTGAACTCCCGATGAAGGGAAACCATCCAGTGGCTGATGCTGCTGGTGGTGCATCCCTTCACCACTCTCGTCCACTGTTCATCTCAATCACTGCGCCACTCTCGACCTCTCTTTCTCTTCTCGCCACACGTGCAGCACTCGTGCCACTCGACACCGAGAGCCGATCATCGTCGGTGTACTTGAAACCCGTGGAACCGTTGAGCACAATCCGACGAATGCTGTTGGTACACGTCCGATTCGATTGGAACTCCGCACTCGAGCTAATGGGATTAGTTTCGTGGCTGTTAGGTATCTCCGGTAATGGGAGCGATTTCGCACCATAGTTGAAATCAGTACGACTGGCTTCGTCGATCCCAATACCGACGAATCATCCAGCCGATTCTAAAATCACATGCTATCACTTGGAACGCTAGGTGGAATCTCATCAACTGTATTTCCCCGCGTGTGCCATCTCCTACTACTCTTCTTGGAAATTCACACCTACAGCACGCGCGTTTGATAAAATGAATTGTACGAATATGTACCGCATGAAATAGATAGTCGCAGATTTCGATAGTTATTATGATGAAACTACGAGGATCTCTTTTCATAAATTCAAATGTACAGCATCGAACTCGTTTTATCGATCATTTTTAGTGTTGATCCATCTGTAAATGTATATCCAAAGTTCTGTCAACGGTCGCAGTTTCAACCAACTGATTTTCGCGAGGCATTAAAACCGACGTACCATTCCCTAAAGGCTTGACAAAGGCGCGACTCGAGAAGTTCAGCCTCGCGTGCGCCTCTATCGTGTACAAACCCTGACGGAAATTAGCCCACTCTCGGTATAATGAGAAGAAGAGAGTGAGACAAAAGCGAGAGGCAGTCGGGCTACCTTACCACCCTTGGGGACGTAAAGGAGAAGACGGTTGAGGGCTTCGGTGAAAAGCTTTCCTCTTTTCCTCTACACGTTATAAGAGCGAATGAGTGGACAGTGTGGAACGAAACCAGCGGAAGTCTCGCGAATCTTTCGCGTCGGCTTTGTCGCTTCCGCTCGCTCGAATTATTTCTGAAGGAGGCACACTCGAGTCCCGGTGACTGGCAGAAGCAATCTTTGCCTCTAAGACGTTGAGGAAGGAACGAACGTCGAAACGGTAAGGCGACGAACCTCTGCATCATTTTCCTGATGCTTTCGCGACTGCCGGTCTTGCCGGTACTTGTGTCAGGGACGGGTAAACTCTGGAGCGTCCGCTGATTATTCCATAGGTCCCTCCCGCCTCGCTTGTGCAGCGTAGATGATAACCCAAGAGAGATGGATAGATAGAGGACGACAGGGAAGAGCCGTTGCTGTGGCGACTGTGTGCAGTGCTCTGGTCTGTGGGACGCGGAAGCTTGAAAAAAAGGCCCTCGTTTTCCTCGACGAGTCAAGATCAAAGCAAGTGCCACGCGAGTGACTCCTACTGGGCCATGGGCTGCTGGTTGAAGGGTCGCGTCGGGTGAAACAGGGCGATTGACAAAGAGTTATGAGCGAGCAACGCGGGTTGCGTCTCTCTTTTGCACCCTCATACTGTAATCACCCCCTCTATTTCCATCTCTTTATTGCTCATCGCAGCATTCGAGTACGCTCGCACCGTTTACCGGTTTACTCAATCGACAATGAACGGATTACACACATTATCCGTAATACTCAGTGGATAAGCTCTAACTGAATCACGCATGCACCGAATATTTGTAGCTCTGCCAAGGTCACTGCAGATTAGCTCAAGGAATAGTCACTCAAAGTATCAATTTCCTCAGGTTTCGAAACAAATTTCAAACGCGTCTACAATAAAACAAAGGCATTTTCAATCAGTCTTCATACTGGTAATAGGAGGTAAGACGATTAGGTGTTAACATTGGAAGAGGGACTTCCCTGTGTCATGGAGAATGGGCGTTTTGTCCTTCAGCTCTTGCGAAAGAAAAAAAAAGGGAATAGAACGCGCGACAAAGAAGAAGAGGCGCGTGCCGTGGTGTTGCCAGTCTAGGGGTTGCAAGCGATACCCTTAATCGTATTTGGCGTCTCCCAACCGTCGAGACGAGACGTCGCTATTTTCTTTTCCTTCTTCTCTTCTCTTTCTTTTCAATTTTCTGGCTTCCGTATCGCGAGCGCTCTTATTCGACGGTAAATCTTAAAAAGTGAGACAGCAGAGAAACGGAGCATGAGCTAGTTCACAGGGGAGCTGTGAACTACATCATAAACACGAATATATTCACAAAGAAAAATTATAAGAAGCATAGCTCTCAGCTCTCTTTTTTACGGTTGCCAGTTGCAAGAGTTAAGGATGTCGTTGCATCGCAATCATATATCTTAACAGAACTTGTTACAGCACTTAACTTTTCGGTGTAGCATGTCAGTCAACACTATACGATATACGACGCCATTGCTCTCGTCAGATATGGTACTCGAACAACTTTTCGAACTTCCTTCTCAATAGTTACCTCGCTCTACTGTTAATTTATTTAATCAACTATCGGTGAACGGATCTACTACGAGAATACCATTATAGCATCACAGATGACAGAACCGTCTTAGCGCAGAGTTGACATAATTTATTTGTCTTGTCGTGAACAAAGATTAACACTCGCAACTGAATGAAAAACTATTTCAATAATTATTCTGATAAAATAGTTATAAATAAATTGTTGTGCAAACAAAAATCATGTCATAAAGATTGAGAATAACTTTGTATAATTCGTCATCGTTTTGGCATTATTATTATAAGCATAATACAAGAAATGATTAACAAAATACTTTGTCAAAATAGTACACGAAGAATAATATCGGATTGCCAGAAGTTACTTTGACGCCAGAAATCTAACATTTTGGTGATCAAACTTATGTGTACGGCCGACCAACTTAGTCGGTGGCCTAGCCAACCTGTCGATATGTCTAACTATTATTAGTTTTCTGACGTTCAAGTTGGCTCTGGAAATTAACTACTTTTCTCCTTGTAATGTGAATTGTCATTACTTTGAATGGTGCGCATTCGTTCTTCCAAAGAGTCCATTCTATAAATGAAAGTGTACAAAACAAAAATTAACGATTAAATGTGACATTCTGCAACGTAAAATCCGTTCCTCTAGATTTGTTTTAAAAAAACTACCAACTTTACGCCTGACTCGATCATTGTTCAGAATTTGTTTTTAGCATCGAGATATTTCTGATGTTAATGATGGTGAATGTAGCAGGTAAGGTAAAAGTGGTGAATATGGCCCTTACGCGGTAAGATGCATATAGATAATTTTTATTTATATGCATATAAATAGACCACCAGAACATGGCCCTACGCATCCTACCGCGTAGGGCCATATTATCCACTTTAACCTTAGCTGCAAGCAACGTGACGATCCATTTATATGCGTATAAATAAAGATTATTTATACGCAATATGTATAAATATAGATTATTTATACGCAATACGCAAATGTACGGCGATGCCGGAAGGTAAATGCGAGTAGTAGAGTAGGAGACACAGACCGCAACTTTTTAGTGGGCCATCTTAACCACTTTTACGATATACACATGCGTATATACCACACGCTTGAAAGGAGACGTCTCACTGACATTTCTGGTATCAACGAGCCGAACCAGCGGTATTACCAATCCCACGAGGAAACTTTTTCAAAAACCATAGCCCATCATGGAGGTTATCAAATCTGATACGAGGCGCAAAGTTCCTTTATGTATTCGTACGTATCAGGAGGGTGCTATTGGACCCAGGTCTCGGGGTCGTAAGAACGAGGCTCTCGAGAGTCTTCGTAAAATTCGTCGTGGCGCCATCACGGAGTGAAAGTGCGCCAAATGTGCGAACGTGATAGAGGGATAAGTGTAATATATACATATATAAAGGGCTAGTCGTTGGCGCAGCCGCTCGACGCTCAAGGGTGGTTTATGGTTTGGGTGGCAAGTGGGTGCAGGATTCGAGATGGGTGCTACCGGCGCTTATCGGAAAATGAGCACCCCTGCTGGACGCTCTCGACCGGTGGTCGGGATATCCTGTAATAAAATTGAACGAGGCTGGACGACAGAGGACTCACGGGGAGGATGAGAAGCGGGGTGCGGTAAAATAAGGAAGAATGAAGAAGGAAGGGAACGAGAGGTAGGTCCAGATCACGAATAGGGATGTTACGGGAATCTATCCATATAGAATGTATATATATATATATCCCCGCTTAGTGAGAACAAGAGATGGCTGCTGCTGGCCAACAGAATTCTCGGAACAGCTCGAATCCCGAGACTCTTCATCCTATATTGAAAAGGGTTAAACATTGAAAATAATTGCTACTGGTTAATGCAATAGCTTGGCATATATCAGTGTCTCACTTCTGAATCGCTCGTTTTTGTAGTTCAGTTTTCTCGACCAGGCATCGTTCGCTAAACTTTTCGTATACCTCACATTGCTTCCAGCCGACTACTTTGCGCTCCACCAACTCATTTAATTCTTGGCTACCGTAAGGCTTCATGAATCGGATAGACGAAAATCGATGGTTCGGGTATCGGTCTGGTTTCATCAGAGTTCTTTTTCAGAAGTTTATTCGAAGCGAATAAAAATAGAAATGGTAGGAAAGGTAGGGTCGATGTGGTCAAAGGTCTAAAGGTTACTTGTATACTTGTTTATATCCATTTCATTTTATCCCGAAAAATTTTAGACATGTACAATAGTATTGATCGAAATCGATTCGTAACTTCATGGAGACAGGAACAGACCAAACGCGAACACGACATATAAAGAGACGCGGAAGCATTTCTATGCCAAGTATATATAACTCTGTGTTATAAATATTGCAAATATTATTCGTCTTTTGAAAGATACGTTCAAATTGAACATATGAATACTGTAAGACGTGTTACTATTAACATAACATTGGGTTAACCCTGAATAAAAAATAACACCAATCAGAATTATTATCAAACGTTCTTTTTCAAGCCAGCCAGCACTTAAAGAATGGCATTTTATTTACTATCTGTGTATAAAGTGAACTGTAATTAATTTTTATTTACTTTCTATATGAGATAAAATAGTTGATGTATCGGCTGTGGCTTCTGTACCGTTTGTAGCTACCCATAGTATTTTATAGCATTATTGGTCAGTACTTTTTATAAACGTAAACCTTGTGCGTTCAAGCATGTTGAAATTCATTAGAAACACGTATGGCCACAACTGATAAAATGGTATACTTACTTTAATTATTTCTTTACTTTGTCATTTCACAGAGACACGTTAGCCTTATTATTATTATTAGAATATAAAATAATATTCCGTTGCGAAGAAGGCGACATAAGAACGGCGCTGTTTTAATAGTTATTTCTCTAGCCTTTGAAGTTTTGGAAATCTAAAAGGCAGTCACAACCGCTACATACATATTAAGTTTCCACTTTGTGTTCAAGCTCCAAGGAGCTCTGCACAGAGCTCCTGCATTAATTTATATATCTTTGTTCACAGACTGCGAAATTAGTGGATTTTGAAAGGATATCGTTCATTTACTTCAAACGGGGCTGTATATACAGTACCCTCGCACCTATCTGACCACCGCCACATATTTCACGAAAGTCCTCTCATGTATAACGAAACGAAACCTTTCCTACATTCTTGGATACTTGCATTAAGCCGAGGCATCAAGATGGAAGGATCCCCACTTCACGTGTCAATCATGTTGTGAGCAGGAAGATCCTCTCAACACAAGTTACGTGGTCGCTCTTGATCGCGACTCCGTAAACCAGGTACTATTCTGGACTTATGGGTTATTTCTGGCAGACCATAAGCCTACCATGAGTGAAACATAAGTCTAGGATTATACCAGATGTTTGATTTTACTGATTGGTAAACCGTTGATCAACCGTCGATTTTTTTTGTACTCAGGGATGTCGGAACAAAGGTTTGTGCGACCGGAAGGTGTCCTCCGTCAGTAAAGAATCGTTTGTTATTAGCAGCTAGTGGCAGCAATGTCTCTCTACATATCCGCACAAACGATGCACTTGCGAGTTCTCTGCTCGAACAGCGGGATATAAAAAGAACGAGCGAAAACGAGGAGCGGAGATAGGGGCAAAGGGGTTGTGGTCCGTTTATGGATCTACAACTGCGATGAGGTTGGTAGTATCAGCAGCCTAGAGCACAAGCGCTAGCGAACTTCGAAGGTGTAATATACAGAGTCTATTTTTTAACTTAAGTGTCTCCAAGCAACGCCATCTAAATGGAGATGGACGATGGGCAATTTCGCAGTCGTAAAACGTAGCTGCGAGCTACCGATCGCGAATGATACCAATATCGACTTTTACGAATGGCTAACCTATCGGGTTCTCCACTAAAAACCCTCTGTTCACTCCATTATTAACTGTGCAGCCTAATTCTACTCGTACCTCAAAGAAAAAACTCAAGCCCTTTATACACTTTTTCCTTCTCATCCTTGACTTCAATATTATGGAAGGAGCTTATATCGTTTATAATACGAGTACTATCTACGTAACTGTGTCGAGGAGTTTTCGAATATTTATAATCGAGCGAGTGCCTCTCTTGGTAACCACAAGCACTGTAATAATACCACTAAAGGAATTGGAAAAAAAAATATCCGTGAACATTCATGAGAATTCGTCAAGATCCACTGATGTTTTATCCATAATTTTTTATCTGATAGTTTCCAGTTCCTGTATCGTCTTGATGGGTTTGTTAAAATAGCTCTGCGTACGCTACTCCACAGAATATATGACATAATCATTCCCTCTTGAAGCAAACTGCTGACGTTGCATCGTGAAATATTTCAACTATATTTTTTAATAATAATGTAAAATATAAATGGAAAATATGCAGGTAGTTAGAGTGAAGGTAATTATTGCTCCTACAATAGACAGAAGTGAGAACGCGGAGGTTGTAATTATCAGATCCAATTGAAAGAAGCATCGTGAGTTGATCGAATGTCAAATACTTTAACGCTTAAGTACCGCGGTACATTCTGAATTATCAAACTAATTTGTATAAATTATGATTTGTGTAACTTACGATAACGCGTAAATAGCTAAATGTGTAACTCGAATGGTTCAGCGTTGCGCGTAAATCGACGTTGTAGATAGTGCGAGATCATTATAACTTAATTCGTGTAAGATCTGTCGCTCAACGGCGTTAGGTTTATAAGCAGGGACGCTGAGTATGTAAACTAAAGTAAGGATCAAGAATGAAAAGAGCAGAAATAGCAGTTGATTGGATTATAGAATTATTGTCAAGTAATACAGTTTAGTGACGAGAAATGTGCAGATACGACTTAATTGCGGATTTATTTTATGGATTAACCTTCGAGGTCGGACAACATTGTGAAAAAGATGAAGGAAAGAGGAATGAAAAAAAAAAGAGAAAAATACGAAGAGACTCCGTCACGACTCTGGCCACAGTTATCATTCTTGACAAAATCGTTCGGACGAATCTACGTATTCGACCTGTTCTCTTCCCGGTCTCGATTCGTGACCATATGTACAACGATCTGTCTCGTTTGTTATATTTTCTAATTTTCTTTATCACGAAATTATTGATTTAATTTCTTTGGATTACATTTAATTGATTTATTCTACAATATTCGTAGCATTTGGTCTTATTCTCTATCGCGTGTGCGCCTAAACCTGTGTCAGGTCATTGTCCAAAGTGAGGCAATAGCTAGTATCCGCTCAACAATTGTTTATTCCTCGTCTGACCAATGTACGAGCGCATCGTGCGCTAATGTAACGTATCAGATGAGACGAGAACCAAACCGAGCAGAATATTCAGCGAATCGCAGACTAGAGGAGAAGGTTAAGTGGCACGAGAGAACGCGAAGGAGGGTTCTGGTCCTGAACCGCGAACCTGTCACCCAGCTTAATTAGTTAATAGTAGGGTGGAAGGTTTCACAACCACGTTTGGGTCCAGGCGAAGCGATCTCTCTTCGTCATGCTCCCAAGATTTACCGCAGAGCAATTTTACACCTGTCCATCAGCCAGAGAACACGGGAACCTCTCGTTTCACTGGTTCTCTCCGGAATGTCGCCACGTTCAGCGATTTCATTTCAATTTCAGCGTCATACTCTCTAATATGTAATTTCGCCTATAACTGTATGCTGCCATATCATATCTCCAAACATTTTACTCTCCACGTTTCGCAATAACGGATAGATACCACAATGACGGTACACAACATTTATTATCATTCGACATCCGATTGAAAACGTACATCTGTCCGGTACAATAAAATCTTTGGTTAAGGATCCGCTGCTCATTATGTCTGATTTCATTGTGTTGTATCAGCTTCGTTTCTCGCCCTCGTATATCGCTAACATCTTCATCGTTCTGATTCCTGTAAGTATGTGACATTCACTATATGTACTATGCATTGAGACCACGATATCTCATATTGACTCATAAAAATAACGATAAGTCTTGGCGTAAATATATCACGCTTAAGAATAGATTTAACAGTACAAGTGGGAAAATCCAGAGAAGTCTTTAAAGCGAATTTCAAAGTATTTTTCAACAGACATTTGTCAAAGAGAGCCAAAGTGGTACTTTTATTTCCAATTCAATATATTCATACATATGCGACATCCGTTATGTGAAACGTTAACGCTTGAGCTATGGAGGATTTCGGGTCGTAGAATTCAACTGCCTCCGTGCCTGTCCGGTCGTATCGCTCACCGTGTTCATACGATTCTACGCTAACGACTGGTGTCTACAGCCGGTGTTCAATAGCTGGTGTCAATTTGCATTATAACCTCAAAACTTTTATCGCGTTTTACTTAAAAATAGGTTAATGAAATACCATTACATTTTTCAATTATATTCGTGGTATACTACTGTATTGATTGTTAACAATTTATTGATTATCATCTATTTATTCCGAACTTATACATGTTGTAAATTTTGAAGTGGGGCTTCATGATCATAATCATGATTCAATGAACACAATCGTTTGTGTGAATTGAATACTGTGAAATTTGTTATTATTCGACACAAAATGGGTCAACACTGGTCAAATGTCCAAGCACCCATATTGCAAGCAACCGAAAACCATTTGAAAAAAACGTTTTTAGATATAATTTATACATTATTGATTAATTTATTTTGTTGCCATAATTAAGCGGTTAATTACTTGATCGATGTACAAACGTTTTATTGATACAAATAAATATTTTTAAGATTGAAGAAACGAACCGATAAGTTATTTCAGAGTACTGATAAAATATTTGACGATGACTATTGGAAACACGATTTAATTTGGATATCTAAACATTTGAGAAATTCGAATAATCATTACTCTCGGTATGTTGGTCAGCATCGATGATGAGCGATTGTCAGGGGAACAATAACTAACGATGTAGGCCACAAACGAAAATCGCTTAGCGAAAGTAAGTTGGTTAATATGACTTTTCAGCAGCGATACATTGTACTTTTGATGCCAATCATAAATTTGGCCACGAGAAAATCACGAAACCCGCTTTATGCTTACCGTTACAAGCTTCAACCCTGTTGCATTATCAACCAATGAGAAAAAAGTTTCAGAGCACTGAACCCGTTAACAGATATTGCATGTGTAATTGACGCTACAACATGAACTAGCGAAAGTCATGACAAAATGCGTTTCGACGATGCGCAATTATGCAGCATATTCTCTTTCTGTATACAGTTATAACTTTACCAGTTTTCGCTATTATACAACTGTGGTATTGCACTATATATATGAGATCGCATACGGTCGACTAAAACGAGGATGTGCCAAGTCAAGCCTGATACGGCGCTAGGCAACACTTCCGGATAAATTTAATTGGGGCTTAACTCTGCGGGCTTTCCCGGGTTCGCCTTCTCTCGCGTATCACGCGATTCACCGGGATTCGACAATTTTCACTCGAGCCACCTGTCACTTGTTCAATCTTTGCCTCTTTCATGTACTTCACTGCCGTATGAAGTTAACTATTCTACATAACTATTAATATTATAGTTATCTGTGACACTAAATTACATATTATTTTTGTGGAATAAAATATAGTGACTTAAACTTACGTACTCAATGCCTACACTACACATGTGTAAGAAATCATCTCATGTAATGAACTAATTAATTGGTTAGCCCAATTATTAGTAGGCTGACCTAATGGAATAATTGGCCCAACTAATAAATTGATATTCGCAAACAAATATATATTCTCAGTCTGCATTGAAGAGAATTGAATAAAAATCGGTAGTAGACTACAAAACGTGTATCTTCCGGGTAACAGGCGTAGAATTGTTAAAACTGAAAAAAAAAATGACAGATAAATTATCCGCAATTAGTTGGTTGTAGCGGCTCAACATTTTTCTTCGTACATAATACAACTTCGTGTATAATACAATTCGGATCTTTTGAACAAATGTCAGTGAAATTTACATTTTGTATTGAGCTAAGAAAAAAGGTGATGATCGATATAAATTAATGTGAAAACTTACTTAAGCAAAGTACTTCCGCAATGCATATATAGATACAATGATTTATTAACTTTCACTCCCGTGAAAAACGTATTGTTTACATCATAATGAGTTTTCTTTCCTTGTATGTACGCAACAATATATAACGTATAGATGTATCATCCTTGTATTGTCCGTATAACATTTTTACTGCTTAGTAGAGTAGCTGGTGTCTATATGGGTCGACGGTAGTTGATGTGAACAGTGCCTAAAGTGAAGTTCTGACAGTGAGACGAAGAATGCGAGAGAGAAACATAGAGGAACTTCATACTGATGAAGTAACGTACGAGGTATGCGGTTATAGTCGGTGAACAAGCGAGAGGATTAAAGGCATACGAGCGAATGGTAGCGGATAAGAAGAGACAAGAGTTTAATGCGTGGTTTGGTATTACAGTGATGAAGCGAAACAACAACAGCGCTCTTCGGGGAAATTAAAGCCTCATCTATATGAGGCTTTAATCATCTATATGAGGCTTTAATGACTGGATAGAAAAAACGAATCATAAAGACGGATAGTGAGAGAGTGAGTGAGTGAGTGAGTGAGTGAGTGAGTGAGTGAGTGAGTGAGTGAGTGAGTGAGTGAGTGAGTGAGTGAGTGAGTGAGTGAGTGAGTGAGTCAGTGAGTGAGTAAGTGAGTGAGTCAGTGAGTGAGTGAATGAGTGAGTGAGTGAGTGAGTGAGTGAGTGAGTGAGTGAGTGAGTGAGTGAGTGGGCGAGTGAGTGAGAGAGCGGCTAGAAGCATTTCGATAAATGTTTCGATTGCTTTCACAAATGTCGGGTGCATAGCTCTGTACGCATCGTCGCTGCGTGACAATCGCATTAGACCGCGCATCCACGATATACTATAACAACAGATAGATATACGAGATTATCGAGACTCGATCGCTCGCCGGTGGACGTTGGGGTCGAGAAGCGGTCTTCCGTAAAACAATGATGGTGCAAGAGAGTTGCCCTAGTATCATGTGAGTAACGACAAGAGGGTTGCCCTATTATCATGTGAGTAACAACAAGAGGGAACATGTGCAGTGCATCGTGGTATCAGAAAATGAAGAAGGGACAGGATGAGCGGGCTTATAGTACGTTGTCTCTGTGAATTGCGGTGTATATGAGCCTCGTACAGTACGTGTAGTACATATAATGTCCGATGAGAGTACACGGGAGACGAACGTTCGAACGTATACTTTGCACAAATCAACGAGTCCGACGACACCCACGTATCGCTGGTGTCGGTGCATGTACCGCTTTCGATGTACAGTTGTATGCACTGTTAGCGTTAAACATCACTGTGATAACGATGATTACAACTATTTTGGTTCTTCTCATACCTAGCACTCTGCGAGGAAATGGGAAAAGAAGCACGAAGCTTTGCTTGAGAGAATGAACGGAAAGGGTAACAAAAGAGCGGAGATGAAAAAAAAAAGTAAGAAGAGCTTCAGTGAGGGCCAACTCCTTGTACCTACGTACGCTACTTTCCAGAATGTTGCTCATGGGAGTTCCAGTCTGTTATTCGTTCTTTTCTTACCACTTACAGCCATTCCAGAATTGCTGGACTATGAAGTCCCTTCTGTGAGTCTCCCGTAGCTAGTTACAGTTGTAGTTACGGTTACAACCGAGCTTACCCTCGAAATTGGGAGGTAAGGGCACAGGAATACCATACAGTAGAAAAAGATGGAACGTACTTAACTGCTGTAGTTCCGTGGCATCACCGTAAGCTCGCAAATTCACATAAATAAGAAGCGACTCTATGAAGTAAGTTGCTCTGTGGTATTACGGTGGTTCGTGGCTACGGAATAACAAGAAAAACGATAAGAAGATGTTGATTCGAGCCACCACCTTCGTTTTCCAGTTTACCCGAGGGCTCTCCCCGTTATTAAACGACGAGGCGAGAGTAAATAGGAAAAGAAGAAGCAAAGATTCTTGCAATAACATTTTTCTCTTTGTGCACTCCCTATTGATATTATTGCTCGTTGAACATAAATTGCAAAATACTTTTCCAAGTGATCACAGCAACTAGAAGATCGGAAGAAAACGAGTAACAGTAACGGTAATAGTACAAAGCAGCATGAACACGGAGGTAGAGTATAACTTATATACCAGCGAGAGAGTTATGCGTCGGATATTACCTTTTTCGCGTAAGCACGAACACGCAGCGGTACCGGCAAAGAACACACTAAACCCGTTTACGAGCGGCCTACAAAACGGAGTTGCCATGCCTGCAGCAAAGCAACCAGGAGACGGACCGGGAACAACGATGAGAAGGATCTTGCAATATACGAGTACAGTGAGATCTATCATACACCAGAGTTACGCTACACCAGCAGATATGGCGTTGTCCTCGTCGTGATGGCAGCGTATGAGTTTAACTCTCAAAGACTATTCGCATCGAACTCTACTACGTGTAGCTCGCCGACGTGTCTAAGAATAATGCGATTGGTGTCTCTCCGATTCTTCTTTCTTCTCCTGTTTGCTGACCACTGCGAGTGCTGTCTCCGCTTCTTCATAATATCTCGAGGGAGATCTTTTCGGACAGCGCAAAGCTCAAATTCACTTGGTGCGGAGTCTTACGAATCCTTTAAAATCCGTCGATTAAGGTCGACGTTTAAAATGGCTCTCGAGCACCCTCAGCTCTCCGATACCTATATACAAGAATCATATTGTGTACGAATGCTCCTCGAGTTAACCGAAGGTACTTTATATTATGTGTAAATTTGCTTCTGACAGCACACGAATAAACGACAAACTTTAGACGTCAGTCTCTTTCTAGCTGACTCATAGTCTGCACGGTCTTCTCTCTGGTATTCTGTCTAACGCACCCAGCTTGAACTTTGTCCCTCGCACCCCTGGAAACTTCGGTCCGCGTATCCTTAAAGGTTCTGTTTAATATCGGTGTCTTGAAAAGAACCCATAAACTCTCTATCCCTCATCCAGTTTTGCGATCGTTAGCGAAAGAAAAAACTATTGTGCTGAATTATTGAAAACGAGTATGAGGCAGCTATATGCTAATATCATTGGCATCCTTTGTTTTTGGGCTATATGGGAAACGACCAGGGGAAAATCAAGCGGTGAGTGGTGGTTCCGCCGTAGGCATTATGTGATGCGAATCTTGCGTTGGTATTATAGGTACTGTAATCTATTCCACGGTTGGATGATAGTGTTGGGGATGGTGATGCCAGGACTTTTGGATAGTGTACGTCGTGGTACTATATATATGTACGGTATACGAGTATGCATCGATGCATCAGGATTGCATGCCGCCACTGTACATGGTGCGCTGGTTCTGTTCACGCTGGTCTCGGTCGGTTTGCACGCCATACCATCGTCTCGCTCCGTTGGGGCGCTATCACCCTGGTTCCTCCGATATATGCGGTAGACATATATTCGTAACAAAGCTGCCGACCACGAGAACAAACGTCCGAGACCCTTCGAGCTCGCTCGAGAACTTCGGAGCACGAGAGCGAGTATAGCTGCACGCCTATAATCGAGGCGAAGTTGCGAGGGGGTCGCACTGAGCGCGCGCGCGAGCGCGCGAGGACAACCTCCGGGCAACACGGGCGATCCAGCGAGGGGCGGGCGAACCGGTCGTTGTTACCGCTTATTTACCATGTAATGCAAAGTCTCGAGCAAGTCCGTCGGTGAGCGGCCAACGAAGGAAAGAACCGAGGAAAAGGTAGGTACCGTACTCAATGAGAGCGAGTGAGCCCACATTCTGATTTATGAGGTTTGTAATGGAGATCGCGAGGAAGAGCGCGGGCCTCGCTGCTGGATCTCGAATGTATAGCACACGTACGTACGTATAGTATTACGTTGGTAGTAGTCATAGCGGAATACTCGAGTCCCGTGTGTACACTCGTACAAGCGCATACACACTTTTCGACTGCACACGTACACTCGCGTATAACAGACACACAGTCTCGTATATTTACGATCGTCCACCAGCAGTTATCGAGAAATTACTAATACCAGTCAAATAAATCTCCGAAGCCCTGGGCAAAGTTACATATATCTACATATATGGTACTATAGAAATTGATATCCTGTATAAATCTGCAGAGAGCTAGGGCTTTTCGTCACTTAATCTACGTCATCCACGCTCGAGGCTTTCGTAGGTCCCTCTCGATGTCGGGCGGAACACTGCTGGAGAGCTTTGGAGAGTCAGTGAAGAGAGCCAGTGGCCAAGGGGTCGAAGGCGAATAAGATCAGCGTTATATATTCTTGCACGAGCTGACCCATACCCCCGTTGAAAGAGCAGAGGATTTCATGGGTTCCGACCTTTCTCAATCTTACAGCTAGCTCTGTCTGCCCTACAACAATTCAACCCTCCATGCATCTCCCACTTGCTTCCAGTAATCCACCTACGACCTCGACAATCCTCAACACGATTTCTCGAAAATCCTGTACCTTGTTATATCGACTTACGCATGATGCATGTTAACCCTTTTTACGGTAAAATTGAAGGGGATTTTGGAAAGAATGAAAATTCTTAGCAATTTATATATATATATTGATTCTTTATATGCTTAATTAAAGAAACATGGTAGGCCTAGCGTTTTACTTGAATATCAAACACGGCAATCACAAATATTGGGAAGTATTGTAAGGAATAAAAAGTTTCAATAGTACGCGAAGAAAGTAGCCTGAGTGATTGCGTAGATAATCGAGTCCACCCGAAGATCAGCGAAGGACCGAGACGTACGTCACGAGGAACTACCAATCAAAAGATCTTTCTCGGGGTGGGGGCCATAATTCGGAATGGTCACTGGGTTCGCACGCTCTCTTCCTACCGGGCATCCGAGATGGACGGACGTCGAGAACTCTGGATGGACACTATCTTTAAAATTTATTTCAACCCGAGTGCGATCGAGAACATCACATAATTATAGAAATCTCAGGTCTGGGCCATCTTAAACAAACTATCGATGGAGAACTCCCATATCAACGGAGGGGAGTACTATTTTCTATATAAATCAACAAAAACCATTTGTGTGTTAGGATCCATGCCCGAAGGAATCGAGTCTCAATATTCAACATTCAACTACAATATCTTTCGTCATTATTCACTCGTGACCGGTGAACTCTAAAAGACTTTAAGCGTTGAATATTTAATTAACACGTATTAACGGTATGGAATGAATGCGAATGGCTTGGCACGAATGAAAATATTATTCAAGTCCTGAGTGAATATAACTGATATAAAAGAAAAAGAGGAAAAGATTTTTAATTAAAATTTAATCATATATTTCTTTTGAGATCATTGATTTAAACTGTAAAAATGCCACATAATATTCATATTAACATTCCCGTTATCCTGATCATTGTTTTTTTCTTATTTCATATTTATAGTGTTCCAATATAAATTCTCCAATTTAAATACAACGTCAAAAGGATAATAAATATAAAATCGAAAAATAAATCATTAAAGTATATATTCCTAATACGTATCATTAAAATCATTAAAAATAATTAAAGTATATATTTCTAATCTTCGTCATGAGCTCAATGCATTATCATGGTATTTTCGATGTTTAGAGCTTCACGATTTTGGAGTCTCGTTCGAAACCGTCGTAGTTTACATAATTTTTTAAGTGTAGGTTCTGCATAAAATCATGATGTATACTACGCTGTTGTGGGCTTTTGGTACTCCAGGAATATTCATGCATTGATTGGTGTTTACAAAACCTGTCGTCTCACAAGAATATACACATATAAAATACATATGTCCCATTGATATACAGTGTGTTAAGTAAGAGCGTATACAGCATAACTTACAGTCGGTAAGTGATACGAGCCTGAAAATTTTTGTATTTGGATTAGCGAACCTCCACCTACGGCGCATTATTCGAAAAGTTTAAGTTTTTGTCGATCTTCCGTCAGAGAAACACAGAAACCGTGATGAGTGACGTGTATTCGAAACGTTTTGAAGCCGTGGAAAATGGCATCATCACACTCGATTGGCCATCACAATCGCCTGATGCTAATCCCATTGAAAATGTCTGGGCCTACATCAAGCAGAAGATTCGAGGGAAACGTCTCTTCACTTTGAAGCAGCTCTCTCGAGAAATTCGACGCATTTGGAAGGCACTCCCCCAAGAATACGCCGAAAATTTGGTAGAAAGTATGCAGCGGAGATGCCAAGCGATTATCGACGCTGGTGGTGATTGGACCCACTATTAAAGCTATTGCGCATTGCACCGAATCATGTTGAACGTGTATATGTAAAAAAATTTGTTGAATAAATATTTCCTGAATAACGCTGTACACGCTCTTACTTAACACACTGTACGTCAGCCAATGGAAATAAGTAAACAGTTTGTGTATAACAAATTCGACAAATATCAACTAAGCAGATCACAAGGGGGTTGTCTGTAAAGGATCAAGTCTACTGTCGGAACGTTCTAAAAGTTATTCCATTATCAAAATTAAAAGTGTTTAGCTACAGAGTCATAAAAAAGAAAATTTTTATTCGAAATTGCGTTTCACGATATCTTGTGCAAACGAGGGTTACATGAACAATTTCGTAATAAAATTTTAATTATTTAATACAAAGACTTTGACATATATCAATACTGGAACTAAACTCGTTACTGGAACTTAAGTGAGGTAGAGCAGAATTGCGCGCTGCCGATGCTCGTGATGCGAAGAATTCTTCCTTAAGGAACGTACTGTATCGTAACCTGGGGTTAGATATACCAGAGATGGCGGTACTCTCTTGCACCAAAGGATCCATGGAAGCCCGTCAAATTTATGGGATCGTTCGATTACCACCACCAGTCGCGGTTTTCGCTGCACCATATTCTTGGAAGAAACTGCTGCTCTTGCTGCTTCTCTGCTTCTACTTGTTCTACAGTTTCAAGACGCTAACCGTTACAGCCATGCTCGTAACTTATCCATTTTATATTCTCATTGAATATTCCACAATCCTAAATGTATACAAGGTCTCCTGAATAAAAAATCCTGTGCTACTCGGTGTGACTAGTCGTCTAGAACGTCGAAGTAATTATGGCATACTAATTAGCAATCTATTATGAATATTTTATGCATTTTCTTAACGGAGCAACAGTCATGATTTTTGAATTATTCTATACGAAATTGAAGCATTTGATGTAGCAAATACAGTATATGATCAAAAGACAACACTTTCCCTTTTAGAAAAAAATTGGAAACAACTTACCCTCCGCAATGCACAACTATGTATCGCTTCACGTATCTTTACCTAAGATCTATCAGTAATTCTCGAGAATGACATTCGACTGACATCAGGAATACGAGTGAGATAGGTACATCCTCGCACCTTGAGGACCGGAATGAATGTCGGGTGCCTGTACATGCGAAGCGAAGGTGCGCTCGTCAAATTTATGGGTTCGTTCGATTACGGGGTTAAAGATATAGAAGCGTGAGAGAACGACGTAGCTGAAAAGGTGGAGAACTGATTCGTGTGACTCCATATGGTATTCAGACAGCGGAAGGGGCAACAAGAGAAGGAGGAAGTAGATACTGGCGGGGTTTGTAAGACGGGCTTGGCACGTTACAACCCTTACAACCTTGCTGCTATCATCAATCAGCCAGCGTCTGAATATATACACTTATATATACGCCCGGCTCGACGTCTTGACGATCGTAAATTCGAGAACGGGGTCGCAAGGATCTGGAAAGCGACGCAACTACGTTGTACCCCGCTGTACCGTGTTATACCTAGTTCGAGAGAGATATAGTTGTTTCTGAGAGTCTGAGAATCGGCTTGAAAATCTCGGCACTCTCATGGAAAAGAGATATATCCTAAAATACATTGGAGATACAGATTTTGTCGTGAAAATATATCTTACACATACAAAATATATCTGCATAAACATTAACTATGACACACAAGCCACCTCCGATTTATTCGTTCATAAAATATTAAGAGTATCGATGTATTTACCCTCTCATTAGGCAACATAATTATGGGGGTTGACGACGTGCCAGATACGCTTTGATCCCTTTCTCCAAGTGGGAGGATCGAGTTTCGTATCGAGATCCTCGTACATTCAACTTTCAAATTCAATGGATCTACCAGGTTGAATTTATTCGTAGCGAAAGATCTTGAAATTTATTTTAAAATACCAAAGGGCAATGGATTTAATTATCTTTTACTTGAACTCCACTCACTCAGCCTGTTCTATTATACAAATTTAATAAGTCACGTTATTGCTTTCTCGTACATCAGGAATATAAGCAAAGAACATAAATAAGAAAACGAATTTCATCATTTTTATTATAGTTGTTATCATTATTACTCTTTACGCAGGATATTTATTAAACGTTATTAAGGTATGCTGTATACTGTCATCAGAAATTATTTACGAGAGTAACGTTTGCGACCTGTGGCTTGCTTCGTCGGTTCGTGTTTGACGCTAAGGCGTGGATGCTAGTCGTATCGAACGAATGAGTGAGGTGTAGGGGCGGTCCTTGTGGAGTACAATAATGAAGTTGTAGAGCGAAAAAGGAATTTAGTATTATATTTCGATCGTGGCGTGTCTCACATATCGAGATTCCCGCGCGTGGTATGTTATAATTAGTCCCCTTTCCTTCACGGTGCACGCAACAATGATATGCCCACAGGGTTTTGATACTTCCGTAATGAGATAGTATTCGATAAATATTACCTGCAAAGTCGTAGAAGGCGTACAAACGTCTCAAATTACTGCGTTTGCTCATGAGATCTCAGGCGTACGATGGTTACAAAGGTATAACCTGGAATTCGCTATAGTGGAACCGGAGTCGCGAAATACCAAAGAGCACATACATCAACTTGCTCTCCAGTTGTCCCTTTTTCACTCCTATCCTTCCACATTACGAACATTCTTGTATCCCTTCTCTCTTCCTCTATCTCACGTGTAGACACGAGACGTCATGAATTCTACACGTCACATACTTAGCGTACTCGACCGATCTGCAGCTCTGTTATATGTCGTCTCTCAATATTTCTCTCGTTATATCTCTATTTCTCACGGCAGAAACTAATTATAATTCCTTTGGTTCGTGTTCATTATCGCACCTTTGCTTCATGAATGCGAGGAGGGAGTAGAGAGCAACGTGATAGAGACGTAAGGCAGAAGTGATGATACCTTTGACTCAAGCCTGAGGACAATATGGTTATACTAGGACAGTATGATATGTCGATAAAGGTGCGCGTAAGTCCAAAATTGCATGGAAACGCAATTAGTGTATAACGTTTAGGGTTCGTGACAGGCATTAGTAGAATGTATTATCGAACAGAAAGACAGTTTATATTAGATGTTGCGAAGAATCTATTTTCAAGATCTCTCGCTTGTTTAAAAGTAAATCCGCGATAGACTCTAGCGCCGGATTCAAGTACACAAGCACTCGATTAAAAGCGATTGGAAGATGATGGTTAGTGAAGGAGACATTGCAGGAGTAATATTTCTGGAATTAAAGCGGGCATTCGAAACAGTAAATAGGGATAGACTATTGGATAAGTTATATCAATATAAAGTGTGAGGAATGGTAATTGAATGTTCAAGATTGTATTTAAGTAACGGAACACATCAAGCTTGATTTAACGATGAGTGGTCAAAACGAATGACGACAACGTACGGGGTTCCACAGGGATCAGTACTAGGTCCTTTATTATTTACGATATACATAAATGATATTGTGCAAATATGTCCAGAAGAGTGTAACATTAAAATGTTTGCGGACGACACAATAACGTATGTGAAAGGAGAAAGCAGCGAAGAGGTAGAAAATAAAGTAAACAGGATATATATGACCTACAACAGAAAATTGGATGAATATAAATAAGTTAAAAATGAACGCTACTAAAAATAAGTTTATGATGATTAGAAGTACGAGAAAATAATTGAGAAAAAATATTACATTAAAATGTATAGATGGCACTATGTTAGAACTTGTGAAAAATATCAAACATATTGGAGTAATTATTGATAGTAAACTCCGATTTCAGGAACATTGTGATTATATGTTAAAGAAAATAGGAAAAAAATAATTGAATAGAATTGCAGAATTGGTATACGACATACTATATGAACATTAAGGTTTTGAACACATACCGGTATATTAAATTTCATTTAAAAATATGTCGTAATATCGATTATTATTATTTTATCGCAATTTTACATCCGATTTATGTACAAAAATGTCCGATAATAGCTGGTATAAAGATTTTCATTAAAAATTTGATGACGGTATTGCTATTGGCTAGAAGAACATCGGACGTATTGAACGAATATTCGCGATTCATTGTCCGACCTATATAGTAATACATAAATTATAACACAACTTTATCAATCGCGGGTATCTCTTTATTAATAAGTTTTTGATCGTCGTTAATATTTAAGTGTAGAATGCAGTGCACTAAAGTTCTCAATTCGAGCGTGATGAAGCGGATCGTAGGCTCGAGAACGCGCATATAGGAAGTATATTGGCGGAACCTGGTCCCGATGTATTATCAATTATCCTGCCGATAAAGCTGGCTGCGCGAATCTCGGAAACATCAAGCAGAAGCAGCGGCGGCTGCGGTGACTGTCGCTATTGCTCCAGCAGCCAGCTTGCCGCCGCGTCTCGATTGAAATTTATTGACGTACGATAATTACATGCCACGTTGCTAGAGAGCGTACAGCCGCCATCCTGTTCAGCGCGTCATAATCTGCCGGTGGGGCCGACGCCTATCATTATATGGTCTCGTAGGCACGGAACCTGTCAGGCCTGCCTCCGGATCACACTGCCAAAGTATCTACTGGTGGAAACACTCTGTTTTCATAATCCTTTATCGTCTGATAATAGCACTACAGTTTTTTTCGCTTATTAATAATTAAGCAAGGATGTAAAAAAGAAGCTTGCACGTTACTTCCTCATTATTTTCTATACTAGATAGAGGCAGCTTTGTAAAGGGTGAAAAATAATGAGTAATCAATGTACAAGATTCCACTTTCTATAATTGTTTAAAGATAAAACTGTAAAAACTGAAATTTAACGAAAATTGTGTGATTGAGAAGTTGACAAGTATTGACGACTCGAAAATGTCATTGCTACAAGAAATTTTAACGGCTAACGTAGCTAATAAACGACAACTTACCGCGTAAATGGCGTATGAGATACCTTAGATCAATGATACAGTTGCAAAGTATACTTAACTGAATTGCTTTCTATTGAAAATATTAGAAAATCTGCATTTTTAATCTTATATATAATTATCAATTCAACATGAATTTAAAGGAAGAGAAGATGAGCACGCGAGCGCGCTTGCAAACACACAGACACACATGTATGGATATTATTTTCGAATCACTATTCTCAACGCTTTAGACCATTTTGAGTATCCTGACATTGATATCTCGATATTTTTCTTTACTGAAATAAATCTTTTTCCATGAAGCCAAAATTGTGTTGTTTATATTCTCTGTGCTTATATATTTATTCTGTTTTTTATGTTGGTTCCGTATCGGTAGAAATAATGATGTACCTAAACGATTATTGATTAACAAATAATAAATCAACTTTTCATGAATCGACAAATTTAATGTATGAATGTAGCAAACAAACTTTTTGTTTTAATCTTTAGTAACGCCACCCAATTCGGAAAGAACGCCCTTCGATGTAACTAGATATCGATTAGGTGTAATATCTCGAGCACGGGGTCTCGCATACCCTCCGATTCGCATCGTTCGTGCCACTAGAGGATTACTCGCCCGGGCACTGCGATGCTATACAGCGCTAGCGAGCTCTCTGTCTTGCCGCCGATTGCCCACCACACTGGACGGAGAGAAATAAATTTCAACTATGTACAATATACGGAACTCTCTACATTCTTGTATATACTATTAAATTGCTCTACAAACACAGATGAAATCCTGAGATGTCGACGGAAATGAATTTGTCCATAGCCCACATCGTTTGCAGGTTATTTCGATAGATTATATATATATATAGAAATATTGCCCGTACCAGAGGTAGAAAATTCAATTTGTGCTGGTGATAAATGTAGGTGAAAGCATATAGGTAAAAGTAAAATAGAAAAGATTTCGTTGGCAGTTTTGAGGAAGGATATATTCATGAAATATTACTATTTATTGATTCAGTTAGAACTGAGAGAAGCTAATGTTCACTGAGTGAAATATTGCTGATTTGAAAGTAGATATTCGTCTCGATATCGAAGAAAATAATCGAGATTAAAAATCGATTATATGCGACGCGTTTGCAATTCATACCACAGAAATACGAATCTCTGTGGAGACATCGTGCGTGAAGAACATTTTTGTAATGGATCCAAGCGCGAAGCACCCCAGCGCCATTCGTTCGAACCTCTGATGCGGCAAATGCATTAGCTGTATATCTATATGTATTGCATATATAGATATACATTCAATGCATCTTCAGTGCCGAAGCTTTCAACAAGTGGTGCTCGGATACTTCACGCACAGCCACCTTTTAGGAAAGGACTGCAAAGGTGAGATTTAGCGAGGAAAGATCTATAGTACGACATTCCGGTTCGTGTTCGACTAGCCGATTGCGTGTTTCGTCTCTCACCATTCAATTGTAATACTTTTATTGTAATATAATTGAAAAATATTTTTTAAAATTTCTTCATTATAATTATCTCGTTAACAAATTAACGTGATAGCCAGATTTTTCGATATATTATATCGTGTGTAGTGAAGTTAACTATTAAAAATGTACTCTGTGGATGTTTATAATTAAACTTATGTTGCCTTTTTAATATATTGCAAAGTTACCTTCATAAAAATTAAGGAGAGGTGGGCTATCACTTCTTAAAATTATAATAAATCGGATTCATTTATATCTATGGTTTATGATTGTATTTTTTATATTTATTCACCACCAGTCAGAATACTTCGTATACGATGAAATTTGTGAATATTTTGCACTTCTGTTTGCTATAGGAATGTAACAGATTAATAATTATCCGAGTTCAGTGAAAGATCCTTCTCTATATTATCCTCCGTAATTAGAATCTCTTTTCGTTAATGTATCGATAGTGCTAGTATCCTTATCAGTACTCAGACTTGCAGAATTGTACTGTAATCTATAGAAACAGAATTTACCTATCGCTGAATGTAGACTCTCCGCGGTATTTCGATCAAAAGTTATAGAATAGCTGTTTCTGGTGCGCCGAACTCTCTCAACAAAGCTGAGGCTGGACAGCTCGCTGTGTCGTTGCTATGACGCAGGTTTAATATTGCATGTAGGTTCCAAGCACGTTATTATACATGGCACATTATAATGTATAGTGTACCATGCATATATTGCTATACAGCGCGCTATACGTACGCTCGATGGTGTACGAAGCTTGGCGTGAAACGGGACCAAACGACTCCCCGGCGGTTTACTGCATATTAGTCGGAAAGCCATGGATTTCTCGATGACAACGTCAGCTATCACGAACATAAGGTGAGAACAGTGCACTATAGATTGATCGCGGGATGGGGGGGATGGGGGGGGGGGTACTCTTACGTCCATATCAGAAAAGTATGCGTATAGTAAACGTCGACGGATCCCGACAAATTAAGGAGCAAAGTCGTATTTCGATTGATGTAAATTTTAATTAAATTCAAATTGCATATAGCTGTAATAGTAATATTAACGAGTTTGTAGTATAATACTTGATTATTTGATGGATAAATAGTAGAATCTGGTTGAAAATCTGTAGAAGAGATAGCTGACGGTATACTCACGTGTACAACGGTGTACCGTTCGTTTCGTCCTTAAACCAGAGGACCATGTGGAGTGAATCGGGTCCCGACGGTGTGATGTCGCAGGGTAATTCTACCGCTCCACCCTCCACTGCACTGATGTTTACCAGCGGCACTGCAACAGATGGAAACAAAACAAATGAAATGTTGAGATAAAATTGAACCGATTTCGTTAGAATTCAAAGAACTCCATTTACTCCATACAGTAAGTACGTTACTGGTACATATACTACAACGTTACATATACAACTCGCAGTTCTAAGGACTTTCGTTCAAGGCACGTTTTCTCGGGCGGCAATACTCAGGGGAGGTAAATTCTTATCGAGCCGATGCAGCCGAAACCAGAGTAGAACCTTATTATCATCATCCTACTTTTTTTTTCTTTCATTTCATCTGTCCTGACTCGATCGCCGGTATTCGACTATTTCCATATCTATCGTTTATTCGTTATGGTGTATAGCATATATTTGTATAGAAGAAGAGACTATCGCCAAAGTGTACCATTCTTGTGCGGATTATACTACCGGAGAGTAGAAAGGATCGAAACTCTCGAGTTTATGAAACCCTAGGGCACGGATACTATAAAGTCAAGAGTTTAGAGTACCCTCCAGTGCAAATCTACGCTCGAGTTTTCTCCAACATTTCAGGAGGGCACGTCGAAATAAGCCCACTTAAGTTTGGGATTTTCGATCATCAGAACGAAGGCAGGACGGTGAAGGATATGCATATAGACTCCAAGTTAACCAACAAAGTCTTTCGTTTATCGGTCAGCTAGAGTTATATACAAAAATTCAACATCGCCCAAGATACTGAGAGTAGAAAATCTGTAACGTCGTATCCGACGGAAATCTGGCATCGCCACGAATCTCTATAACTTCACTATTATGTCGATATAAATATACAACATTTACACTTGGACATTTTATTCTACAATTTATAGCTTTCAAGATACATTTACTTGATGGAAATATAGGATTTTCTAAATAACTGCATTTATAAATTTGAAGAAATTCTCGGAGAGTACCATCAAGCGGTATTATTAATATCGTGGTATTATAAACGTAGGGTATCTGTCAAAATCCCGAATGTCTACATACGCGACGAACCGCCATGCATATCCACCCACATCGTCAGAAATACAAACATTCAAGATTCTGAACGTTCGAGATTTTTACAGACACCCTAAATGTAGACTCCAAGTTAATCAATAAAGCGCATCGTTTATCAACTAGAGTTATATTGAAATATTCAACATTGACCAAGAAGGTCCTGAGTAGAAAATCTGTAACGTCACATCCGACGGCAATCAGGCATTGCTACGAACATGTCAAGAGCCATATCGTCATAATTTCACTATTATGTCGATATGAAATTACAGCTTTTACAGTTGGATATTTGTCTCTACAATTTATAGCTTTCAAGATACATTGACATGATGAAAATATAGGATTCTAATGGACTGCATTTATAAATTTGAAGAAATTCCCGGAGAGTGCATTTAAGTGGTATTATAAATATTGCCAATTATAGAACAAATCTAGAGAAATTAAAAAAAAAAAGAAGCTATGTTAAGTTAAACAAGAAGCTAAAACCGAGAATACTTCATATTGTTGAAACGAGGTCACAAGGCACGGTCATGAAATTTTATTGATTTCTGAACTCTTCGAGCCAAATATTAAAAATATATTTCAGTGAATGATATACAAACATACAATGAGCGTCATGATTGTTCGTGTGGTATAACATTTAACGAGATCATTTATCAATGGTTTTCCTTTAAAATATTAACTTTGCGAGAACACAAGTCGAGAACCCGGTGTACGTGCTTCTGTGCCTGGTTTTGAATTCCAAGCGGCTCTTTTAAGGTGCCCCGAGGGAATATACATTTTTCTCCCACGAGGATAGCGGTTGGCTGGTTGAGAAGCGGCGATGGTGAGAGAGGCGAAGGGAAGCTATCCTCCCAGTCTACAGGAGCTGTACACGTAGACGCAGCAGAGTGGGAGGAACCCAGTCACGGGTGGGTGTAAGGAATTAGCATAGACCTCTTATTTATTGCACGGCACCCGACCCACCGCGACGCATAAATATTGTTTAAGGGTGACTCTTTATCATATAAACGCCCGGCGACCTTAACGGGCCGCGCGCGCATTAGAATTCTCGTGGGCTGTTTTATTTCCTTATTTTTCTTTGCCGGGTTCTCTCCTTACGATGTGCACTACCTCTGCTAACGAACCCCGAGAGCGTGGCGCAACAAACAATTTTCTTTGAAACGAAAAACCCAAATCTGAATCCATCACAAGACCTGTCCTTATCTCAGCAGTGTGGCGTAATATTTAGTTCCAAGCTGGTCGGAATCCGGTATCGGCCAAGATCATGTATCCGGGTTCGTAGTGTAGCTACTCGAGGAGTATATCATCTCGACAACGTTGACTAATCGAATTCCGGTGTGGACAACCAGGACAGACTCTAACCGACAGAAATCAGCTCCTGCACGGTGGCGTGACACACAACACAAGTAGCGATACGCCTAGTCCAAAGCTTGAACGTATCGTGAATCAATTAAATTGCAACGTCGAACACTAACGGCATCTCTATACGCCGAATAGCTGCGGTACAAGAGCTCCGCTATAATCGTTAATAGAGTCCACCCTTCGTAAAATCGTACACGAGATGACTATACAGCGTTGACACAGCCATTGTTGCGTGCGAGTATGCGGGCAAAGCAATTCGCTTCGTCACGTTGCGATTGTAGAGAGGATTCCGCGAAAACGGAATTTTCAGGAGAGCAACAACTGTATCTACTATAGCGTATCTTCCGTTGAGTACCCAGCGCCATGATGACGTACCCAAAGCACATCAACGATGGAGTAGCAGTCGAAGTGTGCCATGTGGTCGAAGTGCACCAGCCGTTCATTCCCGACAAAGTCCTCGAATAATACAGGAGAAGGGCATCCGTGTACTCTCAGCCACGTTGTGACACGAGGGGCAAATGCGACGGAAGGAGGGTGCCGGATTAAGTTTCGTCGTTGAGATTCAGTTTTCCAAGCAACGTAACTGATCGAGTGTAGCGAAGTCTCCTCCATCTCTTTCCGTCTCAACCCCTCGCGCTTCAATCTCAAACCACAGTAAGTAGTATGCAACCATTCTCGTCGTTCGAACTTTTCGACAGAGTGTCTTCATCCACGAGTAAGACGCTCTCGGACAGCTCTCAGCCCCGCGAGAAGACACCAAGGAGTTCACAGTTGCCTTTCACGAGACTGTCGACTCGCTGATGTCTAGACGAAGGGGTCTCAAGTCCGGGTGATGTCTTCGGCATCGATCACTCCACGACGAGCTGTCATTATATATTAAAATGTCGTCGATGAATCGAGGTAAGAGAGCAAGACGCAAAGAAGACACATAAGCTAAGCGACGGCTGCACCATGGTTCAGTTGCATTCAATACAATTGAAAAGTTTCATCGAACGTACAGACACATCAACGTCGAACCACGTTGTGTCTGAAATAAAATTATCAAACTTCGAAGGACTCGCGACCAAATTTTCGTTAAGAGCGTTGTCAACCTCATAAATACGTCGAGAAAAATGGTTTCGTTATTCCAACAGAAAGTGTGTTGCTCGTAATGACTTTGTTCCCATGGCGAAAACATAAGTACAGGGTGCAAAATAAGCTACTCAGGAGTAATTGGTTTTGTTATTACAACAAAACTATTTTTTAACTGCAGCTATTTAGTTCATTCCGCAAGCAATCTACGCCTGTTGTTATATGAAGCGGATAAAGGATTGGAAAATATTAGCTTACTTAATTTGAAAATTAAGCCCTTTTGTTGCAGTAACAAACTATTTTGTTACCATAACAAGGTCGTTCTGTTATTCCTATGTTAAGTATCTAAATCGGTTAAGGTAACCAAATTCTTGCTGTCACATTGTCAGCGATTTTTCTCCCTGTGTACAATATTCTTGAAATTAAGCTATAGTCCCACTGTACACTATATCCTTAAAAATGTACACGAATGTTAGCGAATGAAGAGTAGAATATACTCGCTCCAAAGGTCTTTCTGCCTCATTGGAACAAATTGTTCCAGGAGTCGCAACGGGAGTAGACCGCGACGCAGCATCGCTTTTACGATGACGACGAGGACGGGCAGTTCAATTTTAATCAAGCCCCCGATCTCCACAATTAAGCGACGAATGTACTCAAACGAACGAAATTAACTCTCACATGGTACCAGAATGATATCCCGGTGGTGGTGGTGTTGGTGGTGGCAGGAGCGGTAGTGCACCGCTGGCGTTCCGCGCTATTACCTATCTCCCTACGTTTCGTAGACCGTACGACCGACTAAATTCACACACAGGCGCAGTTTACGCGCCATACACCATACGTAATATAGTGTACAGTGAGTACGATATACACTTCTGTACTATATATCGTAGACAAGTGGATAGTAGACAGGCCACGATAGCGGACAAGCAGTGCAGGAAGAACCGAGGGGTCGTCCGCAGGACGAACACAGGCAACTCCGACCGAGTGTTCACCGGACAGAGGTCCATAGAAGCTTCGTGTACCGTTATTTAGGAGTAGTTAAGGGGAGTCACTACCCTTCTACCAGTCTGCTTTTGCTCGCGAGTCGCTAGCTTCTGTCCACTTCAGTTTCAGCATACAAGCCATTGTCCGCACACTATCCCGCGTCTCTCGTTGGTTTCTTCCTCTTCTGCTGCTACCCTGCGATATTCTTCAGTCTTCGCTTCTTTGCCCCCGTAGCTCTTCAGCCTCGTCCTCCTCCAATGGAAAATATAGGTACGAGTTCATTGTGCTCTCCAACAGTATTACGAGCACTGAGTTTACCCTTGACTACAGGACATCGCAATAACATAAATTTAAGGACGCGTTAATTACAGAGAGAATTGGTTAATCTCTCGTTGACGCATGGAGCTCTTGTAACCCTCGAGAACGTTACGAAACTCTCAGAGTTCTTGCTTTAATGTAGTTCTGCGCTATCGCGGAAGATATATTTACTCGATATCCGAGGAGCATCCGGACTAATTAACTACCCTTAGCAATCTAGTATATCGAAGTTGAATTTCTACTTAACTCTACGAGTTCATATTTAATATTAACGTTTGGTATCTTCTGCTAAGGTTAATCCCGCTGCATCCGTGGTATACACAAATAACAAATATAATAATATGAATATACAAGCAATACATATAAATATATAATCATTATGCACTTCAAATACTATAAATTCCGGAGGTGTTGCTACATTACCTCATGACGTACACAAAGCATATGGGGCATTCCACGAGATTTAAACGAGATAAAAATCGTTATATTTGTAAAACTTCACGGTACTCCAATGTTTTTGACGTTAGAAGTAATTAATTTATTTTTCTTTCATTGGATTCGTCTTGAAAAATAATGAAGGAATAATGGAGGAAAACAATGAAGTTTACCTTCGCATGACCTTAACCCCTCCACGTAAAAAATGACGATACGACCACCCTTAATACCCTAATACTAATAATATGTCTCCCTCAAAACCCTAATACCTTCATAGGAAACATTTCTTTGTAGGATTTTATTTTCTCAACTTATTACAATATATTTTTTAAAATGGGACACCCTCTATATCAAATATAATTTCGACGAAAAATTCCGTATCTCCGATATGTTTTTGGATATATGCGATATATATCGAAGTGAAAAATATATCTGAGATGTATTAAAAATATAGTTAAAATGTATTTATGATATATAAACCGACGAAAAGTTCTGTATGTCTAATATATTTCTTGTTCGATATGTTCCCTTTCCATAGAATGATATTGTGATCACTCGTCTTTTTCGTTGTTACTTTTCTTTTCTTTATGCGTTATTTTTTTTCTTCAAAGGACCCAGAACTCTTACATTTATGGTTCTTGCCCAGTAGCAACGAACCTCCGGAAAATGAAGCAATTCAATCTCAAAAAGCTTCATAAAAGAAGCTTGCTGTGAATGGATTCGAATGAAATTCAACTACCACCGCTGGTAGACCGAGTCAGTTGAGAAACCACCGGAGTATTCGACGGCTCTACATATTTCGTTACATTCGTTACTTTCGTATATCGTCCGTGTCCACTTATCTCGTCGTCCTCAAGCCCTATTGTCATATTTCGCGACTGGTCCGTACCCATAATTTCTTTGTAAATTCAAATGGTTTTTTTCCTCCTTCGTTAGAATTATAATTTCCACTAGGCAGCACATGAGATGTACGAGTATGTACGGAACGTAATAATTAAACAGCAGGTACGAGGTAAAAGAGTTTTCATTGAAATGCAGGTCTAACCGAAACGCAATGTCTGCTTAGTTTCACCATTGCCCGCATGTCTAATAATATATTTTTTTAACTGTAAAATTTATTTTATAGTCGCATTTTTAATAGAATTTTCTACAAGTACGGCTATGAGTAAATTATTTCATAATTTACATTCTCAGAAAGGGAATCGTTCTGCATCGTCTTATGCTAGAAAGTGAGAAAGCAATGATTCTAAAAAACAAAGAGTTATATAATATTAATTTATGTTTACAAGTAACAACGTAACCTGACATTATCAAAATAAGAAACTAGATAATGAAAGAAAAATTAAAAAAGTATATAAATAAAACGGTAAAACGATAACAATTAGCTACGTTCATTAATTTATCTAATTAAATTATTCACGACTAGAGGTATTACTATTCCTACTGCGCATTTTCGAGAAAATATTCGAGACAAATTCGGCAATATTAACATTTTATTCGTGTTCAGCGTATTCTTCGAGTACAAGTTCTGAACGCAACGTCAACCTCCATGGTTACCTTAGTCTATCTTCGACCTTTAATACATTCCTCAGCATGACGGTAAGCCTTAATTTTTATTCCTTCTTCGTCGGTTTACGTTTGTGTACGCTCTTCACCCCAACTATACTCGGACCTTAACATTTCGATAGCCGCTTTTACCAATTATTTCTACTCAATAATCTACCGTATACTTCGCTCGCGGCGTTGTTCCCTTATTCTCTTCTTCATTTCTCTTTAGATGCCCTGCGATAAGCTCATTGATATATAGGATATTTCAGTCCAAATAAAAACCGGATATGGCTCTATTTTCGTTAATCAATAATAATGTGGCAGGAAATCCCGAAAAAAAAAACACCACGTATTAACGTGACAATTGTAGAGTTAAAAATAAAATTGGACTGAAAATGATCGCTTCGTTCAACAGAAACGTGTTGAATCAACTCTGTTAAACTTCATCATTTTTTCGCCCTTTAACTTCGCTGATTTGCTATTAAGAAACAAAATTAAGGAGATCTCCCCAAATATAACTGTGGCTGTACTTGCATCAAATGATATAAAAAAAGGTTTGCTCAAGACTCTACTCAGTAAATAAACGGTTAAAAAACCGAATTTTTTAAAACCTTCTCAAAGCTTTAACGTGTTTTACAATACTTTGTATACAGATTGTATATATGCTGCCTTTGACTTTTACATAGTCGCATATCGCACGGATTCTCGGCAACAAGTTGGATTTAGATTTAATTTTCATCGCTCCACAAGAGACCGAGCAAGCGCGTACGTTCAGATGAACGATAGAGAGAGTCAAAGTTTTAGTTGGAGTTGCCGACGTGGAAGAGGAAGTTCTCGCTGCCGAGTCTCGCGGTTACTCTCACATGCGGTGAGAGAGCATAAGGGACCGCACCACCGTCAGCACGAGAAGGATCGAAGGATCTGGTCCTGCAGAGGACCCGAAGCAATCAAGGAAGGGCAAGGGGAGATAAGGGTCGTCCCTAAAGCCTTCGCAAAGCCGACTTCGTCCTTACCAATACCGCGTAAAGTTAATTAGAACGTTTACGAGGCCCGGAGTTGTTCTGTCGAACTTGGTTGGAAAAGCAACCACCCTGAACTCTCTCTCTGCTGCATCAGGTTCATCTCAATTTTAGTCTACTCCTGTAGGCGTAGCTTTCAACCAATTCCTAGTAGAGTCAAAGTTCTTTTTAAAGTGAGGGAATGGGGTGGTCCGATCAACTTAGCAATTACCTGAGATGGAAATACTTGGTGTATTGAGGGTTTATCATGATCAATAACATTTTTTGTAGCAATTCAACTCTTTCTAAGGAAAAGAGAATTTGCACTCTTTGGGCGGTAGTCGAATTCCTACACGAGGTTCGCCTACATGGCTTCCGTGTATTGCGCTCAATTAAGGGGCACTATATACTATAGTCCGATCCATTCTGATGCTATGAAACTTTGTCAGAAAAGTATAATATAGTGAGGAAACGCCTGTCATTCTGCTAGTAATTATATAAACAAAAGTTTGATAAAATTTCAATGATAAAGAAATTTAAAAATTCAAAATGCTCTAAAATCTCATTGGTTTAATATATTTTAATGTAAATTGTAGCCAACAACGACGAATTTAGTAACAAGTGTGACAAATTTTGGATTGAAAGTCTCGAAAATAATTTTTTTCATGAAAACAAAGCTTTCTCTATGAGGAAGCAAAATCAATTAGTTACCCATTTACATAAGTTCAGGAACAAAGACAATGGTGTAAGCTTCTAATAAATTGTGTAATAAACCATTTTCTATGTCGGGTGATAAAGTTGCTGGAGGACAACAGCGCACATCATTTGGTCACTCGTAGGGTTGGTCGTCATAAATAGATTTTCATTATACACCACCTAACTGTGACGTCGATAGAGAGACCAGAGATAGAGTATAATGGACAGGCCTTGGACGTATCCCACCCGGAATTAATCGCTAAACTATCTCCATCGTTCAGTAATTCGCATTGGCCCCATGGTTGAACTGGGTTCAGTTCCCCATGACGCCGTGATGTGGAAATGCAAATTGTGTACACCTGCAGACTGTATTGTGCAGTACAGGCATAACGTGCGTTGTCACTGTAAATTATTAATAACGTAGGGTAACATTGGCGCCAGTGAGCATTGTTGCATCCGGAAACCAAGGACCTCGTTCACCTCATCCTGACCTCCGGGTGATGCGCGACAATATGACGTTCCCTGCTAGCACGCGAAGACGTTCCGGGAGATCGGATGAAGAGCGTGGAAGGGTGTAGCGAGCAGGCAAAGGAGGAGAGTAGTTCGAAGGGACCTATTTGAACTCGCGTGGTTTAGAACGCCTGCGGAACAAGAGGTTAACTACGGTGTATAGCAACCCTCGGACCCTTCTCCGCTAGTTAGGGTGTTGCTTCGCCGTTTGATTCTGCAACCGCTTGACTGCCATAACATCTACTAACCCATCCGGAACGACCCTCCTCCTGCTCCTCCTTCTCCTCGACGTTCGCCACTTCTGGATTGTTGTAACCCGCCCTTCTGAGACATAATATAATACGTTGCGTAATTCAGGGTGCATTGTACCGCTACTGGTCTCATGCTGACGGGCGTGACACACTGAATTATGAGACACGGAAGGTACAACGCGCGGCGGCTACTTCCGGTTGTAATATAATTTCCGAACACAATGGAAACCGCAGTGGGCCAATGCTGCTGTCCCAGCAACCTGTGACCAAAACTGATGCAACGATGCACCTTTGGCTCACTATATCTGTACTTAAGAGTGATTTCCTTGGACTCAGAATCAAATTGCCCGGATAAACGGCAGCTTGCTAGTTTACGCGATGACTCTAATCTATTCTCGCTATCCACTTGCTTCTACCGATACAATATATCTTTTATCTATATTCCTTCTCGACTGTGTTCGTTTCATTTCAACAGCGTATTTTATTCGTCTCCTTGGTTCACCGATGACACAGTGAGGTATGAATTGAAAAGAAATCGGAATGCAAAGTCTTGATAGTTAGACCTTAGCCAACTCCTTGGCAGTAACGCCTGAGATTGAATCGAAACGAGATCGAGATCTGAAATTGAATTCACATTGAGACAAGTCAATTAGCTGACAGAGAAAGATGAATGAGAAACGCCAATTCAAAGTTAAAATGCCAACCGTTCGAAGTTTAAATAACGTTTGAAGAAACTTTGTTCGGAGTATTATTGCGTTTCATGAAGTGGTGAACTGGGATTATGTAAACTCCATCTGGAAACGCTTTAGAAACTTCGACAGCCAACTTTATTATAGTTTTCCAATGACACGTCAATTATTTTAGAAGTAATTTCGTCGTAGGTTAGTCAGACTGGATAAGCATAAGAAAATCTTGACAGTTTTTCGACAATTGATTACACGCGTGGTAATTACACGAACTTATTTGTTTAATGTATTATTGAATTTTTTAATTTACGTGGTGACCACGACTTACAAGGGAGAGAACGGGCATAATAACATTTGGTCGCGGATAACCTTTGGAATATGTAGTGCAAAACAAGAATCGATGATGATCGTCGCGAACCGGTCGTGCATGCAGTCGATGCCCGACATATTGGTATTTCGCACACGTGACACGTCAGTGGCGTCACGTAACTGGCAAATATCCGGCACAAGAGCGATCACGACTAGGTGTGTTCAGGTCCCACAGGAATCTCCCAAGCGAGCAAGGGAGCATGATGTCACAATATCACAGGCGCACCATACCGATCCGTCAGGACGATCGAGCTCTCGATCCCTGTAGACCCGATCGAGGGAACGATAAGCGCAGCCTATAAGCGTATAGCTACAGAAGAGTACCGTACAGGACTCGCATTCTCGCGGGACGATTATCCGTTAGAGTGAAAGCTTGTTTTCTAGACGGATGAATTAAACTAAATGATTAGGTAATAATTATAACTCGTCGTATGAGCACGCGAAAAGAAAAAAAGTAGGTAGCCGGGGAAACTGACACATTGCTTCCGATAAGCAACCGGAATAGTTATCACAGCGCCAACTACTCGATTGGTTGAAGAAACTACAATGTCGTTGGTAAAATATCGATAGTAACGGTAACCAACCGAAATGGCATCCTCACCTTAACGGTTGGTCGGTGCGATCCATCAGTTGAGCGTAATACGAATAAAAACCAGATTAATACGGATATTTCTATTTGTTTACAGTGGCGACGACCGGCGGGCACTTTGCGCGATGCTTCGATAGACGAAGGTCATCTATTTACAGTGTTTCACTGTATATTTATCATATATTCATTGCATTTCACTATTATTCTGTGCAAGCCCTCGTCCATCCGCAGCCACCTGTCACTTCGAACTATGGCGTCATTTGCCTTCGTGAAAAGTTTTACTCGTAGCACGTACCAATCGGTTGGTTATAGAATGAAAGCGATTTGTAATGGGAATCAACTCGTAGATTGCAGGTACTATCCAAATGCTTGTCGCAACTACCGCCGACATTAGTGGCACCACCTAACGTCTCTTGGTGGCGACAGCGCTGTGATTGATTACCAGAAAGCGAGTCGTTGGTCTTGGATACTATTTTTCGCTAATCAATCGAAAATAGTTGGGAATACTATTTCAATTTGGTTTCTGTAAGTAATTCGCGACACAGCATATGCTGGTAATGGTTATCGCAACAACTTTTATTTCCCGTGGAAATAAAAGTTTTATTTATCTTGTGGATCAAGGTTGTAGATGAATCTTGATCGTTCCGTCCGTACGTCCTAATATGAAAGCTTTTGCAAACTGTTTGTTACGGCATCGGTATAATTCAATATGGATGTCATATAACTTCCGATTAAGCTTAAAATTGACGCCAACGATCACTCTTCCATGTTTTATGGAAATTGTGTTAAGTGGCGCAAGAAAACATTTGTTGTAAAAAATTTAATTGACATTAAAGTGCATAAAGCTGGAAAGAAAGCACAGCATGTCCGGGGTCAACGTGTCCTGGGATTTTCCTCTTCGGTGTACTCCTCTCGCGCACGTACACAACCATTATAGTATACCTGGCAGAACCAACGAAGCTAGAGACGCGGCTGCTGGAGTAACAACACTAGTATCGGTAGTAGTAGTGGTAGCAAAGCCTGGTCTGCGAATGCTGTCGGCCCGTGGGAGTCACGACGGCGCTGGCGAAGATCTCGTTACCAGGAAACGCGAGCAAGTATGAAAATATGCGAAGCGTGCCTCGTAAAGCGCAGAGCTTTCCGTCCCAGTGGGTGTGCTCTCGCCCGTTCGGTCGGCTTCGCGCGTTCCCTCGCACCCTTCAGCCGGGACGTATAAGCATGCAGGTGTGTGTTTACGCTGTTTACCCGGTGTTATAGTATATGGAACCGGCACAGAGTGAGACACAATGCTCGTCCTGCGTGGACTGTAGTGGCATACGCTTATATACATACATGTAGTAAGGTCTTAGTTATAATATCTATACATATATATATACATATATCTACGAGTTTGCACAACACCCAGACGGGAATTAACGTACGTACAGGTGCACATAACTTGCGGGTGTACATCCGCCTCCTTTTCATCGTTCTCCCTCCGCATCATCGCCACCCTAGCGTTTTCATGCTCTGCCACTGTCTCCCTAGCTGGTTTCTTCACTCCTCGCTCCTCCGGAACTCCCTTGGATACCTTACATGTAGGACAAGCAAGAGTGCCCTATGGGTATTGCGTTACGAGATGCAATCAACGCTTCGTGGCGTGTCGGGTTGTGTGCCCTCAGCTCCGAACGTGAGGTAGAGAAGCATCTACGGCTTTCCCACTCTCGCGCTTATTCTATATCTGTGTATGTGTATCCAACCGTGGTACCTACCTGCGCACAACGCTCAGCTCAGGCCGCTGAACAACGTGAAATATCGGTTAGCATAAACGCGTGGGTATTAAGCAAGATAACACAAATTATCGTAGCAAGCCACTTGGGCGTGCCCACACCCGTAAACCTGAAACAGCTACAACAACAACAGCGAGACTCTGCGGAGCGGCAGGGAGAATGGCACCTACGAACAACCCCCGACGTCCTTAAACTATACACGCCTCCCTGTTTGCACCATACACTCCACAACCATTTCTTGTTTCATGTACCTCTCTGTCTTCCGCACTTGCTTCGGTAATTTCACGGTAATATCGAGGCGAGCGAAGGGAAATTGTGACCCCCGCTAATACCACTGTTCACCACCGTTGCGCATTGTAATAGATACATTTGTAATAGGTTATGTAAACAAAGCACGTGCCACTGGATATACTAATATTTACAGGTCGTTATTTCCACGTGGATAAAACCCATCGTCATTTTTCAATTCAACTTACTCTCAAATGTTCTCGCTATAAGTGGCAACACTCGTTTCTACTTCAAACTTTATAATTCCAACACCTATTCTTTCTATTCGTAACAATACTTTGTATACAAAATTTGTAATGATATTGTTTTTCTTTTCGAATGTTATTTTTCCTCTATACCCGTTGTTACTTTACTTAATTATTAATAAAGAATGGAAAAAATTATTCAAAAATTTATTTCACAATCTTGAATTTGAGTTTGATGGGAGCATACGATTCAAATCCGATGTAATGTCTGAAGCGTAGAAAGCAATTAAGATGAAATGTCAATCCAAGGAAATGGAAACCTTAAGAAATCAAAAAGTTTGTCATCATGAGGAGCATCAGATATATTTAAAAAGCACAAAAATATAAACGGAGAAATAATTTTAGATCAGAAAATTGTACGAGTACTTTCATAAAAGACACGTATTTACATGACTTTACATATGAAAGTCTTTGCATGGAGGTTATGACAAATCTCATTGAATATCGGACATCATGGACATCAAACAAGCAAAAAACAATAAATACGCACACACACCTTAGATAGATAAAAATAAAATATTCTCCTTGGGGTAGAACTGTTCCACGACATCGATAACCGGTCAATCCAGTGATTTTCCTTCAAGCGTAATTGATTTGATGCTACAAATGTTTGCTATCCTTTCTTCTTTGCAAGAAGTAATTTAACATTTAACTTTCACCATTATTATGCCTTTAAGTCGTAAACTATTTCTATTAAAGAATCATAAAAAAGGGATTCACCGAATATTTCACATGGATATCTTGAGTCAAAGTACAGGTATTCAGCTCAAATTGGTTATTATCGCGATAAACCTATCAAACACGGATACGTTTGACAGCATCGTATATTTACATATACAAAAAATGCAGTGTGTAACAGGCATGCCAAGATCGACAGGTCTGACAAAAACCCAATAAAAAAAAGTTTCAATAAATTATCATTAATAAATAACCTAAATTTGCATATCTGCTTCCCCGACTTTGTTAGAATAATTTTTTCAATGCGTACAAATTTTGTATAAATCTATCTTAATGCGTTAGCGAATGAACCATAATTTGATTACGATGCATATGAGGTGAGTGTCGGCTGATAGAAGACCCAAGGGCGAAAAGCCACTAGGGTTTGTGTCGAACATATTAACGCTTCTGGGTTAACTGCACTGTTCGTTACCTATGCGTATAGCAGACATAATACCGTAACGGTATCCCGTATTATCATGTTACCGTATAAGCTACTGTGCTCATGAACAGTGGCTCAGTCCTACGGAAACACTCGACTTATATAAATGATTGAGGTGCATAACAACCGGTGATTCGAAAAAATATTCGTGAAAAGAAGCCCACAGATGAAACATTTCAGAAAAAAAATACCTGATGGAAAGCAAACTGATGGAAAAAAAGCAAATGGAATAAATGTCTGGCGAAAAAGAAACTCTGCGGAAAACAAACACGAGGGTAGATACGAGTACATCCGATTTTAAGCTATTCTCTAAAGTCTACATTATTTCCGAGCGTACTCCCTCATATTTTTTTGTGTTCTACACGTACTAGATGTGTATAATGTGTTTGCTTGTGTTTGAGGGAAGTAGGGGTGGAGACGGAGTCGAGAGGCACAGGCCCGCTGGAGGGTCGGGGTCGCAAAGCTCACCCATTGACTCCACTAAATTTCTTTTAATGTATTCGGCCGTCTACTTTTTTTTCATGGTCCCTCTTTCCATGGAATTTTATTCCGTCGCTTTTTATTCCGTCAGATTTATTTTTCAGCAGTTTTTTTTTTCATGGATATTTTTTCCTATATTCAGAAGAACCAATAGCGTATCACAATTTTATGTTTTCTGTGTAACAAGCTATTTGTGACCAAGCATGAACCTAACTAGCACATGAGCATCTAATCTGCTTGCGCGGTTCCGATATATCGACGTTCTTCGCGTTTGCCTTGGATATATTTGTTTTATCGTCGAGTTAACGGCCACACTCTACCTTCGCACTGTGTATTATTATACTGTGCATGCAGTACAGGTAGTAGCTGGTGCTCATGACGCGCACGTGACGACGAAGGACGAGTGGTGCGGTAAAGTAGCAATTATTGTACAGCTGGCGAGTACCTAGCGACTTATACTCTCGTGAAGGTACCTCGCCTCTTATCCGTACTGCATAACTCTCATAGCACCTTGCTGCGGTATGATGTAGTAGCTTCGTGTGTCCTCGGTGTGTCAACAATTTCATAGTTCTCTCGCTTGCCTCGAAACAAAGCCCCGGTAATACCGTTTTAGTGCTCTGGCTTTAATACCATTCCATTTTCTCATGAGAATTGCGAAAAAAACACACGATAATGATCTCTCGTGAAATCGCTCCAGAGGGATTAAACGTCTTCCACGATTATTCACGATAAAACTACGCACATACCAGCTTGCGACTCGTGAGACGTTCTTTATCATGTGCTTATGATATTTCCATAGGAGCTACAACCGCCTCCTGTAATATAACACCGAGAACCATCAGCACATTGCACGCCTGTACGTACCGTGCCTATATATGTTATATATACGGAATAGCAAGGTAGCGCGCAAAACCCAGTTTGAAATCGGGTTGGATCGGTTAAGCCGAGAATGATTGCCTCTAATTTTCTAGGGTGCTCAGAACGTAGCCTAGCTGGCCTACCGGCATCGTAACGTTGCCACCGCAATCCCTCGGTGGCGACGCTGTCGACGTCGTCCTGCCATCTCTCTCGGGAGATCTCTAACGCTCGTTCCACAACGCTCTCTTACGAGCAAGAAACTTCTTAATGCTTTCAACATGTTCGGGTGCTCGCTAGCTTCTGGACTCCTAGGGCTCTACGAAATCGGTGCATCGCCCGTGTCACCCGTTTTTACTCGACCGAATGGCGCCCGACTACAAATCCTATGCCACACTTGCGTTGGCAGTCGTATAATGGTTTGGAATGTGCAGTGCAGAATCTATCCTGTTAACTACGGGTGTATTGCACTGTAAAAATAAAAGTGTTGCTTTAAAACACTCTCGGGTAGTACATTTTTACAGACTTTAAGATGGCATCGGATCTTCATTAAAACGGTGACTGCATGGCCTCCGAAAGAAGCGAACAAGACTATAAGAAGAAATGAGATTACGCTTTGAAAAACTTCTTCCCGAATTGATTTCGGAAAAGTCGAATGGTTCAGGTTCTACTGTACACGTTGGGTATTCGTGGTATATAGAGTTGTATATAAGATTCGAGATTTTCGTTGTACCGTAGAGCGAGGTCGATATTCACTAGTCCAGTGGAACAACCCCGACCTCCTTAGTTGGCAGTCGCGTTCTAGTCTGCCTGCCCAGCTTTGCAAGCGCGACAAACTTTGAACAAGTCCCGCAATCTGGCATCGAATGGGACAGGAAGACTGGGGAGTTTCGAAGGGTGAGCCCGCGCTGGAGACTTAGCCGAGTGAAAAATTGCTCGAAGAACTTTCGTCGAGCGAGCAAGCCCCAGTGCCCTTTTCAGACCCATTAGGCGGCTCAACAAGTACGATTCTAGTAGCAAGCGTCCGGTCGGAGGAAACCAAGAGCTTTCGAGCTTTCTGGAGTCTTTGTATGGGGCGTAGGATAAAGGGACTGAGCGAAGGGCGATAGAGATGATACTTCATTCGCAGACTATTCCGAAACTATTAATGAGCAAGAAAAAGAATCATTATTACGTACTTATAGTCGAAGCTATAGCCGTTGCTGTTGAGAATAAAATATGCGCATCCGATTATGCAAAACACGATATGTAATTTTGTATCAGTATCTACCGGTTGATCATGCGGCCAATCCATAATATTTTCCATGAGGATATTTTAGATTGAAGACATGGAATTACAGTCAGCTCGGGACAGAAAAAATTCAGCTTGGAACCATAAACATTCGGTAAGTGGCACAGTTTTTTTCAGGTTGGTACGCATTAAACTTTTCTTTCTTTTCAGGATCAGAATACCTATAAGGATTCCCAGAAGAAAAACATGAATTACTCAAGATGATTATAAACAAAACTCACTAAATTTCGATTTGATCCTTAGGTAAGTACGTCAAGAAAATATCTATTTGAACGGAATCGCCTAATATCGAAGATCTTTCTAAAAAACTCGGCTAAAGTCATCACAAAATATCCCAATACCGTTTCCCACTATTCTCCCACCTTCGACTCTGCGAAGTTTCGTCTATTGGATACCAAGTTTGACGTACCCAACGCCACTGTTCACTTATCTAGCGCCGTTGAACCGCGTATCTTAAAGAAACTGAGTCATGGTGATCTCATATCGTCTACGCGATTGATTTATTTTGCGCATTCGTACTACATCACCGAATCCAGTGATTAAGCAGCACTCACAGGGGTCGCATGACTTGCTCAGCCATTCACGTTATACATTTAGCTATTTACGCGTCATCACAGATTATAGAAATCAGTCTGATAACCCAAAGCGTGCCAGGATGCGCAAACAAGGTAAGAAAAAACCAACCAGCGTTCTTTATTCTATTATCATCTTTCCTACCGCACAAATGTTCAAGCTCCTACTTAACGTGTACCTTGTTTCATTTGAAATTTCATTACATTTTTGGATTTTATTCGTGTCATAATCTTACATTGATTCCTAACTGTTTCGTCGCGGAATGAAAATTTATACACGTTGCTCTTGTGCGCTGAGTTTTTCCAGCCCATGGTTGAAATTATTGAAATTGTAGGTGACGACGTTCGTGTCAAACATCCGCACACCAGACGCGAGAACTTGAAAACATCGTTTAATCCGGCTATTGATGAAAGCGAACACGAAAAAATAATTGCGAAAAAAAAGCAAATGCCTACTTTTCCTTGTTTTATAACGGTCGCCTTCAGCGAGCGAAGAGATTAACCAAAAAAAAAACTTGCGGTCGGCTTCTTCATTCGAGGCATCAAAGTACCTCCACCTCAGCTAATCGGGAGTAAAAATTGACACGAGCGACGCCACCCACCACTAAATCCAACTTGCGTTCGTTTTTGCGATTTTTCGAGACGTCAGTCGTCTTCAAATTTTCAACGAGATCAGACAATTTAAGAGTCTGATCGTCAGGGTTCTCGTCACTGTACTCGCATCTTTTGTCGCTATAAATTCTTACAAAACGTCTAAGATGTACAAACGTTTGTACATCTTTTTCTTCTCTGTGTTTAATAAATTTAATTATTATTCCAAATAAATACCTGCGTCGTCTTACGTAAACGCGTGGAAGCTCCGTTTCCCGGTTCAATCATTAAGTTGCGACACGAACTTATGACCCACGTCGGCTCGATTTCCATCCGCGACATCAAATACGAACATTAGATCGATTTTCATCTACTCATCTCGAATAAAAATGTGTAGAAAGTTATAAAATGGGGCCGAATAAATTTAATACATTCGCTTGTGGAAATTGAACACCGTGATAAGTTTTGTTATTAACACCAAATAGATTAACACTGATTCACACCAATTACCTTTAATATCTCAAACTTTAAAGATAAAGATAAACGGACAGGCAACGTGTAATAAATCGTATTAGGACGCTGCGAAACATATTTTCAGTTTTTATCTCTGATTTCGCCGTGAGCACCATTAGTTCTAACCCCCTTGCACTCACACATGTTTCACATCATCTTAAATCCTTTGTTTAATTGACAGTTGAGTTCTCTCTTCCTCGAGGACACCCAGTTAACTTAACGATCACGCGTAAAATGTCTACTGTTACCCGTCAACCTCTTTTCCTTATTCGTTCGTCTAGCGATGAGAATTCTCACTCCAAGATCAAAGTGAATTAATATTTCGTCACGAATGTCGAGTAGAATAATATCTGAAGATGTTTTCCAATAAAATAAAATATTAAATGCATCTTATGGAATTATCAGGAACGTTTCACTGTATTATCCACAGAAACATCGCAGTACGGTTATATGATAAAGAGGTGACGTAATACGTTAAGGTGGCTGTTCTTTGTGCGGAGTATCAAATAACGTATGGTAACTCGTATGTATATCATGCTGAAAGCTAGCAAAGGTGCTTTGATTAATCCACCCTGAATCCAGCTCGCTCGTTTCTGCTGAAATCTGAGCCCAAGTTTCGGTTATATACGCACATACATGCGATGCCAAAAGAGAGGATGGAAAGGAATAGTCAGAAAGCAGAGCAGAGGAACTCCTTTCCTGCTCTCAGAGCATAGGCGCAAGCTTCGAGATGAGAGCGAGAAACCGAGTAGAAGGGCCTGCGAAAAAAAAAAAGAAAGCGGAAACTCCGAGGAGCTGCTTGACCCACGTTAGCTGCGGGCGAGACTTTTGATCTCGCCAGGATTCAAAAGCTACAAAGCTTTTGAGGTCGCGTCCTTCTGCACGGAGTTGCGCAGGGAGTCGAACCGCGAGCCGCAGCAGTGTTAGCGGCGCAGCTACGAAATCCACTACCGATGGTTCCTCGCTATCTCGTTTCTCAGACCCTTATTCTCCCTTTCTCTCGGTAAACAATTTTCCAAAAGCTTGCACACTGGAGTCTACCGTACATCTAATAACATATTGTCTCTGTCTTGCTCGCTCTCATTCTAACCTATACGTGTATATATGGGTATGTGACTTTTTATCTCGTTGTCTTTTTTTTACTCGCTACTTGTTTCAACTCCGATGCGAAACCATTGCGAGGACACTTTTTTTTATGCATTTTCCACACTTCGAGTTTTAAACAACGGTGGCGTCTATTTTTTACATTGGGTAAAGCGCGAACAATGTCGAAAGCTTTAGTTGAACTATTCGTTATGAACCTTTAAATCTCAATGGATGGGTATATCACAGTTATTATACGCACATTCACATATATACATATAAAAATCCTGAGTTTCGATAATAATTAAAATCAAGTCATTTCTTGCATCTTGGTCCGTCATATTGCATCCAACAATTCGAATTTTTTATTCTGATTCGTAATGTGTGACCTCAAAAACTCCTGAGTACCGAGTTATATTCTAATTAAGTAACTTTAGTCTGCCATATTATGTCCGCTATTAAAAATATTGAATTTTAAGTTGAGATTCGTAATCAGTAACCTGAAAAACCTCGGAATCGCTAATTTCATCCTGATCAACTCGCTTTTTGTAGTTTTCCGCAAGCATATTTATTGTTTCAAAATGTCTAATTGGTGTAACACACTTAGCTATGTGTATCGTATATTGTATTAATACGCTTAGCAACACGCTCCGAGTGCCTAGAGATACAAGGCGCGTGTACTGGGATAGGCAAATTTCCATCGGTCAAATCCGTAGGGAACAATATACGTCATAGCCAATACCCGATGCAACAGCAGCTGAGCACACGCGACACGTTCCTCCAATTTCGAATTAGCACCGCATCACCATCTAGAGTCTAATGACACTGGGACGTACCAAAATATCTTCTGCATGTGTACATTTGAAAGATTAAAAACGAAACAATATCGTTAGAAAAAATAATAAGTAAAGATACGATCATTCCACGCTTTCGGTACTTAAAATTTTTTTAATCTGTCGAGGAGGTTTGAGTATTTGAATCAAATTCGTGCCATATGACCTCGTTTTTTTTTCTCATCGGTTAAGCCTAGTTCCTCTGGTACTCGCCAATTCATTCTAGCAGATATATTTAAATAGTTGTATATACATATATACCGATTAGTGTGCTATAGGCATAGATGTTGGCAACCTATACCCACTACTACATTTAGCCATTAAGGGAAGTAGGCTAGGAACTGCTCGAAATTCACACCGACGGTAATTGCGCACCAGAGTTATTACACGATCCTACTGCTATATGCCTAGCTCATCGATATATACATATATGTGTATATTCGAAGGTTACAACTTGAATCGTTGCCAGGTATATCTGCTCCACTCTATTCTCAACGTTCTCCAGTCAACGTGTGCGAATATTCTATTCATCGACATCATCGTGTCGGCTTTATTTGTGTTTATCAAAATTGACAGTCGCGTCATCATTTTCTGATAAGTTGGACAATTTCTGAGGCATGATAGGATCGGAGAATATTCTATTTTAGGAAGCGCGGTAGAGGGGATCCCCCATTTTTGTGAAAGATACGTCTTTTGTATATTTTTATCGGATTAAAAAATCATATTAAAAATCCCTCACTCCGTTAATTGTTCGTAATAATATTCTAGTCGCGTAATAGAAATCCTCAGATTCGAATACAAAGAATTGTAGATGGAGTTAAATTTTATTCAACATTCCTATTGATACGGTGAGTTTTTTACATAATCAGGACACGGTTACGAACAATAAATAATTAAGGATTTTTTATACGATTTATTATACTCGATTTATACGATAAAAAATTAATTAAATGTTTCTTTAAATTAATCGATTAACTCTCTCCAACCACCTTTAGCTGAAAAATGATTGCTGTAGTTTTGATTGAAAACATTTGTAAATTGCATAAATCGACATCGTAGATCAGGACCAGATTTATCATATTGGGAAGTTGCTCAGTTAAATAGAGTTCTAAGAAAATGATGAAATAGAAACGTATTTAAAATTTTTTGAAACGTGCACCATCAATAAATAAAATTTTGATGGAATATAATTCTCCCGGATTCTTATACACCATTTGTCCGCTTCTCTCTCTTTCTCTCTCTCTCTCTCTCTCTCTCTCTCTCTCTCTCTCTTTCTCTGTTTCATAGGCTGAGGAAAGGCCTCAACTTCTTGAAACATATTCTCAGGACTCGTTCGTTTCTCCCACGAAGATTGGAAGAGTTTTCACCGAGGAAGCTCTTCGTGGCGCGTATATAAGTAGCTCCCAAGAGAGTTCCGATCGAACAAGCGGAAGAGTCGGTTGCCACGCTCTCGGGATTAATATAGTATATGGGAGATTCTATATACTTTCGGACACTCTGCTGTTTCTCAACCCATCTTCAGCAGCTATAGAGACTTTTATTATAAAACCTCGACCAGCCTGGCCCTTCCGATCCTCCGCATCGACACTAGCTAGAAAAAAAAAAAAATACTACGAGGAAGGAAAAAAACCTAAGACGAGACAGTTTAAATATTTTGGCCATCGAGGGAAAGAAAACCAGCTTTGGCGAGAGCCCCAAAGTTTTCATTGGCTTGTCGTATAGCGAGCGTGAGAAGAGGTAGTTGGCGAAAGGAAAGCGAGCAACCAAGGAGAAGAGGATATAGACCGCGGCTGTGAGCGCGGCCATGCAACCTTCGTAACTTGGTCGCGGTAGCGGCCAACTTCAACGAGAGTCCGCCGGTTTTGGTAAAGATAATATTTTGGCGGGAGTTACCACCGCAAAATCGGTAAAGTTTTCACGTTGTTGTCTTTAGCCGTAGAATAGTCTTGAAATTGGTCTCTGAGCAATGCTTCTTTGTTATCATCCCTTATGCCGAAAGCCTCTTTGTGAATTAACATTAAGTTATTTCTCTGTTCAAACCAATAAAGCTAAATCAATTCGTTCATGGGTTTCCGGTACTTATCCGTCTTAATAATTTATCATTGTAACATGTTGCTGTTCGGTAATTTTCAAGCATATGATATCTATTTGTTACGTAGTACGGCGTACATTACATACAAAAGGTTCATACACGCATAGCTGCTTTTTGTTCTGATTCAGCATGACACCATTTACACGCCCGACACGCAAATGTCCATAGGGAGAACAATACTGAAAGTCGTCCGACACTTTCTCGACTATTTTATACTATCGGTTGTAATCTGTTAAAATTATTGTGAATTCTTGGTACGATAGAACAAATTAAGTAGTCTACGTGTTCGAATATTTTATATTTTAGTCGGTTGCCATGATTATGCATTTTTACCGATTTATTATGAGTAAACGCCCCACGCTTACTGTTTGCATACAGCGAGAGTAACAACGAGATATATGTAGTTATAGAACGGAAATGCCGTCGGTATCGTTAAATAATGAGCACGTCTGCTATAGTTGCTATTCAGAGAGGTGAAAAAGTTATATGCGTTCTCAACGAAAACAATACAACTTGCTGACCCAGTGAATCCAGTTACGTAAACTAAAGTATACAAAAGCGTCTATATGAATAAAAAATAAACCGGTGAGCGAAGAAAGATGTGCAATTATTTTATTCCGTCGAAACATGTAGTAATTTATTATTTAAATGCAACCATCAAACTGTACAATAAAATCATCAACGGAATATAGAACTGGGTACGGCTTTAAAACTATTGCAGTATGAATACCACTTGCAACAGTAGTATGTGTCGTGTCGGGTATCAAAGCTCGAGGACACATTTGCGCCTGATGCAACCGAATCTGTACTACTGGTGCATCGCAGGTGCCGCTAGCAGTGTGCAACTGATGTACGATTCAAACCCCAGGGTATACAAGGAAGTACACTCAGGCTGAGAGAGAGAGAGAGGGAGAGAGAGAGAGAGAGAGAGAGTCACACAGTAATACGGATACGGAGACAGTCGCTGCAGAGTGAAAAGGGTGAAAAACAAAGAAGAAAACGAAAAGAGAAAGGAGTTTCAGCAGGCGTGTACTTCCAGTATAGCCTAGTTCAAAGCTTTTCTACGGATATAGTGAGAATATGAAACAAGTAAGAGTAAGCCTCGTTTGCCAATGATGCGCTACTTCAAGAATGATCAAATGGCGTATCGCCCATTCGAGATAACAGAATTGCAACGTAAAGTATTTTTGAATTACACGATAACAGGTTGAGTTATCGGTGAACACAACAATAATCGATTGGATACGAATAATAATTCGAACCTCTCTGACTGCACGATTCTCAAGATGCAAACGAAATGATAATGCGCGGTAATATAAATGAGTACAAACGATGAGGGATCAGATACTTCTCAAATTTCCAGTATTTCAATTATTTTTTAACTTTGTAATGCCACCTCTCAGCCCCTCCGCTCCACTCTCTTCGCTAGTATATTTAGGAAAATCCTAAGTCTTGTTATCCCTTAATATTCGAATGAAAATAAATGTGGTACCCATGATTTTTTTTTATTCAATAGCATTGGAAAATAAAGAATATAATTCAAAGTCTAGATTTGATACGGTACCTTCCATCCGTACGATTTTGTCTCGTTCCTATATGCATGCGGTAGAAAATCGATCTACATAATGGTTCGAAGGTACCGATTTAGACGGCTACCTTGGTACCTCTGAACGGGCTTTCCCTTCTCTCACCTTCACCTGCGTCTGCTTACGACGAAACATCGTATTTATCTTGTATAGGACCCAAGAGAGGTATCGAACTGCTGTCAATGTTCTTTTTCTTTTTAGTCTCTTTACTACTCGCACTCGATCTTTCGATTCTTATCTCTCCTTTTTATGTCTACTATACGAACCACCATTTCATCGGTTTATTTTCTTCCTCGCTAGTTCTTTCTCTTTTTCCGGTACACTCAACCCTCCTGTCAACGGCACTCGCCTAGTGTACTACATATAGTCAATTCTGTACTTATCCTAGCTTTTCAGCGAGCTCGTGTATTTTTGTCTAGTGTGATTGTGTGTGTGTTAACGTTTATCTATGTGAGTGCGCCTGTTTTCGATCTCTGAACGCGCGACTCTCGTGCTTATTCACAAGCATACCAAAGAGTTTTTCCAAGTTTGAAAGCGCCTGAAGCACGCAAGTTGAAGGAAGAGAGATGGAACCGAGGAAAGGATGAGTGATTGCGAGGGAGTTGGAGATATACTCGAGGAGTTGATTAAGAGGATGCACAAGCAGAGATACCGGAGTGGGTAGAGTAAGAAAGGGAGGAGAAACGGGGGAATTCTAAAAGACCGCGGTAGTTTAGTTATTTAAGCAAGGGCTTAAGGAAACCTCCCATCCCAAACTGTTTCGTCTGCGATGACGATTTATATAACAATGCTGTCAACGTCTTTGTAGGAACTCACGTAGAAATCGACCTCAAGTTATCCAATCGAAGATCTCATTGCGTTAATGCAGCATACAGCAAAGTACGCTGCACAATAAAGTACTTTCTTGATAGTAGGGCTTGCTTTGTTTTTCAGGAACAACATATCGATCGTCTCTATTATAGTTGAAAATTAATTGCTTTATCTATTATTTAGAGGAAGTGTAATATTTTCGATGATACGTCTTTTTACGGAAACATAATTGTATTCCTTAGAATCTTGTGTACGGTAATTCAACGCCAATATCCCTAGAATAATAAATAGAGATATTTTCTATCGGTAACTTTAAGTAACCATTCAATTATAGATTTTATTTTTACAGAGATAATCCCTTAATTATAGTCTTTTTGTCATTCGTACAGACATTGGATTGAAAAAAACCCAAACAATATTCGCCTGGAAAGTTCTGAAAATATTTTATTAAAGTTACTCATGAATTCGCCTTTTTGATAAAAGCTCGTCGTTGAGGAGCACGCAATGAATTTTTTAAAGGTTCCGTATGCACAGTTTTAATAAAAAAAGGGAGTCGGAGCAGTCACTCCAACGTGATTGCTATTAGAAATGCGTTATTACATGGGGAGCTCGCCGAGGCGAATGACCACGGTAAAAGAACCGTTTGTAGCCGCGCTTCGACGTTAAACAAGTGACTCATTCGCGTGACGATTCATTCAGTATGAAGAAGTAACGGGCAAATGAAAGTGAATTAGTCTGGAGTTAATGCCTCAACACGAAAATCATATAATGTCCATCTAAATTGCCAATCAACTCACACCTCTTTTATGTTACTATAATTTGAAGGATGAATAGTACGTTAGCCAAAGCATATATTATAATCCACGCTACTATATTTGAGGTTAAAGTCATCGTGTCATAGTGTTAATGATTCACGGCCCTCGTATATGATGCCATCATATTTTCAAATAACGACGTTCAGCTTTTTTTTTACGTGCGATATGTTATAAATAAGAAATAAATATTTAAAAACCCAACTAAAAAGCAGATCTACTAAACATGTATGAAATATTCTCAATTTAAACGGGCTTCAATGTCTCTGAGAAATTGCTCTGCGTTACACTTTTAAAATTTACTATTCGGCATGATTTTATTTGCTTCATCGGAGCATCAGGCAATAAGATTTTTATTAATTACAACAAGAAAATCAAGCTGTAAATTGAAACTTGCAAATTATTTCTTCGTGATTCTACACGATGCTCAAAGTTCTCTCTATGATGAACTATCTTCTTTAATTTTGGCTTCCTCGTAGAGGAAGCTTTGAACATCGTGCGGAATCTCGAAGAAGCAATTTGCAAGTTTCAATTTACAGCTTGTTTTAATATCCGAGCTGTTAATACTCTATTAAACAAAAAAAAAATCAGCATGATATCTTGAAATTTGCAAAAATTAGAGCGATTTGACGATTTAAAAAAAAAATTTCAAAATTTATCAAATCTGAACCCTTTGACCGATCTTCCCCAAATGCAATACCAACCTTTATTTATATATACTCTATCTATATGACCGAAAATTAGCCGGAAATCTTAAGATTTACGGAAATTAGAGCGTTCACAGTCGTTTTTTGAAAATTTCAAAATGCCGTAAAATTGTAATTTTTTTAGTAATTTTGACAAAAAATGCAGTAAATAAAGAAGTTTTATAGATTAACATCTGTACGAAACGGGAACGCTGTAGCTCAAACCGTTCTTGAGTTATAGAAGTTTCAATATTACAGTGCCAGAACATACTCTACACACACACACACGCGCGCGCGCGCGCGAGCGCCCGGACATTTTCTAAATATGATTTTTCGAAGTTTGGGACATTTTAAACACGTTGACATTGAAAATAAGAAAAAACATTTTTTTCACCGTCACTAAGTTTCCTCTACGAGGAAGCAAAAGTAATAATTGTGACATTTACCATTCTGCAGATAGGGCTTAAAAATTGTTTAAACTTTATGTAACCATGAAACAACTCTTGTAAGTTTCCAGTTTATTAATCACAATTAGAAACAGTATTATACAATTGTATCAGCCAGTACTTAACTCAAGTGATACTTTCGAGTTTATCCGTCGGAAATGGCTTCTTTTCTTGATTTCAACGTTCACACGTATAACTTGTTCAAATATAAAAATGATAAGCTCACGTAATATTTTAATACATAGCACTTTATCTTATCAGTTGAAGGTATAAAAATCAAACGAGGTCGTATCGATTGGAAAAATGAGTACACAAACTCTATTCATAGAAATAAAAATTGAAAATTAATTTGTGCATAGCAACCACGATACCAGATTCAGAACTCGTGTTAAATGTTATGAGATGTTGTTAAACAGGGCGTAGTATGTTATAAATGTTAATTGTAGAGCTAAACCCAGAGAATAAGAAAACATGTCAATCAATATTGTGTTTAAAAATGACAATATAACTCAGCAATTATTGTCGACGTACGTTACGGCGTATGTCTACTCATCGTACGTCTACTCGTAATTCACGAACCGGAAAAACTGCAGGTAATTGGCAAAGTTCTGTGTTCAAGAGATTGTTATCGGTTTCGCTGGAACTGGAGGAGATTCGAGTGACCACGGAGACCTTGCATAACCTTAAGCATCTATGCACTCACGTTTATTTGCGCTCGCGGGAACGATAAAATACGTTGCCTTCTCTCGATGAGTCGATATTTCTTTGAAGTAAAATTCTCTCTCGATTTTTGTTGCCTATACGGGCTTCCCGTGAATTCGTATCCGTATAACTCTCCAGCTCCGGTTCCCCCAGGCATTCGTATAGAACAGTAGATAGTTCCACGTTGGAAATCTCGTGGGAGAGATTCCAGGGCATTCTTTTGTCTTGAAAAATCTCTTTGGTTTTTAGAATTCCGAGAATTTTTTAAAATGGTACATGACATCAGCTGTTTAAAAAAAATCCTCACACATACCGTTTCTCGCAATTTGCTTATAAACCGTCAGGAAAAAAATATGTTGAAACGCGTTATTGCTATTTTACGATACTCGCATAATTGCATAGAGTTAAGGGGAACTCGAAGAATGGTACAAACGCGCGGTGTGATTAAGATCTCATTGGGAGTTTCGCTATCGACAACGCGTTTATAATTACTGATAAATTCAAGTGGGATATTCTCGCGATGATCGATTAGCAAGAAAAAGTTGCGATGAAAAATCTCGACGATCATAAGTGCAGGATGACACACACTGGAAATATGGTATACAAGCCTGGTATACAAGCGTGGGTTTATTTTTGTTCAACGCGTGTCATTTGAAATCTTTGAAAATCCGGCATTTACCGCGTGTGCGTAAGCATCTCGATATTGAACGTTATTATTGATAATATATCAACATTATTTTTTTCTCTGTAATCTTTTATCATCTCTCGTGTCTCTCGGGGAATCGTGCTTTGTTCCACTGCGGTTACCAGCCAGTCACTTCTGCAGTGACTCAAGAACCATAAACTAGATGAGGTTGAGGAGGGATCGAGGAGAAAAGAAAAATTGAGAACGAAGTGGTTGTCCTGCTTCTGCTGCCACTACTTTTGCTCTTGTATCTCTGGAGGTTGCTTTATGTGAAACAAGCCGCGAATCGACAAAGGGGTCGTGGGTGCACGAGCTCTTTCCGAGGGTCTACCGGTCACCAAAGACAATACGCCGTTTTTCGCCCCACTTGCGAACCCTTGTGTTCGCGAGATCTTCAAAGACCCCTCGAACCCTCTTTCAGTTTCGTAATACCGAACTATAACTCGAACGATCCGTTCTCTCGAGGTTGTTCTTCCGATCTCTTTTTTTCTTTTTACCCCTTCGAATCACTGAAATGCCTCATATTAAATTTCCTGGTGCTTGGTCCTATTAAAATAGTTAAGAGGATTATTAGTCGTAAGCGTACGTTACCGAGGTAAATATTACATTTGTGAGAGAACTTCTTCTCTTCGATGTCTGGGCTAAGTAACATTACACTCAAGATGGAACACTATTAATAGCGTATATTACCTTTATTATAAAGTCTAGAACAACTTTTCTCGTCTCAGCGTCTGCCTTCGTCTATTAGCGTCGACTCTGTTTCATAGACTCTCATTGCCTCTCCCATCTCCTCCGGTTAAGGTCGTGCCTATAGCGGAGGAACCTCGCAATGAAAATATAATATATTTTACCGTTGCATATTTACGTATGACATAATTCATAATACATCTGTTTTATTTCACCCATACAACGAGAGGTCATTCTTGTATCTTAAGATCAATTTATACTGTAATGATTTATATGATTGTTATTTTATTCAACACACTGAAATGTTTAAATATTTAATTCGTCATTAAATATTAACCGATTTAAGCAACTTCATTTAATTTCCTTCCCAATGTAAATAAGAATTAATTATAATTATCATGGAGTAATGTTCCGCAATTCGGATTTGTCAATGTTAAAAAACTTAGCTTTTACCTCTATACATTGAAAGCAGCGCTTTCAATTAGCAACTATTTATACTGAAGTGTGCACATCCAATATTTTGAGAAGATACCACGGAGTCGTTAGCATTGCAAATAATGGTACAGTCTCAAGTTTTCAATTTGATATACCGTTCTGCATCTGTGAGATAGTTAAAAACTTCTGTATACCGAATATACATTTCGTCTATTGTTTTGCGTAAATACAAACCTGCAAACACACGACAGGTTATGTGCCTTAGGAGTGTTATTACATTTTGCGTATGTACGTTATTCCGACAGGAGATACAGATATACAATATTATGTTTTTCTTTTCCTAACACTCTTCGAAACCCGCGCATAGAGCGCCGAGCCAAGCGGACGTAACCAGTTATGATTTATGATGGTAGGTAGAAACCTTCGCCGAGCGAGTAGGTCCGCTTCGCCGTGACTACTGTGCGCAGCGCCGAGCAGCAGCATCCCGTGGTCCGTGACAACCGGAAAAAAGCCGGAAACCCCATTGTCACGGGACCGCGGAGTTTCACGCGAAATATGATTTTATATACGACCGACTGACCCAAAAAATCTTCAATCCACGGGAGCATTCGAGTACTAACCGCCCTCGCTCAATAATCGTACTTTCGTAGTTGCAACAAAGAGTCTCATACGTCACGGTATTGGATCGCGTTTTAAATGTTACGTAGAAACTAATTCTCCTCCTCTAACAAAAAGTCGATAAACGAAGGACGAATTATAAAAGAATAATTCAGTGATCTCTCTTTCAGTACCGGGAATTGTAATATTTATTATTTACCCGAATTAATCTGATACCGTACAATTAAATTATAAAATGTTTCTTCGCCTGGTTGACGGTATAAAACCTCAATTGTCGTGATCGTCGAGGCTACATTGCGAAGTTCATTAAACGATTGACGTAATTAGGGATAAGGTACACGGGTGAAAAGCCCTCTATGTACAGAGCGAGAGAGAGAGAGAGAGAGAGAGAGAGAGAGAGAGAGAGAGAGAGGCTTTGTTTTGATACCGTTGCTGTTGATGATCATCGGACAGTGGTTGCTGACGAGCTTCAAATATTCGGGCTGGTGTATTTGAAAACGGGTTAGTGAACATCGAAGTGCATGGCATCCGATGGTTCCCGTTCTCGGGTGATAACGCAATAATAACCGGTTATTATCACACCGACCGGCCGTAGTGTGATTGGTAATTGTAATTTTGATTATGACCCCGCGTTGTGTTACCAGCATTCGTGGTGTTTGACGGTTTTGATGTTTCTCTCGGTTGGACACCCCCTGCAGCAGGGAAATCCCGGCTACTGTTATGCTTGCACATGCATACTCCACGTAGCGATGTTCGTCCGCATTCTATTGGCGGATTTAGCCGACGCGGTTAGTCAAACTCAGGTTTCGTTGACCCGGTTGCGAGACGGAAGTCGCGTGCACATAGGTTAACGTTCGAGCGAGCTAGTCTGCAACTAGGAGAACCTCTCTACCCTCTACATCCTGAGTCTCCCCATCATCGATTCCTCACGTTCCAAGGCCTATATACTATTTTTCCTCCACATCCCGAGTGTACGCGTAACCGCTGTCGGCATTAACGTGTACAATCGTCACGTCGAGGACTATCAGGAGCAAGACCGGAACGCGGAGACCAGATGTGTGCGATGCGTCGAATCGGGACGCGGAGAAAAGAGAATGTGTACAAGCGAGCCGGGGACGAAAGGGATCGCGTAGGACTGGTAACGTAAATCGGTGAATGTGAAGGATCGATGCCTTGGAAACTCAGGATATGGAGAATAGGGGGCTCCAGCGACGATTAGCGATGCTTTATGTTTATATACAATAACTTTCCACCTCGCATGATTAATATCAATTATTATTATTACACGATTAATATCGAAGAGTGCTTGCATTAATTATATCATACGTGAAAGCTTCGACTCAGCAGCTATCAGTAGCATCATAAAAAATCACAAGGTTAGTTAAGAAAATAAGTTGAACTTCACGATAATATACCAACGTAAAACCGCTTGTTCGTCTTGATTTATAATACCTTATTATTAATTTCAGTACGGTGATATTCCCTAGATGGTTCGAAATAGAGAAATTTACCTTACTACCTTTATTCTTTGGCTACATTGACAAGCTGAGCCAACAGTAGTAACGCGGCAACGTATACACGAGAGATATACCGAGGAAGTGAGATGGCAAACAGAAACTTGGTAAACTGAGCGTGAGAGCGGTAGAGCAACAGAAAGCAGTTGAACTTTCCATGCGACTTAGCCATAGGACCAGTATGAACGGGTCACTGCGGAATTGCCTGCTGCTTCTCATGGCGTGGTTCCTATATAGCAAAAAGGGGGTTGGGGGAGGAAGAGAGGGATTCAAACTCTAGATGTCAATATGGTTTTCTCATTAGCAGACAATTTTCCGCGGCAGGTAAATAGTAACTTTTTCGAAAATACCATCGTTATACATTCGTGTTCACTTCCTCGTATCTTTCGCCAATTTCATCACCGAGTAACACGCGTGTCTTATATTACCATCTAGCACTGTATGTGCGTTCGAATTTACAATAATGGAATAGCCAATTACAAACACTATAATGTTATCGCAAAAGTAGTACAATAATCAAACTTATACAAACTATACTATTGCCATGTCTTAATTGAATTGTAAACACGTGTATTCATTATCATTTTATTGTTAAGAGAACATCGAGTTTAAATCGCTAGTATTTCTTGAGAAATATCTCGCTTATTTGGCTAATGGTTATATAACAAAATTGTATAGCGTTGACTCCTGAAACAATTTTTTTTTACCATGTGGTAGGACCTAAGTAAGTAGCATAAGATAAATTTATTAGTTTTTACACACTGTGCAAATTCACAAGAGAATTATTAATATAATTATATTATAATAATAACATATTAATTTAATAATACTCGTAAATCTCGTCAACTCACAGATTCTCCTCAATGGGTAATGGTTATCTCCCCTCTGGGTTCCTGATGGAGGAAGTGCTATTAAAATTTTCAATAGAATTGAAAATTTAGTAAGATTGCAAACTTCATACAGTTCAAACTCCCTAATCTATTCTCACCATATTCAAAGCCAATTTGTATACCAAGTTTTAGTTCGATTGATGAAAATTTATGAAACTTGGAGCAAAAATGGATTTTTTTCGAAAAATTCATCGTTGAATAAAATCTAAACGCATTGATCGATTCATGCCAACATCACCCCCCCCCCCTCACACACACACATGTGCGCGCGCTCGAACATTTTTTTCTAAATATGATTTCTCAACGTTTTCGAACTTTTTAATTACTCTGGCATCGGAATCTCGAAAAAACTTTTTTCATGGAAGCATAACTTCCTCTATAAGGAAACAAAAATAAGAAAAAAACATCAGTGATGTGAAAGATATATTCCTTCGCTGTGAATATTTCTATATTTTCCTTAAAATTAGTAAAGTTGTAATTGATTTGTTTGAATTATTAAAATGACTGTTCAAATCTACGGTGTTTCTATTAGCTTTGTTTTTATTATCAAGAGACGCAGTAATGTTTTGACGCCAAGCTTAAAAGAAAAGTTTAAAGTATTAAAACTCCTTGTTATACGTCATAAATTGTTACGGGACTCACCGACTCTCATCGAGATTTCGACGTCTCACCATCGGACCGGGCGAAGCGCACTTCAAGAGAACTCCAGCGCGCTCTGAATATATTTTGCATTTTCTACTTTATTCTGTATTTATCTTATAGCTGCGCTACGAATATATATATGTTAGTTGATATTGGTCTCGCTTCAAAATTTCTTAAAATATATATAGATGATCGATTCGCATCGTATGAGTTTCCGTAAATAGAAAAAAAAAGATGTCACCTTTTATTTTGCTTGATTAAAATCTGTTATTTAAAATAACGATAAATAATTTTTCGAACAACAGAAACAAAATGTAATACAGAGTACGGATTCCACGATGTATTATTTTCTGGCTTTCTTTATGATATAACGACGTGTTCTAATCAAATAGTTCGCAAAGATTTTAAAATTTGAATCTCTTCAGTCTTTCAGCTACTATATTAACTTTATATTTAGCAGATTTGTCGCTAGTCGGTTGGGATATCCATATCACGATTTCAAGAGTAGAAAGTATTGAAGCCGATTCATTTTTATTTTGTAGAGTAGACCGGGGTACCAAATACTTAAATCTTTCTAGTCAAAAGATTGTTCAAAACCATAACTTTTGTGTACTAAACTTTTTTTTTCTATCTCATCGTTATCCAGATGTATTGGATCAATCTTCAAGGCTCATTTTTTAAATTAGTTAATTAAGAATTCTACTTAAAAAAAAATGCAGATACTTCTAGTGTCTAAACGTTTATGCTCCTAAAGCTACAAAATGTTTTAAAAATATGTACCTTGTCGAGATGACTCGGAATATCCCTTATAGAGTGTACGTTGTTGGAGCATTATATAAAGTAGCTATTGACAGTTCGGCATACTCAAATCGGATCATCGCCATAACGTTATTTTTAATTTTTGAGTAATTTTATTTATTCCCTTTTGAAGTTTTAACGTTCTACTTCCATTGTGGTCTCGTGTTTTCATTCCCAAAGTGTCCCATAGGCTATTGCCCTTATCAGTCATACGTCAAGGTCCTCTGTTGCATCATGTTTGTGCATAGATTTGTTTTGTTATCGTATTAAGTATCATTAAATTCGTGACGTTACAACTTATGCACAAGCGAAAAGTCAACTTCAACAGGAATGGGGCAGCAGGCATGGACGACACGGCCACTTATCGTCATCGTGATATCAATTTTGAATTTTTATCCTTTTTATAAATCATTAGATATGTGCTATTAGATTTTGCTTTCGTGCGGGAAGTCATGACTTGAGGAATTAGATCGAGCGATATCTGATAACGACGATATTAGATAGTAGAAGATACAATCTATGTCGCGAATAGCGCGGTCGTCATTCACAACGCATTGTTCGGATTTTCTTACCCGAAAACAAAAAATTTGATTGATATGTTTCATGCTGTCAGTAATCAGTAATCGTCGTAACAATCAAAGTTATTGGATAAGTATTCGTATAATCATCGACGCGGTAGAATCCATAAGACATGGGTAAGACCCGGCGTACCGATGCAATGGTGGGAGATGAATTATAAAGTGACTGAGCCCGGTGAGAGGTGCTGCATTATATCCCGGTTCGCCTCTCGTCGTTTCCACCTGCGCTTGACGTCAAAGTGAGTGGAGCAATAGTGTAGTTTACTACTTTTCACTACAAGTTGACATATAATAACGAACCGTGAGTAATCGCGACGTGTATAATCGTTGATATAGATATTGATCTTGAACCTGAACGTGCATGACAAGTCAATAAATCCTACGGAGTTAATTAAGTGCGTCTTACGATTTAAAATAAAATATTTTATTCGTGATTAATAATTAAATGTGTTTTTATCTCACGTTGCCTTCCGCTATAGTAAATATTGCGAATTTTTGTATAATTTTAGAAAGATACGAGCGAACTTATGTCGACGCGATTCCCAAAATGGTGCAGCATAATAAAAAAATTGATAAAAGCTCATTTTTTCAACTCGGTTACAACATATTAATAATTTGATTTTTCGGTGTTCAATGTATTACGTTAGTAGTTTTTTCAGCAGGTGCGTATGGTTAATGAAATAAATAGATAATCGATTAGCGAGGAAATAAAATGTTAATTTGATGAAGTTACTGTTAAATATGATTCTATATATTTTAGTGTTCAATTGTACGTCGTAAGGTATCAAACGTAATTCCAGTCATTCATGCAAAAAGGAATCAGTGTTTGCGAAAGTTACGATATTACGAGTAATTACGCGAACCAATCATCAAGGATGTGTGGTTTACTACATTGGGCAAATCAATTTCCGGCGATCGCAAATTAATCATTTATCCAAAGGAATTCGTGATTAGTTTGCATTTGCCGTTCATCAAATTATTGAGTGAAGTCACGCGTTTCAGCGTCGTCACAGTAATTACTAATATCTCTTGTATTTAACCTTGTAATAACCAATCTACCAGGATAAGTTTTTAAAGCGATAGAAATGCACGGGTTACATTTTTTTCATGCCTGCTAAATTTTCATATCACCCAAGATGTAGTATTATTTGTTATACGCGATATAGATATACGAAACAAAAACCAAACGGAGACCAAACACACGACATTCATCGAAGCTAGACATAGATTGGATTCATTAATCCTTGTAAATACGATAAACGAAAAAAAAAAGGTACTGGTAATTATATCAAAACAACTATTAATTACTCGTTAATGCGACCATCATTATAGTTACCGTAACTATTCTTGATCGGTTTTCGTGTAAACATAGTTAATGCAATTATTCAAATTGTCGAATGTACTAATATTTAATATTGTCACTCAATACTTACCAGAATTACTAAAATTTATCAGAGTGTACAAAATTGAATATATTTTACTACTGAACAAAAAAACTACTTTATGCACGGAAATATTGGTTTCGAGAAACTGCTGAACACGAATGATTCTTTAAAATATGAAAATCAATCGGCTGGTGCTTTGATTTTAGTTTATGATGACTTAAATTTTTTATCGAAGCCTGCGAAGCGTTGTTCTGAGTATTTCATCAGTAACTTTGTCAAACGACGAATCGTTCAACCTGAAAATTATTCTTCGCGTTTACCATAGTCTCCGGTCTATGGTTATGTTTTGTATAGTTTCTCAACATTCCGAGCTGGCCCTTCTTTTTCTCCTTCTTGTGTCTCGACTTTTGGCGTTCTCGTAACTTTCGTAGCCGAGGAAGTAAAGTGGAACGTCGACAGGCAATCCGGAAGTGAAGGAGGATTTCGTTATGGTCCGGTATAGGGGGTTAGAAGTACCGAGACGGAAACTAGAGAAGGCTTTCAAGCCGTGCCGTGCTGTGCAATGTATACAGAGACGCGAGAGCCGGCGTTCGTATCACCAGCACGCGTGTGATATCCTCGAACGCCGAGAGGGATCCATTCGCGTCGTCTTTCTCTCGTCCTGGCGAAGAGGATACAGGCGTGTCTGACGGCTATATCCTCGACTCTCGATCACCCTCGTGTACAGTACCGCGATACTTTGCGAGAGACATTTATGTCGCGTGTTATCGCTCCTCGGTACTACGAGCCTACAGGAATGCAAGTGAACGAGCGAATGGGTTCAGTAAGCAGTTTGAATTCGGCCCTGACTCAGTTTATACCGAGCTAACGGGATATGTGGGTTTTAAGGGCGGTTGAAAAAACAGGGAGCGTGTACGAAACGAGCGTCACGATCGAAAGACACTGTTTATAACTATGTAGTAACTCCAGCGAACCGTGAGCTCAACCAAACTGTCAGTTTACTCTAGTTATTAGCCTGTGACACGGTACGTTGCAGAGGTTCTCTGCTACGTGGACCAAAAGAGAAAGACGCTAGATGCATTCAAGTGACTTAAGTAGCAACGTAATCTAAAATTGGCCCTAAAGAATTTACATTCAACCGGTTTTCGTTCGTCATGTAGAAGTCATTGTTTGCCGTCTAAATATTGATTTTATATAAATTATTAATGTATAATTGGCTTAATTCGAGTTTTAACGATGTCCTCGCTAGTCGTTCGACAGTCTAGTTTTGCTTTGAGTAAGATAATAACTTAATAATTAATCCGATTATGTTCGTTAAAGTCTTTTGTGTTGCACGACAAATAAATATTGTAGCAAATGATAACGAAACTTTAACGAAAAGAACAGAGGAGAGGCTTAAGATCATTATAAATATTCATTAGATTTCTGTCCGCAAAATTGAAAATATTAAAACGCTTTTTAAACGTTATCTCTAATGCATTAGTTAATTATTTTATTTGATGAACGGGAAATTATTCTGAGTTAATAATCATCTAGATACTTGGAACGTGACCGCTGTTTCAGGATGGTGTACAACATAACGGTGCTACCGGATTGTCCGCAACCATATTTGGGTCCGAGTCTCGCTCAGTCATGTCCGGGATCGCAATTTCTCGTGTTCATGACCCTTCTCGACACTTTCATTCGTACCAAAAGGGAGGTCGCTCAGTTGTGCGAACGCGTTCGACCGATTAATCCAGCGGATTATTACTACGATTTTATCGTAGTGGGGGGTAAGTAAATAATTCATTCTAAAATGTAAATAACATAACTTCGTAGCTGAAATTACTTATCCTTTTTTATTCTGACGAAAATCACTAAAGAATTTGCTGCAGTATATAAATAATACGTCGAAGCTATTGATTGACAGGTGAAAATGTGTGTTTTTTTTTAACGCTACAAACGGATACCGGTTGCCGAGTATAGTAGATCGCCGTTTACTGCTTTCTCTCTCGCTAGCTCAAATCATCGAAGCACGTGGTCTGATCCGCGAGTACAGAGCTTGTAGTATCCGTTGTAGCATTGAAATAAAAGTGTGTCGCCTATTAACTACTTTTCAATGCTAACGACCAGTTAGAACATTCGGAGCTTTGATGTATTAATTAAATTATGTATCGACTGATCGACGCATATTTTTTATAGAACTTGGTACTGACTCATTCGCAGTTACATATCGAGCGATAATTACGATCGTATATTATAAACAAAATTATAAAGGCGTATATGATATTTATGGACGTACCGCGCACCACACGTCCCGAAGCACGATGACAGTATCTTTACAGAATAATAATACGATAATTATAAATTTCGCAAAAAAAGATAACTTACAGGTTATCGATATGCAAATACTTTCTCAATGAAAACGTTGAACTACACAATTTTGGATCAACGCATTTCCAGAGATCCTAAGCCTTCTTGCGAATAAGTGCTGCCCTGCTGCTAATACATACGAGTACGTACATCTACCGGATAGCGGATTGTATAAAGAAGTATTGAAATCGGTTATTCGTTTTTGCCAATCGAATTTGCATGATTCGGCTTGTCCGGCGAGCTGGCTATCTATGCACATGGTATACGCATCTATATGGAGATATATTCAGTGTACCGAGTGTGCAGTGTGAATCTGGTTGAAAGCAGGAGGGCAGCGCACTCTCCACACCGATACTGGAGTACTACACACCAACAGTAGCACGTCACGGCGCAGCTTCATCACCGCTTTTCGCAAGCACCGAGAGAGTGTAGGCGTGCGCGTGTGAGTGAGAGAGGACGAGAGAGAGAGAGAGAGAGAGAGAGAGAGAGAGAGAGAGAGAAAGATGCACGTGTAACGCGTACATTGGAACGTGTTTGCCCGGGTTAAACAAAATTATCGCGATTCAGCGACCGACGAGCGCACGATCGTTATTCGTTGATTATTGAACCACCCTTTTGGTCCTCCAACGACGGCAACACTAGTGCCATCACCGATTGCAATTCGACGCACAAGTTAGATGTGAAATTAATACAAAATGTTATTTATTCGGGCGGTTCGCGTGATTACTGCGTCATTAATTTAATTTCTACTCAGCCCCGTTCAATCCCCTCTGTTTGGTTTCTGCTCTCCAACAGCCACTGTGTTTTGCCATTGCCTATCGTTACGGAGAATACTCCCCCAATTCTCACATTGCGGGCTTACAATTATGCGTAATGTATATCTATACGTATATGTCTACCTACAGTACTCTTCCATTGCTGCTGTAACGCAGCAGCGACAGCCTATTTGCAGCCCCCACGAGTCTGTATATATGCGCCTCGGGTATTATTACACCCCTGTCGTTGATTTCACCTCTCTCGCTATCACCGCAATACCCCGTAGCTTGCTCTGATTCTCTTTCTCTCTCGCTTTCATTCACTCTTCAGCTTCAGAGCTTTCGAGGTAAATTCTCAAGAGGCAACGGAGTTAACGAGCTGACAAATTCCATGGCTCTGCGTACACCCACGTACGTTCAAACTAAGACTAAGATTTTAGTCATAGAGTGAAAGTCCTCGTTCTCATTCCTCGTTATGACAGTTTTGATAAATACAGTCATCAACGGATAGCTCAGGATATCATATTCGCTTGTTGTAGTCCATTTATGTAAGTTGAACGTTCTACTTACCGACTAACTGAGCGTAATTATTAATCGACTAAAAAATAAGTCATAAACATTGAGTGGTTGTATCTATGTATCCAGCTACGCAGTCACGTGGATGACGTTAATTCCAAACATATCGTTTTAACATATTCTTTACGAGCTAAGCAAAAAATCTCATAAACTGTCTAACAATCTTAATTAACACTGCTTTCGCCATTAGTTGGCTGCTTGTTTTTGTAGTTTTTGTAATAGACAAAGTAAATGTACGTTATGCCATATCAACCTTTGCGATATTTCTAGTTTCATACAGCCCAAGCTTCGAGCTATAAATTTTATTGAAATACACGAGAAAGCCCGGGTGCATTTATCTCGTCTACGATTCCATAGTTCCGTTGATCTCGGAATTCCATCGGATCCGCGGGAGAGTCGGAGAAGACGCGGGAAAGCGGTTCAACGCTCTCTTTCTCTGACAACTTCAGAGCTCGGAATAGTCAATGAGTTTTTAGCGACGAGCTCGGAGTAACAGTCCATCAAGGCAACATCACCGGTTCCTTCAAACTTGGTCAAAGACTTCATTTAGAAAGACGATGTGCTCCCGGAGCTCCTGCTTGTGGCAACGAGTACAACTTACTACATAGCGCACGAGTTAAGAGTTCATGAGATTCTGACGCAGTGGGTTTCGCATACTCTACCGCAAACTAAACATCTGGAATCCAGGGTGTTCTATATGCTTTCTTCGTTTACGTAAATCTGTAATGCCGACGAGGAGAATCCCACTTAATCTTGACAAATTCTTGCTGCACCCATTACTTGTATAATGCAACCCGTGATCCTCTCTTTTCGTTTTCATTCTATCAGAGTCGCGAATAAAATGGCCGTCATCCGAGTTAAAATTTACTTCTCTAATCGCTAGCTCCACCTTATTTTTAACTTAGTTTTTGCTACGTCTTCGATTAGTGGAAACTCCCAAACTGTTGTCTGTCTATTCTAACTTTTGTTCTTCTTAATTCCAAATTATGTCGCCGAATGGTTCAATGTTATGCTTATACTGCCTTAATTGTATTTTTCTTTGTTTTTTCAATGTCTGCTTCGATATGACACCACGTGTGTTAATTCTTTCATTTCAGCCCATGATTAGCCTAATTCATCCCAAAATTAACAAAAACATCGCTAGAAATTTATTTAATTAGAAATGAACATTTATTGAACTTTGCTACTTCAAGGTTTTCAAGATACCAAAAAAACTGTAACGTTAATAATTTTGAAAAAAAAAAAATGAACAGAATTAGAAATAGAAATGAGTTTTGGTAAATCTGCAAACGCAAAATTCTCAAAGATCATGAAATCTTTTTATTAAGTGTATTAACAAAACGAATCTTTGATTCAATATTCATTCATATAAAATGGCTTAAGGTTTTGTCCCGCTGTAGAAAAATAAAACATTTTTACAATTCTTCGACAATTTAAATTCAAGGATAATAAATTATTTGCAAATAGATCGTTTTATTGAACACCCAAAGATAGTTTATCAATTAAAAACTTGATAATTACACTCAATTACTAAATTATTTATCACAGCGCATGGTTTACTAACCATATGTTTCATATCTTCCACGAATTCTCGCATTGGCTGGCAAGCATCATTGCGAACTGTCCGAGTAGACAAAATTTAGCGTTCGAGTCAGCGGGAAAAAAATCAGTAACATTCTCATAGTATAAGTACCGGGCACGCTGTTCTTCGTCGGTGCAATCGAACTACTCCCACTACGAGTATCGGCAGACACTGTACCACGATGGCCGCATTCACTTTCGAATCTCGAACACGTATTAAGAATGTATTTAGTCGAGTTTGTCCCCGACTTTGCGGAGAACAAATCGCATACTATATTCTAGCCTTCAAGCGTAAAGTGCAGGTAACAGATTTCATCGGAAGCCAGCGTAGAAAGGATTTCTCATTGCTCACATCTACTTTAACAGATCGCACTGTAATCAACGTTTAATATACCACGGAAATTCGGGAACTCTCCAGGAGAGTGATACAGTTCACCGTATTTGTGTCAAGGGTGTTGGTAAAGCGCAATAAACTTACGAGTGCCGAGGTGATGCAATTATACAAGGCCAACGTTGGTTCTTGAAGTTTTTTTTTTCTTTATATACCGCCGAACAATGACCGTTAGCGAATCTTCGTGACGTGAAACGATTGAAAACGTTATCGAGTATCGAGCCGTAGAAATATGCGACGTCATTTTGTGAAAATACAATACATGCGGTACACCTGGTACAAAAGCTGCAATGGGCACAAAAGAAATGCGATGTCACGCGAGAAATTGTGGACAAAGAACCGAACCGAGTGAGTAACCGTAACGGAGCAGATATATAAATAAAAACATAGACAGAAATCATAGAAATTGAGAAAAACTAATTGATGAATTTCGTAACGGTTGGCTGGCTAGCATTTATGGAGTCACAACGACCGCCACGAAGCGGACATTTTTTTTAACTAGTCTTGATTTTACCACTTTATGCACGGTGTACCGGAACGTATCTACACAAGTTGGTTACGGTGTCAGTGTATAGCACTGACTTGTTCGTCGAGTCACCTAAATTTTCGAAGGTTTCGTAGGTTCAACAAACGTATAACAATCTATGGAGTGGGTCGTAGAAGAATCACGACGCTACGGAGTCACGAAGGATCTAAGGAGGGTCGAAAATAACGGTTTATTCTCTATCCAGGGTCCGCGTAGGTCTAACAGAAAGTAAAATTGATCTTGACATTTGTATAAATAATTTAAGATTCAAGTAGTATCAACAATTCAATGCGGGTAGGAATATCACACGGTCAATTATAACACGGGGAAGAAATTTGATGTTATTTTTTAAATGACTTTTATTACATTTCCGTGAAAATCGATAATAATTATGTCTAGTTTTGATTGCAATGCGGCTAATATAATTGAATAGATCGCAGCACGAGGGCTACTTTGCCGTTTCGCTTCCTCTTTGCGAGAGATAGATCAAAACAGCTGGTTAATGTTACGAATGTGTGAAAACAACGCTTTGGGGTTGCGAACGATATAAATGGATAACAACGGTTCATTATCTGGTCATCCCTCCAATTGAGACGAGTCGGCTTAATTAGACCAACGGGGCAATTCGAGTAATTAGTATGAGCGTGTGCGTACGTTTGTAACACTCTGCGACGTGATGCACCAGGCTCGTGATAGCATGCAGCTGCGCTCCCTCAAATTTCCTTCCTCGAAGCTGCATGCGCACCTAAAATTGCCCGTACCGACACTGAAGGGGAGAAATGACGATGCATCGTTAACCTACGTGACACGTGGACGACCGACATCCGGTCGTGTGACCTGTCGCATGGCCACACGCTGCTCGTTGTCACTCTCTTGCACTGACCCCCTCTCTCCAACCGCGTAGAATGGATTCACCGCATCTGCATGCATTGGCAACGAGAGAAGCGTCACTGGTATACCGATAACGAAATGAATTTTGCATCTTGTGTTCTATTCTATTTCAAGCGGAGTAAAGAAATGTTGACATATGATTCGATAACGGTATGTACGCGGTAGAGCAACAAAAAGACATTTCTAGTTTATAAATTTGAAATTCTTGTATCGACCAAAGTGCATTTTATCACCGAAAATTTAGAAGTGTAATGAAATTGTTGTATTTTTAAAGAACTTGTTATTTATTGTATTCCTTTATATTATTTTATCGAAAGAGACTGCACGTATATATTTGTTTTATTAACAGGTGGATCTGCCGGAGCAGTGGTTGCACGAAGATTGAGTGAATCGACATTACCGCAATGGAAAGTTTTACTGCTTGAAGCAGGACCGGACGAGCCACCGGGAGCTGGCGTTCCCAGCATGGTCGCCATGTATCTAGGTGAGTGTCGATCTTCGGTTTCTAATTAGTATATACCTTCGATTTCTAATTCCTTATACTCGGATGTTTATCCGTATCTCGAATAGCTGATTAACCGTTTATTCACAAACACGGAAACCAACAGGTTCTGAAATAGATTGGCAATATAGAACACAAAATGAAACAAACGCTTGTCTCTCGACCGGTGGTTCGTGTAGCTGGCCCAGAGGAAAAAATCTTGGTGGCACTTCCGTTCACAATGGAATGATGTATATTCGTGGTCACGAGAGGGATTACAACGACTGGGCCGCTCTCGGTAACGAAGGATGGACCTGGCCGGAAGTTTTGTCGTCATACACCTGCTTCGAGAACAACACCGAGATCGACAGGCTAGATATAAACTATCATCGCATCGGCGGAGCTCTCAATGTAGAGAGGTTCCCATGGCGACCACCGATCACCGAAGATATTCTCAATGCAGCTGCGGAAAAGGGTTATGGATTGAGCGAAGATTTAAACGGTGCTAAAATAACGGGTTTCACCATTGCCCAAACTACCAGCAAAGATGGCGTCAGAATCAGCAGTGCCAGTGCCTTTCTTCGGCCAATTCGAAACAGCAGAAATCTTGACGTGGTGTTGAACGCTACTGTTACCAAAATCCTCATAGATAACTTTAAGGCTATTGGTGTGCAATACATGCAGAACGGTGAACTGAGAACTGCTCGTTCCACGCGTGAAGTTATCGTATCAGGGGGCGCGGTAAATTCTCCCCAACTCCTCTTACTCTCGGGTATTGGTCCCAAAGCTCACCTCGAAGCTGTCCAGGTTCCTGTGGTAAAGGATCTTCCGGGAGTCGGGGAAAATCTCCACAACCACGTATCCTTCACGCTTCCCTATACGATCGATGAGCCGAACGAGTACGATTTGAATTGGGCCGCCGCCCTGGAGTACGTGAACTACCAGAAAGGCCCAATGGCGTCGACCGGTCTTTCTCAAATCACAGGAATTCTTGCATCCAGCTACACGACTCCCGACCATCCTGACTTGCAATTCTACTTTGGCGGCTACCAAGCAGCTTGTGCGACTACCGGAGCCGTCGGAGCACTTCTGGATAACGGTCGCCGCAGTATAACCATTTCTCCAACGAATCTTCATCCTCTCAGCAGAGGTGCGTTTCAATTGTCCGGGTGCCGAGATCGTTGCGTCGGTAATGCAGATTCACCGATTGCTAAGTAATTTCTCGTTACGTATTTTCAGGAAATCTTCGTTTGGCAAGCAACGATCCAATGGCGAAGCCTATAATATGGGGAAATTATCTAAAGGATCCTCAAGACGTTGCCGTACTCGTCGAAGGAATTCAGATCGCTCTGTCTCTTATGAACTCAACCGCGATGGCTAAGCACAAAGCTAATCTGACAATGACACCGATACCCGCGTGCTCGCAATTCAATTTTTTGTCTAACGAATACTGGAGTTGCGCGGTTCATCAGGATACCGGACCTGAGAATCATCAAGCTGGATCCTGCAAAATGGGCCCTATGAATGATCCAATGGCAGTCGTTGATTCGAAGCTTAGGGTTTACGGTATTCGTGGACTTCGAGTTGCCGATACTTCGATTATGCCACGGGTAAGTTTGAAATAATCTCTTGCACCTTTCTTTAGTATGATTTTATATCGTAATAAAAATTATTATCTACTTTATCAAAGGTAACGTCTGGAAATACGGCTGCACCTGCAATGATGATCGGCGAAAGAGCAGCTGCATTTATCAGGCGAGAATGGAGTAGCGAAGCGGCGCATTGGTACGGAAAGCCACCAAAGTTTTGGACAAGCTAGTTCCACGATGTTGTTTTACATATCGATAACATCAGCGAACGGAGGATTCTCCTAGTCACTCGAATTATCTAAAATGTTTATTAGTTCCCGTTCAGCGATTCAGAGCACCCTAGAAGATATACTTCGGAGAATCAAGTACCATATTTGGGATGGTGACGACTATCAACCCTAGTGAAGGACGCGAAGATTTTGATTAAGATGACGAACAAGAGCCATGTAGGAACCCGCAAAATCCTTTGGTGAATGGAGCGAGCGGTTCGAAAAACCAAAGACTTTACTCTTCTATGCATCATCGGTAAAAAAAACCTTCGATTACTTTGACTGCGCGCCTGCCTAGTGGATCGTCAGTTTTAGAATTATCACTCGGAGTCGACATATTCACAAATTGGCACGATATGCATGCATAACCATTACGACAGAATCGTCACTATTGCAATACATGTAAATCAAAAATATGTTAAGAATAAAATCCATGTTAAATAGAACCTGTGTCGTACTAATATATTTTTTTACGTCATGTCTATATTCGTTATCGATGGAAAGACCAGAAATTAATAACCAATGAGAAAATAATCTCCATCGAAATATCTTCGGAATAAGAAAATAGTCTAAAAAAAATATCGTGAAATAAGGAAGTGCTGACGGTATTCGTTAGCAAAGCTTCTGGTGTGGCGTCGGGAGGCGAAATTCCCCTACAAAACATCAAAATATATAATGTCTTACGAATAAATGTCAAATGGGGCAGATTTTATCTATGTAAATTGCTATTATATCATTTAAGTTACAATCATAATATACAAAGCCCTCACTGGCTCTTTACAAGGAAATCTTACGTGAAGAAATCAAACACACAAAATCAACACAGTTCAAAAATAATAATACAGATAGATTGCTAATGATGTATGATGTCCTTAAATGTTGATAATAAAATGTTGTCGTTTTTCGGTGTACGAATGAATTTATAGGCGCGATCTTTTCCTTTTTTATTCATATTCACCCTACAGATCCCTGAAATCGGTAAAGACTGATTAAGTCGTGATTGTATATCGTTCGTACTTTCAAAACTATTGAAAATTGATTCTCTTATTGATTATTTATCAATTTGTAGTTGGTATATAACTGGTTGACTTTCGTCGTCTTCATAGCAGAAAACAATCAATTATATTCGATTATCTGTTCATTAGTAATGTCCGTGCAATCATAATTACGCGAATTTTTTCGATTAGTTCATATTATTCATTAAGAATATGTATATAAGATATTTTTCAGAGGGATCCTTTCTTAGATAATTTTCGAATCTGGTTGTCAAATTGATTTGTATTTAATTCGTTGAAACAATTAAATCCGTTATTTACCATATAATGATTCGCAAATGCGGAATTTCAATTAGGCCTCTCTTTCCAGCGCTAGAATCGCTACACTTTGATTATCTTTTCTGTTGTAATTCTTACAAAGAATGAGCGGGCGGATTCGAATGCATGGATCTGCTATTATGACTTGATTTATTCTATACATTACAATATTCGCCATGTAATTATGCTGTTGATATTCATTCTTATTATCAATCGAACATAATCGTTGTATCAAATAATATATTAATGTCCTCATGCATTAATAAAACTTGAGTTTTCGTTTTATAAATCACCTATTCAGTTCTTTTATTGTTTCATTAGTTATTCTATTTGTACCTTTGTCAATGTGTTATTTTTGTATATATTATTCTCTCGCGAAATTTTGATACAGTGTTATTATGATATGAAAGCTGTACGGAGCGTGGTTATTAATTCACCAATGTATTTGTCCTTTTTTTTCGTACCTTAATTTTTAAACTATTTTATTCACGCAAGATAACGTGCAGCGTTCACATGCAACATTAATGAACTACAAGGTATTTAGAACGCAACTTGTGCGCAAATCGTGTCATGGAATACATTTTCGACAATCTCGATAATTCGAGATTGTCGAAAATATATTCCATGACACGATTCCATGTTGCCTCTTTTGGTGGGGATTAACGACCACGCGTAGAACATGCGCATCAGCGTAATAATAACATTAACATGCGGGTAAAAATTGCACATAAAGGAAGCTATTATAGTATAAAAGATACCGGAAAGTCTCGGGCTAGCACCGACAATTTTTCAACGACTTCCTTAGTGTTCGAATAACCGAGAACTGCGTCTAAACAATGGTCCGTCCATCCGTAAATTTCTTGACTACGTTCGCCGCGGCATGTCTCTGACTCGTAAATAACTGTATGAAATTATTCGCCAGCAGGAGTACAATTACGGAATATCTAGTCCAACTTGCGTGGATCCATTTACCGGAGGTCCTCAACTAACAGAAGTTTGTACTGCAAATTCCGTGGCTGCATTTTTAACGATTTTTAATACCCTTGTTCAATCAAGTCCTAAAATTGGAGATCCATGCGGAAGAGTAAAACCGCAGGAGAAACCTAGTTCGAGCTACGACTTCATTGTAATCGGAGGTAAAAATATTGAAATTAAGATAACAATCGAAGTGATAATCAATTGATTAACCGATTTATATCAGGAGGTGCAGCTGGAGCTGCGGTAGCAGCGAGACTATCCGAAATCCCCACTTGGAAAGTACTCCTTCTGGAAGCCGGTCCGGATGAACCGGCCGGAGCTGAAATTCCAGCTAACTTTGGAGTTTATCTTGGTATCAATCAACCTCACATTATTAACAAACTCGCTGATTTTTATCTGATTCTTATATTAACTCTTGACTTAATTCAATCGATTATGTTAATATGTCATTGTCAGGTACTGAATTGGATTGGAACTACTATACAACGAATGAATCTCATGCATGTTTGCGGAACAACGGTTCCTGTCATTGGCCAAGGGGTAAAAATCTCGGCGGTACAACGGTACACCATGGTATGGCTTATCATCGAGGAAATGCCAAAGATTATTCGAATTGGGTTAAAATGGGAAACGACGGATGGTCCTGGGTTGATGTAAGTGTCTACAGAAACAAGATAAGATTCGATTGGAATTTAAAAACGAGTGCATTTTATCAATAAGGTACTCCCGTTCTTTTTAAAATCGGAAGACAACAAAGAGATCGGCAGAGTGAGCGACGTATATCATGGTACTGGTGGAGTTATGTCTGTCGAGAGATTACCATGGCAACCCGCATTGGCCCAAAGTATATTAGAAGCAGCTGAGGAAACGGGTTACGGTACCACGGAGGACATGGTTGGTGAAAAAATAACGGGTTTTACTATTGCACAGACTCTGAGTAAGGATGGTGTCAGACAAAGCGCTGCAGCAGCATTTTTATGGCCAATAAGGGACCGAAAAAATCTCGACATTGCAGTGAATGCTACAGCTACGAAAGTCGTAACGCGCAACAAGAAAGTTCGAGAAGTAGAATACGTCATAGTGAGTAACGAGCCGTAGATAAAAATGAAACTTCTTAACACGTATTGAATCATCTTTGGCGATCATCGAGAGTTGAACCAGGAATCCGCAATCTTATCGTTTGCTTTTACTATTACTATTGCAGAATGGCAAGATTCGAAGTGCGAAGGTGAGACACGAGGTCGTGATATCCGGAGGCGCTGTGAACTCTCCGCAACTTTTGCTTCTCTCGGGAATCGGCCCAGTGGCCGAGCTTAAGTCAGTGGGCATTCCTGTGGTTCTGGACTTACCCGGAGTCGGAAAGAACCTTCACAATCACGTGTCTTACGGGATTGATTTTACAGTATCCGATAAACGCTTGACGAGCTACAGCTATCCGGATGTCAATGAGTATTTGGTCAATCAGACGGGTCCATTATCGTCCACCGGATTGGCACAAGTCACCGGTATTCTTGCGTCAAAATATACAACTGCTGACTATCCTGACATGCAGATATTTGTAGCGGGATATCAAGAAGCTTGTGTATTCGATAGATTCATAGATGTTCAAGTTGCGGGAGATGACAATCCAGTTAGGCTCACGGCGGTTAATCTTCACACCAAGAGTCGAGGTACCATTCTTTCATTTATACTGCTTAATAAGTAAATCGACACCACTTGCCGATTATCGACAACTATTCTGTCGGACAGGTACAATAACACTGGCTAGCAAGAATCCACTGGATCATCCAATAATCTGGAGCAACGATCTCGCGGATCCTGCTGATGTAGATGTGCTTATCGAGGGTCTCCACGTACTTCAAAGAATCGCCAATTCCACCGCGATGCAAGCGAAGGGAATGACCATCGCCATGCAACCCTCAAAAGAGTGTTCTCAGTATGAATTTGAGAGCGATGATTATTTCAGATGCGTAGTAAAATACGAGACGAGAACTGAGAATCATCAGGCAGGATCTTGCAAAATGGGACCTGCCTCGGATCCGATGGCTGTCGTCGATCCTCAGTTACGAGTTCACGGTATCGAAGGTCTGCGAGTAGCGGACGCTTCGATCATGCCCCAGGTAATATAAACTCAAAGGATTTTTTCAACACGCAATTTCAGTCAAGTCAAAAGATAATCTACAATGAATATAATATTTAAGGTGATATCCGGTAACCCTCACGCTGCGATCACCATGATAGGAGAACGCGCCGCCGATTTCATTAAAAAGACATACGAAAAGTGTACTTACACCTAATTGAAAGCAGATCAGGAAGTGCAATTCTTTTGCAATTGTAGTAATCTAGTATGTGCAACATATAAAATTGATGAATTGTTTATTTTGTAATCGTAATATGTGCTGTATATATTTAATGTAAAAAATAAAGAGCGGTTCGTCGAGAATAATCAAGATCTTAACGTGTTCACTATTATTTACGAATATCTGGATTTAACATTTTTTTTTACGAAACGAGTTCAGATAACAACTGGTCAAAAAATATATCGAAGCCGATGCAACGAAACAACTGACTCAGGCTCAAGTACCCTAATTCAACGAGGGAAAGTTAGATATGTGAGCAATTGTCGTAACCGACATTTGGGGAGCGTGTCTTGTGAGATGTGGTAGTCACAGTGATGTACTTACGATACAGAAGGAGGTTATGCAATTCGCAGTATTGGTCCTAATCGAGATGAAACTAAATTAGAAAAATAATTATCTAATAAGTTATATTTTAAATAAAATGAATTATGTTTAACTGTATTAAAATTTGAAACATTTACTTTCAAACGTGAAGCCATGATATTTATTTTTAATAATTACCTGCTCACTTATAATCGAAGAGAACATTGAAAATTAAAATTTAGCGCAAGTCTAGCATCGCTTTATATTCTCATATAGCTTCAGCGCATTATGCAAATGTTATCCTATAACATTGATACCATACGCTTTAATCCCTGAAATCCATGAAATGTTATAACAGTAAAAAAAAAAAAATTCATATCCATTGGTGTTCGGTAACACATTCTTTTAGTGTTCGAATATATTGGACAAACACTTGGTTTTTCGGTGTATAAGCATTGGGACGTAATGAATAATAGTTGTGCAGACACTGGTACATTCGGATTTTTGGCCATTTTCGTAGCATAAATAATAAATTACTGAAGATTCTAATGAACGTTCCGAGCGCTTTAGAAACTAGAAATACTGAGCTTCTAGCTGATTCGTGTCATTTGAATCTTGTATCGGTTATTACATACTAAATCGATATCAAAATCATAACGATGAATCAGAAGCGTGGCCACTTGGTATATTTAATTCACATCAAACCATTCCAAACGATTCTGCAATAAGATACTTAATAGAAAAACTAGTTGCGGCTATCACCAGCCATTACCCAGGTGTCAAGGAATCTATGACTCTTTCAATGAATTAATAAATTTAAATGAATATTGACATTTGCCATCAAACAATGTCGAAATTCATTGTCTTCACTTCTTCCAACATACTTTATCCACACATTACTGTGTTAATGAATTAAGAATGAATATATGGTGTTTTTACATAATAAGATCATGACATTTTACTTGGTACCGTCAGTAGAAACGACACTACAGCGCCAGTTTAAGGTTATTCGTAGGATGAAAATAAAGATTCTGAAGACGGTCCGAACCAAAGACCGAAACGTAAATTTGTAATTCGAGTTTTACATTCAATACTTCTAACTCTTTGACATCTGGGAGATGGCCGGTCGTAGCTGCAACATGATGAAATACTTAAAGCATCAATTGAAACTCGATGGTTGCGAGCATCAGTTTTTTTGATTCGAGGTTTCATATAATTGACCCAACCTTCATGAGAGGTTCCCTTGAAAACTCAGCGTCGTTTGAACGTCACATTTCAGCTAGAAGACTGATTCTATGAGGCTTCATACATCGTATATCTTTGAATAATTCAGCCTTTGCGTTATTAATTGAAGCTTGATAAAACAGTCTGTGATTCCTTTTTCATCACGAAAGCTCATAACATTGAACCAACGTCTATTTGCGGTACTCTCGTGAATATTGCGGTTCGGTTGTTTCATTATTTCCATAAGGTTTAAAAAATGATAGCCGAAGATAATTTCAATTACCATGCATAGATTGTAACTACCTGGACGTAGATATAATTTTTATTGATTCAAGAATCAATTGAAATTCATTAAACCGACATCCACGAGAAGTTTACTAGTAATCCGTAAATAGATGTTGGTTCAATGAAAAAAAAATGTTTAAAGATAGATCCGAGTAGAAATTATTACACTTATTGCGGAGTGCACATGTATGTAAAATGACTAAAGTTTAATTACGATTCGCAGAATCCAATTTATAAAAAAAAAAACAGAATTTATTGGGAGATAACTTTTTACGAATTTAATGAGGTTCACTGCGACCTATTGCTCATTCTGGCTCACTTTCCTCTCCGCAATATTTCTTCTAACGAGTCTATGCAGTTACGGTTTATACTTGGTAATTTGAAGTATCTTGGGATATTATTTTTTAAACCTTATGAAAGCAATGCAACAACCGAACCGCGGTATTCACGAGATTACCGCAAATAAACGTTGGTTCAATGTTGCGTGCTCTCGTAATGAAAACGAAATTACAGACTGTTCCATCGAGCTTTAATTAATATCGCGAAAATTGAAAGATTCAAAGGCGACGTATAAAGTCTCATAGACGATGAAAATGGTATGTATGAAAAATTACTTAGAAGAAATATTACGGAGGGAATAGTTAGCCCTAATGAGCAATAGGTTGCAGTGAACCTGATTAAATTCCTGAAAAGTTATCTTCCAATAAATTCCGTTTTTTTAAAAAATAAAACAGTGAGTTAAATTGGATTATGCGAATATTAATTAAACTTGAGTAATTATTCATACAAAAATAATAAAAGTTATAAATCATTCGAACATCGAGAGAAAAAATATTTGACTGCTAAAAGTTTTCCAAGTTTTATATTTAACCTCATATTTATCAGTCGCCGATATTTCTCGATATATATACGACTGCTTAATCCTTTATGCATCGAACAGTACCTAGTTTTAAATTATTTTAAGTTTGTTAAACAATATACTTTTCTGATTAATATGTTCAGGTCCAAGCAGGGTAAATACGTACTAATTACTTTTGACATTGTTGCGATATATGATTGAATACCGGTGTTTCAACGAAGTATCGAGTAATGGAATAATTTATTATAAAAACATTATAAAAATAACGATTTACTTTCCGTTAGCTCATCCTGCTTCAGTTTTTTGCATTAATTGGCTCGCTTGCATGACGCATTATACCCTACTACCGGGCTACGATGAGCTATTTGCAGACGTATTTTCAAAGGAACTTTTCATTCATTATCGATCATTTTTTAATTAATTATTGCAGCTTTGGTATTCAAAGGTTTATAAAACTCGCTATACTCAGAGTATATTCCAATGGAAATAAAACATAGTCGAGATGTGTACAAGATATATAATCATATATAAAAGCAAAAAGGTATATATCCTATATATTATTTTATAAATTCGGCAAATATATCATAAAAGATATATCTCACATGTAAATAATACATTTAACGGTAAAAAGTTCTATATCTCGTATGTATCGTAATCTTTCGATATACGTTTTGTTCCGTATAGGTACAGATCTACTTCACCTTATCAACGTATGATCTGTAATTCACGTAAACACATTATACGAAATAGTCAAGTCCGTATACTTGTCAAGATTGCATTTATTTACGACGAACCAATGTATATTCCTTGGACTAAATATATTCAACATATTTTACACTAATTTAATCGCTATATAATTAAAAAAGACATTTGCTTTGCAACGGATGATTACTCAGCAATGATTCTCGAATGACATTTGCAAAAATGAACGACTTTGAAGATAGCTAGACTTTAGGTTAGAGAGAAGTTTCGACAATTAACGATCTAAGATTTTGTAAATTTTTTATGTTTCGTCCCTTTTCTCGGGGCTCTATACATAAATATTTTATCAATATTCCATTGTCATGTGATTGAGCTTACACTGTTCCGACTCCTTGTTCAGGCGGGCGGTAATCAACAAGCACATGAGTTGTTATTGGGGATCGGTATCTCCGGTCTTACGTTTCTATTGTTGATTCTGTTGCTGTTGTTGTTCTTAATTTGTAATACTCAATGCAATTCGACCGGAGGAACCGGCCAGCAAGTTATTGTAGCATGATGGTGCCATGTGTCACACCGTAACATCATCAAGGAGTCGAAACACTGTAAGCTTAATCACATGACAATGGAATATTAATGAAATATCTCTGAAGCTCCGAGCAAAGGACTGAAACGTAAGGAATTTACAAAATTCAACGTCGTTAATTCCCAAAGCTTCCTTTAACCTATAACCTATTAGTGTCATATGTTAAACGCTAATTATATTTGTGACTACAGCAACCTGTGAACGACAAGTGATCAAGATCATCTAGCATGCGATGAACGAAACTACGCGTATAGACAGAGCATCGAGTCGAAAGACTCATCAATCGTTAGAGTTTTCACGAGCAATATTCCTCGTTCTTCGCAGTTGAACAAATGCGTCGGTACTTTCTCCCCAGCAGCAGGAAATATTTATGTTGCTTGGCTGCTGCATTAAAACGTCTTTTGTGACTGTAGCCTGGACTTAAATCCGAGTGGCGCGCAGTTGACAAGAGAGAACGAAGGGTAAAATGCTACAACTGCAAATTTCTCTGCATCTTTTATCTATATGAAAAGACAGGGACCACCCTCAAAGAAGTCTTCGTATTATTCTTTTCGCAATTATCGAGCCGAGGGGAAAGAAGCCGTTACGAAGCTTTATGATTCCCTCGTTACTACGTTGTTGCATTTACGCTGCACCGTTGAGTCAAGTATGGCTTATGCCGACTCTCAGCAGCGTTGGATGAGACGTGCTAGAGGCATTCGTTCGAGGGATTGTGGAATCACCCTTTACGCTATTTCTGCGACTACTACATTTTCAAAGCTCATCGAACGATCATCCACCCGCTAGACTGCCTACAGCGCATTCGGATTATCCGCCATCACTGAGACGACAAATATATTCACTACTTCACCTGAGTAGTTTTAATGCGTAACGAGGCCGATATCGTATACACGAATACGAATCTCGACAACAAAAAATATGTACACAATATTTTTCGTTTCAAGTGAATTCCCATGCATATCCTCTGTGTAAAAAGTGTATGCGTAACGATATCTTATTGATCTACACTCATTCATTCGTACTTTTGTTAGTTTTTAAAAAAGTGGCTATAAATAAATTGTCATAAGCGTCGAATTTGACATCAGCCTTGGATCATCAACGAAAAAATAATGCGCGTTACAAGACATCGGTCCAGGATGATCGATGTGCAAAGTTCAATTCATGGGAAATCAGCGGAGTGTGCTACAACTTAAAAAGCGCAAATGTACTATTTCACCTGTTATGCAGAAAGAATCATACAAGGCTAACCGTATGATGCGATAAATAAATTATAAATAAAACATTGAATACCGAGAGCGAAAGAAAGAGATAGCCGGCGACGATCGCAGTTGGTGGCAGTGTTCGCATGGTAAGCTATAGTACCCACTCGCGTACATCGTCAAGAACGTAACGACTGCTTTGAATTTCATGAGAGCCGCGACGGAGAGTTGGAGAGAAGTAGTGGAGGCGGGCTTGGTAAATGGGAGTGAGCCAACTGCGATGCTGGCAAATAAATTCATAGGCGGTTCAGTGGCGGCCTGTGCACTTCTGGACTATTGCCGCGTTATACTACCGCAGTGTCCGTTCTGGCTTTCGTTGAACTACCCTTTCGCACTTGTATAACTCTATCGGGCGAATGCTTTGAGCGACCGATGAAACTCGGATCTAATACCGAAAATAATTCATATAATAATCGATACGTGCGGCGTTGCGAGCAATGCGATCGATCGGAAAGCTTAACCTCGCTTAAAGCTCTAGAATCCAAGGAGTACTTAACACTGAAATGGTAGAATGAAATGTCAATCATGAAAATGTTGAGGTTCACCTAGTTCTCGACAAGAGAATATCGTAAATTTTGTTAAAAATTCAGGAACAATTCTTATTATTTTTAACTCAATGAATAATCTTTGTCGTTTTAAATCATTTTAATCATTCAACTTTTATTCAAATGGCCAACTTTGAGTTTCGATTTCTTGAATTCTCGATTTTTGAAAAATCAATAAATTATTGAATCCGGTGTATTATTTAATTCATTTATGAAAAAATCTTATTTCAGTCCTTCGTCTTGGCTCTCAGTCGTTGTACTTTTTCTTCAGTTAACACATATAAAATAATTTTTACGATTTTAAAGAATTATTAATTGGCTACGATAATGTATTATCAGCGAATGCAAAGATCCTCTGCTGTCTTTAATTATATATTCATTTGATTGGCACAGCTATTTTACATTACTTCAATATATTATTCGCTTTTTTTACAGACGCTGCAGCAATAAAGACGAGAAGATTTTCCTATAAAAGACGAATAATAATACGCAATCGTAATTTTCCTGGAAAGAGTAACTGGGCCATGATATTTATCAAGAACTCATGACTTGGTACATTTCTATTATGTCCTCTAAAAATTTAATAAGTCTGCTTTACCGTTGCATTAACAACATTTGAAGTTACAATTTTTAGCTTCAAAGCAACACGGACTCGACGGTGCGACGACTATTTCGTTATAACTCTTGCGTATTTTCATCATCCTGCTGCCTCTGGGTTTTCACCGTTGGTGTATTATATATAAGCGAAGGTTCAATAGCAGTTCTGCGAATAAAAAAGTATCAAGTTTGTAAAATAAATGTCCTACTCGACCACTCATTTCCAAGCACGATACATATATTTATTATATCTTTTTTGCTGTATTACAAATGTTAAAAAAAATTATATAACGCATAAAATATAAATTAAAACAAATAGTACATGTTCCGGCAGTTTTCACATATCTGTAGAACAAAATGTATAGATTTCAACACGATAAAAGAACGCAATATTGCAATAATCATAAAATTTTTCATTTTCTTTTAAATACTATAAACATGAGGACAAGCGTTGTTTTTGCAAACGGTACAAAAAGAAAAAATATCGGGGTGACACTCAAATAGTATGGGAAAATGGATATACGGCAACATCATTTTAGCTCATTTCCTCATACTGTCGAGTGAGAATGAATTATGCACGTATACAAAGTGGTTGAGGAAACTTCCTCATGCATATTAGTTTCAACTCCCCCTAGAGTAGCTTCGATGATTATTCATATAATATGTTAAAAATCGTCACACGCATACTTACACGATATATTATAAATCCATAATAACTCAAACATCAGTGAATCGAACCTTCTGACCGTATCACGAACGCGCTTTCAGGTCACCTTTAATATTCAGTAGAATCAACTTAAAAATTTATCAAACATTTCACAAAATACCTTTCTCAACGGGTCATTGTACAGTTTAATTATTAATGTTTGTGTGATTCGAACTTAAGACCTAAACGAACATATGTAACTTCCTAACGACGTAACAACCCAATGGTGAGCATGTTACCGACTGGACGAACCGACTATATGAATTTCTTTGACTTTTTATTTATAATATCTGCATCGTGGCTAATATTTATAAGCATAATAGAAGATGGCACAAGGGCGAGGGGAGCAGAGAAGTTTTTTGAGACAGATTCAACCGAATCCAAATACATTTTGGACAAGATAATATTATTTAGGTTTCATCGATTAAGAGAACAGCTTGTTATGTGTCTCTAACTATTCTACAATGTCCTTCCGCAAGGCAACGTTGCTCCGGTGGTTGATGGGAAAACCGCAAGAGCCGGACGTACGTTGGCTCACACACGATGGTGTATGTGGGGAATTCTGTCTCTGAATTGGCAGTCACGAGTATGGGCAAGAGTATTAAAGGCTTGTTGGTCCGAACACTCATGATACAAAGTTTGATATATGTAACATATATGCTGGCAATTTCAATAAATTTTAGATAATATTATGAAAACTATAGATTCTGTCGCACGAAATGTATTTTCTAAAATACGTATTACAACAGATACTCGTGATTTGCAGTACTATTACTTAATTTTACGGTGGTCTTTATGATATAGACTGATACGGTTTTCAATCGATCTAGAACGGATCACAAAAATATAGAGAGAGCAAAGGGTGGAGGTGATTTTAGATACGTCCGTGATATATCGCCAGAATGGCGGGATGTATCTCAATCACTGAATATAAGAATTATTTCCATATTCTTATCTCCGTATACGTCTACAATAAGATTGTTAAAATCAAGGGCGTTCTCATGGGAATTGAACACTAGGCCTTGTGCTTTGAAACATTGTCTCGCTATTTATTCTTTCGTCGTCACCGGGAAAGATCAAGGGGAAAAGTAAAGCTTGCCGCTAGCTCAAGGTACGTGGATTCAGCGGGAGGCAAGAGTCACACGGAAGACAAATGCGCGCGGAAAGGAGAGTCGTTGCGATACGACGACAAAGAAGGAGTATAGTGAGAAAAGCACGTTCGCTTCCGGTATAAACGGCTCTTTGCCGACGAAGATAACAAATCCTGTACGGTTCCTCACTGTCCCACCAATCGTAAGACGCCTCGAGCCAGGAAAACTTTTACTCTTCGCTATTTCATTCCTCTCCCATCCACCAGCACGATTGCTCTCTTCGTCTCTCTATCGTGTTTGTTTGTTCCCAATCCCCTGTGACAACACTGTAGCGGTATTGTCATCGACCTGGAATAACTCTCTCGTTCTTTTCTTTCTACCGTGATTTCCACACCGAAATTTTTATTCGAATTGTTCCTCGAGATTCGAGAAAACTTTCATACCGACGTTTATTTTTCGACAAGATTGCAGTTTGGGGTAAATGTTGCGCGGCTTACGGTTCAGAGCCATCTTGACAGAAGGTTAATACACAGGTCGACGGAAACGAGACACAAAAGGTTTGGGAAAACTTTGCGCGGCCTTACGGTCGAACGAGTATACATGGAGTCAGAGAAAGCGCTTGAAGAAAGACAAAGAGAGCACGGAAAAGGATCAAGAAACTCGGTCACAGAGGATTCTCGCCAAATCTCAGCTCCATTCACATGCCGAGTACATCCTAATACGGTGGGACAGCCTCCAGCGAGAAAGAAAGAGAATACGTCTGGCTCTTGGTGTTATACAAGCCGGGGGTGCGGATGCTCGTCTGGGCTCACGGCACAAGCAGCGACTGCCATCGTCGCACAACCTATTCAAACCCCTTAATTTATGGACCACTCGCGAGAATATTCGGGGACCTCGCGGACCAAAATCCTGGCGGAGGGTCCAAACGGACTCGGTAATGTCCCTCCTGGTCCCCTTCCGAACCGCTATCATCCCTGCTCGCTCGCCAGTTCTCTCTTTCTTTGCTTATATACAGTGTACCGCGTATATGCTTTTCTCGGGTAGATAGGGTGAGTACATTCCCCGGTAAATCTTGCAAAACCGTCCCCCGAAAAGCTGTTTTCCATCCCCTTCCAGGGGTGGACTTTATTATTTTGGGGTGAGACAGTAACCCCAGCTTACTATATAGCACAGGACGATACTGTACAGTACCAAGTACCTCGCAGGTTCTATAGACATAAGAGTGTCGCCATAAGAGTAAACAACCTCGTGAAAATCATATCCCACTTCTGGAACAACACGTGAACCCCCAAAAATTATCAAATGCTCGTTATATTGAAAATTGTCCTTGCAGTTGGTTACGATACGAAGGGAAATATTGATAATTCGATTTGTCTTGGTTGCCCAGATAGCTAGATCACCAGACTAGAAAACTTTCTTGAACTTCTCTTGATCGACAACAGCATTAATCTTAAAATTATATAAATATTTCTTCTTTATTAGAGCTGCAAATTACCGAAATACATCGAAGCACGAGACTCAGTTCTTACCGATTCTAATTGACCGATGTACTTGGTTCACTCGTAACATACAAAAGGAAGATAAAAGCGTGAATTTATGCGATTTTTTTTAATTACAAAGGACATACAATCGTTAAACAAAGTTACATGACAGAAGTATATACAGTACAATCCAATTTTCGTGAAATGAACTAGACAGCATATTCGGCAATAAACTGAGCATTGTAGACCGTTGTACACCGCTCTATACGGCAATTCGTTGCAGTAAAAGCGAAACTGGTCGCGAGCGGACTGGTCACTCTCGTGACAAGAAAAAGTGAATGGCATAGAGTGCGGGAAAAGTGTGTATTATTGTGTGAGCAGCGCGATGTGGTGGAGCCAAGCTACATACACCGCGCGCGTTATACCTTTTTTCAGAAGAATTGGAAAATGGCTTGGAGAGACAGGAAATGTACGTTAAAAAAAAAAAAAAAAACAAATCGACGCTTCACTTCGGATGAAACGAGAATGAACACCGGTGGCGGGGATGGTACTGGTAGTCGGTGTTACAAGCGATGGCAGATCACCAATGTCCGAATCCCAGTATTGACTCTCGCTCAGTATAACAGATATAGTGATTAAAATGGTTTCTAGCTCGAGCTCCAAAACTGGAGGATTCAAACGCAAATCGTCAAAGCCCACTTAAAACAAAGTTGGAATGCTTTCGGCGACGAGGTTAAAACGATACTATTAAAAAAGAAATAACATGAAAAAAATTAACAATATCAGGGTTAGCTCATGCGCATATTGGGTCATCGATTTTAAGTTGTTAGGTCAACTATGCTTTAGCTTTGCCACATAATAGACATTTATATATTTTTTTTATTCCCACAAAGTATTTAATAGAAATTCTAAAGTGATATCCTTTTAAATTTCAATTAAGATAGTATCTAAATTTTATTTAATTGAATACACGTATTAATTGAATCGTTATTTAATATATCAGTGTCGAAGGCCTGTTAGATAGTAAACTACTACTCACTACACAGATAGTACCTATATGAAATACTAAGCACACAGGTACGAGTCGATATCCATTTAAGATATTGGTGCTCGTTCGATCCGTTAATCACTTATTTTCATGAATTGGGTTGAAAACTCATCGATAAACTATACGTACAATTGAAGTTATCAGTTCCTACAGATACATACGCAATTCGTATATTCCTATACTATTATTTTTATTAAACAAGGATGGTTGGTAGAGCCTTGCACATTCCATCCTCATAACTTATCACCTTTCACAAAGCTCACAAAGCTCTATGTGAAAGTTTATTGATCACACGTGGATTTCTCATCGAGGCAGCTTTACGAAAGATGGAAAATAATGAGTAAGCAACATGCAGGGTTCTACTTTGCATCCTTTTCTTCATAAGAGAAGCAATAAGCAAAGTTTGACATTACGTTCAAGTTTGTAAAAAAATATTATACACTTAAATTAAACAAAATTTTCGTAATTAAAAGATGAAAAAAATTTTAATTGCTCTATAATCTTATTTTTTCACTAAATTTTTCCGAACACTTTAGCCAATAATAAAGACTTACCGCGTGACTGATGTAACAAATGTTCGATCTATTACTTATGCCGTTTACGAGTTACAGAAGCTATTTACTATTACTAATTTCGGTAATTGTCCATAAAATTCGAATTCCTCTGTCAATGTTTACCAAATGTTTATACTGTATTTCCCTGAACGTTAGTACGTTCGTGTCTGAAGTATTAGTTAGTTTTGTCGAATATTTAGAAAGTAGAAACAGTTGAAAGTTTTTTGAATAAAAATAGAATATGTCGAGAAACTGAATATTGTTTCATGTTGTTCTGAATATTAATTCTATGATGGTTAAATTAAAAAAAATATATATAATCCTATTGTATCCAAACTTTAAAATAAATTTATTTCAAATTCCATAGAGTTAGCCCTTGCAAATTATTCGATTTGTTAAACAATTATTTATCGCGATAGCTAAAGATTTGCGACAGCAAAAACACACGCAGCAAACACGCACGCACGCACACACGCGCACACACACTCACATGCGCATGCGCGTTCATTAATACATTTATTCTGATTCACATCTCTTGACAATTGAAATCATTTTGATTATCCTGATTTGAAAATCTTTATTTTTTGTTGCATGGAAACAAAGCATTCTCTACAAGGACGCAAGAAAATATTTGTGCGCTTCCATTTTATGAATTTGAAGTTTTCCGAACTCGTTATTAATTCATGATTTTACTCTACTTTTCGAATAGACCAATAACCTTCCGCACTTGTCACTCATCGATTCAACGTCGTTCGGTGCACGATTTTCATTTCAAATCGCTACACGCATATTTTTTCTTCATTCGTGCACACTTACACTCGGCACTTTTCGACTCGAATGGAAACTACTTTTACGATCGGCAATCGATATCTGTCGATATATACCTCCTATACCTATCCATAAGTAGCACTATATAGAGTCGCGAGTATGGATAGGCATGAAGGTATAATGTGCCGACATAAATCGATGTCACACTCTGTTCGTGCGTTATCACCGCGTGGGTTAGCCGTCCCGATTCCATACACGTTCCATCGCTCGTGTTTCCTGTGTTTCCGCGATCGACATTTTGTCGTTGATACATAATTTTTCATCTGTATCACCGACGACGATGTTCGTCGTGGTACGTGACCCCTTGCTTACCCGATACAAGCATAGATAAGGGAAAAATAGTCCGTTTTGTTATTCGTGTTGCGCGATAACACCGACAGAGTTATCTGTCGTAGCATGAATAATAACAGAGCGCGTAACCTCGTTTGTCCATTGTAGGGGTTGCGGTCTCTGTGACTCCTCGTTGTCTAGTTTTACCTGAAAAAGATTCCATATTTGCATAGTCTAGATCTTGGCGCCTTCGTAACGTTGTAGAAGAGGTCAAGAGTCAAATGAAAGTTGAGATAATGATAATGCGTTTTCATTTTTCTGCACGATAACAATCGCAGATACAAAAATATTAATACGATGCGTTCGTAGTAAATAATAAAAAGTTTATTTTTCGGTGCTTTGATCACACCGTTAATGTGATTCCGATTCGATAGTTGTGAAACGTAAACCGAGTATTTCATGTCGAATCATCGAGTGATTAATTGAGAGTATTTTTTTTTCAGCTTACTTAATTGGTAAAAAATTAACGCCATGCTGTACACAGGAGCGCAGTTGTATATAATGAAGTTCCTGCAGCATAAAAACATTATAAACGTTGAAAATGGTTAACGCTCCGCTGGTTTTTACGTGACCTAGTGAAGCATTAAACTTCCGTTTCTCTTTAGGGGAAGTGTGCTGGTAGAATATTTTTTCTCCCTGTTTATGATTCGTATTTAGGGAGATGAAAATAACGGAATAATATCAGTTTGTGTAACTGTCCAATAGTGCGCGAGAATTCGATAATTAGAAATTTTATAACTCACGACGTGTTATATACACGTAAAAAATTTAATAATAAAATAGGAATGTTTGAGAAAAATTATAAAACCTACTATTTACCTATTGTGCTTTCCAAGTTTTTCATATTTTCAACCACATATTTCAGTCAAATTGCAAATAGTACACTCGAAACATGACCTTATGCTTCCAGAAATACATTTTTTTTTACTATTAATGAAGTGTATCTCAGTTCAATACGACAGACTTGGTATACTTTGACTTTCAATACTTCAGCAATACTATTCTAAAACTAAATTTTGTCCCACAGCTGAAACTCTATTGTTTATATATCTTTTGTAGCATTATGGTAGCTTCATGTCTGAATATCAAACGATAAAATATATAAAATGAAATATATTTAAAAGCAATTGCCAAAAGAACATAACGACATTTTTTCCTAAATATGATTTCTCGACGTGTTAAGACTTTTTAAGTGCTCTGACATCAAAATCTTGAGAAAATTTATGTTCACGAAAAAGTAGTTTCCTTTATGACGAAGCAAAAAATAAAATATAGGGATTTCTACTGTATTTCTCCTCAATTATTTTTAAATTTCCAGAGAACACAACGTCTGTATTTTTCTAAAAATAAATTATCACAACAAATGCTACTAGTGCTCGTTTCGCCGATTTTTGCATTGATTTCAAAGACTACTTTAAAGAAATTTGGTTCGTGGCTGAATTCCCACTTTTTCCGGACACACGCACGCACGCACACACACGCACGCACACACACGCACACACACACACACACGCACACACACACACGCACGCACACACACACACACACACAATGTCTATAAGAAGAGTCAGATTTCATATAAGAGTCATTTCATATAAGCGTCTTTTGTTGTGAGGTGATGCGAGAATATTATAGTTGAAATAATCAACTTTTTAAAGACGTTGGGGATATTCCAGTTTTTTCTAATGGTGATCGATGGCACATTTTCCCCTGGGTTGGAAATATTCGTCTCTCGTCTACGGTTTTGGAATGACTGCTTTGACTTCCTTTTTTTTTTGTCTCTCGGCTGGCCAGGTACCAAGTGCCTCCGATGTTTTGAAAATAAGATGGAGATTTAGGCTCCCATGAGTCCCGATTTGATTTTCAATCGGAGTTGTTGAATCTTTTACCGTTGCCTCGGCAGTATTTCGGGAAGAAACAGAGCGAACAGTTCTTCTCTCGCGGTAAGGTACCGAGAAGAAGAGAATCATATCGTACCTACGCTATAATCTCCTCGCTTTCAAAATCGCTTGTGATTCCTTATTGTTTGGAGTCTTTACTTTCGTTCATAATTAAAATTGTTTCTCGCTCTCACGTGTTTACGAATTTCAATCGAGGTAAATCTCCGTGATTTTCTTATAAGTGAATAAAAAATCACAACTTCTCGTTCATTCATTCAACTTTATACTGCGTAATGTGCCATTAGTACAAAACTGGCTACAAGCGATGTCAATTGACTTCGTGCGCATATGGAATAAGTAAGACAACATATGGAACGTACAAACAGCGAGCAGTGTGGACATGCTCGCGCGCTTCGATACTTTTTTTCATTACATATTTGATAATAAAAAAGTAAAAATGATATATTTTGTCGTTTCATATTTAAATGTGCTGCCACCATGGCTATTCATACGTTTTAATACCAAAGGTTTTTTTTTTTGTTCGTAAGGCAAAATATTATTTCCGTTGAAAGTAACGTTTAGGCATTTAAATTTCAAATTTTCTCGTCTCTTCGCGTGTGCTCTCATCACGTCTGTCATTTCTCATCCGTACACGTTCGTATTAAATGAGCAAATGGTCCATGGTCCACGGTCATACAATCACCTGCCGGTAAATCAACATGCGTCGTGAGAGTCGTGCAGTTGATGCAGTTTTGCTGCAACGAAAATCACGGAAGTCTCAAGTTTCCACTCGGCGTACTACTGGCAGAAACCCTACAGCTTTATTAAACGTAATTGGACCAATTAAGCAAGGGCTTCGACCGAGGGTATCCGAAAGAAGCGGTTATCGCTCTCGCGTCAAGCTTCACAGCGATAAGGTAACCAGCCCCCAGTACCGAATGACCCACTTCGAGGGTTTCTCCGCCCTCGGCAGTCTCAAGGAGATCTTGAACGGATGGTTGCTAACCACCATTAGAAAATATTTTTCTTTCGCAAGCGTATGTAAAGTCTAATGTTGCAGATACCTGGACGGCGCCATTTTGCTGGCGTTATTCGTAATTATTTTTTATGCAGAAAACCTGTTAAGTTTCACGGCTTTTCCCTTTATCGTCACTTTTTACAATTATTGTAGAGTAGCGGGATAATAAGAAAGTATCTCAAGTTATTAACGACTCCGCTGTCTCTACTTTCGTGAGCCACTGTCAATTTTCACGTGGCATAGTAAAACTTGCAGTAATAAACTGTGCAGTGAAATCGCTAATGGAGCTGGACTGACCGTAGATTGGTTGTTACAACTTAGTGCTTTTTGCAGGATACTTTTCTTCGTGCCTGCAGTATCATAGCCAAACACTTCGGGAAATCATGATAATTTTGACAATTATTAATTGTCAAGACTACCATTATTTCTACTTTATCGTCACTAACTTTGACAACTATTAATTGTTAGTCAATGCAACTATTGTTTCCCTATTATCGTCACTTCTTACAATTATTGTAGGTTAGTGCGATAATACGAAAGTGTCTCAAGTCATTAACGTTAACTTTCACGTCGCACAATAAAACTTACAGTAATAACTATGCACTCTAAACGCTAATGGAATTGGACTGACCGTAGTTTGGTTGTTATAGCTTTGTGATTTTTGCAAAATACTTTTCTCCGTACATGCAGTATACTAACCCAACACTTAGGAAAATCGAAATAATTTTGACAACTATTAATTGTTAGTCAATGCTACCATTGCTTCTCCTCTATCGTCACATCTGACAATTATTATAGTGGTAGCGCGATAATATGAAAGTCTCTCGAGTTATTAACGGTTTCACTGTCTCTACTCGTAGGCCATTGTCATTTTTCACGTCGTACAATAAAACTTGCAGTAAAAACTGTGCACTGAAATCGTTAATGGAATTGCACTGACCATAGATCGGTTGTTATAACTTTGTGATTTTTGCAGAATACTTTTCTCCGTGAATGCAGTATCCTAAACAAACACTTCGAAAAATTGTAATAATTTTGACAACTATTAATTGTTAGTTAATGCTACCATTGTTATATTTGCATGGACTTTGTTAATGATCAAATTAATAAGAGGTACATATAAAAATTGTAGCACGAACAAACATTAATAATTGTTACTTGTAATAATTGCCAAGATAATATTTTTCTTTCAGTGAAAAGATTCTACACTCAATACTTGATGTAGCATACAGACGAGAGATCAACTGTTAAATATACTGGAGGAGTAAATATTGTTTAATTACGTATAATGCATTGCTTCATTCGATCGATGATCACTTCGTATCGTTCGCGTTCAGTCGGTAAATAGTGAACCCTCTGTATCCGTCGAAAATAGAAATGCTTCAAACAAGCGAGAACCATTTGTCGGAAATTATAATACAATTATGCGGGCATTGGAAAATAAACGAAAATACGAAGAAAAATTGAAACCGTTAATAAAAACTATGCGAGGAATAACACAGGTCATGAACTCTAGGGCAAAAAACTATTTATTCTTCATTCTCTGTATTTACGTTTAATTCATAGAAGGAAGTATTTATTAAAAATTATCATGTAACCTGAAATAAACTGTTAATATCGAGTCGATAGTATTTGCAGTAGCGCGATAACGTGTTAACAATTGTCAAATATTCGGATAATTTTTATCATAATTATAGGAATTATTTCTATGCGTATGTGATAAAAATTATCGTTGAATCTCGCACCTGTTGACAGGTTGACATAGCCCCATACTGTCAGATTACTATCCCCTACGGAAATAAAGTATATGCATGACATATCTTACAATTAGATATATCGGAATATCGATTTCCCAACTTCGTTCTCGTACGAAAATGAATAAACATGTTTACACAATGTATTTCCTTATGTAGGTTCCAACGTAGGATTCATAGTTCCGCGAGCCAATTGAGCTCAACATTTAGATCGTGGAAGGTTACTCTCAGACGTAAAAACAGTTAACCTTGCTTATGCGTCTTGCAGATAGGCCGCGAAAGACGCACGAGAGAGTGATATGCCATTTGCCAACTGTAACGCTTTTACAAATATAGATAAAACTATGTTTCGGAGAGCATAAACAAAGTAAGTTCAAGTTTTTTTAATTTGGTTTTTTTCAAAAGGTTCATTCTCCAATTTGTAGGGCAACAATTTCTTCACTGACGTCCGGCCGGCCATGCGCTCACATTGTATATTAAATTTAATTAACTAAAAAGTCTGTGGCACGTAACAACGATGAATAGCGTCGAGGATTCTGCTGCATCCTTTATTCACATGTCATGTTCGTGGCTTTTTGATCAACGGAAAAATAATCGAGATACAGAGCAAGCGATTGCAAGAGTGCGTAAACGTGGGTGCGAAATGAGAGACGCTTGAAAAGTGATGCACTTCGAGGCTACGAGAGGAAATTTAAAAAACCGATGATAAATAAATTTAAAAATGACAAAAATTGATCTGGAAAAAAAAGGAATAAACGCGTAATAATAAAAGCCATAGAAGTACGACTTTTGAAAACTCAGTGCAGGCTTACGCGGTACTAGCGATAACCGCGGTGTTCGTTTTGCACTATCGCTGGGTACCCTCTAATTTGTTAAATCATGACGTTCCACAATTCCAACACAGCAACAGCTATCGTCACATAGACGTAGAAATATGCTCGATCTATGGTATAGCTTTCTTCGTATAGAACATCTCTGTGACGGTACATCAACACGATGTGTTTGGCTCACGAACCACCGGAGACTATGTGAAAGCCGATAATACCAATCGCCATAGCAAATACACAAAATCGCAAAAACAACGGTTCCCTCGTCAGTCGTACGATTTATGCATCGCGGTTCCGAGTCCACCGAGCTCTCTCACCTTGTTCATTGTCAACATTGGCTTGCATGGTCCGTCACTCCGATATCTATTCGTCTCTGTCTATTCGCTGTTTCCAATGCCGCGCCAAGTGGGAGGTAGAGAACAACGGACACGATATAGTGTGTGGGAAAGAGAGGCAGAGGGAGAAAAGAGAGAGAGATAGCGTACAACGAATCAACGGTACTTCCGTTTCCGGTTTCGCGTTCGCGTTCTCGCGTATGCGTAAAGCCGCTTTTTACCTGAAACGTACACCTCCCTTTGCCTCGCAGGCTGCCGTCATCATTCCTGAACCGTTCGATCCTGCCCATCACGCTTCAGCCCCGCATCAGCACCAAACGGAACGGGTAGGATTCCACGGATTTGGATCCTATCGGTGTAGCCGATTCTCTGGACGAATCTAGCGAGCGTGGGATCAAGTATAGATCCCGATACTCCAGCAAATGCAGTCATGAAACGTGTAACGGTATAAATATCAACGAATTCCACTGGTCCGCATACTGACTTGTCGACGCGTGCACAACGCACGTCTATCATAGCGGCAGAGAATAGCAAGAGAAGATACTGTATTGTTAATGTAGTGGTAGCGGTATATGGTTACTGAACCGGGCAGAAAGTGTATCCATAGAGATGCAGGAAGTCCATGAATACTTCATGCATACTGCCTCGCTACGTATACTCCACTAAAGTGTAGCCAGTGTTTCAAGTTGTATGATATTATACATATATGAATGTGAACATATGAAATAGAGTACAGTATTATTGTAGTGAGCATACTGGATATGACCCACTCGTCCCCCAGTAATCCGACTTTCACTGTCGATCCTTGAGTTTGATAGTGTAGCACGCAGTCGTCCGTATCCGTAAAAGTACCAAAAAAAAAACAACGATCCTCGAAAAGCCTACTAGTCACGAAAAGTCGTAAAGATTTTTTTTTTCGTTTTTCATACACATAGGAAATGGTTTGTTTTCATGTAAAAAATATTGAAAATTTTTGTCAGGATACTTAAAATCGTCTGAAACGTCTAAAAAAAAGTGATCTACCAAATATCTCTCATGTGTTTGCGTGTGCGTGCGAGCGTATTTGTGTGTGAGGACGTGCGTGCGTGCATGCGCGGTTATAATTAAGGTTGATTGATAATGCATTTGACCAGAATCAAGAAAAGAGTTTTAAAGTTATGACATTTTCTTTCAAATTCTAGACGAATTAACCCTTAAAATTTTTAAATGGTTCGACATATCAGGCTGAAATTTGGCCCGTAAGTGAAACAATTACTATCCAATCATCATCATGAATTGAATTAAAATTGATAAAATCACTGGATGTTCATCGGTTTTGTGTTTTTCTTTTTTTTTTGTTCTTCAAAAATTCCAAGTGATGTAGACTCGCTAATTCATGCAAATTTGAAACTATCGAACTGAAATGTCGTGTACGTGTATAGCTATATGCAAGGTTGATTGACATTGAGTTTGTTTGGGATTAAAAATGGTTATCAAATGATGAAATATGCATTTTTTTGAGAAATGGTTCATTCATTAACTTTGACAAATTTCGCACCAATAAGACGGCGCATTTAAACAATATTTAAGACATTTAAATAGTATTCAAACAAGTCTGTAAAGTAGATTCTTGTACACTGTGCTTCTTTATTACTGTCAACCTTTCATAAAACTTCCTCTACGACGAAGCCGTAATGGATCAACATGCTTTTTAATAAGGATAACTTTATGAAAGTTGAATAATACCGAGGAAGTAATGTGCAAGGTTATGTTTTACAGAATTTTTTCCTGTTTCAAGGAAAAGATACTGTACTATCTGCAACGGAAGGTCACAATGAAAAGATTATGTTTAAAAGACTTTTTTCCTGTTTCGAGGAAGAGATATTGTACTATTCGTAACAGAAAGTTGACACCAATATCTACATGGACGTGACCGATTCTATCTCTTCCTTCCTGTTTGTTTCGATTTACCTGTGGTTTTTATTTGACTTTGTCAGAAACAAATCCATGGTCGAAATACCAGTGGCAGCCGGCGGACGAAAGTAGCAAAGTACTTTGGTAGCGAGAACGCGAGGTATAACCCCAGTTGTAAGGGCTACCTAGTAGCGGGCCAAGTGGCAACACAGACTCGTCCTTTACAGCCGGGTCGAGCCTCCTGGGAGTTCGCTCGGAGCTCGGCTTTATTTATTTCGCCAACATTTTATCCTCTCCCGGGGCTACACCGTAAAGAATCCCGGTGTACCCTCTCTCCTGGAAGCCCGACGCCGCTCTTCTACATCTACACTAGCTTTTCGAGAGAGCTTTTCGTGAGTGCGGGAGTAAGAAGAAGCAAGAGTAAGGCTGGCATAGAGGAGGGTAAGAGGAAAGAGAGACAGAAGCCCGGTAGCACCGAGTCGAGCAGCGTGTGGCATGCGGGCGACAAATTGCTCGCTATTAGAGCCCGATTGTTTTTCTAGGACGAAGGGTAGCCCACTAGGCACGAGCAAACAAGCCGTGGTGGTTCTCGCTCTCTCCCTCTCTCTCTCTCTCTCTCTCTCTCTCTCTCTCTCTCTCTCTCTCTCTCTCTCTCTCTCTCTCTCTCTCTCTCTCTCTCTCTCTCTCTCTCTCTCTCTCTCTCTCTCTCTCTCTCTCTCTCTCTCTCTCTCTCTCTCTCTCTCTCTCTCTCTCTCTCTCTCTCTCTCTCTCTCTCTCTCTCTCTCTCTCTCTCTCTCTCTCTCTCTCTCTCTCTCTCTCTCTCTCTTTGTCTATCTCTGGGGCACTAACATTCTAGCTATCAGGGAGATCTGTTTTGAAAGCAGTCCCTTTAATAAAGCTCAAGGGCCTTTACTCTCTTTCCGTCTCGATCCGTCCGTCTTTCTATATTTATACTTTTCTCTCTCTGTTTCCCCTATCCCCACAATTTGGTATTAGTTTTTCTTTCCTTCGCCTCAAAGATGAAAACAGTAGGATCAACCGTCAGACACTGATATCACGAATACAAGGGCTAGCTGCTTGCGGGGAACTGAGCTTCCGAGATATTGCGATGTCAAAATCAAGTGTTCTCTCTCCCCGTCTTTCTCCAATTCTGGTTCCCTAGGCAAACTACGTATCACGCTCGGCAAATTGGGTAAAGGGAGATAGAGCTTCTAATATTAACCATCGAGATATTCGGCTTCGAGATAGAACGAGAGAAAGCATGGGATGGATTCGATTGCGGGTTTATCGATAATAACGCGTTCGTGCGGTATCCTCTTGATCCTATAGTATGCTTCCACCCCGATAACGATAATAATCCGTTCGTGGTCGTGCTTCCCTTCTGTTCTTCCAGCACAACGCTTCCGAATAGCTTGCTACCTCTTTCCGACAATAATGCTCGCAGGTACTACTATACAATCGTGCTAGAAACCTTGGGAGTTAAGGGTTGAAAGCACTTTATTCAGCTTTAACCTAGTAAGAAGGAGTGCAGAAACCGTCTGAAGGGAGGAAAAGAATAAGTTGATGTCGAAATTGAGACGCGATAGTTCAACGCGTTATCCGGGGTTACCGAGGTCGACTGGGAAGCGCGTGACTCTTACTGCATTCGCCGAAAGACCGGATAAGGTTAGGTAAGGTTTGCTTAGATAGGTCGGTCACAAGGAAGAGGGTTGGCGATCTGCAGAAACAGGAACGCTCTCTTACCGAGAAGAGGAGGAGGCGATTGGTATGTGCATGAGCACTAGACTAGGCTAGGTTCGCTATCTCTTTTGTCAGTACGGTGTTAGGAGTAGTGCCTTATTCAAGCGGGTAGCGTGCGAGGTGTAGGTACACGGATATGTTGATACCCGTTATACCACCGACTGCTGTGATGGTAGTAGTAGCAGCGGTGGTAGTGGTCGTGATCGTAATGGTGGCACTGGTGGTCGTGGTAATAGTGGTGGCAGCAGCACAGGCAAGGGTTGACTTTAACAAGCGATGCTATCTCTTCCGGATGAATGCTGAGTATACCCCCTTACCCTAACAAACCCCTTCCCAAGCCAGCCTGCTAGAACTCATCCACCCGTCCGCTTGGCTCTTCTCTGGAGAACCGATTGTATCAAGTGTACAGAGCCTGCGTTGCCTCTACCCCACCAGCATCCTCTCTTACTCTTGCTACGCCATGAATCTCAACCAAGAACTTCGAGGGATGAGACAATAAAGATGTATGCACGAGACGGAAGAATGAGGAGAAGGATGTAATCTGAATGAAAAAAACCCCTTAAAGTCAGAAGGGACTACAATCGTACAATCATAAAACAGACAGAAAAATCGAGGTGATAATTATAAGCCAACATTAAGACAAGCAAATGGACGGCAATGAAGAAAAAATGTCTGACAGCCATATTGTATTTTTTCAAAAGATAAGAACGCGCTTACATATACTAGAATATGTGGATAATCATTAGGAAAGAAGAAGAGGGAAAAAGAAAATCGAGAACACGATAAGAAGAAAGTACGGCAGACAGGATGGAAATAAAAAAGTTAACGATGAAGACAGTTCTTTTTCTCTCATCTTTGTTTGTTACCGTTGATGCTCGTTCGTGTACATCGTCCGCCCGTACGAAAATAGCTACGGCAGTTCGCTGATATCAACGAGTAAGTTCGAGGCTTTATTGGAATTGAATAGCAGATCGAGGAGTCTTTGGTGATGGTCCACGCCACTTACCCCTTTGGCGTTGATGTCCGGTAACAATAATCACATCCTGATAAAGCCTACTCCACGTGGAAGCGCCGACGCTCTGTATCTCCCTGCTCAGAAATTCGATTCTTTGGATACTCTTGGATGTCAAGGGTATTAGAAGAGTGAGATCATTAGGGGTAGATGAGAAGAGTCGAAGAAAGTGGGAAAATGAAAACGAGCCGGGGAAGTTTTAAAATCAGGGACAAATGGTTACGTAATTTGACTCAGTCGTTGCGTATATAAATCGATTACAGGGCCCCCTTCTATTCTTCTTACATCATTTATACCCCGTCGTAAACTACTCTCGCTATGAACTATGTCACCACGATTAACTTATATTTCTGGTAATCAGATGACCCTATCGCTAGCTCCGGTGATGAAGTACTATAGATGTTGGTAGTCCCAGACGTTTACTTAATTATATGAAATTATCATGATTCTCTCACCGATACTTCGATCGAATTGTTAACTTGAAGATTGTGGAGTGTAAGAAACATGTTTGAACCATCGAAAATAAGAGTTTACAATCGCAATTCAATACAATTGCAGCAAAAGTAAGTAGAGATACGTTTAATGAGTTGAATAAATGCATTAGAAAAAGAACCTTATTTGCTGGACCGATTTACGGTATTAAGAGAAGTCGGTCCCGGCTTGCACGTACCCGAAAAGAATAAAATGTTTCCCAAGTTATTTGTAAGAGATCAGATATTTAAATTAGTATAACATGGAGTTGAAACTACTGTTCATTTAACTAGCTTCGGTGCCCTATGTAAAGGTGCCATAAAAAATAAATGCTTACCAGTCTTACTGGACTATCACTTCACGAGTAACGAACGTATGTAAAATTGTATGCATATATATTAAGCATCTAATATTCTGGTGAATGAGATACGAAGCTTGGCAAACGCCAGAGACTAGAATAGAGGATGAATAACGATTATATGCATTTTTCGGAGACGCTTCGGTCGGGTGGTCTTCTCATTCCGGACAGTGCGCGCAACGTTAACCGAGGGTCATTAATCTCTCACACGAAGCCACCCTGAAGTTTCTCGCTCCGGAGTATGGCCTCGTGCCTAGGAGCCCGCGTTACTTCGTACACCACACCGTTACGCTCGCGCTAACCCGCAAGGTAATTAAGCCGTGAATAAATAAGTGCGAGGCGTAAATCCGGGACTTTCCTGCTGCGCTCCATTCCGCTTGTTAGATATAAAGTGAGAGAGAAAAGAAAATAATTAAAGGGCTGCTACTGCGGAGGCTGAGATAGAGTTTTCTATCACAGGTCCCGCACCTTCGACTTCACGGGAAACGGAGGTATCTTAATTCGCTCCGAAACTCTCCCTCGCTCACTGTCTTTCCTCACGGTCGTTCCTCACTGTCTAACCCGGACCCACCTCACTGCACCCTTCCTCGTTGTTTCCCTCGTACTTGCGCAGAAGCGGCTGTAATTAATTAATGATGTATAATTCATTTATCGGGCAATGAGGGGAGATTGCGAAGGGTCTTCGTCGCGCGTGTCGAGGGTGAGTGCGAGACAGGCGAAGATAAAAAAAAGGAATAAAGAAGAGCTGTCCTGACTTTAACAGACGCGTTCGAGTATGTACATAATAATATTGTTTGCGTACACGAAGAGTGTATTTTTTATGAATGTTCATACTTATTAAAAAGTTCATACTTATGGAGAGAATGAGTTTATTACAGTAATAGAACTTTCTCTGAGCAAGCAAATATTTTGTTCATACAGCGACAGTATAAATACGTTTGCACTACCGACAAATATTTACTGGCTCAACAGAATCATTTATTCCGACATAAATAGAAGAAAGACGCTGCAGCTGTTCCCGACGGGAGATTTAAGCCAACTGAGCCTCGAACTCAGGGATTCAGCGCGTACGAGGAGCCTTGGTATAATGATGTCACGAACGTACGGTAATCCATCGAATTTGGATCGATCCAGGAAGGCCAGGAGCGCGTCGACTAAGACGATGAGGAGGAAAAGAAGAAGGAGAACCACGACGAACAGGAGAAAGCTTTTGTAGAGAGAAGCCCGAAGGTTTTCGTTTACCGAAAGTTTTTCTTATAAATCAGCGCGTATGTAGTCTCCCGCACGGTCTTCATTATGTGATATGTACAGTGTCAACAGAGGAAGCAAACACGAGGGGCTCGGTAGAAGGAAAGGCTTGCGATTAGTTGGCACCAAGCTTCCTTTTTAATTTCCTTCGGCTTAACCGAGAACGGGGACGGCTCCCCGGTGAGCCCGATCACTGAAGTAGATAAGAGTACCGAGGTAAAGAAAATATCTACAGAATGTCACTTCTACGACAACATAACTGACATACCTAAGAGTCTTGATACTCCGATGGTGGGCATTTACATCAAATTGCCCATTCTACCATTGAGTCACTAGAAAAGGGTAAAAGTAGCGAATAACTGAGTATGAAGTACCCAATTGCAATAAAAACAATGATTGCAGCTCGTCAGATACAGTTAGAACAGACCGAGGAACTATATATGATGCAATTGCGCCGTTTCGCCAATTTCACTTATACTCACTTATCTTTGCGGGTCCCTTGTAACAACCAGCGGATCTTCTACTTACCGGCAGATAGCTTGCTCGTGTAAGGGTTGAACGCGCGGAAGATCACTGGGACAGCTATCGCTGGAGTACCAGCACCCAGCAATTAACACCGTTATTGCCTATTAAACGCGCCTGCGGAAACAAGCTCGATTTTCTTGTTCGGAACACCAGCACAGCGAAAGGAAACTCATCCTCTCCTTCCGTCCTCTGCGTATACTAGTGTTACGGCAAATAACGCAGTAGTGGTAGTACGTGTATACCGGTGCTTAGCGTGTATACATCGGTTTTACGATGAAGGTCTTGTACCCTGACTTGCGTATACACCTGCAAATTGGCTCCTTTACCACTGGGACGACTGTGGCATCGCTAAACATACATGGAAATTGCGAACCTCGCCCACTCGTTTTCTCGGTAGGTTGTACCGTTTTTATACCGCCAACAGTCGCGCTGGCGACTGGGGACAACGAAGAGTTTCGTTCCACTAATAATGCAAAAAGCGGGTTAGAGGGGAGTACCGATAGTGCTTGTTGAACGCTGGTAGCTCGATACAAACGGGGCTATCCCTGCTGCTTTCTACAGTTGCCACGGACCAGTTGCGGAGGACGTGATAGTTGTCATCTGGGTTGTGTTAAACGGATTTGCACTCACCAGGGCTGAGTGGTCCCACTTATCTGAGTTGCGTCTCTTTTTCTCTCTCTCTCTGCGCTCATAAACTTTCCGGAGGAGACAGTGAAAACGGTATTTACAGGTGAGACACGAGCATTTCTGGTAAAGTCGCGTCAGTCGATACGACTTCTCCCACTTGTCTTTTTTTCCTTTACTCCCTTGGAATTATTTTTAGTCATATTTTCTTTCCTTCTCCTTCGCTTGCTGTCCGAGCTTTTTGGTCTCACCACAGGTTTGACGAGTCATCATCTACGAACGACACACTGGCCTTGTAATAAAAAGCGATGTAGAAGAAAAAGGCGTGCAGGAAAGTGAAGGGAGGATGAAAATAGATAGAGAGTGGGAAAAAGTTGGCAATGCGTTATCACGAGTATTTATCTACGTGTGGAACGACCCGTAGTTTCGTTTGGTCGTACCCCGTGCGGACGACGATGAAGCGAGGGGGGCCGTTTAATGGTGGTTATTAAGAATAATGACTCGCCCGCGAAGCCCAAACCGGAAGAAACGTATATAGCGCGAGCGGAACCAGCAGCAGCACCAGCAGCATGCGCGGCTACATATTCATGAGGCTAAGTGATTCGGCCAATGTCTTCCCCGCCCGGAGCAGAGGTCCCTCGTGGCTTACTCTCAGACCACCGGAAAAGCTAATGGCATTTTGATAATCCGATCCATCCTTCCAATTCCCGTCAAGAGGTTTGTCCACCATCTTTTTCGGTTTATCTTAAATATATTTTCTGATAATAATATTATTCTCGTGGTGGAAGCGACGGCACTTTTCACCCTGGGAATCTGATGTTTGCATTCATTCTATTGCGAAAATCAAATATTTTTGAATATTCTACACAAGAATACAAAACGACTAGTGTGAAGAAAAATAAAAAATAAAAATTCTCATAGTTGTAATTATTATTTCTTTCAATAATTGCGAAAATTTTGAGACAGTGCTACGATTGTCGACGTCATTATTAATTTTGGTTTAGTATTATATTTTCTGTAATAACAATAAACTCATTTTGTTAAAATAGTCATCTTAACGTTGTTTGGTTCGAGTGATAATCATCTCCGATTATGCGCAACTCCCGAATGATTAACAAGATTTGCGTGCATGGAATAAGGCGCTCGGTATATCTAAAAAGATTATTTTCTGGAATTACGATAGTCAGAAGAAATGTCAGAGATATTTCGTAGTCGCGTTGGATCAGTGGAAACGTTGGATATATTTACGTCGTTCTTAATTGGAACGTTAATGCTAAAATTATGATAAATTAGTCTCGATTAGTTTCCTTCGGCGAGCTGAATAATACAATACGGAAGACAGAGTAGAAGCGATCTAATTTCCTAGAATGAAGATTAACCTTGTGTCTCATTACCCACAGGAGTATCATAATCCTTTTCTCGTTTAGCGATTATAAAACAAAACTGAAATACCATGATTCGATTGAATATTTTATTTCCTTCTTTCTCTCGATTTTCGAGCGAGTGAATTTCTCTTCCCATGTACATTCGCATCCGCCGCTACATATGTATCCCGAGCTCTAGGTACATATATAGCGCAGTGACTGGATAGCCAGCGCAGCAACGCGAGTGAGAGTACGATTGGAGGAGTTACGCGGATTTACTCGTGGCCGACGTTTACGAGATTAGCGTGATGCTCGGGACGAATTACGACGTTCGCTCGGAAGATTTACGAGAGCTGCGTGTAGTAGCGATCAACGATCATCCGCCTGTTCGAGCTCGGCTATGCTCGGCTATACTCTACCGCTGAACAGTAGATCCATGAGCAGACGACGTGTTTTCTTTTTTTTTAACCTTCCAGCACTCGTGTGCTATCCCAAGCACGCTAGTGAGCTTCAGCCCTCGTTTAACATTCTCATTTTTTATTCTGGTTTATTCATTACACGTAAAGCCTCCCGTGATAGATATCGGGATACTCGCGATTTCGTTGCACATCAGCATCAAAAACAAGAGTGTCGGTCCAGTGATACAATGACGGAGCTAGACGTGATATGGCTTGCATCGGCATATCGTACGATTCTCTCATCATCGGACAAATTTTTAGCTAAAAAAATGTATCAAACCGACGGACTATTCAATTCACTCGTCAGTATAAGCTGTTGTTTCAAAAGTGTATTCCAAGTGTATTTATGTCAATATAATCTATGTTGAATTTATCGTTGACAGCACATATATTGCTTGATTTATCGAAAACATTTTTAAAAAATTAGCATGACGGTGTGAAACTTTGCGAGTGATCTCTGTTCAAGACCCGAATTAGGTTCTCCGGATAGAACCTGACGAGATATAAAGGAATGCCTGATAGAGTCCGCGCGGCAGTTCGATCAAATTTTCTGCTTGGGAGCGGTGCGACACATTGTACGATAACACGATATGCTAACTCGCACTCTCGTGATGCATACTGCTTTGATTAGCGCCCTTCACCGACCAAAACTCGGACCAAACTGTAAATTTAAATAATATACTTTCTACATATCCTTTACAGTACGTGTTACAGGGCAACTGTGCGTAAACACGATCATTATTTTACCAGCAGTATTATGGACTCTGATTGTAAATTTGTTCCGTCCATGTTCACGTCTGCGGTGCGAGTGCACAAACTTTATGATCGCTCGCTTCGAATGAAAATGTCAAAGGTTAAAATTACCTCTTAACGTAGAAAATGTCCTTAACGAAATATACCATACATCGAAACATCAAATACCGCGTGGATCAATGTATATACAGATTGATTAAAAATTATTTGAGAATAAAAGATAAACATTAAATATATATGTACTACGTAAGTATTGTAGATAACTTTTAACGTATAAACAAGTTTCAACGTATCAAACATATGATAAAATGTTTAAAAAAATATTTTATTGATCATCTTGATTACTATTATTTTCATATCCGAACAAAGTAAATAATTAATCCATAGTTTATCGATAGATTCGGATATTCTTATGTTCTCATGAAGCGTCAATGATTTTTAATCTCGCTTACTCATTTATCAGTGAAACAAACCGACGAAGCATAATCAACGGACGTCAAACGCATGCATCCGATATAGCTCGTACCGGTTTATTCGTCAGCGTGGGCGGTCTGGATCGTAGAGGAAACCAACTGTTTTTATTAGATTCATACGAGCGAACCAGCTGTCCTTGAATGGTTATATCCCCGTGTCGAAAGTTTTGGCCCCGGTGGGCCAATCTCGCGCTTTCCAGTTCCACTGAGAGTCTCGAGCGCTTGCGTAATCCATGCACGAGTCGCGCGACACCAGCTTCGGTTTGGCACTAGCCGAAGCGAGCTCGTCGCTTACTCTCACCGTTTCACGGGTCAGGATTATTAATACATTCGGATTCTTTGCTACGTTCGCGCCACTTTCAAACGAATATAGTACGGGTAGTATAATATAATAATTAATCGGGAAAATGTAGCTTGAGTTACATATATACACGAAAACTATAGTCACACAACAAATAAATAAGCAAAAGCATACATTCTATTACAGCTTTTCGAGTTCTCATAAAAGCTTTCGTATTTTTAGATAATCTTATTCAGATTTATCGATGAGCAAGACTACAGCCAGCTTGTGCTAATACTATTTTTATATTTATTCTTATAGTTTCTATCTCTGAGATAAACTTTGAAAATAAAACGACGGATTTTGACGAACTCTGTATCAGTTTATCGTCAGCTTGAAGCTGTAAAATAAAGAAAAAAAATGATATCACCGTTACTACTGTGATCTGTAATATTATTTGAAAATATAACAGAAGAATATAACGGAACGAGTATTTGAAAGTTTCGCCGGATAAACCAGGTACTGCGTGTTACAATGTATATAAACTGAGGTGGCCACTGTGTTTCTCCTTGATCGTATTACTCGATCCTATAACGAGGTGACACTAACTTTATTATTAGCTGACCAGCGGCACAAACCCTAGGACTTTCCCATACCGTAGCCGGTGCGTCCATTATTATACCGTTATTATTATTACACGGTAATTTCCGTCGTGGGAACGATCCCACGGGTTAGGTTTACCCGGGCGAGCGAGTCGAATGCGGCACGCGCGGCGAGCCCATCCCGAGATAGCCGCAACAAAAATTCGTGGGAAAATCACAGGCTCCCGAGGCGAGTTAGTTGACCCCTTCTTAACATCCAATAAACTAACTCGTTCCATTATCTCCGTCGCTACCTTCGAGCCCTTGTCAAAAATACGCGAGGAACCATTTATCTTGTCTCCTCGTGGAAAAGAAAATATTTTTCGGAAGTCGTGAGAACGAATCGTAGTTATCGCTATAAATATAAATGCGTATAGCGACCAAAAATCATCTTTACTTTATGGGTGCGAATAAAATGACGATAATGGATGATTTTTACGTAGCTGACAATTTTCGTTGGATACTCAATCTGCGATGAGCTTCGATAGATCGAGTTCGAAAATTTTTCTCCTATATGTGGGATCATCGTGCGAGAATAAAAGTTTTTCGTGCGAGTAACGCGTGTCAGAAAGGTAACGACAAGCGTAAACAACGACGAAAATATAAGCAGTTAAAGAGTAAGAATATAACAAAGCCGAATAGGAGTGGTAGGGTGCGATTTATTAGTAACGGCCCAGGAAAAAAATTCAACCAATATAGCGGTTACTGTGCCAGTCATCCATAAATGTACGAAAAAACCGTTTAGATTCTAGGATCACTGATTGACTGATCACTAAACTATTGCAACCTATCCTTGATTTGATTATATTATATCGTAATTTGATATTATATAAATCATTTTAGCAACAATGATGTGTTGAGACAGATTCTCAGTTTATTTTTGAAAAGATAATTATTTTAGCAACACCATTCACTATACTAGTTTGCTTCGGTCTTTGAATGTAACGGAAAGCGTCGTTTTAACTATTTTTCGATACATTTCACTCGCATTTGTATAAGGTCCTTGGAGGCTTCCCAACTGCTTGTCCGAGAAGCAGATAGGCTCGTTTTACATTGCTTCACGTACATAATAAATTTTATTGGAAGATACGCCCTTTCGTTCCATAACAATCGATATCTGTTCATACACGGCAAGATATAATCATATATGAATTGACACTTGAGAAATTCCAACCACCGTGCGTCGTTATATAATACACGATCATAAGTAATACATGAGCACTTACGTACAAAGTATGATCTCGCATGTGATTATATGTAAGCCTAAGTGATTATATGTTAACATATATCGACCAGTACATATGCCCTACATACGTATATAGTGATGTATGATCGGATATAAGATCGTGAGCAGATAAATATGTAACCATACATGATTATAGATACACCGTGATGTTCCGGTATTAAATGAATTTGTCGGTAAAAGTCTAATTGTTTCGCTATTCAGTGAGGAAATACGTAAGCTGCGGAGAAAGTGTTGATGTAACCACGTGGATACGGATAAAATGCGAGAAGTTAACATGGTGTTTCGTGTCGAGAGAGTCTCGAAACTACAAACGTTGAAATTATTGGATACCTAACATTATGTATGTACACGCGTGCAGTTAATTAGTACGATCCCCCCCGGTAATTAAGCGGAAACAGTGATTTGTACGATCGAGCTCCATGCGGGAGGAGGTAGCGGAGGATTGCGTGGTAGATCGGGCCTTGATAACCTTAGACCTACGCACTGATGATTAACGAGTCCAGGTAATTATTCTTTTGGTCTCGGCGGCTCATATCATAGTCGTTTTTAGGAGCTTCACCGAACGCAAATGAATATCGATGTCTCCATAGCACGAAACTCCTCGCGACTCCGTCTTCCGTGAATAAACTTACCAGGACCCTGATTTATTACGCTTTCATTTACTTTATTACCACGGATAATACAATGCGTTCAGAATTTCATAGAGAAAAAAAGTAGTAGCTGAGGTAACAGTTTTCGTCATAAACCGTGCCTGTCACTTAATTACAACAACTAGATCGTCAAAGTGTTCTCAACTAATTAAAATTTGTTTGCGAGAAATAGTACGTACGATCACCGAATTGGTTCCTGCAACGAAATGCTACAAGGGCGTTACTATGTGGCGCGAGACGATGCAGCTAACACCGACAACAGGGACGATGAAAAAAATTCAGACATTTAGATGATTCTGGTACGATAACCAAGCTGGCATCTTACCAAATAAAATGTGCCTAAGTACGATTTTTTTCTTTTAAAAATTGAAATTGGCATATAAAAAGGTGTTTTTTCGATCCGTCGTTTATCCGAATTCAGATGAGACAGAGACTTCATATTGTGCTTAAGTCGCAGGGTATGATTGAATTTTATATCAATATTCATTGTTTTAATGTTTGAAGATAAACTTGATTTCATTTTGCGTATTTTATCGGAATGTCAAGCGTGCGAAATCTTGCGCTAGAACACCGTAGAAAAGATCTATCGTGTGGTTGGTGAGGCCAAGTGCACATCCCACTTCGACTACTAGCTTAGTCGTGATCCAGCGCGATGTTTCCAGCGCGCAACGTTCAGTTAAAACACCTTAAATAAGATGGAATTCATCACCAAACCGTAAACTAATATGTGTTGTTATAAAATTTAATCTCCTACGGTTTCTGTTTTTGGAGAAAAGAAATTGTGCTTAGGTTCATTTCATTTGATAAGATACCAGCTTAATCATCACGAAAAAATTATCCAGATATTTTCATTTTTCGACATGCGATAGGGTGAAACGTGCTTCTTCCACGCTCTCCGCTTAACGTATTTCGTTATCGCAATTATTGGTCCTAAGACCTATTTGTATATACCAGATTCTGTCTAAAGCAGAAAATTCCGATGAAATGTAAATGCAATTAAAATTTTTACCTGTGGCTCTCAAATGGCAAAAAGTTGAGTGGGGGGTGGTCGGATCGCAAATAAGTTTCTTGTTAGTAACAATCGACGTCCTGGGTCACAAACTGGTAAAACTAAGATATTTATAATTTCACTTATTCCGAAGATGGCGCAACCATGAAAAGATCACAAACAATTTAGTGAACCTGAACATAGGGTTTTGATACTAATTTGAGTCGACTGGACTATTCATTAGAGTATTCTCGCATCAACTGTACATCATTTTTATACTTGCGAGTAGAAATAATTCACGCAAATAGCATTTGTATGTTGTCTGACGCCTATTTTCCTATAAAGCCAATATAAAAATTGCCAATTTTGATTCTACTTCCTTTGTCTTTTAAACATTACGCTTAAGGCCTATTTCATCCGTCTCAATCGATGAAATTTGTCATCGAGCCATTTTTTTAATCAATAATTGATTGGTTATAGCAAAAAAATTGATTGGTACAACTAATTGGTTGCACCAACCAACCAGCGAGATGCGACGTCAATAAAAGTTGGTTACTGTTACATTCGGTATTCTATTATAATACCGTTAATCCGCCGAATCGCTAAGACCATGTTAACTATTCCGATTTGTTATCGGAACCTAATTTATCAGTTTCCACATCATGATTTGTCCTTTCGTGTATCTACGTGGATTTCGAATGCTTTCTGCCAGTAAATGAACTTGTAAGGGATTGCGTTACAGTTTTAATGATAGAAGCTGACCAAAAGGAATGAGACAATTTTCATACTAAATATGCGACTGAATTAGATAGCACTATGACTGCAATGTCCGCAAGAGCAGAAGTTAAATATTAGATTAACTAATGAATTCCCTTTGACACGTTAGGTAATTGTATCTATCTTGTTCCGGATGAAGCATGATCGGGTGATAGTAATTTATCCGGTTATGGTCGGCCGACACCGATGTATCTAATAAGCTTTAAGATTTAAAGTAAAGAAAATGTCATCGTTATATCCAGGATTTCTAGAAATTAGTTATATTCTGATTTGACGTACTAAATGATTCAAACAAGCGACAGAATCTGTTATCGGATTCTGATAATTCTGAGAAACACCCAGAATTCCAGCTTGGTGCGTTACCAATCACGCCACCATCGTCCTGGCAGAATTAATCTCCCAGTTCTCTATTATTTTATAGACAATTTTATTAACCATAATAATTTTTAGGCTAACAACTATTTCAATACTACATTTATCACGCAAGGTAGCATATTGTAGATTGCTATAGCGAAAGATATCATACAGCATAGCATTAAGTGGACTGAGAATGCCACCCCAGGTCACGTCATCAAAAAGTAGTTGGTCCCTAGCACCGCATTGACGGGAAATGATCTGCCTCTGGTGTAACGCTGTCTTTTTTTCTGTCTAGATGGATAACTAATGATATGAATACTGCTTTTTTCTGGGTCTGGGATCGAAACGACACAATTTTTATTGAATTTCACTGTAGGTCCTCACAACTCAATGTCAGTCAAGCATGGTTTGTGGACTAGGCTAACCAGGCAAGTGTCGTTGTACCACGCATTTATTAAACGATTATAAATCTATACTTTTGTCGAACGGATTCAGGGAGAGACGGTGAACATATTCTGTTTGTATCCGGAGTGCTGAAAATGATAAGTCGACCCCAATGCGAGTAAGTGCCAGCGCGATCGGGTTATTAAGAAAAAATGTATAGCTACTGGGTATCTCATCCGAAACTACCGTATACATCAATTTTGCCGAGCAACTTGAACCACTAACCGATGGTAGGAGAACCAGGAGGTTTAGTACAACGTAGTGCACGACAGAGGAATGTGCGTCGTTGTTCTCTAGCATCAACTCCGAAGGTAAAACGTTACCTTACTGAAGTTCTCCCGAATTGAACAACGCGTTACGAGCACCCGCCGCAAAAGCGTGACGCAACTTAGTCGAGTGAGCTATTGCGACGAACAACGATGACAAGGAGGTCAGATAATGGGATGAATGAGAACTTGCCTGAGTGCAGTTGAGAACAGAGGATGCAGGGGCGCACTAAGGACAAAACGGACTTTTCATCGGACAACTTTCCGTGATCGCAAGTGTCTCTGATCGTTCGGGCGAGTTAAGCATCGAATGCGTTCGTAGGAACTTACCAACCTAGTGAAAACTATCAACTTGACAGTTTTGGACTCCCCCTTGTTGAGGATGAAGTTTAACGCAACATATATATTATGTATATTAATTATTAAAAAGGAATTAATACAGTTTTTATTGAAAAAAATCCTTGGTGGCAATATACAATAAGAGGTCACATTTTAATTAATTAATTCATTGATTTTTAATAGATTAACTATACATCGATTTCAATTTTATTCTATTTTTACATTTGTAATTTGAAACGCTATTTCTGTGGAATAGAAAAACCATTTAGCGAATTAAATTTAAATAAACTATCGATAGGGAGTAACGCGTATCATCACAGCGTCCCTCTTGAATATTAACTGTCAGAGTGGCCTCTCACGCTGATCAGTGATTCACGTTTTAATCTACGCATTGAGAGTAGGACAACAAGCGTAGATCTTTCAATATGTTAGTTTCGATCGCTATCGTATTAAAAGTGCTACGTTTTTTTTCCGGTAGCAGTACGGTCTCTCGGTTCGATTCCACCTTGGCCGAAGGGTTTAATTTCTAAATATCAAATAACAAAATATTTAATGCCAAAGTATCTGACAATAAATATATTAAAAAGCATAAAAGAAAATAAATGTAGGATTTTCTCCTGGACAAGCAAAGGATTATTGATTTATTTATATTTTACACGGGATGAATTCAAATTAAAGATCCGATGACAAACTGGTTAGCGATGAGAGATAAAAACACCAACCATTCGTCTAGAGCACATAGAAACCACTGAAAACTTATACCGAGTGCAGTTGTCCACGCTAGTTCCTCGCTCCTGTTTACGAAAAACATTTTACACTCGGCGGTAATCGAACACGCGCATCCTAGGCTGTAAGTACTGGACTAGTATGCTAGCCACTGCACTACCGGTGCTCTTTATTTTTTACACCATTAATAAACCATAAAGGCATTACATAAATATGTTATAAAATATAATATGGTACAAAAGACAAGGCAAACAGACGACCAATGGTGAATGATGAAGCCGACATATCGGTTCAATTACAACTACAGAATCATACATAGCGACAAACTGATCGTCTTCGTAATAAAAACAACGAGCAAAATCATGCGGCAACGAATATCAGCTGACTTACATATAAAGTAAAAGGAGATCAAGCGTATGGACAGCCCTCGCCATACTCATGCACATTTTATTATTAAACGCATTCGATATTTTTGTCCATTAGATATTTTGTCATTATATATTTTGAAGATAGATACTTGGTTAAAACAATTTTGTCGTTAAACATTAAAGTTCCTATTTGTCGAAGGCCCATTAGACCAGCCCGTTGGCTGGTCAGGCGTGTTGATATATTTTACGGTCAGTTGTCAAGGAAAAGGTCCATCGATACAACGAGGGGTGGTTTACGTGCGATTGTTAGAAAAGACCTCGATGGACACATGGCTGATTCGGACTGGCATGGGTTCTCGAATTATTCACGTTGCATTGCTCACGGAGAGAGTCGAGCTGGACAATCGAATCATGATGCATAAAAATTTATCCCGCAAACGTACAGTTTGCATACATATGTACGTACAGTAAACTCGCTACGACGTTCCCTGCTGGTGGTGGGTTTTGGGCACGTTTGACCAGCTCGATCTTCGTAATTGAGTTGTCTCTTTTGTCGAGGGTGATATCCGCGTTAAGCGTGTTTATGAAATATTTGTGTCGGTTGGATGATCATCCCAGCGAGTGGTCACTCGCGTGTATTTTCACCAACAGAGTTTACTCTTCTGTCATACAGTTTGGTCGGCACTGTCGATAATATACACTCGAAATACAAACTGGTAAAACAATGCATGTGGTTATGTACGAAGCTCCCGCCCTCTCTCTCTCTCCTTTTGTGTGAGCAAGCGCACGCGTCTGTGTGTGGGAGTTTGAGAGTGGTTGGTTGTGGGAGTGCGCGTACGCGATGACGACGTGTGGTTAATCATACGTTACATTCATGCCGATTAACGATTACGTTCTGGTGATTCGACAAAATAGTCGGTGCAGCTCGCGTGGCCGCACTTCGAATGCCGCGATTCCGAGTTACCTAGTTACTTGACGGGGTGTACGACGACAATAATCCGCTGGAATTAGTGCTGGGCCAGTGGGCTGTGGCAATACAACGGATGATCAGAGAAAAACTCAGGAAACTGTGTCATTACACGAATATCAATTCTGTGTATTTTCGGACTTACTCACCACGGTTTATTGCTGCGATTACCGAAGAGCCAGTCGGTACTCGTTTTTTAAATATCGGAGTAATATTATTTTTAAATAGTGGATTGAAAAAATAAATCAAATTGTCATAATGTGATATCGGAGACAAAAAAATCCGATGTATGCTTAAGATGACCCATTATTTAATTATTTATTTGTAATAAATTCAATAAACCGGACGAGAAGCTCAGTAATGAAATTAACAAGCTGCTACCTTTCATCCACATTTCGAGAAGTGTTACATTTTTAGGTCCGCAAATTTCCTTCAAGAATATTGTTCTGTACGTTGGAATCTCGTTTTACTAGTACGACCGTTTAGGGTTGTAAGACCTGAATTCACGCTGGCGATTATGAAGTTTCACCGGTACAGATGGTCGTCATGTAAATTAATCGCCAACGATTATTATTTGTTTTCCTTTCTTAAGAAGGATAAGAGTTCGATGTATTAAAATAACGATTCACACTGACGTTCAGCAAAGATATTTTTTATTCAAAAAACAAACACAACAATTGTATACACAATTTCACTTTAGTTGTTAAAAATTAATACGGAAGTTGTCGTTACGAAGTTTAATTTAATTGAATATTTGAAGTACTGCACTTAATATGAGTCTACCGTAACTCACACGTAGCTAATCGATGATATGACCGTTCCTTAAGGTGATAGTCGTTAGACTGACTTTTAAAGTTCTACGTTTATAAAATCTAAAAAAGATGGGTGTGGCTTAGACTTTCGAAATATCGTGAGTAAGCTAATTGATTTGCCGAATGACATCAAGAGGAGATTTTTCCCGAGACGTCGAATGAAATTTGAACGCTTATAATTAGGGAGCAAGAAGCTTTCCGAGCATCGATGTTTTAAGCGGATAAAAAAGACTTCACGCTAGATGCTGACCCGTGGGTACACTTGCTGACCCATGTACTGTACCTGAAGATATAACCCAGGAACCTGACAAAGATATACGAGCTCATAAATGACACGCTTCGCGAATTACTTTTTCTTGACTGCTCTGCAGATCTTTCATTGCTAATTGTTATTGTTTCAATTGTTATTGTATTGCTATTGTTTTATTGCGATTTACGAAGGTCTGAGATACCGAGAGATTATCGGAGGTTCGGAAAAACTCTGCGTCTACAAATCGTTCTGTTTTACATATAATTAATATAAATTCGTCCCATGCGATGGAACAGATATTGTCTGATATGACTTATAACGCAATTATTTAATAATTATTTGAGCACGTGAAAGATTTTTATGTGTCGCAAAAAACATTAAATCTATAAATTTCAATAGGTACGATCCACGTTCTAGCAATACGGCTAGGAATTACCTAACTTTATTCTACGTATTGTAAGCTATTAGGTCATAACAGCTTTGATTAAAAAATGTCACGGGCTATGGAGCATTTTAATAAAATATGGAGAATAGGTAGTGCAAAACTAATTATGTAGACAGCTACGTGCTACAATCATCCAATCCACGATGTTAGTCGTAAGTTGTACGGCGAGCGGTTATACAGCTTGGATCGATAGTACGTAACAATTAGTATAGTATGTTCATTAAATACATCGGATGAGTCAAACCGTGCTTCACGTCTGTTTTACGCTGGGTTCGTTTGGTCTTCTCGTCACTACAAAACGTCCGTACGTAGAGTTACCACGAGTGAAATTATGTACACGTCCATAGGGAGAGCGAGTGAGACATACATGCACACGCTTAATCTGGCACCACTAGCCATTAGCAGTGTGGTTGCAAGCCGAGTGTGCCACGAGCGTCGGGCAAAACTTCAGAGAGACTCTCGCAAACGAGATAGCGAACCATGGAGCTGGAGAGAGATCTCGAAAGAGGTGGTCTTCTAGGGGATGAACGAATGGAGACAGGCCAAATGAGGGAGCATCCAGTAGTAGAACCGTCGAGCTTCGCATAGAGTGGATCCGGGCCTAAAGTGAGGTATACAGAATTCTGTTCACCACTCTCTCATGCCCTCGCTCTCCCGTAAGATAATTCACTTCCCTCATTTCCACCCCTACACTCCGTCTACACCAACCTCACCAACCAATACCACACGCGGACCCACTGGTCTCCCTTTATTCCATCTCATCATCTCTTTCCAGATCACTAATTTCTCTTTCATGTCCTCTCTCCTTGCATTCAGTCTAGTTCCGACCATATCGATCTAGTTAGAAAATCGGCAGAGAGTTTAGCTCGCCAAATTTCTTCCGACAAATGGAGCAAAAAAGCTGTTCTCGGTTCAAGAAAAAAAAAGTGTTAACGGCATGTTGGCTCCTCGTAATTTTTTCATAATATTTGTTACCAGCACGAAGTTACAAGTTATCTCGTTATCTACCGAGATTCTGAAATTGGGAATATATGATACATTAAACAGATAGTTTTGAATATATTAATTTTTTTACGCCCGGTAACCGGAGGATTCTGGTCTTCGACGGTAACGTACGGCAATACATCCAAGTGAATAGAATTACAAGTAATATCATGCATCACCACGATTCCCCACTTTCATATTCGAACCCTTATTTTCCTAGAACACTGGGTTTTCAGTGCAACAAAGACATAAGTCATCAAAAACGTTATGTGAAAATACAAACTCCAACTGTTTACTTTATTACGAGTCTCACCAATGATGAGCATGAATATGACGTGAATATAAACAAATGATAACAAATAATATATTTGAATGAGAAGTAAAATTACGCGTAGATGACATTCGATGTAGTTTTGTTGTTCAATTATGTGAAATATTATTATTAAATCGTTTTACGCACATGTAACCTTAAACAGGCTTACGAATAATATAAATTTCAAATATCTGATGTTGAAATTTTCTATAGATTTTTCATTGATCATTATTTACATTAATTAAATTAAATAAAATATTTTACACGTCTTTCTTTTTAGAAAGCAAAAAAAGGAATCTGTGAGAAGTACGCGCTGTGTTATACCCAGATCTTGGGATCTGCATAGAACGTTTTACTTATAATATTTATTTGCATTTCTGCTGAATAGTATGTTATTATTGTTATCATATATGAGTTTATTTGCATAATGGAATAAGGACACTGCTTGTCAATTACTTAGCTTTAAATTATCCGTTTAATAGTAAAAAGTCAGCGGATCAAAATATGTTTTTTTATGTTAGGTTACGTATTATTAGTAGGGTAAGCATGCTAAATTTGGTTATAATTCGAAGCCTCTTTGAAATGTTATTGCGTTTTCAGCTGATACAGTCAGAGAGACGGACAGACAGATATAAATAAATGGTTTTTGCTCATAGAGGAAGCTATGCTGTCATGAAAAAAGTTTTTATTTAGATTTTGATATCAGTGTACTTAAAAAGTCCTAAAACGTCGAGAAATCATATTTAGAAAAAAATGTCCGTGCGCGCGCGTGTGTGTGTGTGATAAAGTTGCAAAATTACATTGGATAAATCTCGATAACGGGTTACTCGATCATCCTGAAGCACTGCACATGGATAGAGTAGCAACTCGTATAAGTTTGCTGCAATTTTCAGCCAAATTGCTAAGTGATGTCTCATTTTAAGGTTATTTGAATTTAAAAAAAAAAGAGATCCACTGTCTATACTTTGTAAATATTTAGTCATCGATTTAAAACTTTCTACAAGAATAGACGAGGAGACAAGGTTGTTCGGTATTCAGTTCGGTATAAATGAATCGAGGCGTTAAGATTTTATCGAAACATGCATTTTTCGTAATTTTTCGAAACAAAATTTATTTTTGCTCTACCCTTCGTGAATTGTTATTTGTCATATTGAAACTTGGCATATAAATTAGATAGGAGAGAAAGATACTTGGCCTTAAATTTAGTGACAATCGATTAAGGAGTTAAAACTTTATGAAATTTGAATGACGAGGAAACAATGTGCAAATTTCAAAATTTTTTTCTCATTTTTTTGGCATTACTTTCTCTCTTTACATATTCCGCATATAATATGAAAGTGAAAATAGTAACGAAACGTAGGCCACAGAATCCTACGAAGAACGCAAGAGAATGTAAAAAGTTGATGGCAGTTAGAAAGTTAAGTAGGGCAGAGGCAGCAAAAACGTAGGGAAAGTAGGATAAAATCTGAGAATTAGATTCGACGGAAGGGATTGATTTTTTGCAGGAAACATGCAATTCGCAACGCATCTTGTGCCAGTATTTCAGTGTTTAGAATCATTTATTGATTCAAAAATCTTCTTGCATCGTCCGAATCAATGGCTACTAGGACAATTTTCAAAATCTCTGACAAGAACAAGTTTGCGAATATATTTGAGGCAAACACACTTTTGAGGAGTTACTAAAAATGAATTTATCCATCATTGAATCACTTGGCACCATTCGTGAATGATATGTCAATATCTCCTCCATTTGTCCTATCGTACGTTCCTATTTGAAGCACGCATACGTTGAACACGTATGTTCGTACTACACTTAAGTTTGTAGCCCGCATTTGTCTGGCCAATGCGGACTGGTACAGCACGGTTTCGTTAATGCACGGGTGATCAGTAGCTCCCGGCTCTTCTCGTGGTCCGCGCAAACGTTGTAGTGGTCGCAGGATCGTGAGTCAATGAATATACAATGAATGTAGTTGGGCATTAGCAAGTTAAATCGCGTTCACGTCCGAAGAAGAGATGTTGTCGGGAAAACACGTCCTCCGAACCACACCACTGTTGCGCTGGTAACACCGTTTCTCTCACCGCCCCTGTTATATCCCAACGTCAGCTGCTGCAATATAGCATCCGCTTTTCTGCTGTCGCTACGCAGTATCGAACAAGGCCGATGTACTGGTTCGGCTGGATAACGGGAATGCCCGCAGGTAGGGTAGGGTAGGGCCTGTTAGCTCGTTTGTATCTATTTGTCTTGCTGCATATTAATCGTAACTCTCGACGGACGGTGCATCGCGTACCGCCCGTGCATACGTCTAGTGCAATCTATATTTTAAAAAATGGGACGACGAATATTACACCATTTTACGAATCAAAGCCACGATAGAAGTGTAGTGATCCTAGACCAAAGAAGACATTTGAGAACGGTGAGAACCTGATCCGATAAAAATATGAAGAGACTGAAAGTTTTTGTTGCACAAATGGACCGATATCGTGTAGACGGTCTTTCTCCCGACACCATTATCTTCACTTCGGATTATCCATGAGAGCAACCTTTGAGACAAAGAACCATTACCCTTGTAGCTTCCGCACCCTTGCTACCGAGCACAACCGATGTTCCGTTTTTCTGTCTCTTTATGTAACTTTGCTTCATTTTTCTCAGCTCTCTTAGTTTCCTCAGTGGTTTTGCGAAAGGGAGGCGACATCGTCCAGCTTCGTCCTCTGGTCATGACTAAGACAGAGAGGTGTTCCTTTACGAGCACCAGCAACATTAATCCGGACCGCTGGAAACTCGATAGTGCCAAGATTTTTTGCCACCATCTCACTCTACTGCTTCCAACGTGAGAACACAGAGTGGACAAGAGGGTTGCTTGACCATTCGCTCGGTTGACCAGTTCCAGAGCCGCGTTACCCTTCGTTCCAGCAGAGACTGTCCACCGAGTAATTGAACCCAATTTTATCATCCGCAGTCACATTTTGCTTTTTTCCCTCAACCTTATATTTTCCTTTTTATAAAAGGATGGTCTCGAATCTTTATTCTTTATACTTGTTTACTAGATACTTGCCTTTATATCAAATTTACATTCTGTACTTGAATTGAATCTCTAGCTAACGTCCTCTTTGATTAACATACAAAATTGTTTCTCTTATACGCTTAATGACGGTAAACGTGGCCAACGTGCATAGATGGGAATGGTTGGTGGCTCTTTGCTTTTTCATCCTTTGGTTGGTACGTCATTTAATGTAAATCTGCACAAAACGGCATATCCACTGAGTGACAGCTATTCTGAGAGTAATAACCAACGAAACGAACTAGCAGAACGTTAGTTGGACGATTAAGGACGCACGGAGCGATAGCTCACCGAGAAGAGTCACGCATCCACGTTAATTCGATATCCTTCTTTAATAATATTTTCTCATGTTTCGTTTCGTAAACCAACGCTTTGTCTCTCTGTCAATGAGATAGAGCAATAAGAACGCCGGACACACCCGCTACTTAACGTTGGTGACAGACGGAGGGTGCACAATAATACAGTGTTCGGATAGGAGATGTTTTTGTGCCACCGTAAGTGTACGCGATTTTCTAAAAAGAAAACTACCGCGGACGAAAGTAGACAAAGCCAGATCCGATCGAACATCTCTAGGGTGTTTCTCGTTCGATTCTTCTTGATTCTTATATCGCTAATTTCTATAATGTATCTACCGCAGATGCAATAACAATTATTGAACAGGCGTCATTCTGAATTTTGAAAGAGAGCATAAGTCGAGGATAAAACCACTGTAATGAATGAAAGAAGGACGTTACGGTTACACCTTTCATTTTCTTCCGGGGTTACGACGAACGACCATGACGAAAAGCTGAGTGTGCAAAATATTTCATAGCTTTGCCTCCGGCAGGACCATATCGTTTTACCGCTCTTACCTCTAGCTCGCTGGCCTCTTCCTGTTCTCTTTTCTACTCCCGAACCGTTATGTCTCGTTTGCTCTCTCACTTCGAGCAATTCCTTTTTCCTGGTGCTCGTAATTTCCTATCGGAGGACCTAGCGCGTCGCGGTGTTACCGGGCATTACAGGGGTGTGTTAAGCTAGTTACGGCTTCCCACTATGCTTCTACAGCGGACCAAGCACCGAAGACCTCCTCCATTAAAGCCCGCAACCCTCTCGAGGTTGGGATGTGCGGCGAACCTGCGGAACGAACGAGAAGAGAAGCAGAAAGGAGGAAAGAGGTTATTGCGGAGAACTCCGATTCTTTTGGCGGGCCACCAGTTAAGCCGACCCGCAGAGTCGAGTGAAAGGATGTCACGACTAGAGAAAAGAGGACACGACGAGGGCGTTGGTACCGGTGTACCGAAGGGTTGGTATAGGGTTGAGAGAGTCTCGCTCTCCAATAATCCCCTAGGACGTATCTTTCAAAAGAGAATTTTACTCGCAGCATAGCTTGTGGATTTTCTCGTGCGGCTAATCGCCAGTTTATCCCGCTCTTTTTTCGTCGCCTTTTTTCCATTCTTCCTGTATTCACTTCACACCTCTGTGCGAAGAGTATATTGCCCTCTCACGAATTATTAGTACCGACAAAAATAGAGTCGGGAGTAGCCCTTTTTTATTATGAGCGAAACGTACCAATTTATTTACCGAACTCGTATGCGTCTGTACTAATTTTTTTTACCTGTCTGCATCGAATCAATCAGAAATTAGAACCCTTTTAGAATCGAAAAGAGTAGTTTCTATATTATCGATCAACCTGTCATAGTGTCGTGCCTGCTTCTAGTCTGATCCAAGGGGTAGTTATTTGTCGCAACACCGTTAAACATTTTCGTATGGTCTCTAGGAAGTATCTATTCCCACACCTCGTATTTTATATTTTTTATTTCCAAGTTCGCTATTTCGCTCTAGCCTCTTCGTTGGGACAAACAGGGATGGCGTACGAATTCCCATCGCTATTGTTTGTTAAGCATAAATGTCACAGCTGTAAAAATAATTATGTGGGAATTACCTTTTCCCACGAAACACTAAAAAATGCAGATTATCATAGAATTTTTTCTAGTATTTATTCACATTTTTATATTTCTGCGCGATCAGTGGTCTTTCAGCAACAATTTATGTGAGAGTCTCTGTATTAAATACAATTAGTAAATTTAATTAACGTATTTAATTATGAATTAGTTCATGTAATGCTCACAGGGGGTTTAGCGGAACCAAAGATCGTATGATTAAATTCCATCTGTCATTTAATTACGCTCAATACATAATTTTAGGTGAAATTAGGGATTGAGAAATTAATTCAATTCATAACTTCAGAAGAAATTACTAATTTATTTCGATTTAAATACAAATTTCACTCATATTAATCATTTATTCCCAAAAGGAATTTGTATATGAATAAAAATTAAATTCTAATTCCAAAAAGAATTAGTATTTGAATGTAAATTAATTACAAAATTCAGGTTAAAATTGGAATTGTGATTGCATAATTCTGAATCTCCCGATCTCTGAGCGGAACGCAATGATGAATTAAAATTTATTCTTACGACTTCACAGCTAAATATTTTTAATTTACCTTTTTCAAATAGATACCCCACTGTGCTCTGCTCAGATGATATTAATCGACTGTTCTATTGGATCGATGATTTTTTTATTTACAGTAATGTCAAGTACTGTAAATATATATGGTGCGCTCATTTACTGTGTTATTATAGATCTAATATGCAAAAATTACTTAACCATCGATCACGTTGTCGTGGACTTAGTAACTTAGAAGTACAGACTAGTGTTAACAAATGCCAACGTGCTAAAAGAGCACATATAACAGTATATAACCAGATCCTCTATCAACCAGATACTTGAAAATCATAGTTTCTGAATGCTAAGCATGTACGTCCGCAATATAATCTCGCCGACACGATTACCAAGAACTTTCGTGTACCTAGACTGAGAACCATGTCGGTACGAACCTGATACCTGTAGATGAGGGAATTGTTGATATCGTACTTTAAAACAGTATCTTTGGCACCCTGGTGCGCTCATTATTTAACTCGTGTTAAAAAATTCCGTCGAGTTATAAGAGCACATATAACAGTATATATAGAGTGTAGGTAGACGAAAGTTCTTGGTAATCGTGTCGGCGATATTATATTGCGGACGTACATGCAAGGTATTCAGAAGCCATGATTTTCAAGTATCTGGTTGATGGAGAAGTAGTAGCGAACTATCAAGTTAACGGCAGCAAAGTTCATGAGCTTAGAACGATATTGTGTATATAGATGTGTATTACTACACGTCTATGTGTATTAATGTGTATGTGATTATATCCTTTAATTTCGTCCCAGAATTTTGGATGAAAAACATTTTTCCTAGAAGCACGAAGAGTGGTTTAAAGGAATTGAGAGAAAGGAGGAACGCGCGAATAATATTAAGTTCTTAAGAATATCACCGGATATTTATAGACAAGTCGGTTCTATGCATAGGCAGGCAATATCTATCTATAAGGCTGAATCTTATTGAGACCCGAAACGTTAAGAAGCTCAGCATCTTCTTCGTTTTCTCACTGTTCAAGCGAGCCAAGACTGCATAACTTCGCCGCATATTGGTCCAACTCGCGCCATGCGCGAATGCAAAAGGAAAAGGAAAGGTGCAAAGAAGAGCAGAAGCACCAGCGAAAAGGGAGGTTTTCTTCTGGGTGGTAGATGTGGCATCGGCAGAGAAGTTTGAGGTCATGGCACGGAAAGTGCCATATTTAATATGATCGAACTAGTTTGAAGGGGACGAGAAAAATTTGAAAAGCCAAGGAATCAAGAACGGAAGGGACAAATATATCTTGCAAAATCTACCTTATCGAAGGGAATCAAAAAGTAGTTTTTTCGGCCGATGGTAGTAAACTATGCTCCTTTATATTGCACGGCTTACCGAAGAAGATGGTGCGGGTACTACGCCGCAATCTTGCAGTTTGACTTGACCTGTATGCGTCATGTATTAGCAGCAATTTCGGTTTCCGGCTCCCAACCCATCCAGACCGACATATTCTTCCGTCTCCCATTCATACACCTCGCTCGATTGGAATAGCAATCGAAGGAGACGAGGGAGATTCGGTATAAAAGGCAGTTATATACGACAGCCCTCTAAGGCTTGGCCCTGCTCACCCTTTCGGGAGCCTTATGTCCTCACGGGTTGCTTCGGTGTCTGCAACTGACAGATAGAACCACCCCCTCTTGTAGACTCCATCGTGCACCCTTTGAACCAACATATCAAGTCAGAGTGAGCGAATGAACCAAATCGCGTCCCACTATTCTGCACAACCTCACCCAACACCTCCTTAATGGTGGCACCGCAATGTGCTTCGCTGTTTCAACCTTCTCGAGTAGGGTCGCACTCGATCGTAATCACACCACATCCAGAAGCGGAAGTATATCGCCTATGTATCATACGCATATATCTTCAGCATCGTGTTTAAATAACTTCTTATGTACAAGATAAAAGTAATGAAAAAGTCAAATGAGCCGCATAATTATTATCCTTTGCTATCGTCTGTATATACCCGTTTTTATGGCCGATGATTTATTTAACTGAATAGAATTCTCATCATTACAAACCTTTCGCCAAACCCATAGTGGTGATCCAAACTGAAAATTTTTAAAAGTGTGCCCTTCGCTATCGTTGGTTGGGTAGCTTCAAACTCTCAAATGGTAAGGTATGTACGATACCATTTGGCCCAGGCTTATATGTATAAACCAGTATCCTAGGCTGATAAGTATAAGCCAGTATCCCAGGCTCATTTGTATAAGCCAGTATCCCAAGTTTATATGTATAAGCCTGAGATACTGGACGAAACTGTCATCACAGCGAGATACCAACGCCACTTGATGAGAGACAGGAAAAAGGAGTCGGATAGGGTTCAAGAATAAAAAAGACAAAACGCATCGTACCCGACGAAAACCGTAAGGTGCAAGGTACAAGTGCGAGTACGTGAAACCGTTTCGACGAAGAGCGTATTACTTACTACTGGTGATTCGCTCGTCGACACGCCCACTTCCGATACGCTTGTTCAAATAAGATATCGCGAACCGAGAACCAAAGGTTTTGGATAGTTAACATTCGCCCGTCTGCTGATTCTCACTTTTATTTTACAGTAGGTGGAGTTCCTATTCTTGCTTGGTTCGTCGACGCTATTGTCATTGTTCTCGTATATGTATTTCGGACTTTATTCTTTGACGGAACGACACGGGGACAGCAAGGAGGGAAATGGAGGGTGGTGGTAAAGAGTATGATGAAAACATGAAACCGCCGGGCGTAGTTGATTTTCACTGAACGAGAAGATACATCGCCTCGGGCACCGCAGACCCGTAGACTTTTTCTCTTATTCTTTGGCTTGCTCGCATTTCACCTTTACCGGTCTTGAAGTATCCATATGTCTCTTTTTGTCTACTGCATCGAGACAGCCCTTAACTTTCCACGTTTTAAGAACAAATGAGAGGACCCCTTTACCCCTTTAGGCGGCCATAGAACTCTTCTCCGAAGTCTGACGTTAGCTCTGACTTTACATAGTATCCACATTCAATTGTTAACGATGTATTTAAATACCTGTACGCGGTTATACATGGGATACTACTCTTTAATATTTACGTAACTCCCTGTCAATCATTTTGAAAAAGACTCAACAAACCCCAGGTGTATCGGTACTGTCGGTATATGAAGTAACCAAGCGCATTCTCGCCAGCAAGGTAATTACCGTCGTCGTATTTCATGTCTGTCAGATGTCTTGCGATGCGGCCGATATGAAAGCCTGACTTGGCTTCTTTTCCGGCTGAAGAGCATCATGCTCCGGGGCAGGGATCGTCGTTTTCCATCAGACGCGACTAGGAGCCGCTGCTGATGCCATCGTGCACTGATACCGAAGCGTTGTGTCGATGAAGATCCAGTGACGATGCAACGAGACGAGCAAAGAGCTGATATGGGAATATGTGGATTTTTCTCACACAGCCAGGCCAACGAGTAGGCGAAGCCAAATATTACTCTCTTCGCTGGGAGCGCGCTTTCGAGTCTTTTACCCTCTGGCAGCTGTGAAAGTAGAGCTCATAGCACCTGCAGTAACGATCGTGGAGACGCGAAAGTTTATGGCCAATGGGTTTTAAAGCTCGTCGTCGTAGACGTCGTCGTCGTCGTCGCATCGATCTCCAATGGAAAATGCCAACCCCTCCGAGACTGTGGCAAAGTGCACCTCGGCCCTGGGAACCAACAGCCTTAAGGATCTCTTCAACCTATCCTGATGAATTGAGCACTCGACTCTAAAATGCTTTGGATAAAAATGTTTAATGGAAAATCGCAAAAAAATAGGTGATAAGATAAGTGAGAAGTAAATAGTAAGTACGCGTTTTTCCCTTTTTATCTTTAATAAAACCTTAAGTAATGCATATAGAGCCCAGTCTGATCTATATACCAATTGCATCGTCTGTGCTACTACCGCCGCTAGTGTACTCTGTCCTCTATTGTCATGGAGTGTACCTTCACTTCAGCCACCGGGATCCTGCATTAACCTCTCACCCGGCACCTGATACTGTGAAGCCTCCAACTCCCTGGAGAGCTCACCTGAGAACGCGAAGCTAATTGCTCGATAGCGAGGTACGGTACATCAGGATCATCCCCACCCCCCTTCCCCAGCAGCATCGCTTGTCTGACACGCCCTCCACCATCCTTCTTCCTCTAGTCACAACTCATCAGCAAGAGGCTCTCATCTTCCAGTGATGTATAGCTTACTCTTTGGTTCATTTGGATATACAGCTGGTAAAACGTGAGGATGGGTGAAAGCGTGATTAGCAGCACATCGTATCGCGTAGATCTGGAAATAGACAACAAAAGAGGCAATGAAAGAAGAAAATGAGGCGCGTTCCCTTGCCACTATGTGGAAACTGTCATTACGAGTTACATTGAGTAATTTCCAGTCTACAAGCGGAAAGGGGACTGCTAGTCGTGTCTCTTATGGTTTAACCAATGAGTCCCGAGGCAACGAGAAATGGAGCGAAAAACGTGTCACATCGTTTCAATGCAATCAACGATTTTAACGTACATACAAGGACGACATAACTGGTTCGAAGCTGTACGTCAAAACGTGATATGTTGTATACACCCGCAGATTCCAATAGCAATGCTACACCCATAGCTTATTGTACGCTTTCCGCAGTTCGTATTCATCTCTTCTGCTCCACTACGCCAGTATTCATGTACATATCGCAATGTTAAAATATTATATATTACTTAAACTCATTAGTATAGGAGATAGAAATAGAAAATTTGCCATGCTGGATGCCCCGCCCCCGCACTTGTGTTCGATTTTTGCGATCAGGAGGGCGGGGGTAGCGGATGATGAGAGTGATTGCCGTCAATCGGCAGACCGTGTATCAGTCATTTACACCGATAATCGAGGTAACGATGAAGAGTAGTTGCATACAGAAATTGGAATATGCTCGTTCAACAGACAAGTACGCGATACGCGAGAATGGAGAATTAGACAGAATGAAGAAAAGACATGATAAAAACGAGGAAGAAAATGAGCAGCAATAGCATTGGCAATTACAGTATCCGCGTCTACACAAAAGACAGAGCAGTCATGCAAGCGCGGGATCGAACGGCAAACTTTAAGTCAATCGCTGAGTTGGTGTTGCAAGGGGTAGTAACGGTCCTTGTGCGGAGGCGGACAGTGGGAGACACCACGCTGTACGACCGGTTGCAACCGACGCTCCCGCACAGGGTGGACTACACGTTCGGAGAGACAGACACGGGGGTGGTGGTGAGGAGAATACAGCGGTGGTCGTGGATTTATTTGGCCAGACAGGAAACACTGGCATTGCATTGCGAGCTCGGGAGGAAATGGGAGTGAGAGGGAGAGTGTGGATTTCATGGGGACGTCCGCGTCAGTGCGGGATGTCGGAACTGCAGCGACGAGGCTGCTAGCTGCTTTGAACCGCTACATTCCGTCCCTGCTTCTAGCCCTGTTAAGTTGGCAGTTCAAAGTCCGAGGAACAAATAGATATGGTACGAGAATGAGAACGAAATGCACCCGTCACTCTCGCGTTGTGATACAGCTGAACAACGAGCATATGTATATTAATAGATATACAAGTATCGAAATGTTTGTCCTAAAAGTGCGAATTCAAGCAAAATGTTGAACAACGAGCATTTGTATATCAATAGATATACAAGTATCGAAATGTTTGTTTTAAAAGGGCGAATTGAAGCAAAATGTTGACTTTTCTTATCCGCAGTCTTCCGATCTATCACGACAGTAAGAAACTACGAGCCAATATGAAAAAACTAAAATTCGTTTATGGAAAAAGGTGATATTTGATCAGAAGCAACCCTCTGTTGTGCCTGACGTATATCGCATCCGTTTGAGATTCTCAACGCCTTTCCATTACAACCACGATGCAGAAGCACCAGGAACTCCAACAAAATCACCAGCACGAACCGGAGTATAACGTGGATTCACGTAGACGTAGTGTATCTACGTAGGTACGTGCTTGCGATATACCGAGCTCAGGAGCGAAAAGAAAGAAAACAGTGGAAGAAGGACTGTGGAGATTAAAAACAAGGAGAAGGGAAAAAGAGAGAGAAGAAAAGAGGGTGGGTGATATTATGAAAGTAGCCCAGTCTTCTCCAGCGGCAGTGGTAGCGGTGGAAAACTAGACGAAGTTGGTCTGGCGGCCTGGAAATTTGTAAAAGCACGTCGAGAAGCTATAGGTTTTCTACTGGACCCAGTATATCTGTTGACAAAGGGAAAGAGGAGGGAGAAAGCGTAGGCTGCGAAGAAGAAGAGGCAGTTGCAGGTAAAGCTGCTTCAACTGGATATACCGGTGGTAAGGTACTACCGGTGTGCGAAGGGGTCGGTGGGATAGCTTTGCACACGTACACGACTGTAGCCCAAGCTGCTCGGTAGCCAACGTGCGACTGCAACGTTTGTACGGGTAGTGGAGATCACGAGCGCACATCTACGCGCCTTCACCAGTAGCGCATAAATTAGTGGTGAAAAGTTAATTGGAGCGGACACTAGCTTGCATTCACAGTGGCACAAGTTACAACCGTTACCTCTCCCTATCTACTCTGTACCGTTTTCCCCACGTACCGCTCACCCCGTCGTTGCAGCACGCCTACCTTTGTCGGGTAACGCCAAACCATAGTCGGGGGCTTAAAGGGAAGAGAATGAGAGAGGACGATGAAGAGGAGAGACCGCCTGTACGCCTCCGCACCTCCTACCTCACGGTAACCTAACAAGCCGCCGAGTTACGAGATAGACGAGCGCCAACAGCCACCGCACGAGCATCCCCAACACCAGCTTCGGTAGCGCAACTATCCCATTCCACCGATGCGTGGTACGAGGCAGCTTATACAGACAACACATTCTCATGCATACACGTCCGATGCCGTGCACAGGGCTGTCCTTCCTGAATTATCGGCTGGCCCGACGACCAAATACGCTGATTCGTACGACAAATTCGTAATTATTGTCAAATCCCAAACTGTCGAAGCAGTCGGTGCAGAAGCGTCACCGCTACCGCACTACCACCATCGCTACCATCGACGATTCGGGCTACAGAGTTCGACGCTATTTCTCTGGTTGAAACTGGTGCTTTATAGACGATAATGAGGGAACGATAATAACTAACTACTACTGTTTTCTCCTCCCTGCTTCTGCGCTCGGTGTTCAATTTTCGCTAATATTCGTCTTGTGCTCGTAGTTCACAAACAGAATATAATATTGTTACATTCGGAAGGTACTGTGGTATCGGATAAATTATGAGTACGTGAGTTCGTGGATGATATTCACGAGAGTTTGTCTCTATCTCTTCGTCCCCCAATGCGCTGATTAGATAGTAGAAACGAGAATATCGCGATCGAAAAAGTTATTGAATGTCTTGAATTGTTTTTGGTTAGCTTGACTAAGAGAATTTAACGTTTGAAGAAAGGTTCAATGATTTATCATGATTAAGGTGTTCGATATTAGGATTTAAGGTATGTATTGAGGTCGGATATATAACAAGCAGGCTGTCTGACCAGCATCGTTTTCCCTTCTTGGTTCACGCTGATGGAAGCAAACTTTACGAAAGTACTCTTGTTTCAAAACATTCACAAAAGTTATCTTATTTGATTATTCAGAAAATACAATAGAATAGATGAGGATAGTTTTTAAAGTGAGAATGAAAATGTGTTAGAGTATACGTGAGACATAAAGTTTTATCAATCGAATGTATGAATATCGATTCGTAATTAATATGATAATAACTCAAATACATAAATAACTACAGTTTGAATTTTAAGTCTAAGAGTAGATACATTTTTATAAAATGAATCCTTTTTGTTGCGTATTGAAATTGCATTTGGCAATAAGATAATAATTAGCGTAACTGATCATGTATCAATGATACATTTTATATTCCTCTTTTGTCCATGCCAATCGTATTGAACTGTTACAGAATGAAAGAGTAATTCGATTTTTACTTTTAGAAGTCAAAGCTAATTTTTATCTCAGATAAATGAATGCCATGATTCAGATCTACCGTAGACAGATTTATTTGAACGTGTAAAATAGAGCGTGAACTTGTAGCGGCTACGGGCAAGAGAAAAATTAATATAGAATTAAAATTACACGATGAAACGAGGCTTTGCGGTTGGAATATGGGATATCTTCTTGATCAAGGCAAATCCGTCGAGAATGTAAGGTTCGCTCTAGTGGATTCTTCGATTTTTTCGGCGCTTGATGATAACACGGCACAGACTCTCCGCGAAGGGTGAACTCGCTCGGGAAGAAACAATTACCGGAGTTGTGTAGCCTCTCTCTATCGTACCAAGAGTTTACGGCGTTGCACTGGGCGCGGTCTAGATAGACGACGGAGAGTGAGAATGAAGCTTCCCGTTGTTAGTTTCGATTTTTCAAACTCAGAAAAGCTTCCAAGCTTGCCGAAACTCTCCAGTTGGGCTGTGAGGTGGAAGCGGATAGTTTACTTTTTAATTCGGGCCTTTCAGCAACCCTCATGTACTTTGGAGTCATCTAAGCCACCGTACTTTAATAACAGCGCTGAAGCAAATAGGAAGAGAGAAAAAGAAAACGCGGAGGGGTTTCGGTCAATCCTGCATCTCATGCCTCTATAGGGAGGAGAAAAAGGTTAATGATGAAGCCAGGGGATATTGCGGAGTGAGGCGTAACAAAAATGGAAGAGCAGCAAGAGGAAGTACGTTCGTGTTAGCATTTTTAATTAATAAATAATCGACGTTGCGGAGGAAACGCAATACGTGTTCGTGGATTAACTAGAAGCGTATCTATCGATACATCACTGGCAAAAGCGATATGAGATACGCCTGACTTATTCACCGATATTATATTTCACAACGAATACATTATCTACCCAAAATGCACTAATGATGACGAAGCTATGATAATCCCTATTGATTATCGTACAACGATAACCTTATAATCGTAATAGTGCTACCACACTGTGTAAACGTTAATACTAATCCACATGGCGTGAACAATAATGAGGTGGAAATATCATATACAGTGGGCATTTAAAAAAGATGCACGGACGAGAAGAATAATGGGAAGAAAACACGTGGCGCAACGAGGATAACTGAGTTAAGAAAAAGAAGCATACTCGAACGTAACCTTCCTCAAGCTCACGAACACACAGCTAGCGTACACACGTCGACGAACCGTATAGTAGCCCAATTCTTCATTCGCGTAGCGTGTCTGCTAATTTCACGCCCCGACCGCTATTCTTTTCTATCCAGGCAAGATATTAACCCAAGAGTACCTACCACAGACCTGTAAAGCGCAACGGGTACAAAGGTCTAGATACGGGAAGTTCATGGATCGTCGGCGAACACCCGAAACACCTAGCGGAAAGCCAATTAAATGAGAGAGAGAGAGAGAGAGAGAGAGAGAGAGAGAGAGAGAGAGAGAGAGATTTACGAAATATTATTAGTGGTTTTAATAATCTTACTTTAATTTATTTCTAACTGCTTACATTTCACTCGCAATCTCATTATTACAATGACAACAAACATACTTCAAGAACATTACATATCAAACAAAAGTATGGTATATCTATCGGAACGTTTTAACAAGCATACTTTGAGAGTTTTACTTTAGAAATTTTTGTATAAAAGCATTATTCCGCATAAGTGTAATAATGCTCTTGTATATCCACTTGTATACCGTTCACTGACACATCCTCGGACGTAAGCGAGGGTAAAGGAGACGCGGACGAAGAGGATGAGAGGGACATGAAGAAAGGACGAGAGAGTTTTATCACCTCACCGTACCTATCATAATTACACCGCTTCGGCACGCCACCTACACGAGATAACGAAGCACTCTTTTAATTACGACAACGTTTACAAGAAGAAGAATTCCATGAAACAATATCATGTGCGTGACGTAGTACAATTTATACCTTCACATAGCAACAGCCTGGGGCTTGCACAAATTGAAAAATGCGACAAACTACGAGTGCAGCATACGCGCGGATCGTTGTCCACCGTTAAGGTATTTCAGTGTACTGTACGTTCACGTACGTCAACGTTAGGTACCTGAAGGAAGGATAGAAGTGACCGGCGGTCTGCCGCTGTATAATTATAACGCGGGAACAAGATACGCTTTACGGCTGACGTTATACCGACTATCTCTACTATGAGTAGTCACAGCTTCCACTCCTCGGTTAATGGAAAAGCAGAGAAAGAAAGAGTATCCGCTTATGTGAAGACCTTCCTTTTACTATCGAACCTGCCATGTATTAACGTCTCAGTGGCGCGGAATGAATTCCAGTGTAAACTCAGTGTTTCGTCAAAATTCAAATAACTTCAAGTTTTATTGATGAACATTTATTACTAACTTGGTAAAAAAAATATATTAGGTTGGTGGAAATGGATACATTTTTTGTTTGTATAAGATGTATGGATTTCATAACGGGATTAATTACATAGGGATATCGTTCCTCTTTTTTTCGCATGGTGGTGCCATTTATATTCAGGGAATTTAGACGAATATAATTAGTATGAGTTTCATGTCTTTACTATCGACGTAATAATATTTATGTTTTATTCGATGATTATTTATTGATAGTAAAATATAATATTTTATTTTGTGAATATTGTGTTGTGAAGCAGTGATTGTTCTTCTTCTTCTAACAGAACCGTGCAACGGAACATACATCTTGTGAGTATTAGTATATTATTAATTTAAATTAATAACAGAACACTCAGAGACATTGAAATTTTCTCTGTTTACTTCGTACATTCGGTACACTGAAAGAAATAATGTTATTTATAATCTCTTCAGACTATGTTATTGAATAAAAAGTGAGCGTCTTGCGTTGAATTATCCAATTCAGAGCTGGGAGATGTATTAAAATGAAATTATCCATTCATATTCTCGATAAATTAAGCGATACGAGTGACGGTGAATTTAAGAATAATTGGCTTGTATCGCGTAAGCTAATTATGCAACGATTGTCGGGAAAGCGTACAAAATTTAGATTTTCTTCACCGTATTAATGAGAAAAAAAGAAGTAGCGATCAAAGATGTAAATCATGATGTTTACGATCAGATCAAGTTGTCGTGAAATGTCTACACGATGTCTACATTTATGTGAATACACAAATAAAGTATATGAAACGTTTTCCGCGTAGTATGCTATCAGCGTAAGTCACACCTTGAATTTCATCGAAGGTGACACACTCGATAAACGAGAGCCTGCTTCGTCTATAATGCAAAATGCAGAAGCAGTCAAGTTTTGGCCGACATCATCACGGGGCAATACACGCATGCGCAGCGTATTTAGCATAGTGGATTGGCATAGAGATCGACGAAGAGCAAGGGAACCCGTAGACGAAACTTTAAAACCAATTACAGCAAGCCCATGCATACATCTGAATACTTGATGGGTACTAGAATATATCCAAGGCGGTGTGAGGTAAGGGAAGCCTTTCTCCAAGCAATAAGTAATTTCCATGTGAGTCGAAGTCGGTATATGTATGTGTATAAGCATCCTTGATGTTGCATCGAGCCTTATCAAATGCGTGCTACAATAAAAGACACTTCGTTACACTCATCAGTCCCGTACAAACACTTTACTTGCCAGTTTCAGCTGCTGAAACGAGGATGAAGTATTACAACATTCGACTCGTGAAGCACCTACGAGAGAACTTTCAATGGCCGGCTATAGCACTATCAGCCAACATTAGATGTTATCTATTGACAGAACAAATTTCAAGGCCTCTGATCATTATTCGGAGTGGTATGCGAAAAATGTATCGTTATAAATAATGAGAGCCTGAAGCGCTTGAGAAGAGTAACGAACTAGGCACACTTACCTTGTTGTCGCGTTGCATGGCTTAATCCGAACTACACTGTTAACTATATGTTAAATTATATTGAAAATGAATATACTTGTATAGGAAGTTTACAAAATAGGAATATACTTGTATAGCAGACCTACATTGCTATATCAAACCCTCAAAACGTATCGAAGGTAACCCTTAAAAGGGGGCGGATGTGGTTTATTTTTAGCACGAGTGATTTGCCACCTCAAAAATATTAAATGTCTTCACTAAAATCGACAACCCGGTATAACAATTTATGCATAAACACTTCCTATACTAGTATATGAATTGTAATTATAATAAAGAATCGTTTACATTGTATGTGAATGGGAGCGAAACAATTGTATGCGGTGTCTGTTTCTCTTTCTCTCAGTAAAATCCAAATTCCTATAAAAAAAATACTTCCTCCTCTACTCTATTATCCTTTGGTATTATTTGCCACAGCTTATTACAAGTGCTTCTTCCTTATTTGACTTCAAGACCCGGTTGTTTGCGTATCTACTAGCCCTTGAGCACAGACCCGAATAGCCGAGCTTACCGTATACTGTTTTTCCTTAGGTGTAAGTTGTTAGCTGTTGATTTTAGCCTGTGAGAACAAATTGAAATGAAATTTAATTGCTTTTTCCGAGTCTCTAAGAAGTAATGAATGTTAATTATTCATTATTCATTACTATAATGCCTAACGCACTTCCCTGTCAACTCGGATTAAAAAGTCTTGTTAAATTCTGCTCTTTAATGTAATGATATCATGTTGTTTTTGTTTAAAAACTGATATAACTAAGGCGAAATCTCTTTCATATACACACACACATACTCTCTCGCGAGTGTGCTTTTTTACGGCTTACCCGTAAGGCACGTAAACATGGTAATTGGTAGTTATGTACAGAGCACCGAAAAATGAAAAGAAGATATTTATGGCGCCAGCTGGTGCGACGTGCTTCGGAATATTGTGCAGTTCTACATGTAGTGCACCGTTTTGGTGAACGTGAAGAAAATATTTTTTTACACACCGCAAGATACTATATGACGATATGAGAAGAAAATCTCGTTTCTGGGATATTCCACAACCGTACCTGGGATTGTTATATTTTGTTCGTCCTGTGTGTGGGATGGTATACGAGAGCGCGAAGACGCAGCAGACATTCTTTCGGAATCCCACGGAACGACGAAGAAACCAGGAAAGAATTGTTAGCCAGAGCTTCGCGCTATCCGGGGACACAACCATAAACGCTTATCTCCGGGGAAAGGCGCACGAAGGGCATCTGCCGGAATATGGGAGAGGAAATAAAACGTAAGACGAGCGTGTAAAACGAGAGAGATGCGTTCCGAGTTGGCGTTGACGTTGCAACCGGTTAGCGCGTACCCCTACGGTAGCGGCGATAGTATCCCCTTCCGGTCTCCGTTTCCCGGATGCGTCGGGCCTCGTCCGTCTTTCTAGCCACCTCGAGAATACCGTTAGCGATAGAGAGCGTGCGAGACAACCGCAGAGAAGAGCCCAGCTGCATCAACGTGACATCTTTTCGCGTGGTGCGACACCCATCCACAGCCAACCGACGTTGAACGTATTTTACGAGAAACCATTTCACCGTATACCGGCTAACATCGCATCCCACAGCATTACGAGACCGGTAGTATCACGTACACAAACTACTCTCTTCCACGTACTATAAGGACGACGACTATTATTACTACTACCAAGAGAGCGAGGCAGCATGCAGCATCGTGGCTTCCCTGCGTATCCGGAATTTTACGAGCCTATTACGGACTTCCGTTAACGGGACGATTGCGCAGAGATAAAGAGAAGGTAGTAGCAGATATATATACAAACGAGTGGGGAGGGGGATGGAAACGACCCTCGTTACAACCATGGTGAGTACAACGATGACGACGACGTCGACGACGCGTACGGGTACATGGGTAGATGATAACCCATCCTGACGTGGCGCATGGTTATACGAACGCGTAACAGCTCGGACATTGATTTAGAGCATGTTATGCAATTTCAACCTGTAATACAGTGTTTCTGAAAATGGTATTCGCATAAATCGCATTTGGTACCTAGCCAGCGTTCTAATGAGCATCGGCGAAGCCATCAAATTCGTGAATCCGTCGTCAAGTTAATCTTTGTCCTTATCTCACGCTAATTATCTTTTATACTGAGAATCTCCTCGGTAAGTAACGGGAAATTGCACAATTAAGGACTCGTTACTATTTTAGGGTATTTCTAATTCTTAGAATTATATTTGAGAATACATGTAACGCAAGGCAGTACTTTTATTCTGTAGTCAGGCGATTTGAAAGGGAGGATGATAGGAAGGAAAACTCAGAGTGAGGTAGGCACCGTCGCGTGCGACCTCTTTCCAACGCGCTGCTCATGCGTTAAAAGCACGAAACGTGCTCCCAGGTGGTTGATGACCACAGTGACGGAAGCACAAATTTTCTTTCCTCGGTGGGTGTTACGGAAAGAGAAAACCATCCGAAGGCACTTGACGAGCCAGGAGACCAAGTTTATAGCCAAAGGCGATGTATCCAGCATTTCTAGTTAAAATTGTACGGTTTGAAAGCTGACGGTGTTTTTGTTTTAATATAAGAAAAGTAACAGCACGATTAACAAATGTGCATGTTAAAATATATACAAGAATAATCGACAGCGTTCAGCGTGCAGCTTCGGCGGTCTGCCGAATTAAAGGGGCCGAGCTCCTTCAATATTGAGAAATATTGTTTTCATCGAATTGATAAATTCTATCAAAAATCTGTTGATCGAGGACTCGAAAGAAGCATTTTTCTCTCGTCGCAAAACCAATTCGATTAACTGGTTCCCTCTTAAGGGGAGGCAAAACGTCCATGAGTACGAAAGAGATAGAACTAGGATGACCCGCACGACGAGATGAATGAAAAGCAGCACATCTTTGTAAGTATAGAGATTTCGCGGATTATTCAATTCTGCACATGATGCAGAACAAACCGCTCGATGGATTCCTCTCTGTGATGTCTGATATCATTTTTAATGACATTTTATACCAGTAAAATAGAGCAAATATTGAAAAAACTTTGAGAGATACATCACTCTGAACACACAAATTATTTTAACACTTTTTAAATTAGTCGACAACTTCGAGACGAAGACCTCTAAAAAAATGTCCATCGCTAAATCAGTGTAGAATTTTTCACGAAGAAATTGAAACGTCGTTGAATGAAATCCATCGAGTGGTTCGTTCTGAATCCCGCGGAGGGCTTAAAAAGCCTAATACTGGCTTACGAGGGAACCAGTTGGCGTTATTGATTCTGTTACGACAGAAAAATTATTCATTTCAGTTCTCGATTCACAGATTTTTATGGAATTTATCATATCGCTTAAAGAATAAATATCACACTTTCAATCGCAATTTTTTAGGTAACTCAGGTCTCTTAAACAACATTTTCTGATGCTGGTGACCAAATGGTCACACATCCGAGTGACAGTATCAGAAAATGTTGCTTAAGAGACCTGAATACCGAATCATGGATCGGACGATCCGTTCTCCGGAGTGTACTTATTCCCGGCAGGAACACCTGTCTGTTAAAAGAGCCGACCGCATATGACACAGGTTTGTCGCAGTTTCCCTCTGCCCACTCGCGAATTCAATACGATAGGGGTGGAAGGTGGCTGCGGGTGCAAACAGGGGAAGGTGAGGCTCATAAAAGGAGCAGGATACTGTACGAAAAAATAAATATAAATCAAAAATAAATGCTAAAAAATATAAATGAGAACATAATTTGCAATGTTCCATTTTCTATTTTTACCACCATGTAGATTTTTTTCTTGTCCGGGAGATATGATCCGGATGCGGAAAAGAAAAAAAAACAAGAAGAAGAAGAAGACAAAGAAGAAGAAGAATAAGAAGAAGAAGTAGAAGAAGACGAAGAAGAAGAAGAAGAAGAAGACGAAGAAGTAGAAGAAGAAGAAGGAGAAGAAGAAGAAAAAGAAGAAGCAGAGCAAGAAGAACAAGAAGGAAAAGAACCGTAAAAGAAGAATAACGAGTGAAACAAGAACAGATAAAAAGCATCGGGACAAAAAAAAATAGCGCAAGGTATGGAAAGAACAAAGGACGAGTCGGACAAGCCGTTGTATAGGGGAAGAGGGATGGTACGGAGACGATCGTGGTGAGCAGAGCACAAAACGTAGAAGAGTGAAAGTCCAGAGGACAGGAATTACCACATTGGGTCATACCAGGCACAACGAACAAGTAGCACGGGAACTCGAGAGAGCCCCAGAAGCTTTTCTCCGTAAGAATGAGGAGTTCCGGGGTTGAAGTTGCGGAGAAAAGTGGTTCTAGGGGTCAGATTGTTTGGAAGAGATTCTTTGGCAACATGTTCGTAGCTCGACGACCTAGACTAAGACGACAACGGCGACATCGATTTGCCCTTTTGGCTATACCTTGCTGCTCGCGGTGACACAATGAAAAATTAATCCCTACTTTTCGTAGAAGACCACGACCTTTTTGTACTATGACACTTATCGTTCCTAAAGCGGGTCAAGTAGCAACCAGTAGAAAATGCCATGGCAACGAAAAATCTTTAGTACCTGGATTTGAGAACTCACTTTTCTTGCCGGAAGCTTTTTGCATTTTTGAGTCTTTACGTAACTTTGCTCCTACCTCATTGACCTTTTCTGTTTCCTCGAGTGTTACTACATTTTTCAATGCTTGTTATCGATTATCAAGGCTCTACGACGACTGTAAAATTACGACAGGTCGTTATGCGATTACGAATATTCGATATCGTTGAGTCTTAAATATTTCTATCATTATCCAAGTGAAGCATAGAGATAAACATACGCAAGTGCCATCGTTGCCTCGCTACGAACACCCTTAAATTATCAATAGTTCATTTGAATGCCAAATTCTATGTCATCGTTGGGTATAATTATCTGTATTCGGACGTCATTTAATGTTTATCGAATCGAAGACGAGACATAACATCTGTGACTCATATTGTACGTATCACTTAAACTATGATAACAGATAAAATAAAATATTTGTAGGTGTGTAAAAAAAAATAACCCGGTTAAACATTATCACCATAAATACACATACGATACGATTAATGGACACGTAGTCACTATTTTAAGCCACGAGTATAATGGGTTTAATCGTATCAAAGAAAATTATTATATACATAACTAATACTTTCAATTTACAATCAATTCCGTGATGATGTTCTAAGGCAATTATATTACGAAAGGAGCCAATTTAATCAGCGATAACAATTTCTACAATGATAAGCCTTGGTGTGATACAAGTTTTCTGATTATTTTGTGAAAAACGGAAGAAATATTAATGAGCATAAACGATTTCTACAATTTACAAAAATCGATTTCATGCGAAATTCGAGATTATTGATGACAATCGATTATCATGACAAAGTGAAAAAAATATTAACCAACATGTAAAATTACTTAGATTTGTCTATCAACTGCACTAGCTGATATTCTCTCTTCCTTTGTTACATAATAATCGTTGCTCACGTACTATTGAACATCGATAATTGACACAGTCTTTGGTGTAAACCGACAGAGACACCACGTAGGTTTGATTTTCAAAACAAGATTTTTAACAGTGTAACACCATAAAAATATTTGTTTATCCGAACATTTTATTGACACATTAGACAATCGGTAATGACAATCGTAATCTTTTTACCATATGTGCCTGTGTGTACGGAAATAGCTAAACGTTTCCACCACGTACACATATAAATGTGTAGGTAACAGTTATGTAATTTTACGCATCTACATAGGCAAGGGACGATATTGCACTTAACGATATTTACGTTAACGGTTTGCGCTTTAATGTACAAACAAATGCCATGTCGCGTCCAAAACTACCTTGCTTATGTAGCATAAGTGTGGACCGGAAACCATGTAGAGAACTCGAGGGTGAACAAGCGACGGGCAGTTGTAGGAAATCTAATAAAGCAGGTTTACAGTGCTGGTGTGGGCTGGTGGTCTACTCTCCTCATCCTTTGGCCCAGGTCCTTCTCTTCACTTCTGCTGACCACCACGTGGACGATAGTTTAAATTTATCGTACAAGTGTAACGACCGGTGAAGGGGCAAGCACAGACGATGTCCACATACGTCTAACCTGTGCTCTTTGTCACTTACAGGGTTTATACGTACAATATTCCCATTATAGAGTAGTTGTAACGTTTCAGCGATGAGTACAAAGTTAAAAACTTTGCATTTATAAGGGAAAAGGGTAAATACGCTTCCATTGGATTTCACAACGAAACGAACTTGAAGATGAAAAAGTTATTTTGAGTCAGCTTGTATCTAATAACTAGTCCCCCCTCCCGACAGCAGCTAATGCGGTGTCCATCAAAGGTCTACCGCTATCTCGTTTCATATAAACATAAATCTCGCACCCTCGAGCAAGAGTATCAGGTTGTATCGTAAACTGATAAGAGCAGTGGCATCCAGGCCAAAGGGCGTTAGATCGTTTAGGATTAACGATGAAGATTCTGCTATTGTCGTATTCTGCGACGGCGGAAAGGGGCAGAAGGGAAGGGGGTGGTCAAAATTTCGCGTGAGCGACTCAATCAAGTTCCACGAAAGAATATTTTTCTTTTGTATAACGCGTGTCGCTATAACCGGCGGTCTACATGGTCACTGGCCTCCTTTCGCGATACTCACACGGAATTCTTGATCCGCGATAACTTTTTTTCCAGGTCTAATCGATTTATTTTAAGGGGGTGACGACGTGATATGTATTCGATTATAAGATAATATTCAGGGGGCGGAATATCGAACTGGTTTGCTAGATTCTATTTTGAATTCTCGTTTGTCTGGCTGCGGCTATATGGTATACGGGCAACGAATGTCCTACACAATTGCATTGACCGTGATAGCCCAAGAAATCCGTGACACGAAGAACGATTCTTGGATACCATACTTCAGTGTATACATACTTTTGGTATAACTGTAGCTACAATATAATGGATTCAGTGTGCCCAGGAGGTGGAGAAAGAGGAGTAGCAGCAGCAGGAGCAGCCACGGAGAGCTGAATCATGATCCAGAACACGTAGCCAGGCATATAGGTGCATCCATCGTGTATAGACTCGAATTCGGTGTCCGTGTTGGAAACGCAAGGGCTTCTGCCACGAGATGGAAAGAGAGCTGGGGCTGCTGAACCAGAAATGGGAAAAGAAAGAGAAATGGAGGATATATAAGTTGGTTGGACCGCGCTAGAAAAATCATCGTATATCGAAGCAGCCGTTGGCTGATTCGGCATTCAAAGGAGCAGTCCTCCGAAAAAAAGGCTGAAATCCTGGCAGCTAAACAAAACGTTATAACGCGATACGTGGCGTGGACGAGAAGCAACGTGGCCTACCTCGGTCTAGTTTGGCCTCTCTCACTCGGAACCGGAGCCTGTGTGAACGACCTGCAAACCGAAGAGCAACATCGAGACAGCCGACCCCGACCAGCAGTTTAACCGGTGAAGCTCCGAAGCCGCGCGTCTGCTCTGGCACGATCTCTACTTCTATTTACCTATACTTTGTTGGTGCATCACGCACGAAAGAATTCTATACAATGCCCGCGCGTGCTGACGAATACACACAGAGATACCTTTGAGCTACCTAGAAAGTGGCGCACTATCCACTGTCACACGAATGAGCGAGTGAAGGCGAATAAGAAGGTAAACGTGAATTCTGACGTTGCCGTACTCTTGCAATACTATTTCTAATGCGCTTATTCCCCTTTCGCGCAAATCTCGCGACCACTTTCGCACTCTCTCGTTTCATCTACCTCGCCCTTTTCTACGGTCCCGGGTTCCAACGTTTCAGGGCTATATGGAATTTCAACGAGACACGATCATTCGTGGAATGTGCTCAACACTCGATACCGCCGCAAACCTCAAACTGCACCATTCGTTCACTCCGAATTATTTAACACGTACCATACACCAAATATGTCACATAGTACACTTTAGGTATTACGTTATTGGTAGTACTCATGACGTATGTACGATTGTCTGTTAAAACCAAAAACGGGAATAGAATAATTGGAAACAAGAAATTTACGCAAACAAAACGGCATCATTTTGTCGAAAATTAAGCAACTTTTTCGATCAAATACAGAGAAATAGTTTTGAAGTGCTGCTTGGTAATTCACGAGCTCTTCTCGTCGAAATACGGTTTAACACAGGCATCGGAATTCGCGAGCAAAGGAGAAGCGGATTCGTATCTGTTCATTCATGAGTGAATTTATCTCTTCGTAACAAATATATAAAATATTTTTCGATGAGTGGCCGATGCTACTGTTTTTCAGTTATCTAGTTTTTTTTCTAACTTCCCTCCTTATGCTCCGTATTATTTTATACAAAGTCGCAGCCTCGTTTCAGTAAAGGCGGGAGCGAGAAAGAGTAAAAGGTCATACATCTCTGAGTGCCTACGTCGATACAGCTACGTGAGGGAAACACCAAGACTAGGGATTTAACCTTCTCCTCCGCGTACGTTCTTCGCTACAGTTGGAAAATCCTTGAATCTCGGGGATCCTGCGTGCCGAAATTGAAATTGAATGGCTCCGTGTGTAAATCGCACGGTTCGAGGTCGAGAAGCCAGCTTCACGCTTTGCACGTTCGATTCGTCTAGCTTCTAGCGCTGGGATCAAATGAGGAAGGGAGTAAAAGCTCCCGTCGAAGCTTCGTCGTGAGCCCACCGTCATTTCATATCGATAGTGCGCCTGTATTGCTATAAGAGGTTCTCAAAGTGCAACAATTTTTCCATCCTTTGGCGCCAAAAGTTGTTGAATAACTTTGTTGGGTTAGGTTCATCCCATCCAATCGATCTACATACGTAGTACGGAAGAACGGGACGAAACGATAGAGACTCGTAATTAAATATCCTTCGCGTGTGTATATTTGTCTGTGTTAAAAATCAGTGAATTTTTTACAATAAATTTATTATTATTCATCGAAATATTAACCTTTTAAGGCCAGATTAGAATGACGCGTCTCGTAGATTAAAGGAACAACTATCTGGCAAATACCGTTTCGAAAAGCAACTTGACGGTTCTAATTTTGTCCCTGCTTTATTCTATTATCTCCATACATAAAACAGAAGAATCGAGACCGTTTGGAGAAGTTTTGTTTTCAACAGTGCACAATTACCAGAGTCTCGATAGATATCCTAACATACTTACTTTGCTACGTGCTTGCATGACTTTTACAAACCTCGTATTGGAAATTGGCATAAAGTAATGAAAGTAACGAAGGTTATTCTATGATATTACCGCGTTCTTCCCTTACTGACATAAAGAAAATGGCAATTCACACGGAGTATTAATTTATCGTGTACCTCAGGAGTTCGAGTAGACGCGATAAATTGTCGACAGATGCGATCTGTCAGAACTGCCGAGCAAATGAATGATCGAAGATCCTGCAGTGACGGGATGAATGGAGAGTGTTTAGGTGAAGTAAGATACCTTGGATCTGCTCTCTGTCTATTATAATGGTACATCCCGGTATATTGTATATATCGTGGTTAACTACGTTGACCCACGAGAAACCATAAACAATATGGTTAATTGCCTATGTTCCATCAACATCCCAAGATTAATACCAAGTACACGTATTCGTCAAACTCATTCGGTCTCTGTTCGACGAACGCTCTCGAGCTCGTAACCGCTCAAGTATCTTGAATTACTCTGTCTTAGAGTTGCAGAGTCTTGGAGTGAGTAATATACCAGAGACAGAAATCCAAATTAATCGCAATCGCTTGGGGCTGCGATCTGCTTTGAATAGAATCTCTCACTGCCCGATTCAATGCAAGTTTCTCTCGTAGCAATGCTCCGCTCACGAAACTGTACTATCGCACCTTTGTACAGATAAATCTGTAGACCGTCTGTATAGGATACTAGTGAAAAATGGTTCAAAGGATATTGTGAATTTACGAGTATCCGACCAAAGCTCGTTATTCAAACGATGTAAGGCTTTGGTATCTACGATATCTTGAATAATCCTTGGATTAATATATGTCATTAATTACGAAAAGGGATGGGATAAAGCAATGGCAGTTATCGCGAAATTGAAATCCACAATTTACCGCCGCTCTGGAGAAAACGTAGTCTGTAACGCCGTCTGCAGCTATGTCCAAAGCTATACAATACGCAGTACGTATGTCTGTATTAAAAGAGACGACGAAGTGGATAACGCATCGGTGTTCGTGCATGCCCTGTATTCGCACCTATATATCCATAGGTAGGATGAGTCTTGGTATATGTCTGTAGGATTGTAGGGGAGGGCTTTCAGTGTCCATGATACGTAGCGCACGAATCAATAGTAACCAATCGGAAAACAGTGCTAACGATAAAGGCCGCTGGTTGGCTGGTTCGGTTGATGCGTCACGTTTTACGTTCGAAATTCAGACGTTACAGTCCGTTTTCTTGTCCTTTGTTTGCATGACGATTTTATTTCAATTATCTTTATCTTCGAGAAAAAATATTTTATTATATAGATTTAGTTCGAAAATGATAAGCAATTTCTCTGCAATATTATATGCAGCAAGCGTTACAACTTGGATTGCTAAATTTCTTTGCTTTACCTACTGATTTTTTTCGTTTCGTTGCCATTAATTTTACTCTAACCTTCCCCACCCTCTGCAATTTTATTATGACTCATTACAAAACAGAAGTAACTTTATAAATTGTAAAAGTTGAGTGACCATCTATATTGGGTGAAGAGACATAAAGAATGAGAGAATTACACCATTAACCAAAAGTAGACAATGGTAATAGTCACAGAACAAACTTTGCATACAAAAGGAACACCATGCATCGTGTACTAGATTCCGTTTAAACTGAATTTTCAAAAACATCGCCAAAAGTTACGAATCCTTTATTCGAGCCAGCGAAGTCACATCCAAAAACACGTAACGGAAACTGAATTTCCATGAATCCTGATAATAATAATGCATACGGTGATGTTATAAAAGAAAGTTTATTTTAAAACTTGATTGTTTGCAGCAGTTTTCGTCTTGGTATTCTCTCGTTCGGTATGCGCCCTTGCATATACCCTTCAACGAATTTTGTCCTTTCCATTTTTTCGTCCTTCCAATCTCATAATGCTTGAATTAATAATTGATGCGTTACTAAGCTGCATTGCTAATTAAACCTCAAATATTAATATTAATAAAAAATATTAATCTCAAAATAATGGATAGTACTTGTTCTTTTTTGTGTTTTAAATAAATATTACCTCTCACAAAATAAATTGTGCACAATATTTATAAAGAGGAACAAAAATCAGGAATCAAATTCCACTCGCAGATATCGATTATCCTTGATTGCAACCACCAGAAGAAATAAAAAAAAACGCTATTGAGAAATTCTCGTCCTGCTAACATTTGTCACTCCGTTATGTACAAGAAGACAACGATGGTGAAAGTGAATATTAGTGCGAAAACTTATGTGCCACGTCGAATTTAGGGTTTAACGCGAAACCCCTTTAACACCCATTGCTCTTGTACCACACACATCCTACTCGTCGATTCGTACCATTCGTTGCAGAGGTAGCGGAGAATCGGAGTTAAACTCCCAGTCTCACTCTACGTCATACGTGTCTGCGTATCGTCGGATTCACCACGTATATACGAAGGGCTGGTTCGTTCGTCGGATACGTATGGCTGCTAGAGGCTGGTGACTTCTGGCCTGTGCTGTCCAGAAGCAGCAGCAGCAGCAGCAGCTCTCTTCTCCACTAGTGGAACAATAGAGCGAGCGAGCCAGCATGTCCACTGCCATTATACACCTCGCGCGCGCCTATGACAACCCCCATGAATTATGCAGCGTAATGTAGACGGATATGCCTCTCTGACAGAGATACGAGCTAGTTGTAGACGCGACACAGAGAGACAGAGGAAATGACCCTCCTACTATACACGGTACTGCGGAAAAGGGGGTGTACCGTGGTCCGAAGGGGGTGTACCAAGGAATCGCACGCTCACTCTTCCGTTCTACAGGTACCGACGACACAAAGACACGACGTTTACCGTCATGACTACGGACCCTATACCTTTAACAGAGACATACACCTTGTACGGTATGTGTATAGGGTGTAGAGACGCGATGAGTGGTTGTATTGCTGTTGTAAAACGCTGTACAACGGCGCGTGTTTGCTGTTAGCTACACACAGCAACCCCTCGAATCTCCCTCCATTATACCCACGTTTCATACACTATTGCTGTAAATATTGTCACGGACGTGCATACATGTTTTGCGCTGGGTCTGGGATCGAAGTGAAGGAGCAACGTAAATAGAAAAAAAAGTTTCTTCGCCTTGAATTATGTACGCCGTTTATTTGTGTATAATTAGCAAACCGAGCGGTAGTCGTAATAGCAGCGTGTCCAGTACTACTTGGAAAAATACTATGGTACAGAAAAAAAAACACACACACGACACGCAATCGAGAGAGGTTACATTAGTTCGAGTCTACCTGTGAACCGAGCAAACCAAATGGCCAAACTCGAATTTCTTTTATTTGAAAATTTTGTCGCTCTTCGAGTTGTACATCGCGTTCTTTTTCTCCGTGGATGTCTATTTCCGGAATTTCTATGAAGCTCGTAACTGTACAGTGTGCTCGTCCTGGTACATTCGGCGTTAACGGAAATTATCGTCAAAGTGATTATTTCGAATGCAGTTTCGTCCGAAGTTGGTAGGGGTCGTAGTAACAGCAGTGTGCAGTCGCTCGAAGGGAAACGACTCGTGAAGCACAATTAAAACACCAAAGTCACTTCTCATCCTCTCACAAAAGACTGAACGCGATGTAAAAGAGAGTTCCAGGACGAGATAACCAAGGGATAAAGAGAAATGGGATTTAACACCGATTATATAGAGACAAATGCGAATCAACGATACTTTCTTTATCGGTTCTCACTAAATTTATTTAAAAAGCATCACGGTCCTCCATTTTTCTCCTTCTAATGACAAGAGAAATTGCAGTTAAGGGAGTTGAGTAAGATCTGAACCGTGGGAATTAAGTTTTAAATGTCTCGCCGAGTAATAGATAAATTTGGCTAAAATCAAATCAATTCCATCAAGTAATATAGTATATCCGAAAATGTTAAGCTTCTATTAGGTTTCGAGTTGTGCAGCAGGGAAGCGTAGAATGTGGTTTTCGAAGAAAATAATACGTCATAGAGTATAATCCATCAAACTGTTTATTTCGAGAACAACTTTTTAACTTCAAACCGTGTTTTATTTGACTGTACATTTACCGATACTGGAATTGATAAAGTATATTCTCTTCTGGTGTTGTGACTCTACCGGGTCGAAGTGTTCAAGAAGAAGATCACGCTAGCTGCTTATGGCTGTGACTGACAAGAGAAACTTGAGTGTCCCACAGGACGGAAGTACCACGTGAGCGGCTTCTTAGCAAAGAGCCGGAAGCATACAGGAACTCGCGAAGCAGTTTATCAGGTGTAGCAACTCTGTTCTCTGACCGAAGATGTGGTCTGCGAGAACAGAACCACGTCCCGTGAGATATGCGCCTGCTGAAACTGCTTTTCCTTATCATGCCTAAAGGGTTAAACGCTGAAAGGGGATCACTGTGCATTTATTAATTTTGCTACGCTCATTAATAAAGTTCGTCGAATTAACACAGAAAGGGAAGACGAAGGCCAAAAAAAAAATTTCAATATTAGATTTTCAATGTATCGCCGACATTTTAGTCACAATAAAAAAAAACATATATTTTCCATTGTGACCACACACAAAATTGTGCTTTTCTTTTTTTCTTATACACTGACAGCATAAATAAGTTGGCTTCTAAAGAAAGTGTGCATATTAAATCGAAATGTAAACAACGGTTTCCATTTTTTCTTAAATCCCTGGGAGATGACTGAAGCGTAGCCGCGCACAATTGAATTATTGATCGTAATTAACTGCCGCCTACATTACACATGTTTGTTAGCGTTGAAATATTCTGGCGATATTTTCGCGACAAAATATATTCATCTTAAAATAACGTATTGCGTTAGTAAAAGTATAAATTGAAAATTACGAATGTAATATCATATTCTGATTGAATCAAACAAACAATGTAATATTCTGATAAATACAACGCGTGCACGTTGAACGATGTAAGCTGCCATAATAGTCGGTCAGATTTTAAACACGCAAGACGATTCAATGCGCGAGAAGCCTGTACAATGCCTCTACATTCCGTTATAAGTAAGAAAGGTGTGGAAATTTATTTGCACATAATGTGTATTCATAAACTCATATTGTAATAGTAATTCAACTACGATTTATGTTTATTGGAGATAAATATCGTTATCGTACAAAACCATATCTAACAATTGATAAAGATAAAGGTGATTGTCATTTGTGTTATTATCGATTACTAAGTTTCGATGAAAAATATTTGATCGGTTAATTGAATATTTCATTAATGAAATTCCTCCGATAAGAGAATTTAATATTGAATTTGAAAAATTATCTACTCGTTAAAAAATAAATAACAAATGTATATAATGTTATAAACGATTAATATTCTTGTAATGTAAAATAAGTGATTTTGTTATTCGTTGTTGAACCTAATCCGCGATTCGTGATATCGTTCGAAATCGGTAGTAAATAATTCTATCAATAAAATTGTTGCCATTCGATTCGTCGAGTTAGTTGATTTTAACACGTTGATTTATTTGCTTTAAGATATTTAATCTCGAGATATTACCGCCAGGATAATTTGGCGGTATGATTTTTTTATGCCGATATATTACATGTTAGACACATTTTTAACAGTGGCATTACATTCTTACTTTTGACAGCGTCGACGAGAGATTATTTTGTCTAACCTTGCGAGGGGCGTAACTACTAACGCACCGAACCACGTCACACGTATGGCAGTAAATTATCCAACACGCACTGTATTTGTCTGAACCGTGACACTATTTTATTATCGTATTATCAGTGTGAATTGAGATAATAAACAGAGTAACAAGAAACCCACGGAAGTGTCAAGTCGAATGTTGCGAGTCGATATTTTCGTGTTACAGCGTGGGCTGCGGTCATCACGTGATATATTTATTCTCAGTGTTAATCAGTGAACGACCAGTCTCTACTTCCTACAACCCTTGTATTATTACTCGTAAAACTTACGATCTAAGGTGTCATAAATTTTGGTGTTAGCTCGAAGTGTTCGCGTGTTCGCACTGCGCCGATGAGGCTCGTTCACGGGGGTCTCTCACCCCTAGATTTCAGAAGAGCGCCTGATTAGCCGATAGCTCGTGGGTTAGTCGAGAGGTGGCTGATGTTGGATGACCCTTGGTACATCCAACGTACAAACAACCATACCAGAAACAACATCAGCAGCAGGTGTATTATTGCTGCATCGAAATTAGCGTCGATTTGGTTCGGGAGAGGGAGGTACTCGATGGCGCAGAAGGGTGAGTAAGGGAACAACGTGTTAACAGCCAACAAACACGCATGATTCTGAACGATAGGTCGGTAGAGAGCGAGAAAAAGAGAGTGGTGTACACTGTTGTTCCGTAATCAACGAATGAGATCTAATGCTTCGGACTTCACCGAGCTACAACCATCAATAGCGCAGCTAGAGCGACACATTGTAGTGTGTGTGACTCAAAAATTAATGTTACTTTATATTGGACAGTCGCGATGATGACACGAGGATCGCATGTGCTGTGTGTCAAGCGAATGAGATGATAAAGTCTTATCGTTACGCTCAACGTCTTTCTCGATGTTGTCATCATCGACGAATCCCCCACGTCAAAGTACAAGTTTGCAAGATGACACATTTGTATATGATACTTGTCGCGTTAACGAACGTACAATAAAATATTATAAGTACGGTATGAAAAGAGACGACCCTGTTCGCGAATAATTTACAACGTCGTAATTAATACTCTTGTGATTTCAGAATTAATTATTCCCGAGAGTTAATCGCGTAAGCGAATCCGCATTTGCAAAGGAGACGCCCATTCCACATCCCTCCTCAGCTCTGCACTCATTCAACTTCGACCCAGTTTCTACTATTAGTGGAGGTACGCTATGGAAACGCCTCGCACAAAGTCGAAGGAAACGACCAGCACCAACGGCCTGAGGTGATGTGTAAAGTAGAATGCATACCCACCTACCAAGTAGATCCGTTGCTGAAAGACAATAGGCTCCTCACTCCTTGACTCCGCGTGTCGCCAAGCTCCCGGAGCACTCGTCATCGTCGTGGTCCAAGCTTTCGTATCCCCTTCCTCCGTCACGGAGGTAGAGATAGGCGCGTCTTTCGTGATTAGTCAAAATATACGGTAGCTTCATAACGCTGGAGTAATGGCTGACGCTAAGTTGCTACCTTCAACTATATAACTAACCTCCCGACTCATTGTTGTATCTCTGATTCTATCTCTGACGTTTCCCTTGAGATGCCCGCAAGTTTCTACTAACTCGCGAAAGGGAAAGACATAAGCATGCTTTCCCGTAATAGGTACCAGTCCAGTGAGAATACACGTACACGTATGTATACACACATGCGGTTTCGAGACGGAAGTACGTAAACTCGCGAGGAAAGCACAGAGCGAACATACAATGAGTCATTTGTATGGGCCGCAGGCGTTTAACGGAGCTCCCTTGAAACGAGATCGAAAGCTCAGCTCTTTCGGAGGTGGTAAAGCGCCCTCACCAGAATAGGAAGTAAATCATGAAACACTGTATGGGGACTCCTGGAAGTAGCTAGTGATAACAAAAGGAAACATTTCCCGAGTCGTGAGAATGAGAGTGAGATGAGAAGCGGAGTTTTGAGAAAGAACGAGGTATATATATATACCTCGTTCTTCCTGTATTTGTATATATATATATACATATGCATAGCACGGCTCGGTGAAAACAGAATGGACTATGAGAATGGCACGGAAGGACAGCATTGCGCAGAGAGGACCAAAGGGGTGTTGCGGAAACTTGCGTGGAAACCAGTTGTATTGACAGTATTCTCTGTGCCGCAATGAAACTCTGCCTCTCGTTATGAACAATAATGTAAACAATTGACAGTCCTGTGAAACAAAGAGCTATAGAATATTGTAGAGTTTCTCGGGGAGATACTGGCAAATGAATGTTTCAATTGTAAACCCTGTGGCTTTCGACATCAATGCGGACTGAAACCGAAAACCAGGCCCTAACGTTTCTCGAATCTTTTCCATTCTCTCGTATCTCATCTTTTCTGGCTTCTACCTTTCATGCTTGCCAGCCAGAGTCGTCATTCTTATTTCACGTCTCAAAACACACCGCTCTCTCGTTGTCCCTTTAGGAAACACGAAATAAGAGAAATTTCAGCGAATCTGCAATAGGACACCCACAAAAATGTATACAGCTTCGCGAGAGGCAGCGACCATTCAAGAGACGGTAGCACGTGTGTTTTCAATGAAAGTATATTACTTTCGGTAGAGTGTCCACGGTGTAACATCAATGAATCTAAAATAATGGCATAAGCGCCACTTCTCCCAGCTGTATTATAGCTATAGTTTGTCATGACACATATTTGTTAGCCTCATTAAAATAAGAAATTGAATTGACATAAACTGTAATTGCTACTAATTGTTTCTTGATTGATGTAACTTTCTCATACCAAAATCAACAAAAATCCCTTTAATTCATTAGTTCAAAGATAAAGCGAATAAGATTTTTTTTTGTACGTAAATCGTAATTTAAAAATATTTCACTAGAAGAAGAAAAAAGTGCCAAGGCATTCGTAAAGATCTCGTACTCAGATTGTATGAATATAAAGTTCAATTATAACACAAAGCTATTCAAGTTTTTTGAGAACCAAATTTAGTTCGTACATTTTTTAAATTACATATTTCAGTTGCGTACAATACTCCGTTGCTGTAGCGAGCGAGCGTTAGAATGTCTTGTCTGATTCGATGCGAGAACGAGAAGAAGATCTTGCGAAAAGACTTATCTCGAAAGTGAGGTGTTTCTGGTCTTGTTCTTCTTGCTACAGTTGCAACGGCTTTACCTTTTTTTTTCTCTCCTTGAAATACCCTTTTCCACTTACTTCCGTTCTTTTCTCCTACAAAAGTCTTGGTTTTTTTCTTTTCTTTTATTTGTTGCTCTTCGTTTTTCTTGCGATCTCTACTATCAACACTTTCTCGTGCGAGAAAAAGGAGACAGGAGGTGCAGTAGCACTATCCGATTCGCGAAACGGTTGATAGGAAATAACCCGATCCCCTTTTCCTCGAGACGACGTGCACCCTGGTTACTACGGAACAGCGTCTCGTTCCAACTAGATTCAATCCAACCCTCCAGTCTGTTCTATTCTTTGTAACCTCTTGCCCTTCTTTCTCTGCATGTTGCCTCCTGCAGGAGCCAATACCATGATTCTCGATGACGTGTTCGGACATTTCGCAAATTGACGCTCCAGCTCTGTTGATAAATTCTGCACGGAGCATTCGGTTGACGGTTGTTGAATTATTTTTACTACATGTTTGTCAGCATTCTAAATAGTTCCAAGTTGCGTACAGACTAAATCATCTTGTCTAAGTAAACATTGGACAAAGTTTTAATTATTTTACGTACTTTTGAGTTTTACGATTAAAAAGTCTATTTCTAGAAGAAAAGTCTCAAACTTGTATACACAAGACACATGATTGTGACACCCGATACGTGACTATCGTATGATATTTTTGACAATTGTCGATGAAATTATCGTATTTCATTGATTCTCGAGAACTTTATAGTCATTGTTCGCACAGTTAAAAAAATTCTTAATATCTCAAATCTCAAATAGTTCGATCGATTCCCGTTAAATTCAATACCGATCCATACTAGTCCGCTTGCGAAAAACAATTTAGCCCGATAGCTCAATAATTACAAGAGCTAGTGTACGTACGGACATTTTGACAATATTGAAAAATGCTTAAAGTATGAACGGCTGCAAGCTTTTCACTGAAAATTGGAAGAAACAATAACGGTCGACAACTCTACCCTGCGTGATAAATTTCAGCTTATTAGCTTTAGACGTTCACGAGTTATATTTTTTAGGTCTAACGTACAAGTACAGGTACACGAACACGCGCACGCACAGCCTACGCACACGCATACACATCCAAACATTTATTCAGAATACGCTTTTACAATATTTAAAACGTTTTTCACTTTTTTTCATGCAAACAATGCTTCCTCTAATAACAAAATTACGTTATACTCGTCGAGAGATATTGAATTCTATTGATGCAGCAATAGGCCAGACCTAAATAGAGCGGGGCGAAGCGAAAGAAAAATAAATGATAAAAGACGAAAAACGAAAAGTCGTTTGAAACAACTAAAAGAGTATGCGTGGTGGGTATAAACGTAGATTTATATCTATATAGAAGTAGAAAGAAAAGGGAAAATAAGAGAAAGTGCAGGTTATGTGCGAAAACTGCGGGACGCCAGAACCCAACATTTTTTACTTATCTCTCCCCTATACCCACATTGACACGACCGTCGTCACATCGGGAATAAAAAAGAAACGATAAAACTCTGTTCCCACACCCTTCCTTTTCAATCTCCGTCACCACGCGCGCGTATCCAGCCTATATCTGTCATTCCATCGATCCTAGGCGCGAGACTGCAGCCACTACCCTCGTAATTCCTTTTTACTCACTTTTTACTTGTCCTCTTTCTCCCTTTTTATCCTCTCTGGCCTTTTTCTTTGCTCTATTCTCTTGGAGAAAGTCAGCAGGTGCCTGTGTTATACAGTCGGATACGCAAGAACCATTGACCCGTACGAAACGGCACCGGGAATAGCTGTCTTTCATCGCGGTTGCGGAGCTTGGAATAAAAAATTTCGTTCACTCTACTCGCATTGAAAATATCCGTTCTTTCATTATGGAAATTTAGGGCATTACCGTTTATTACGTTAGTTAGGCGAGAGAACTTTCTCACGTGCGTGATGTGAAGGAATCTTTCATCTGCGCTGAAAAAAAAAATAGTTTTAATAATCGCAATTCCAAAAGTTACCATCGTCCACCTAACACGAGTAGTAAGTAATGGCAAGGGGTGTACATTGTGACACAGTGCACAATGGGTTAGTCAATTTATCTCAAAAACTGGCGGAGAGAATCATTTAAAAATGAAGTAATATTGAAAACATTCGTATCGTCGATGTTATACTCAAAAATTATCCCAATAGGACAACACAAATATAAACAATGAGCAATAATATGATTCAAGTGAACCATGAAATAGATCGAGTGATTAAAAGTATTAATTAATTTCTCGAATTTCATTACCTTAATCGTGAATTTCTGATTACAAATCAAGTGGTATTTTGCATCTAATATCCCTCATTACACTGCAAATTATGTTGATCATTGTAATAAGAACTAATAATGGGGTACAGTGAAACAACACTTTTTGTGTTACAATAAAGAATATAAAATTATACTCATCGGTTAGCAATTCGAGTGTAAAGTAGGTGGGTGGAAAAAAAGAGTGTAGATCACTATCAATTTCTTAACAGAAACGTTATTTTCCTGTCTAAATTCATATTTTTCCCGTATTTAATAACAATATTTCATTCTGAATAAACAAAAAGGGATAAGTTATCAAATTTATTAGAAATTTCGATGAAAATAGTTACGAAACATGTTTTACCAAACAAATTTTACCCATAAATCACGCTCACAGTGTTCAACGATACTTCTAACCTAACCTGACAACGATACGGGTGGGGTTCAGAGGAACATGTTGATCGATTCGAGATATCTTGATTTCTACGAGTGTACAGCTCATTTCGTAATGAAGCAGTACCTGCAAATGTAATTAAATGTGCATGGAATATATTGTCAATTAATTATCGAAAACTGTTTCTTTACGGTAACCTTGATGAAAGCACTTTATTATTCTCCCATTAGCAACACTTTTTCAATTACTTGAAAGAAGTGGTGCTGGACGAGGATACAAAGAGACGAATAAGGGTAGCAAAAAAATATTCGGTCTATTCCTGAAAAAATGGCTGAACGAAGATTCGAAAGAATACATCGCGATAGCTTGAGATTGCCTGAAGCCTAAAAAACGTGCATCGACAATACCGGGGGAATAAACATTGAACTCGGTTATTATTGCTGGTGCTGCATATTGTTTAACCCGAGGCCTCGATATCTCCGCTGGACACACGGCGCTGCAAATATTCATACTTATTCAAGTTTCGACGTTATCGCCGCTGGCCTTATACATTTTGCACGAATGAGCCCGACATATTTTCCATAGTCTCGCAAAACAACGAAACATCTATCGATCCGAGTTATCAGCGGACAAGGGGTTGGAGAAAGTCCCGGGGTCAGGTCGAAAAGGCGAAACATACGGTAGGATACCTCGAGGAAAAATGGCCGTTGTTTTTCACGAATTACAAATCCAGTAACTCGATATGTTCGAAGTGAAGTCCCTTGTTATCCTACCCGACTGCACATTTAAATGATCAATCGTGATATTTACATGAAAAAGAATAGCAAAACGCTTTATTTCCAATGTTCAAGGATGCTGAAGGTTTCTGGGAAAGTCAATTATTACCTTCATCGTTCAATTCCGCATGAAATCACAATTAGCTTCTGCTCGAAAACGTTTGGCAATCTTGGATAAAATTAATTGGGAATTACAGCTGTCTGTCTCTCTCTCCCTCTCACGTACGGTGACTCAGGCGGTATTTCACATAAATTCGAAAGTGCCTACTGTCATATTCTATATCTATCCTTTAATGAAATAAGGTTTAAAAAATACCAAACATTATGATAAATGTTAAAAACTATTACGTAATCTTGTCGCATGTTCCAAGATTATTGTACTTCGATCCAACTTGTGGCATATTTCTTGTGGCTTGAAACGGGGTACACAATTTTATTCGAGTGAGTAAGTGTCAGTGCAATCGAGCAACATTCAAAATTGTGATAGCAATTTGCAATCTCCCTCGAAGCTATCCTATACTCTATGAATCCGAGCAGTTGATAACTTTTTTGATGAATCAGTTAAAACTTTATCCGATAAAAAGTAATCAATTCCTCGACGTATCGCCAAAAATAAAACTTGCTGGCATACATATAATTAGAACACGCATATACGTTAGAAATCATTAAACTGTCCGATTGATAGATAATCGCTCATGAATAGCGTACATCGACGATTCTCTCAAGATATTATTTAATTTCATTCGCGGGTGTCTGATTGATATTGCACATGAATAGCACATATATAGTTTAATACCAATTTTTGGTATTTTAGACGGCTACGATGAATCACAAATGTTGACTGGTCAAGATTCATTAGGAAGGATGGAAAATGTATATTTATCCGATTACAACTTTTTAATGTGCAAACGTTACATCAGACTCGAATCAGATAATGCTTAAGACCCAGTCAAGGCCTGACTTGGATGTGGACGCGATTTTTTTACGTAGAAAAATAGTGAGTTATCAAAAGCAACTTTGGCGCCAAGAAGCTAATAATGATTGGACGAACCAACAAGTACGTTAAGACAACGACTATGTTGGTTAGCCCGACACATAAGTTGATTATCATCAAAGAATCGTTAGTTTTTGTCGCTAAAGTTGGTTCTGGCAACTCACAATTTTGATCCATGTTTAAAAAATAGTTTTATCTTAAAAATCCCTTCAGCAACTTCTGTTTTCAGGTTTGATAAATTAAAGAGTATTAAAATACGAGATAAAATACTCGACACAAATGAATGTACTACGCAGATTCCGTGCGGTAAAAGTGATTGGCTTATGTCTGCTATAAGGATTCTGCGGTAGAGAATGCACGAGGTCTATCAGTTTTACCTTTCAGTGGATAGTACAAATGGATGAAATCTCACGCGAGAAACCATGGATCAGGACAAAAGCAAGGCGGAAAGACTGCGAGATACAGGGACAGTGAAAAATCGCACGAAAGAGAGAAAATGAGTCGTTAAAACTAAAAAGGAAGTAGCTGGTATGAGGGAGGAGTAGGAAGAGGAAGAGCTGGATCGGGATGTAGGGTATATGGAAGAGCGACGAGCTCACTGGAGAGAAAACTGCGGCGGATCGGTTCGTTAAACCTTGCCAAAAAAAAAAGGAGACGCGGCGAAGCATGCGACTCACACAGCAAAGTTGTATGTAATTTTGTTTCCCCGTTCCATCCCTTCTGCTGAATATCGTAGACGTATCGCGTTGTACTACAGTGTATACCGTCAAAGATGGTGGTAGGCATTGCGGGCGCGCGAATGCCACCAGACACACCCTCGTGTCGCTACGAGTACTTGGTGGCCGCGTGTTACGGTACTCCGAGTTGCGCAGCGTGCCATAAAGTTCACCCTCTCGTACACGTTCTCCCTTATTTTGTATTACTTCTTTCATTCATTTTTTTTCTGTACTTCAACTCCCTTTTTAAATATTTTTTTTCTTTTTTCATTACACTTATTCTTCAACACGTAGAGCGGCAGGTCCGTGAGCATATTTACGGGTGCGAATTTCTCCCGGACGCGTATCAACCAGCCAGTGCGCAGCCAGAGTCACTAATTGGCTCTGGTAGGTATTTTCATGCTTGCCATCGTTGCTTCACTGAAACATAATTTACGACTAAGTTGTAGCACGTAGAGATTACACGTAGACGTTACGTGAATTGGTACGAAACGCGAGTACTCTGTACCTACATTCCACGATGAAGGGCGAGTATTGTATTGACTACAGTTTGCGCGAGCTCAACGACATCGTCGCCGAATATTGGAAGAGCTTTCTCGTCGAAGCTCCGACGCGGTACGTCAACTTCTCACATTAATTACATATCCTATTACCTGTACGCACAAAGTAAGTTTGACTTTAATTTCGCGAAATTTCCAGGATTTGTCTGAACGTTCATTTGTTAGATGATATTTCGATTATACGACTAGCACGAGAGTTTGTCCATACAAGATACTTTCAGCTATTACTTTACATTACAGATGGCTTTTGCAACGAGTTTAATGTTGGGCAAGCAAGTTTACAATCCTTGATTCTCGTTATTTAAGTCAATGAAAGACACGAGAATATTAAATTCTCAGCATTTTCGGTATTAAATTATCTCTAATAAAATGTTTCATTACATTTGATCGCTAGATCTATTTCTCACCTGTTTCAACTACTTCAACTTTGCGTAACGGGTATAAATAGGGGCTATAATGTACCATCTACGTGTTCCTCACTTTCTTCACCCTTCGGATGACGGGACGCTAGCTCTGATCATGTACAAGTCCAGGGGTATTTTACAGCAGCGGTTCTCCTCTGTTTCATACTCTGGTTTACCGCTCTATATACATCTCTCTCTCTCTCTCTCTCTCTCTCTCTCTCTCTCTCTCTCTCTCTCTCTCTCTCTCCCTCTCATCTCCACAAGTTGAAGGACCTCTTCACGTTCGAAAGACGTGTCTCAACTTTTGAGACCGGCCTTCAACCTCGTTCGGAGCTTCTACCTTTGCGCTCAGTCTCGTTTTCTCTTGTTTCCTTGAACTCTCGCAACTCCACGAGGACCAGCGTCTCTTCCTTCCATGGTACCATGCCCTCCCGCAAGTTTTCGAACTTCACTCAAGGAAGCTGGTTCGTTGAAGTAATCGATGGATCGTCGAGTTCCTCTTGTACTGCCACTCGCTTTGCTTGTAATGTATGCTAATACAAGGTGTTTCCTTTGAAACTGCCATGCATCCAAATGTTACCCGCAACTTGTCTGCACGTCGTTTAGTATCGCACCCCTCGTTTCCGCTGCATTGCGTTCACCGACTTTATCCATCACCTGCGCATACAGAAGCCATACAGAGCGCATGCAAACAGGTAGGCTTCTTGTATACGGGTAAACGATACGGTGATTGACCTTTTATATGACAAGTTATCATCATTATAAAGGTATAAACAAAGTATCCGATTAACGTAATTCATATGTTTTCTAAATTAATTCACTACATTGGCCTCTCGAAAAAGAGACATCTTATATTTTATCAAACTACAAAATATATTGTTTGATTGAACTGTATTGATTCACTCTCATCGATTACGTTACGGAAAATATTATACTTGCAAAAAGGAAATGTCTAAAAAAATAATTGAAATAAGCAACGTGAGCTACAAATAAATTTTCAATTAAACGATAATCTCTGAGTGCAATTGACTCATTCAAATGTTGTCATTCTCACAATATGTGCTTCATAATGTATGTACAGTGAAAAAGCTATGAATTCAAAGTCATCGATTATTAATGAGAAACGAAGGATTAAGTTTTGATGTATTAACTTCTCTAGAATAACTAATAACCGTTGAATCACCACTGACTGCATTTCTCAGTCCGCTACCAACTGTGACCGCTTGAATTGGTTATAGCTGAGTACATTCGACATACCGCAACGTTTGAATTAAAGAACACGTACTTATGCTCACCCGGAATACTTAAAATTATGAAAGTTTCAACTCCATGCCATGTGTGCCAGCAAACTTTTCAGTAAGAATGATGACGTATCAAAAACGACAAGTAAATTCAATATTTAACGTTAAAAGGATTGGAGAAAGGCCGTGGGTTGAAAGAGGGATAAGAAGGGTCTCAGAGAATTTGATTGATGATGAAGGAGGAGCGCTCCCGCCTCGTGCGTAAAGGGTATGAGTTTGGGAGCTCAATCTACAGCTTGCTTCGTCGTACAGTAGCACAGGACGAACCGATCAGCGATCCTTATCAGCGCTACGAGGATGTAAGATGAAAAAAGAGGAAACAAGCGGAGAAGCCCTGTGGCGATAATGTGGGTGCAAAGTGGATTGTAACGACCCTAATGCGTTACGAAACTGCGGTGCCGAGTGTGTATTCCATACATACAACTAAATTGCTCTCTGGTGTAATCATGTGTATGTGTGTGAAATACAGGATAAAATTTAGGAATCCCCGGGGAGCGAATAAACGAGCTCTTATAACCGTATAGTCACGTTGTGGCTAGAGGGCTCGTGTCTCCTACTCGTGTACCCTCACTAGCAGCAATGGTAGGATTATCGGGAGAATGAGGTGAAAGTGGAAAGCCGGTGAGTAAAAAACAAGCAAAAAAAATACAAAGACCCAAGGGGAAAATCCGATCGTTTTTCTTTTCCGGGTTTGTAAATGACACGTGTCGCAGGAACAATCCACTCCCGTGTGTTGTTCTCCAGTCCTCAACGACCAGAGCTATACGGCGGTACTATATATTGAGTACCTATATATGGTATAAACCGGGCACAACCCTTCTAACCAGCTCAACAGCGCCACGGTCTCGAAGGATAATGAAACTGGAATAACCGTTTCCGGATACGAGATCCTCCCATGCGTATACCACTTTGTGCTCGGGTGCGGGCGAGCAACGTCGCGGAAAGTAGATCCCCCATGACTCCCCATTTCGCGCGAGTTTTGCACGAGCTGAACGACCCCTTCGCGCGTAGTATCTCCTGCGCTACGTTGCATCACCAGCGGAGAAACTGCATCGGATGTGAAAATAAGAGAGAAAGATGGAGAGAGAGATAAGGAGGAAGGGGGATCGGGGACGTTACGGATTTAGCGGATTCGAGACTGCGGGCTGAGGGTCATGAATTTTTATAACATCATTCGACGACGAGAAGGAACTATTTGTTCTATCATCTTTTCTATAGATCTTTTCTTGTCCGGGTGTGATATTGACAGGACTCTTCTTACAAGCTGCTCGAATCGCTCATGCCAGTTGGCTAACTGCGAGCTCTTGAGGAAAATGCCGGATAGAGCCGCAGAGAACTGGCTGCGGACTAGTTTTACTCTTTTCGTTCTCCAACACTTTGTTCGTCGACTCAAGAAGCGATGTCGTACAGATAAACCCGAATCGAGATACCGTCGGGCCCTCGGTGGCCAAGTTCACTCTGATTAATTATCCTTACGAGATCCAGATAACTAAGTGATATTATTATAGTACAGGCAGACGAAGGAACTCACCGATTTTCTCGTACCTCGAACCGGCGACGTAAACTACGGCCTTGATTAGTCCCAGAAAGAACACGACACTCCACATGTTTTAGAATCTTTGATATTTTTTATTTATAGTTTTAATAATCACTTCGTTCCTTTTATTTTTCTTTTATTATGGTATCAAGACTCACCAATTTCTTTCACTACTCACGTTTTAAATGAAAAAAAAAAAACTCACTGGAAAGATCGCGTCACTCATTTATTCGAATCTGATGTTAAACATCGCACATTGGAAGTCACTGATCGGTGAAACCACTAAAAGTTTCTTATTCCATCGATGCGGAAGAATTTTTCATTAGCTTGCAAATGACACTGACGCGCTGTCTCGCGTCACCCATTCCACTCGAACGAGAAGCATATTAACGCCAATCCCTAGGACGATTTTCAAGATTCTCTGAAACGCGACGCGGCCCCTCGAGTTGTAGAATTTTGCGGGTGAACCGGCGCCCATCGAGTTTCCTCGTTAATAACGACAAAAATGCGCGCACGACAAGACGTCCTTTACCTTTCTTAATCGAGAAATTCCACGAATCTCTTCTATATACATTTACTATATACTAGAGTTACGACCGAAGGTTTCCTCGTCTTCCGTGCGAACCGTTAGTTGAGAGTGAGAACGAACTCTTGGAAAGCTGAGAATATTGTCAAAGTTGTTCGCGGAGTACTTTCAAGTCTGGCGAGACTCCAGATGGTGACAAGGGGGTGAACGACGAAGACGACGAGACTGCCAGGTTTCTAACCGCGCGCCACCAGCAGCAACCACCGGCAACCATAGCGGCGTAACCACCGAAGCGACCGCCTCTGGTATTCCTTGTCGACCGACGAAATCACCATAACCGCACAGCAGTCACCCAGGGCTACCGTCACAACCTTCCTCAGCGCGAGAAAATCCCGTTTGAAAAACTTGTTTGAGTATCACTTGACTTTTCTAGACAGAAGCATCGCGAACTCCCGGCAATGTCACTTACCGAAAGAGACCGCAACGTTAACGTACTTCAGGAGCGTTCCCGGTGAAAATTCTGCATCCCCTGCCAAATGGTAATACGAAACGGTAGTCCGTACACTCGTTCGCCACTTCCGAGACACTATTGCCAACTGGATGATTCTCTTCGGGTTAATAATTACTGCGAAATCTGGTTACGGCAGACTACAGATCTGTCCAGATCAGGAAATCTTCGTGCTTGCAGTTGCTGCGTCAAGAAAATTAAATAGTGAAAGAAGCAAAAGAAGAACGATGTGAAGAGGAAGGGCAGGTGAATGACTTGACATCGTGGCATGACTTTCGATCTCGATCTCACACTGATATTCTGACGTCCCAAATGGCATTCGTGATAAACTCCATACACATCGAATAGTAATTTTTCCTCGACTTATATTGCGACCTCAAGTTAAGCGACTATCGAGCACATGACACGTGCACCACTGGAAAATCTTTTTTTTTTATTTCGCACAGATATATTTATTTTATTTCATCCAAGACAAAACACCTCGTTAAACGAAACTTCATTGTCACGTTGTTCATAGATAACAAGAGGTTCTTTGCGCAATTCAAATATTTTTATTATTTCATCTGCAAAGTGTGTGATTTTTAAAATACAGTACAAGTACTCGAGAAAGAGACGATGTCGTTGCGTTTCTCGAGACGGCCTGATAGCACGTGGCTCTCGACCGGCGGCGGACGGCACACTGACGGGGTAGTCGAGGAGGTGACGGCGCTAGCGCCGCTACCAGCGCGCAACCTCCTGCATCACCGGCAACCCTCGGCAGTCGGCGGTCTGTGCTACCAGATCCTCGACTGAGTTGGCCCACACGCGGATGGAATATGAGAATTTTATACTCGTTTCGGTGTAATTCAAGGAGAAACAGTCATCTATAGTGTCAGCTCATTTCAAAAGTTGATTTTTTTTTTAAATACAGATATTCACCTGCAGATATACATCGTAGATCGTAATATATTTTTTTAATTCCTACAGGCAACCCCCGGAAAGTGACAAACTACTGTAGAACTACCGCGTGCATGTCGTAGTTTAGGATTTAAAGCCGATTTGCATTTCGAGTACAGAGATATTTTTATCTAAATAAGTGTAGGTCATGCGTCTTATATGTTAAGTGAAAAAAAAAGTTAGTTCTTCCAGTTGTCGTAGTTATCACGTATCGAATGATTTCTTTTAGTTGTCACAAAGTAAACTCGCTAGGCGTTAATGGTTATAGTTGAGTCTTCGATTATTACACCGCTTCGTTTTATTAATATTTCATTTCAAAATTAATAAAGTCGTTTTTATGTTTAAAACGTGTAGCACGTATTAAAAGAAAAAAAATGTTGAGAAAATAATTGCGCGAATGCATTGAACTTGATATATACGTTTACTCTTTTCTTTGATCAACAGTTGATAGTCGAAAGATTTTTATTTTTTTTTTCAATCGTACTTAACCTGCCAAAAGGTACACGGTGAAAAGGTGCAGATGGTCACTGGTCGTTAGGGCACAGAAGCGAGTACTTACGGACCGTAAATACGCGATACTGTACAGACGTGATTGCAACTTTGAATTACTATTTGTGCCCGAACAACAAGCCGCTTTAATATATCATACTATATCGTATCAAGGATTCTAGAGGAAGTACCACTGTTGAAGTAGTACGAGAGGCAGCTCGGGTCAGACTGGTTTTGCTACACCGACACTGAGCAAAAGTAGCGCAAGAGTCGTAGCACAGAAAAGTCATTTCGTTTAATTGTACCCGTCAAAGGACCGTTTAGAGAATAAAGAGGCCTTTGAGCTTGTAAAGAATGGTGCACGTACGTGTAAAATCTTGACGAAACTCGCGTGGCCTCTAAACACCTCTTAACACCTGAAAATCTTGGCAAGTTTCACCTCCATTGCAATATAGTGTAGAAAGCAAAAAAGTTTTTGTCCTCAATTCGCAAAGAATGAACGGACAATGTTTGCTGCATATACCGAGTGTACAACATGTTACATTGCAAGTCACGAAAGTCTACCAATTCCAGGTCAACAACATGACTCATACAACGCGATTATCGATTATATAATTATATTCTTACATGAAAATCGAAAAATTACAATATAATACATTTTATCATACTGGCGTGATATTAAACGTTTTGACCTCTCAAAGTTTTGATAAGTTCTATTCCACGGTCACCACCTTAAAACTGGAGGTAGGCACATCTCACTACTGTGAAATAAACATTTTTATATATAATATAATACAATTTATTTAATATAAATTGCTTTATAAAAGTGAACTATACATTCTAGTTTATGTGCATACTGAATTCAATTTTTGAAAAAAAATATAACAAATGTCATCGTTACCTCTATTTATAATATATGTTTTATAAAAAAATCGTTACATCCAGTGCAAGGAAAGAAACTAAATTATTATTGTTAAAACATTATTGAATCGAAAGTTAAGAAATATTGTCATAGAAATTGTTAGCCATTTTTATAAAATAGTAAACATTCAATAAATCATGGGTCAAATGAAGACAAAATTCATATTTGAAAGTACCCCTTTATTTATTGCCTGAACCAACGTTTGAGATATTTCCTCGTAGAAGTGGCTGTGTAAAAAATATAAAATAATAAGGAAGCAATGTGCAAGATTCTAATTTACATATTTTTTTACAATGTATTCTATCGAAATGTCTAACTTTTATGATCAGATGAAAGGATTTAACCAATAATGTCATTCATACACCAAATAGGCATGGGGCGAGTGCGTGAACCTCCGTGACCGGAAACCAAGCACTTAGCGAAACTTGAAACGTGTCACGTGTGTTTCACTCGCTTTGCATTCTCCTAGTCACGATTGCACGCTATAAAACTAAGTAAGTTTTCTAATACCTAAGAAGGTATATATAACTGATACTGTCTCACGTGATTATACGTGACGGTATGGCGTCTCTCTCTGCTCTGTGTGTGTGTGTGTGTGTGTGTGTGTGTGTGTGTGTGTGTGTGTGTGTGTGTGTGTGTGTGTGTGTGTGTGTGTGTGTGTGTGTGTGTGTGTGTGTGTGTGTGTGTGTGTGTGTGTGTGTGTGTGTGTGTGTGTGTGTGTGTGTGTGTGTGTGTGTGTGTGTGTGTGTGTGTGTGTGTGTGTGTGTGTGTGTTGTCGAGGTGGAAACAATGGGTGGGTTTTGATTCCAGAGGCTAGGCCTCTAGAGTGGGGAATAGAGTCGGTGGCTTCTCGTGGGCGAGGGCAATCGTCCGTCGAGCGAAGCGGTAACGCGAGAAGCTAGGAAAACTGTATAGTCGAGGCCGGGGTTGGCGAACGCCGCGTGTGCTTTCGAGGCTGTTGAGTTCGTTGGATGAGAGATCGACGCCAGGGTGAGAGACCTCGCGTATAGACGTACGGATAGAGGAAAAAAGACGCGAGAAAGAGGAAGTGAACGAGCTAGAGGCCCTTAGGTGGTATCATGGGTTGCGTTGATCTTGAAAGCCTGTACAGTGGTATGTGAAACCTTTCGAGGATCGAAAAGAAAGAGAAAGAAAGTAAGAGACTCGCACACGAGCGCGTCTTTCTGAAAGCTATCTTTTCTCGGGTGCGACAGCACTGCGGCGAGTAGTAGCCCGGGCGGCCGAGAGCGAGAAGAGGGTCGGAAACGAGCTCGCGTGAGAATCCGTGAAATGCAACTCTGTCTCGCTCACTGTGCGAAGAGAGTCTCGATGAAGCCAGACAGCAGTGTGGTAGGCGCCCATGAAGAAGCCACGACAACGATCGAGCCATATGCGCCACGTCGTAATGACGAGTCGTCGACCACCGTTGCTCTGCTCCTCGTCACTGGATCTGTACCTACTTTCTCCCTTTCAGCCCAATCCTATTTCCAACTATGCTATTCAACTCTTTTTCGTTTTTCTCGGAGACATTCATTACGTCCTGACGCATCTGTGAATCATGACGCGAACGATCGATATTTCTTCCTCGAATGAATTTTTGTGTGAATCGCTTTTTCGTTCATTTTAATAGATTGTCAGTATATTCGTACACGTATTAATTAATAACAAACTTGGTGGCTCCTTGTTGAAGTAACGAAGATGACATATATTGCTTGGAACATCAATGGGAAATCATTTCGTCGTAAAATTTTATGATGCTTCGCGTGGCATACTATGAGTAGCATTTAAAAATTGTTGCTGATTGCCGAAGCCGCATTAATAAAATATATACTCGTTGGAAAGTTTTTGTCGAGGGAACGCAACTTCTCAATTCTTTGAGAATAAACAACGGTGATGGTGTATTGTATGAAAAATGTGTATCAAACTTCCGTGCAGTGGAATACTGTTCGAAACGGTAGGCAGAAGAGATTATCGTGTTGTTCCGAATCGTCGAGCGTACGGTGTACTGGATAGACGCTACTTCCGTTGTTCGTATCTTAGAAGCACTGCGGAGGCATTCGCGTTCCTCGTTCGAGTAAACGATCGGCCGGAGAGATTGCGACGAGAGTTGCGACGAAGGGTTCTCTCCACGCGACGGTATTTATTGGATTTTTACGAGGGAGGTTTCCGCCAAACGTGCTGCTGCCGGTAGTGCTGGGCCTGGTATGGATGTAGAGAAGGGTGGATATCGTATAGCGCGATGAACGGAAAGAGGAAGAGTAGAGTGAGGGTTTAACGGAACGCACGTGCGCTCCTTGGAATTATCAAATCTCGCTATCGATATACGTAAGCTCTAGCGTCATCTCTTCGCTATGAAACCCGAAATACCAATATATGTACTATCCGATAACGACCTACCCAATGAATAGACGTCGCTGTGACTGGATGCTCGCATTTTATTTAATTACCAGTATCGTACCCGGCTTCGCCCAGGATTATTTTTAGTATCATTACCTTAAATAAAACCAAATGCTATGACTTTCAAATAGAATTTGTATTTATTGAACGTTTGAACATTATCATTGAAGTATAGTTTACCAAAGTCAATCCTTCAACACCTGTGTATAAATAATATTTTTTGTTGAATTAAACGTCAAAATTCAATAATACTGTTAGTAAATTCAAATGTCCGTAACTCCTTAAGGATTCAACTTGAAGAGCTGAAAATAATAGCGTTGACCTAGAAATCAGGAGACCTTTCCAAAATGTCCAAGATCACCTTCCTAGCACGTTCCGTCTAGAAGAAGTTTAAGGGACGGAAATCCAAACTTTAAGAATTGTAGTATAGACTAGTATCGTACCCGGCTTCGCCCAGGTTTATTTTTAGTATCGTTACCTTAATTAAACCAAATGCTATGACTTTCAAATAGAATTTGCATTTATTGAACGTTTAAACATTATCATTGAAGTATAGTTTACCAAAGTCTATCCTTCAACACCTGTGTATAAACAATATTTTTTGTTGACTTATTTTCATCTGTCAGCTCATATAAGTTTTTAGGTGTCTCCGCCCATGACATTGCTACGTATAATTGTCCATGACTGTAGCATTCATCCCTTAAATCAATTCCTACCACATTGAGTGACTGCCGTTGGAATTTATTGATCGTTATAGCGAACGCAAGACGAATCGGGAACTGAAGGCATTTGAATTGAAAAGGTAGATCATTGGGAATAATTGGAATTCTGGGAATGAACACATTTTCTCTTTTAAATTGTCCAACCAAAATTGTTGCCTCAATTATATAAGTATTCATTGCCTTCACAACCAAACGCGTTCCATTGCATAGTTTTGGAGAATCCAAATTCCTTAACAACTTAATAGGGCTGCTAATCTTGAGTGTGATTTTATGTTGTGGTATGCCACTTGGATTGAGCGTATTTAAGAACTCAACTGGATAACTGGTGGCCTCTTCTTCGTCTACCATCTTGTCAATTGAGTAAAATGACTTCGATTCAACTGGAATCATTTCTTGAATGGTGAAATTGATTTCGTCGACTTTAGCATTAATTGGTGCAAGTTTTGCTCGTTCTTGAAGCCAACCGTGATCTACAATGTGTTGTGTTAGATTTGGATACACGTGGTCAATCAGAATTTTAATGTTTTTACATGTGTTGCAAAAATCTTTACTCAATTTGATTTTTGCAGTTTCCGCATCCAATTCTTCTTTTCCGTTGACAACACTCAACAGATACCTGGAAAATTGCAGTGAGTCGAATCCATTTGATTGTTTTACCCGCATGTTTGTTTGGAACTTTATGTTTTTTACAAATCTCCACAGTTGCGATGATTTGATACAGGCTTTTATCTCGTCGTACATGTTACCTCTAGGAATGACTGGCAGTGTTTGGCGAAAATCTCCAGCAAGGATAACTAACGATCCATCCATAATGTAATTATTTTCGCGAATGTCTTGCAGTGATCGATTTAAAGCTTCCAACCCATGTTTATGCATCAGTGCTACTTCATCCCATAAAATCGCCTTACATTCTTTTAATACCTCCGCTTTTCCAGTTTCTTTCTTAATTCCGCATACTGGCGTCTCGTTGTGTATGAGGTCAATTGGAAGCGATAGTGTAGCATGAGATTAGTCGTTGTAACCAGCAAGCATGATTGTGTATTCCTGTAGTGATCGTGGTTCACTCGTCATCTATTTATGATGATTGATACACCATTGTCTTATTATTATCCGATTCCTAGAACCCGGTAACTTCCCGTCGGATATGCAGACATCACTGAAAATTCAATAATCAACGCGCATTATTCTGTACGACAAATCAAATTCGGATAAATGTCGTTTATTGACGTCGAAGCGAGATCAAACGATTTGTTCATTTTTTGTACAATAGTAATAATAATTATTAATTATTATAAGGAACCAATGTGTGGACTATAATTGTATTATTTTTATCACTGTTAAGTTTATTTTGCAAGGCATTATAAAAATTTAATCATCTACCCTACCGCTCGCTTGCAAATAAAGTATAATCGTGGACATATTATTTACATGCGTTACATATCATGTTCAAATATTTTTTATTTTCTACAGATCTTTTCAGAGATTGGCAGATTTAAATCTTTCTGTCATTTAATTAGCACTCAGTTACTAATTCCATTTGGAATTAGTTATTTATTTTTATTCAATTCACAACTCCAGGAGGGATCAATAATTTATTTTGATTCAAATACAAATTCCACAAGAAATTAGTATTTGAATGAAAATGAAATCCTAATTCCAGAAGGAAATTATATTTGAATAACTATGAAATGCTAATTCGACAAGGAATAAATAATTCTACAAGGAATTAGTATTTTATTTTCATTTAAATACAAATTACTTCTAGAATAAGTATTTGGTTTTTGTACAAATCCTAATTTCATAATGTATTAGTATTTACATATAAATTAATTACAAATTACAGAATAAAATTCAAATTGTGATTGCATAATTCCGTATCTGCCGATCGCTGGATCTTTTAGGGTTATACGTACCGGTTGTGAACTCTGTACCATTTGTACTCACCCTTAGTACTTTGTAGGATTAGTCACATTTTTAAAATGATTCAGTGGGTGTACAAATGTAATTCGGTAGCATTTTCTATAAACGTACAGCTTTTACCCTCAAGAATGTTAAAAATCGTTAAAAGCACCTATGATTAAAAGTAGTAAAATAGTGGATTTCGTAATTAAATACTTCTTTTGTAATTTCCGAGAGAAACTTTAGCATTTTAATTGTGCAAATATCAAAATATATCCTATTACGAGTAAAATCATACAAGAACGAGGCCATTTTAACACTTTTTTTCTCTAACCGCAAACCTTCTAAATTTAAAAATGATAAACGTTAGCCACATCCGTTACCTTTACTCTACAGGTGCCGGATGTCTCACTTTCAAAGATATGATGAAAGATATCGAAAACTAATCATTTAATTGAAACATATTTCGGATAAAAGTTGTTGTATACAAAGGGAGACATCGGATGAGCATATCAGTTTTTGGGTCTGGAGCCTCTGCTGGATCCATTGAGGCCTAACTTTTAGTTTTTAAATAAAATTCTCTATTTTTTATTGCATTTTTTATTTCTCGTTAAAAAATTGGTAAGTTCGACTTTGAGTAATTTTACATTTTTGATGTTCAAACAGATCCAAAACGTTATTCGAAGTTTTCCCGTTGAAAGAATGGCGGCGATACCTCAATCTTTACCAAGAAATAAAAAACCGAACACCGTAATTAAGTAGTGAACTTGATTAACAAATTCAGATGAAATCAGCCCTTTTCAGGGTTACACGATGTACGAAATCTGACCGAGCAACCGACCCACGGTGTACACCGGGTAACGCTAATGTCGGTTGTTCTTAAGCGCTTAGCATTGCTCAAAAAATAATGCAAACGAACGCTCAAAAACTCTTCAATGTTGAACAATTCTTTCGTAGAAGATTAACGTATCGCCACTCTTTCCTCGGGAAAACTTTGAATAACGTTTTGAGCCTGTTCGAAAACGAGAAACGAAAAGTGACTCGGAGTAAAACTTACTAATATTTTACCAAAAAATAAAAAATTTCCATTTAAAGTACAATAGTTCAGACTCGACGGGCCCAGCAGAAGCCTCGGATCCTAACACTGAAATGCTCATTCGATTTCCCTCTTCATACACAACAACTTTTGTCCGAAATATTTTTCAATTAAATTCTTAGTTTTCGATATATCATATTTAAGCATATTTTTTTATATGACACACCCTGTATATCCACCGGATATATCCACGATCTGAAGCATATAATTATTTGAAAATATATAATAAATATATTTTCCGGCAAAACTTTCTAAATCTCTTATATACGAGTATGTATATCGACGATATACTTTTTTTTCATTTGATAAGTACCACGCTTATCAAATGACATGTTTAGGAGATATAAATTCCAAACAATATTAAAGATAATATCAACGTATCGGTGGATGTTTCAATTAACCCAATTGAAATCAGTAGAGCATGATTTGCTTTGGTTAGACACGAATCCAACTAACTTACCTATGCAGTCGGTAACGTGGCGGGAGTTACCGCGACAACTTTTGTAGAATCTGCTTTTTCAGCAAGCCGTAGAGGTCGCTACCTGTCGAACTGACGAATCGCGAATTCAACAATACCGACGACCAGCCCGTGAAAAATGCACAGAGCTCTATGCGAATTTATTTACGAGAGTGCTCATGTATATAAACATATATATTTAACGTATTTTCTGTTACAATATAATTAAGTTATATACAGTACTTTTCGTGCTGCCAACTTCAGTAGAGTACAGCGTAAACGAGGCATCGAGCGACAGTCGCATTAAGGCGAGGCGAACCATGTAAGGGTACGAGAGATATAAAAGTAGATGGCGCATTACGGCGAAGTGTGAGAAAGAAACAGCTTATGTGGTTTCGCTTCGCCTTAAGGCGCCCGAAAATTGAATTTAAAAAGCTCGTTATTATTTCTTGCGTAGTAGTTGATGGCCCGATAAAGTTACGAAGTAGTGCTGTAAGGTCCGGTAAACTTACGAGATAATTCTAGAAGGTACCTCAAAACATGTGACCAAGTTACCGTTTTCCACGAGTGCCCAATAAACGGTCAGCGAAACCTATGACAAAAATGTAAGCGATTCGTTACAAAGCGTCTGTCGAATTGATTTGTAAACACTGAGATTAAATATGTTTGGTACAACATACGAGTATATTCGTTTTGTAAACATATTACGACAAACCTAAGTAAATTTTCATACAGAATTCAAAACAATTATTGTCAATTCTTTAACTGAAAAAAATATTATTAAACAGTTATGTTATACCATTATTATTTATGAAATGCATGTACCAGGTTCATGCATTGCAATGCACATACATATACTCAACGTACGTGTAAATGTTAAACCACGTGAATACGGATATAATAAAAATATTTTTTGTTATCATCGAAACTGATAGGTTCCGCAACTCCTAATTTTCTATATTACGACTATTCAGTTAAACTCACCTTGGGATAAAATTCCAAAATAGGAAACGAATTTTTGTACATGTACTCGGTGCCCGCCTTCAATGGACATCCGGTCTTAACGTTGTCCGTCGTGTAGACTTTATCGCAAGCGTTGCTACCGTCGACACCGATGAACGGAAGCGGAATGCCCAGTATGGTAGCGTGGACGGAAGTCGTCAGCGTTTGAACATCGTGATCGGGGACGAATTTCTGCTCTATGGTTGCGGTAGTTTTTCGCTTGAGCTTGCAGGGTGCCTTGTCGCAGTTGGTTATTTCAACCTGCTTAATGCTGTTCAAGTGTTTAGCTGTAAGAAATTGTTAAAAAAAAGTATGAAAATATCGACTCGTTACATGTTAAATTTATGAAATTTCTAAATCTCTGTCCGAGACTTACTGCGAATACTTTACGCAAAACTCAATGTGTGCCGTCCAAACAAATTATTTCTCTTCCAACAATCATGAATCGACGTATATGCTGATGAAACGTGCGTTGTCGAGAAAGGAAACTCGCGAGAACGTGAGATAATGCAACAACAAAATTATATTTATATCTGAAATAAACAATATACCGTTATCCGGTGTAAGCTTTACGACATAACGCGGTCGTACGTTTTCCCCTAACCTTCACTTTCCGAATAACATTGCGCAATAAAAAATGTCATGACTCGATCATAATCAAGGATAATTGTAGGAGAAATGGGGGCAACACGAGCCGGGGAGCAATGGCAGAGGGGAGGGGTAAAGTGAACAGGGAACAAAACAGGCAATGAAGTAAAAAATCGTATCTTCCTTAAAAACGACTTTTCACAGTTTTTCTACAATATTTAAACAAGAAAAGAGAAGATTTTATTTGCACCATCATTTCTATTATACGAAATTTTTTCGATCAATCATATTTTTCATATTACCACCATTTCAAAAGGTCACACGTGCTAAAAGAAGTCTTCGCATACGATCAATTCTCATTGTGTAACATCTAGCCAATATTATTACTTTGTAAATGAAGCTTCTTCGGTTTTTAACGAGAAAAAACTGCGGATTAACTTCATAGCCATATTGGCAACAATTAGACGACGGTAGACAGTATGGAATCGATTAAGGAAAAGCGGAAAGAAAGGAACTAGGAAAAAGTATACCTCGTGCATATTCTAAGGCGAAGTGAACTATATTCAGAGTAAAACTGAGAGTTGAATACTGTACGGTAGCTACTTGGGTTACTCTCGCTGTTCATTTGCTAAAGCCGTCGAGAAGGATTATCATGGGATATTCATGTGCTGTAGTCGACGAGAAAGATATATGACCTGTACATGCAATTTTCGTTGTACGCAATAACTGAAAATATTTTATTATTATGCAGTTATTATTTTATTTAAAATCACTAGCAAAGTATATTTGTGTTGAAAGAAAAACGGAAAAATTCGATAGCCTAGTTTCATTCCGTTCATACATGTCGTTCATTTTGTTCAAAAATCATTTCATGCTTCTAGCAATATTGTACATCGAAGCTCGATATAAGTGGGTATAGATGAGTACGTAGAACTGTGTGTTTGGAATAATTCAAGAGGATGGTAACACATTAATGATAAAAAGAAGACTGCAAAGTATCCCGTTACACATTACTTTCCTCATTATTTTCTACCGTTTGCAAAAACACCTCTGAGGAAGTATGTTGATCGATTTTACCTTCCTGATAGAGGAAGCTTTGTAAAAGCTAATAATAGACCGAATGTCCGTCCGATAAGCTTATGATTTGTGAGAGGTAGTCTCAAATTTCGGTTTTCGTTCGAATGTCAATCAGAAATATTCAAAACGAAAGACATTCGTGACATTGGCTGTTTCGATAGCAATTTTCATTACAATTCGAAGAAACTTTTAAAAATCCATGATATTTCAACCATTTGATCGATTTCCATCAAATCATTGCTCTATCATCATTGTTATCCCATTTGTAAAGAAAATTATAGTCCGATATCTCGAAATTTGCGTGAGAAAGATCGCGAACAACTTTTTTTTTCATTCAAAGTGTCATAAAATACAAATCCCTTGACCGATTTACGCCAAATTCAAACCCAAACTATGTTCAATGATAATCTATATATGAATCAAATTTGAGCGTGAAATGTAAAGAATTTCGAAAAAAAATTTGTTTAGGATACCAATACTTTTTCTATAAGAATTAAAAATCGAAATTTACCAGAACAGCGATCATTGATGAGACCGAAGAACTAAAACTAGAGTAGAATTAGAGTAAAACTGGAATCTAGAAAACAAAACTGAAACATAAACACACACACATACACATCGAGACATTCTGTTCTAAGCCACTTTCTCAATTTTGAGTATCCTGACTGGAAAATATCGAATTTTCTCTGTTTTTTTTTCACTAAAATCAAGCTTTCTATACGAGGAAATATATAAATCAGATAAAATGTCGATAATATTGAATCGATATATTAAAAATTCAGACTATTTTCATACACGTTGCTTATTTCGCGTATGTTCTCGGTTCCAGAAAATGCCGAAACTCTCCAATAAATGAGTTGTATTAAAACTGTAATTTCTATGCGATATAATAGATCTGTTGGTGTTATGTTATTAATTATTCTATGATGATGAGAGAGACAAGCGCAATGTCCGACACGAAACAATTTTGAATCTCCAGACGTGCTTCGAAATTCTCGTAGTAGTAATTACTCTGGTTCTGCATAGCTGATTGCCTTGAATAATTAAAGGGTGATTTTTTTGAGGTTAGGATTTTCATGCATTAGTATTTGACAGATCACGCGGGATTTCAGACAAGGTGTCAAAGAGAAAGATGCTCAGTATGCTTTGACATTTCATAATGAATAGACTTACTAACGAGCAACGCTTGCAAATAATTGAATTTTATTACAAAAATCAGTGTTCGGTTCGAAAAGTGTTTCGCGATTTACGTCCGATTTATGGTCTACATAATCGACCAAGTGAGCAAACAATTAATGCGATTGTGACCAAGTTTCGCACTCAGTTTACTTTATTGGACATTAAACCAACCACACGAATGCGTACAGTGCGTACAGAAGAGAATATTGCGTCTGTTTCTGAGAGTGTTGCTGAAGACCGTGAAATGTCGATTCGTCGCCGTTCGCAGCAATTGGGTTTGTGTTATTCGACGACATGGAAGATTTTACGCAAAGATCTTGGTGTAAAACCGTATAAAATACAGCTCCTGCAACAACTGAAGCCGAACGATCTGCCACAACGTCGAATTTTCAGTGAATGGGCCCTAGAAAAGTTGGCAGAAAATCCGCTTTTTTATCGACAAATTTTGTTCAGCGATGAGGCTCATTTCTGGTTGAATGGCTACGTAAATAAGCAAAATTGCCGCATTTGGAGTGAAGAGCAACCAGAAGCCGTTCAAGAACTGCCCATGCATCCCGAAAAATGCACTGTTTGGTGTGGTTTGTACGCTGGTGGAATCATTGGACCGTATTTTTTCAAAGATGCTGTTGGACGCAACGTTACGGTGAATGGCGATCGCTATCGTTCGATGCTAACAAACTTTTTGTTGCCAAAAATGGAAGAACTGAACTTAGTTGACATGTGGTTTCAACAAGATGGCGCTACATGCCACACAGCTCGCGATTCTATGGCCATTTTGAGCGAAAACTTCGGAGAACAATTCATCTCAAGAAATGGCCCGGTAAGTTGGCCACCAAGATCATGCGATTTGACGCCATTAGACTATTTTTTGTGGGGCTACGTCAAGTCTAAAGTCTACAGAAATAAGCCAGCAACTATTCCAGTTTTGGAAGACAACATTTCCGAAGAAATTCGGGCTATTCCGGCCCAAATGCTCGAAAAAGTTGCCCAAAATTGGACTTTCCGAATGGACCACCTAAGACGCAGCCGCGGTCAACATTTAAATGAAATTATCTTCAAAAAGTAAATGTCATGGACCAATCTAACGTTTCAAATAAAGAACCGATGAGATTTTGCAAATTTTATGCGTTTTTTTTTAAAAAAAAGTTCTCAAGCTCTTAAAAAATCACCCTTTACAACACGGTTTACTACAGACGTTCAAGATTCCGCAGCTAGTTTCTTCGGATTGTTGACTCAATATTTTTGGCTGTGAAGGCTACACACTGCCTTCGCAGAAAGATTCAACCGATCGTTTATTATCGCACGAAAAATTCCTTTCGCTTTGGCTTGCCACCGTTCTCCGTATAACTCTTCGCCTCGGGCCGCGTCCGCGAAAAGTGTAACTTAACCGCAGGTGGCACGCGACACGCGACACACGGAAAACGTCCACCTGCCTCGCTACGAGACGTACTACGTTCTACACACACCGTACATTTACTCTTGGGGTAAGTGTTGCAATTACGTGACCGGCAGGGTCCGAACCCATTTATTAGACAAAGACTGGCGCGGGTCACGAGAGAGCACGGAATAATCTTCGTTCGAATACATGACGCGAATCAAAGACGTAAAATCGAGAAAAAGAAATTTACATCGACTTTGGCGACTTCTGCTTCTGCCCGTGTGTCCGGGCTGCTTGTTTTATTTCTGGCTTTCTTTTATTATTACGTCTATCGAGGTGCTTCTTTTATTTCTGTATTTCTTCTATTATGAGATTTTAGTGGCGACGAATCTCGAATCTTCAGCTTCGATTGAAATTCATAGTCTGGTCTGATACGGAAAATTAATTACGTGTCGTTAGTTACGATAAGTATTCCAGACTGCATGGCGTAAAAGAATAATGAACATGAGACTCGAATTATATTGGATCACGAATGTTTATTGTTGTACTTTATAACATAGTAATTCGATGTCGTCTCGACGCCAAATTACTATTTAGTATTTCGCGCGAAGCCGATTGGATATGCAGCGATTAATACAGGATCTATCGAAATATCTAGAAACCGATAAAACTTTAACAAAGAATTCTTGATTTCTATTTGAACATCCAATTCATACCACATACACGTAGATAATAAACATTTTAGACGGATGATCAATTTTCTTTATTTACCAAATTAAAGTTACCGAAAATTCGCTGCGATTAAGTTTTTAAGCTAACATACTAAGTCCGCCATTCAAACTTTATAGACAAAAATATCCAAAATCGTAACAACTATTCTACTTTTTCATATGGATTGTTAAATTTTTTCTATTGCACTCGATACCCACTGGTAATATTTATTATCAAAAGTTGAGTGAATGTTATGTTAAGAGTGTGACAACAGCAGAGATCACTAGTTGTCGAGTTATGAATTTTGAAATAAATGTTATTAAGCAAATTTTCCAAATTTTCTTAATCGTTGTTAAGGAAATTTTCCATAATTCATATCTCAAAATCCGTTGCCATTGGTATGCAACTCATTTTCAATTAAATCTGGGAAAATAAAATTTCTAAAATACTAAACTTTACAAAAATTATATCACAAATATACAATTGCTCTATACGAATGCTTCTTCATTGAGCATCGTTCTTGAAAATATTTGCAATTTTCTTTAGAATATTTATAGTGATTTCAACCATCCTTGTACTATTTATAAATCTTTAAGCCCATACAACCTCTTTCTTGGGTATCAACTAAATGCGAAGATACTAATTGATAAACTTTTGCCGTTTTTTTGTATTGTCGGTGGCTAGACATTTCGATGGACTTTCTCTCTTCCTCCCTCCCCTATAGACTTCGCGATACAAGATTATCGATGACCTAAATCTAGAGGGACGTTTAACCTATGTTGCCGATACTCCCTTATGGCTTTAAACCGTTGAAATAGTTTCTTATATATTACTAAAGTTGCAAAAAGATTCGCCAATCCGTTTATAACGTTTCAAATGAACACATAAATATTTTATGAACAACCTCTGTACCAAATACAACCTGTTCCACACGTCTGTGTCATACAACTATAAATAGAGGCAACGAAAGCATATCGGATGTTAAAATATGACTACAATCATAATTAGATGTGTTCTATTAATGCCGCATCGAGTTTAAATTGTTATAAACATCACATAACGTTTAATGATTAAACGATATGTCAAATATAATGTACAAAAAACGCGGTTAATATAACATTTTGAAACTATATTCAATATATTTTTTGCGTATGTGTGGTTACCTATGCCACAACATTTAAAAAAAATAATTATAACAAAAATAAAATAATACTGATAAGAATATTTTGTTCCAGGTATTAATTCACAATTTACTTGTTAATTGTACTAATGGCATTAGCTGAAATCGACGTATTATTCGACTACAACTTAATGTGAGTTAGATTGATTAAAAAATGTTGTAAATATATCAGTTTTACGAAATTTTTTTTTGGTACTTGTGTAATATTAGATCAAACATATATATTAAATGTAATATATATATCTTACATGTGAAAAAAAACTGGTGGGAATAGCTTTTATACGGCACTGTTTCAATTATGTAATTCGATAGCACATATAAGTTAATCTGTTTATTTAATTTACTATTTAAGTTGTTTATTTCTTTTCTATTTATTTTAAATGCCACCAAGAAAAATTTCCAAGGATAATTCGTAAGAAAGAGCATTCACATCTCAGCAAGAAGGACGACCAGTCTCGTTGCGAAGGCCAAATTCCAGTCAAAAGCATATATTGTAAGACAACTATCCGGACTCACCATTATTGCATTGCATGATTTCAGTAGCTTCAGTCAGCACGAGGACCGCAGCGATAACAAGGAAAGTTTCCCTCAGCATCTTGGTGAAAGTCAATTATTGCCTTCTTATGTGCGAATTAAACACGTAGAACTGCAGGCAACTGGCGTTAGTACCGTTGTACGATTGGCTGACTCTCGCTCTGCTCGCTGGGTCCGTTCAGGCCCAAGTCCGACTCTCGACTGACTGCTGTCTCTTCACGATCCCACGATATGAGCTCACGATACCCCGACATGTTTTCACAAAGTGTACTTTTAAATAGACTCGCCGGTGGATTATGGAGTGGCGAAGCGAGCAGACGGTGGGATAGCGGAAAGAGATGTCTGTGATTCCGTTGAATAAGGAGAGGGGCGTCCACACCGTCGTATCTATCGTTCATTCGTTTCCGTACAATCCATGGATGTAAGAAATATTTAGATGAAGCCTTTGGTCGGCGGAAGAGGAGGAATGGGGACAGAGGAGCCTAAAGTGTACCGAGAATAAAAGACTATTGCAACGGAAATGACAAACCGTGATGAAGATGACGATATCCATTTTCACGGTGTGATCTGTTTCCTACAGCACATCGCGAGTGAAAAAAATCTTTCGAGCCGAAAACTGTTACCATCATTGCAAGAACGCTTAAACATTTGAATAACTAACTTCAATTACGTACCTAGGAAATAATTAGGAAGTTCAAAAGTTACCGTGAAATGTGATATTGATTTTTGAAAGAACATACAAAATGTAAATATGAACTTATCTGTATTCGTAGTAAATATCATGAATGTTCACGTTTATTGGATTATGGTTCTTGAAATAATCCGATATTGTATATATGGCTTACAATTAGCAAATTATTATTGATTTCAATCTAGCATATATCGGCAGGTGCACAGCACGACCTTCGAAAACGGTTTGCTCATTAGAATGATCTTTTAAAATTTTAAATCATCATATAAATTTATTCTTTTAATTAAATATTTTATGACACGCTTTCGATATTTTTGTAACAGTCGGTGGCCACCGCTTATCCCGTAGACTCGGACAAACGATAGTTTTTGATTTGTTATCAATTGCAATTGTATTGCGTGAAGGATAAGACAAGCCTCCACTGGTTAGTTGAAATGATGCCGAGCGCAGTCAATATATATGTAAACTGGAGATATAGTATACAATGAGAATAAGTTGACAAAGCTAGACAGCCCAGTGGCGCCACTATGGCTATTTGGTTACCGCTATTCAACGAAGAGCCATGATTCATGGATTTCAAACTACCGCTTCGAGGTCTATAAGCTTCTATAAGTTATGATGCACAGCGTATTGTCTAAATTTAGCAAACCATCAAACCATTAGACCCCACATCAACAAAGCTACTGTCCAGCTGTTTCTACGTCCATGGTACAATTATGTTGTCTTTACAGTCGATTTGGCAGCCACTGGGTAAGATGCTCATCCATCGCGTTTCCTTGACTCGACATTCGAATCTACCGCGAAACCTTGTTCGTTAAAGATGGTCGGAAACATGCAACGAGTTTCCCACGAAGTTTTTCACGGTCAGTTTGCTAAAAATGCGCGATGCGTATCTTGTCGATCTTCACACTCCTCAGATGCTTACCTTCTCTGATCCAATCAATCTTGGGACGCTACAAAAAGTCGAGAGTATAATATTATTCTGTTTTATAACAATTTCCGGTTCGTAATACTTGAATAACATTTGCTTGTCGCATTTGACGAGATGTGTACAATGTATACCGAGGCACTGATTGATGGGAAAGCGCTTGACACACAGGCAAACATTTGGAAATATTGATTCAGGATAACAATTATTTACTCCCGATGTGCCGATAGTTGCCGTTCTCGAGCTGCTGAGACATTCCAAGATTACCTCGTAATCCTTTGCACATCGTGCGTTCATACGACGAATCTTGTTTGGTATTTGTCAGCGAATAGCGATAGGTAGACACCGGAATTATATGTTTACGTGACAGATATCGTCTTACCATGTGTCATACTACAAAAATACTATCTGTTGATACGTTAAAATATCTTCGAAAGGAACTTATATATTTTTGTGTCGTAAAAGTACAACGCGGATAACTATTTGTCGACAGCCTACCCATTACCCTCAACTGCCACACGATCGAACCAGTCACAGACGCGTGCACTCCACGAGGACGCTGAGACATCGTGCGGAGGTCACCCGAACACATCTCGAGTATTATAAAAACATGGCAATGGCGATGCGGTATGAAACGTCGTTAAAAAGGAAAATCACGTGGAACTAGTTAATCATAACTCAGCAATAACTTAAGCTGTATAACAAGCCTCCATTTAATAGCACGTTCTCGTTATTACTTACTCATTTTACTTGCTATTCGTTGCGATCAAATCTATCTCCGAGTAGAATATGTGGAACCGCGTATTTCGAACTAAACATTCGGAATTCTTCCATCGGCTTATACAATATTTTCGGACGAATCATGACTTTGAAGACGGTATACCAGTCGAGTAGAAGTTTTCTCATCTATAATCAACTATTCGTAGTGGGATTTTTTCTACTTGTTCTAAATTGCGATCATAAATGACCCATCGATCAAGGACACCACGGTAATTTTATAAAACGATTGTAGGTTATACGCATCGAACTATAAACGTTTTTCTACCGCAGCCAGTCGGCAAAGGTAACGGAGGGCGTCCACGTACCTTTGCATTGTCAAAATCTCCATCACGTATATCATGAAAATTATTATTTTTTTCTAAATTACATAATGATTACAATTTTATTCGACAAAGCAATTATTCTTTTATTATTCAGCGAGCAATGCTTTCGTGAGGAATATTTTGAATCCTTAGTCGTGAATGACACCGGCGACGATGTGAATGTCACGTGTGCATGGAATAAACTATTAGCACGAGCTACAAACACTCGCGGCATCAATAATTATTTCCACGTATATACTCACACCGCAATACGAGATCGTGTCGACCGCCCAGCACGGTCTATGTACCCGTCAGATATGTACTTCCTATATTGTCAATGAAAGATTGAACCTTTCGATCAATGATCCCTGTCATTGACGGCACTCCTTTGGTTTCCGCGATGTCATAGTTGATAGATAGATTGTCGTAACACCGTCACCGAGTCCATAACCTTCCTATGGATATGGAATGTGGGGCGGTTCAAAACAAATATATTTTTATATGCTTTCGCCCTTCATCGAGATTCTTGCCCATTTACATTAAAAAATTGCTCACGCTGAAGGTGGGTCCTGAATTATTTTTTTACCGGTGCTATTGAAAATTCAAAAAATGAGAATAATCGTATATTACTGACCCTTTAAAAATTCAATATGGCCACTCGAATTGTCAACAGCATCTGTTTTGTGCGATATAAACGTTTCTGGAACTCACATACGTCAAACTGGACCAGACGTCGATTCTTTAACGTTTCAATATCGTCAAAAATTCAATCACACAAAAGAAATTAACATAGTGTGTAGACCACGTTCCCGTAGTCCGTCTCTATTCTCGTTGCCATAACCAGCCAAACTACGTGAACACGGTATACGCTTTACGTTAATTTCTTTTGTGCGATCGATTTTTTGACGATATTGAAATGTTTGATAAACCTTAAAGAATCGACGTTCGGTCTGGTTTGACGTATGCGAATGGTTTATGTCTTACAAAACTGATGTTTTTGATATTTCGAGCGGCGATTTTGGTTTTTTGAAGGGTCAGTAATATACGATTATTATTATTTTTTGCACCTTTTCACCGAAAATTCGACCGGACGTCGAAACGTTTAGGTTCATATACAGTTTTTTTATCTTGAGACATCGAAATATCGCAAGAAATATGCATCGCACAAAAAAATGTCCAGAATAAAAACTTTTTGATCTCGAAAGGAAATTACTCTCGGAAGGAGTAGTAACTTTAAAATTATAAATGTCACCCCAATTTTTCGTTGCAGATTCGAATTCATCCTGAAAAATACGTAAGTTCTATTGAAAAAAAGAATTTTTTTCGATTCGAGACACATGGCGCTGTAATTGCAAAAAATACAATTTTTTATTATTTCAAGAAATGCACTTTGAATCGAAAATAGGGAAGTACGTGTTGAATGTTTTCAGGAGAACAATTCGATTGTGCGTAATTTTACCTCAATCACCCCCCCCCCCCCACCAGATGGAGTTGAAATATTAAAAAGTTAAATTTCAATTTTTAAATGCAAGCTTCTCATTACAACAACTACTCAACAATAATGACATTCACATAGTGGTTTTCTGTTCTCTTCGGGGTGCTTGTTTTCGATGGTTCCCTCGCCCCTGACCCCTCACCATCTGGATGCTTGTTTTTAATAAATATTTTACATTAAGTGCTGAAAATGGTGATTCCCACTTCGATACATTTGTTAATCCGCGCTTAAAACAAACACTTCGATGCTTGAATAACTTCAATTCATTAGAATCATATGCTAGGAATATTATTTTTAAAAATGATAGAAGCAATGAGTGTTTATTAAATTCATTCGGCATTTGTACGTAAAAATTTGTCCCGTTGGACCTGAGCTAATACCGGCAAGATACAGCCTCATCGATTAGTTTTACTCGAGCTCACGTGAGTCCTTGGTGATTGGAAAGGAGCCAGAAGATGGAAATTCGAAATTTCAAATTCAATAAGACAATAGTAAAAAAGAATTAAGGCCCAAGGTTTTGCCTGAAATATTTTTGAACCTTTTTTAAATCGTCCTAATATCGATGAATCGGTCTAACAATATTAACGATTAACAAAGTGAGTATGAAATTAATATTCGACGTGTAAGTAGTTAGCGTCAAACTTGACCACGCATGAACAAAATCACAGTTTTTAATTTATCTTTAAAAAACTAAAACAATGCGTTTGCCATGCATGAAGTGTATGATTATAATTTTTGAATAATGATTTTACAGTATGTGACAATGTAATAAAAGAATTAATTATGTATTCGCTTGAAATAAAATTGTAATTCTCCGGAAAGTATTAAGATAACTACATTTCTCTAATCTTTCTATTTCAATTTGGACACTTGAAGCATCTGCAAAAAAAAATACAATGATTAGATCCTGTGAATCTCATTGCGTATGATTGCGTAATGATTCAAATAAACATAAAATCGTAGATTACAGTAATCTAACCTAGTGCAGTGTTGTCGTCGATAAACGTGCCCATGCGGAATCAATAATAACGTTCGCACTTTACACACCAATAAGATTAATTCATTCTTTCTCTGCTTTTACGATGAACATTAGTACAGTGCTCTCTATGTAGAAATATGATGTGCGTCGTAAATACAAATGTAAAACCGCAAAAACGCAATAACGTAGTAATATCGCACGTGTTTGCTCATGAGTGTTGATCGTAAACGCTCACATACCGATGAGATGTGATCATTCTCAGAATCAACTGTAAGTATTAAAAAAGGTGCTGACCATACCGAGGTATAATCGTTGGAGATAATAATGCCCGGTAAATTATAAACAGAACGTGGTGTTCATTCGTTGCGGAGTTAATTCGATGTTCTTGGGATCGCTATCATGAATAATTACCAAAAAAAAAAAAAGACTGACAGGATAAAAATTATACAGGCAAGTACATTTACATGAATAATTAGTGAAGTCCTTATAAAAGGTCATAAAATAAATTGAAAGAATCCAAAACGAAATAAACGAAAGATCAGTGACTAGGAGTATTTGTAATTGTTTTTACTTTTTTTAAATCTAACAAAATTCTATACTTTCCGATTGGAAAATCGAGGCATTTCTCACAACAAGTCAATACGCTTGGTAAGCTATTAGTCGGACAAAAAATGTTTAATACATTAAAACGTATTCGCAAATTATTATCACAAGTTTATATCTCATCGAGCACTAAAATGAGAATACAGCGACGTGATAACTTTCGCCATGCCCTCATGATGAAAGACTATCCTACTTTCAGTGGTCTGTGGCAACTGATAACACGAATTAAGACAAAATTGCTAAGTTTCTTTCGTATTTTTTCAAGATACTCGATGTGTGTAAGATATTAATTCGATCCACCGAAAAATACATTTCATTCAGACTACGTTAGCATGTTGGAATGCTCATCCATTACCATACTACGGAGCTAGCAAATATTGGTATAGACCTTGATCGCATACAGAAATGAAGATAACAACAACAACAACAACAACAACAACAACAACAACAACAACAACAACAACAACAACAACAACAACAACAACAACAACAACAACAACAACAACAACAACAACAACAACAACAACAACAACAACAACAACAACAACAACAATAATAATAATAATAATAATAATAATAATAATAATAATAATAATAATAATAATAATAATAATAATAATAATAATAATAATAATAATAATAATAATAATAATAATAATAATAATAATAATAATAATAATAATAATAATAATAATAATAATAATAATAATAATAATAATAATAATAATAATAATAATAATAATAATAATAATAATAATAATAATAATAATAATAATAATAATAATAATAATAATAATAATAATAATAATAATAATAATAATAATAATAATAATAATAATAATAATAATAATAATAATAATAATAATAATAATAATAATAATAATAATAATAATAATAATAATAATAATAATAATAATAATAATAATAATAATAATAATAATAATAATAATAATAATAATAATAATAATAATAATAATAATAATAATAATAATAATAATAATAATAATAATAATAATAATAATAATAATAATAATAATAATAATAATAATAATAATAATAATAATAATAATAATAATAATAATAATAATAATAAATACACTGAGAGAAGAACTGAGCATAATCAATTCAATCTGACGTAATAAATAACTATTAGCAGTGAAATCTTTTTTTGACCAACTAAATATTTAATTTAACAATAATTCAGTTCGTTTGATCGACTAAATATTTGTTTAATCAATTAAATATTTAATGCCGATTTGCCACGGAAATTTGGTATCGTAAATTGTGTTAAACAAAATCAGTGGTGTCAATGCACAATGTATGAACGGTCCATATACAAACTTTGTCAAACCGAACGCAAAATCGGCCACATATATGTACGAGGGCCATTTGAAAAGTTTTCCGGCCTCATCGATATAAAGTAACTGTAGAAAAAAAATTCTTTCGCCGTTCGATAGATGGCCTTGACATATGTAAACCGTAAAAATTTCAAGTCATTCCGATCATTGCTTTGTCTATGGCACTCTTCCAAAGTTGTCAGCTGACATTGTCTGTCAACAATGGAGAAAATTGAGTATCGCGCAGTGATAAAATTCCTTTATTTGAAAGGAAAAAGACTCAGGAAATAAAAGATGAGTCAGACTCTGTATACGGTGAAGCCTCCCGTTCATTTACAACGGTCAAATATTGGGTGGCCGAGTACAAACGCGGTCGTACGAGCATTTTAGACGAGGAACGTTCCGGGCGCCCGAAAACCGCTACAACTAACGAAATGGTCTATTTAGTGTATCAAACTGTGATGGAAGATTGTCGATTGATCATTAAGGATGTTGCTGAGGCTTGTGGGATATCATCCGAACGGGTGTACAAGATTTTACATCAAGATTTGGATATGAGAAAATTATCCGCGCACTGGGTGCCGCGCTTGTTGACGATCGACCAAAAGCGCATACGGACAGACATGTCGCGCGAGTGTCTTAGCCTGTCTCAAAAAAATCCAGCAGAATTTTTGCGGCGAATGATAACCGTCGATGAATCCTGGGTACACCACCATACGCCTGAGACCTAACAACAGTCAATGTAGTAAATTGCGGTGGGTGAACCAACTCCAAAGAAGGTGTCTAGATTAAGAAACTCATGTATACAACGAGTCATATTTATAACGGATCGAGGATGTATGAGAGTGGGGATGACAAGGACGCGTACGCTACCGGCTCTAAGAATATGAAGCTAGTTTCCAAAGATGATGAAAATGAAGATTTCCAAATGGACGAGAGAGCGAACGTGTGACAATGTACTAGAATAACTATAACGATAGCTCTCAATATTGTAAATAGTGCACAATTTTAACTACAATAAAAATAATTATATAGTCCACTAACAAACTCAATTATTGAAACAATCGAACCATTTTAACCCAAACATAAAATTGGTCCTACGAGCCGGATCCGCGTGCGTGAGTACAACGAGAAACAATTCGTATTAACGCAACGTGGATTCGTCGATATCAAGAAAACAATTAAACTGGAACGAGATTAGACAAAGAAACAAAGCGACGATTAATTAAATAAAAATATATCCGTACAAAAAAGTGATATTGCTAGACATTTCGTGAATTATTACGTCTTCGAACCTTCTAGAATTTCCAGTACAAACAAAACAAAATTTTATTTTTATTCGTGTATACATCGACTGACCTATGTAAGTGACTCTTCTTTTGACTATACCAATACGTATTAAGATCAAGCCGTAACAAACGTTGAGAAAACTATGGAGTGATTCAAACTCAACGGACAAACAGAGTTATTACAATACAAAGAGGATTCAAAACTATATACAAAATGAGCAGCGATCCATTGAGGAGACAAAGAGGGTCAATAAAAGCAAAATTAACAACGACTAGAAATTTTGCAAGTCGCGTAACAGAGAATCCAGAAACGACCACGAAGGAAGAAGTTGAATCACGCATACAAAACTTAGAAGAAGCCTACGTGAAGTTTCAAGCCATTTCGCAACAGTTATTAGCTGTAACACCTAAAGAAGAATATGAGAGGAAGGACGCTCCAGAGGAAACGGAATTCGAAGATCGGTATTTCGCAATTAAAGCATCATTACTACAATGTTTGGAGAAATTGAAGCCACCACGTCAAGCATCCAGTAGTCGCGGGAGCGAAGCATCGGACAACGCGCTCGCACAAGTTTTGGAACAGCAAGTAATACTAATACAACGGCTTTCGGAACGCTCAGTCGACACAAGCAGCAACGATGTCCTTACTCGAATATTGGAACAACAATGACAGATGCTAGAACGTATCAACACACAGTCTGTTGTCCCACGAGAACCTCGAGTCAAGCTACCCATAATAAAGCTGCCGACGTTTAACGGAATTATCGAAGATTGGAAAAGGTATGCTGATACATTCACAACACTGATTCATAATAGCGATTTATCGAATGTTCAAAAACATCAATATTCGGTGGGGTCCTTGAGCGGTCTTGCTGCAAAGGTAATCGAATCAATTCAAATATCTGAGCAAAACTATATAATTGCTTGGGAAATATTAAAAAAGCTATACGAAGACGACAAGGCAATTCGAAAACGACACATTCCATGTCTTTTTGAACTACCGCGAGCACATCGAGAGTCGGCAATTTCAATTCGAGATCTCGTGAACCATGTTCAAAAACATCTACGAGTCTTACATTCTATGAATTCACCTACAGATCATGGGGAGAATTTATCACGTACTTAATCGAGAAAAATTTGGACAGTGTTACGATAAGACGCTGGGAAGAGCATGCCGAAACGCTGGAAAATCTAACTACTAACGCCATGATTGAGTTTTTACAGCTCCGTTGTCAAGTGTTGGAACGAACAGCACTAAGCAAAAATTCGAACGACAGCAAGCCTAAACACAAAATTTATGAAAAGGGTGACAAAGTCGGACAATCAAATCAATCAAGATTCTCGGGCAAGACCGCTTTGTCAACAACGTACCAAGGACGCTGTTACTTCTATAAAGGTCAACATTTAATATATTCGTGTGACAAATTTTTAAATCTCTCTGTTCAAGATAGAATTCAAGCCGTTAAGCGATTGAGGTTGTGGACCAATTGCTTACGCAACAATCACTTCGCGACAATCACTTCGCGACAGCTTGCAAATCTATTTTATATCGGAAATGCGGAGGTCGACACAATACGTTATGCCACCTATCATCGGAGACAAATTCCAACAAAGACTTGAGGGTAGAACCACCGAATTTCGCCGTAAACTCATCAAGAGCAGCAAGTTTTTCGATTGCAGCAGGGCGACAAGCCACAACTAACGTTCACGAATCAGTGAGTGATGTGTCTGCACATCACATCCGAGGAGAACCTATACGTAAGCGAGTACTCATGTCAACCGCTATAGTAACTGCCGATGGAGCGAACAACCACAATTATCAAATGCGAGTATTATTGGATAGCGCAAGCGAAGCTAATTTTATAACCGCGGCTGCAAGCAAAAAACTCGGGTTAAAGTTAGACAATATCTGCGAGACCGTTAACGGACTGAGTGCCATGAATTAATTGCGCAATAAAAAACGACTGTCAAGTAAAATTTAAGTCAAGAACATCGAAATTTGAATTAAACTTATATTGTCTAGTTGTTCCTCAAATAACTAATAATCTATCGTCATTTTCGATTCGCACTGAGCAATTGCCAATTCCAAGAAATCTCAAATTAGCAGATCCATTATTTCATAATCCAAATAATATTGATGCGCTCATAGGCGGAGAATTTTTCCTCCGATTATTGGAAAAGGGGAAAATTGAACTTAGCGATAATTTATCTACATTACAGAATAGTAAATTTGGATGGATATTAGCAGGTCCAATACCAGAATAATTGATTAGTGATGCCCCAATCAATCATTCGACTAGCAACGTATACATGTGTTTATCGTCGCAGCGAATTTCTGTAAACGAGACATTATCGAAATTTTGGGAACTCGAAGAATACACTGTCGATAAACACGTGAAACTATCAAAGGAAGAACTAGAATGCGAGAATCATTTTGTAAATACGAAAACTCGAGACGCGTCAGGACGGTTTGTCGTCAGATTGCCTTTCCGAGAAACCGAAACAAATCTCGGAGATGCAAGGGAAACAGCAATGAAAAGATTAAACTATTTAGAGCGAAAATTTAGTCGGCACCCAAATTACCATAAACAATACTCCGACTTTATGCAAGAGTATATTCAGTTAAATCATATGTCTAAGGCGATTGAAGAATCAAATGCAACCAAGGTATATCTTTCACATCACGGCGTTCGGCGTGATACGAGTCTTACAACTAAATTACGGGTAGTGTTCGATGGTTCTGCGAAAACTACATCCGGTTATTCATTAAACGACACGTTAATAGTCGGTGCAAACCTTCAAGATAACATAATTGACATTATTTTGCGATTCCGATTACACGCGATAGCAATAACAGCCGATCCAAAAAAGATGTATCGTCAAATCATAATTCACGAGGACGATCGAGATTATCAAAGAATATTATGGTGATTTTCAGCAAGCGAACCGGTACAAGAATTTAGACTTAACACTGTAACATACGGATTAGCATGCGCGCCATTTCTAGCCATTCGATGCATTAAGGATCTAGCAACCAATGCCAGTAACAAATACAATAAAGCATCTCAAGTATTATTGAACGATGTATACGTCGACGATATTCTAACCAGAGTTGACAATATAACAGATGCAAACAATTTGATAGCTCAACTCAAGCTGTTATTAAAAGATGGAGGATTCGAACCTCATAAATGGCGCTCAAATTGCAATTAGATACCAAACAATTTAAACAATAATGAACACGTAAGCGAATCTTTGAATGTCGCGGCAGATGCAACCAATGTAAACAATGCGAGAACATTAGGTTTAAACTGGCTACCTGAGCAAGATATTTTTGAGTTTTCTATTGAAGCGATGACAACGGCCAGCAAAACAAAACGAGAAATTTTGTCAGGCATTTCACGTTTGTTCGATCCATTGTGATTGGTTGGTCCTATATTAATTCGAGCCAAACTCATTATGCAAGGAACATGGTTAGCAAATTTGAATTGGGACGAACCACTGACAACTCATTTGCAGCAGGCGTGGAATGTCTATGTAGAAGATCTAAGAGACATAAATACGATTCGAATTCCGCGCAGAGTCACGTCAGGAAACAATAGTAGACGATTTTATTTGCACGCATTTTCCGATGCATCATTGCCAGCTTACGGAGCTTGCATCTATTTAAAAACAGCGGACAACAAGAATGTATTTAACTCAGTATTGCTCTGTTCTAAATCATGAGTTGCGCCGACAAAAAACAAGACAATTGCATTCCCAAGATTAGAGTTGTGTGGTGCGATAGTATTGGTCAGATTATTAAAAAATGTACGTGAAGCACTCAAAATCGAATTTAAAGCAATGTATGCGTGGAGCGACTCTACCATGGCACTAGCATGGATATCAGGCGATCCATCTCGTCAAAAAACATTTATCTCCAATAGAACAGCAGAAATTCAATCAATACTTCCGTCAAAACATTGGAGTCATGTAAAAAGCGAGGAGAATCCAGCCAATTTAATTTCACGCAGAGCAAGCCTGAAGAATTTACAGGATTGCAGACTATGGTGGGAAGGCCCAGAGTGGCTATTAGAACCACGCAATCAGTGGTCAAGCGAATTCTCATTATCAAACCTCTCACAGTCAGAGGCGGAAATTGTTCAATCAGAGCAAAAATTAGAGTCTCGAGTATTTTTAAATATCAAAGATTCGAAACAAACTGTTTTATTCATACTAGAAAGGTACTCGTCCTTATCAACAATTGAAAATTTTTTAGCAAGAGTATGTCGATTCATACTCAATTGTAGAAACAAGAAGGAACTACGCAAGGTTGGAACTATATCTCTCGAGGAAATTCAATCCTCACACAAATTAATAATTAAAGAAATTCAAGGCATATTTTTCGTAACTGAAATTTGTAGTCTTAAAGCGAAACGAGAAATTAAATCGACTAGTAAACTAATATCCCTCAGTCCCTTTTTGGATAACGATGGACCTGAAGGGTGGGCGGCAGGATTCAAAATTCGACTGCTACATTCGATACGAAACACCCAATACTATTACCTCCCGAGAGCAAATTTACACGATTATTAATTGAACGAAAACATCGCAGATTACTCCACGCTGGTCCGCAAGCTTTATTGTATTCAATTCGCGAACGATAATGGCCGATCAGAGGAAAAAATATTGTAAAAAGAATTGTGCATGAATGTATAATTTGTTACTGCAGCAACCCAAAACCATTATCACAATTAATGAGACCGCTGCCCACGGATCGGGTCGTTCCAACACCGCCATTTTTCATAACAGGCGTAGATTTTGCAGGACCAATCACAACATTGGTAAATCGTGGACGTGGTCGGAAAGCTAACAAATTCAACATTTCATTATTTGCATGTCAACTCGAGCGATACATCTGGAATCAGTGAGCGATCTCGGCTCGAACTCATTTATTGCAGCTCTTAGACGCTTTGTTGGACGGTGGGGTGGTCATCAGCGTATATATTAGATAACGCAACAAATTTTGTCGGAGCGCCTAACGAACTTGCGGAATTATATAAATTCCTTAAGGAGTCTTATCACAACGTGAACAATACATTCTGCATTCCTGAAAACATTCAGTGGAAATTTATCCCACCATCGGCACCCCACATGGAAGATCTATGGGAAGCAGGTGTAAAATCGAGCAAATATCATTTAAAACGCGTTGTAGGACAAAATTTGTTGACATTTGAAGAATTAGCGACAGTGCTGATTCAAATTGAAGCGTGTTTAAATTCGCGGCCGATCTGTCAACTGTCGACCACGCCTAATGATTTGCAGCCATTGACACCTGGACATTTCATTATTAGCCGACCTTTGACCGACGTACCACAACTAGATGTAAACGAAATCCCAATAAACAGACTCGATCGATGGCAACTAGTTCAAAAAATTGCTCAAGACGTTTGGCATCGTTGGAGCTCAGAGTATCTAAGATCGCTGCAAGGCAAATCGAAATGAAAAGGAAAATTTGGCAATCGGCGATGTTGTATTAATACAAGAAAATAATTTACCGTCTTTAAAATGTAAAATGGGCAAGGTCACCGAACTTCACGCAGGCTCAGATGGAAAAATTCGCATAGTAACATTAAAAACTGCGAGCGGGCCTTTGAAGCGAGCGATTACAAAACTATGTAAACTGCCAACATCCGATCCATTTTATTATAATATACTCAAGGATCAATAATTTAGAATTAATTTATATTGATTGGTGGGCGGCATGTCTAGATTAAGAAACTCATGTATACAACGAGTCATATTTATAACGGATCGAGGATGTATGAGAGTGGGAATGACAAGGACGCGAACGCTAAAGGCTCTAAGAATATGAAGCTAGTCGATTTCCAAATGGACGAGAAAGCGAACGTGTAACAATGTACTAGAATAACTATAACGATCGCTCTCAATATTGTAAATAGTGCATAATTTAAACTACAATAAAAATAATTATACAGTCCATTAACAAACTCAATTATTGAAACAATCGAACTATTTTAACCCAAACAGAAGGCAAATATCGTTCTTTCTGCAGGAAAAGTGATGGCGACAGTTTTTTTGGGATAGCCGTGGAATAATTCTTATCGATTACCTTGCAAAGATTGAAACAATCCACGGATAGTACCACACTGCATTGCTGGATAAATAGAAGACCACAATCCTGTTTTACCAGGATAACGCTCGGGTTCGCACGTATATGATCGCAATGTAAAAATTGAACGAATTGAAGTTTGAATTGCTTCCGCACCCACCCTATTCGCAAGATCTAGTTCCCAGCGACTTTTTTCTGTTTCCTAATTTGAAAAAATTTCTCGGGGAAAAAAAATATAAGCCAAATGCTGAGGTGGAAAACGCTGTAAACCAGTATTTTTCAGGCTTAGACAATCAAATTTTTTCTGACGGTTTAAAAAGATGAAAGAAACGTTGGACCAAATGTATTGAGTTGCAGAGAGACAACGTCGAAAAATAAATTTTGTTTTGCTTCGAAATATGTGTTTTTCTTAAAAAGGCCGGAAACTTTTCATACAGCCCTCGTACAATCATTTTGTGCTTTTCTAACACACGTGCTGCAAGATGACGCGCTTATCGCTCGTGTTGGAACCCACACAGAGTCTGCTACTCGATAACAATAAATTTCTCTCGCTCTTATTTTAATATAACAGCGAGCTGTTATCATTTCTAAGTGTAGATTGTGTTAAAAAAAAGATTTATCGCATTACAGAACTTGCCAAGGACTACAATGTGCAACATTTCTTTTACTATCTAAAGCCATGAAATTATTAATTCTTAGTTCATAATTTATCGTGTGACCCTATACACGTAAATGTGTCTTAAATTCAATCAATTGAGTACTTGACGATAAGTGTTTTGAATCTTTTTAATTTATTACACGACTTTTTTCTAAGGATAGGTATAATCACTTATTTAAATGTAATTGTCTCTGACTATTTTATTCTAGCGATATTAATTATTTTTTTGTGGATTTATCTTCTCCTTCGCAAGAAAACACACAATTCCGTTTCGGATTATTGTTTGCTAGGTATTTTCCACTTGTTGTTAACGTTGTCAACTATGAATATTTTATTTGGTATACAATTTATAACTACGATATCATCGCTATTAAAATTTTTAATATTGTCTGGAGATTCAAAATGAAAAATAGAGCTGATCTAAATGTTGCATTATGTCAATTTTGCATAATGAATATTTTTCTTTACATCTTTAAATTGAAGATTATTCAATAATTTAGTTGAATTAATGAACGATTTATAATAATTTTTCAATTATTTGGTTAATGGGGCTTAAACAAGTTGCTTCGAGTAAGCAGTTGCGGTCCCGTTCTCGCCGTTCCGTCGATTTTGTCACGAGACATTGCCGAGACCCTTGATAATCCCAAACATGAACCATAATCCCAAACAATAGAACTGGTAGACATTACACTAATACAATAGCGTTCAGTGAGAAACTGTAGTGTTGAGGATCCACCAGAGACGAGAGATACATGAGAGAGGATCCTCTTAATTTCCGGTGCTTTATTCGTGTGTCCATGGTAACCGCTTTCATTTCCGGTCAGTCTCCGGGAACTCATGGACTACCAACTGAAAGCTAAAGTGAAAAAAGCGAAAGCAGAAGCGAATACTGATAATTCATTTAAACATTCCAGGTCCTCTCGTCGTTATTCCAACGTATAGTAAGCTCTCGGAATCGAGTGTTGCGATCGCTATGAATCGTGCTAGCTTGCACGAGACGTCGAATTGAATTGAGGGAAATTATTTCATTTTATTTTTAATGGGATGATCATGACATACGACACAAAAACGAGACATAATCTTCTACGGAAGGTATAGAGTAATTCGAATTTAAAGTTTGAGTCTACCGAGACTTGGAGCCTTGAATAAAGTTATAAATAATATTTTTTATTAGAGTTCTTATTATCTTTATCTTTCATCTTGTTAATAATACTCTTCAGACTAACGGCAAAATAAGTGCATTGACGTAACTAATATCTCTTCGCAAGTTCCGTTGTGTAACGTCACAAGGAGATTAAGTTAATCAGCAAACGTATTTCATATCCAAAAAACAAAGAAGAATGACTTGAATGACAGCGTCGTTTGGGGCTAAATAAGCACTTTGCCTTATTTCTACAAGTATCAGTTGAAAAACAGGAGCGCGTGACCCGATGCTAACTGGGAAGAATGCTGATGATAATAATGTTCGAGGTGTTGATAAATACTGCCCTACGTACTAACCGCTGTTTCGGTAAAATCTAACTTATCGACGGTCAGTGGGAAAACCTGACTAGAAAACAGTGGGATACCCTTCGTCGACTATTTATCTTGCGAAAGTGAAACTGTAATACTCTTTGAGCATCGACTCGAACTACTGATGTTAAAGTTTCACCTAATCCTTTTAGTGATAATTTTTTTATTATAAAGCAGATACGGCATTGAAGCTTGTGTATTCGTGCCCGTAAACTCGATTGTGGTTTTTTACGATTGGCATTTTATGTAAATTTGTTATTGTTATGTTCGTGTACTCTGTCAGTATTCGTTTAAATGAATTTTATTATTAAGATACTATGACGTACATCTACTTACAATCTACTTAGAGAGGATTGATGTTGAAAATAAAAAGAAATTCGATTCTTTCTAGTGTGGATACATGAAGTGAAAACGAAATTACCATTGTCTAAAATAGTATAAACTAGCACTCAGTAAATTGGACTGTTCCTGTTACTGATTACAGTTTTCGAAGGTATGTGACATCACTTTAATTGCATTTTATTAAATCATGTCCTCAAGTTGTATATAGACAAGAGTTTTGCATGGAAATTGACAATAAAGAGAAAGATATTAGAAGGAATAATTACAACATTTTCCGCTCGTATATTTTTATTTTATATCCACTGCACGTTGCCCATGAAAGGTCGTATGATTGGCCACTAACCTTAGAGTGTTGGAGAGCTATTTTCCCCATCGATTCCCATTCAAGTCCTCTAGTCTCGATATTTACCGTCCATCACGTAATAGTCCATTACCAAAAATGTCATCAACTGTACGAAAATTACGAAATAATTGAATTGAATATTAGCTTCGTGTGTCCATCACTTACTTTCAACGTGTGTGAGTGGAAAGGCCTGTACTATCATACGAGTCAGTAACAAAACACAAATTGTACGCTCGAAATATGCACCCAGCAATACTTTTATCAAGTATTTTATCAAGGACTTTTAATACTTCACCGATACTATTTTTATTCAAAGTTTTTTTGAAGAGACGACGGGTTTGATTATGGGAGGAAAATTATTGGTAATGAGAATCGACTCGTAAATTATTGGTAACATCCAAATGTTCATCGCAGCAACTGCCGACGTTAAGTTGCGTTACCTTACGTCTCTTGGTGAACAAAGAATTGCTATTTGCTGCAGGAACCAAGTCGTTGGTTTCACAAACGAATCGAAAATAGTCAATACTTTGTTTTATTTAGTTTCTCCGTATTTATTTTGCGGCATGGCATATACGCTGTAAATAGTTATCGCAGTTCCGATATTTTCCATATAGAGATGCAATCTTCAAGCAAAAAAATGCTTTGTAAGAACATATAATTAAATCATTTTTAGGAACTTGATTTTTTTCTCAATTACTTTCATCGTATTATAATAACTTTTATGTTTTATTGATATAAAAAAAAAGGAATAAGAACTAACATCTTTATTCTCTTATTAACTTGAGAATTAATTGGTGTGGAATGTTTTACGTTTTCCGACACCTCATTGAATTGACGGTAGTCTCTGTCAATAGTAGCGTGTAGACAGTTGAGCTATATTCATTACTTTTACCCCGTAGATGCAAGAATCAAGCTCTACTCTACATTTCAAAAGTGATACACGAGGGTCTCTATGCATTTTTTAAGGTAACACGATGCAAAAGAGCGCAAGTGCAACCATCCTAGGTCGTACATTCAATACTCGTTGACGGAATATTTTGTTTCTTTTACCAGAAGCATACAAGTAAATATTTTGAAATACGAATTTCTCGTTCAATTTTCATGGTATGTTTCGGCGTGAGTGCGCTTTTCGAGAAAAATGTAATGCGTTATGCGCAAACGCGTTTCTCCCTGATGGTCTTGCTGTTGTATTCTGATGCAGAGCTCTCTCGGTAATGAAGATACAGCACGGTCATTGCCTATGAATGTAATTGCGAGGACGTTACACGTGGGACTACTCGCGCGTCGCGGATAACATACAATGCTGTAACTATGCGTATTAGTTGCATCGACATAGTACATGCACGCATGGGACACGTAATTACATTATATTTTGAAGCGTTCGCGAGGGCAAATTTCGAGCAAAATTATCGTCATAATATCGCGAAAAGCGACAGTGCATGCCTCTGATAGTGTGCGTAAACGAGCCGGAAACTCTAGTATCTATTATGTATCGTTCGAGAATTTCCTGCTGCGGTTATTTCCACCCCGGGAAATTACATACGGTGTGAGCTGCCAGTATAGACGAGAGTCGATTGTACATGCTCCGAGCGTTTTGCAAAAGGTGATGCTACAGTGCTACATGTCCCTGAGGCACACGCGCATCCTTCTCTGTATAATCTTCACATCGGCATCATCACGCCTAGAAACGCATAGAATAGTTTCCCAAGTAAGTGCGACATCGATCGGAAGCTTCACCTTTTATTTGGTGTGAGCAAAGACGTTCGCACGCTTTTCATTATTGAAATTTTAATGGATAGACCACAGATTATTAGTTTAGGTCGTGTTACCGCATTTTATTTTACTCTTTTGGAAAATATAATTCATTTTCTTGAACGTTACCATTATATTATATAGTAACGTTCTATTATACTATATATATTAATTATTATTCATGAATGTTTGCTTTAATTACTTGGACTTTTACTAATTAAAATAATAGACAATGACACTGTGTCGTCGCCTACGTTTCTCTAATTTTTCGTGGGACACGTGATACAATTAGAGTTATTTCAATCCTCTACATTATTGATTATTGGCTAAGTGCTGCGTATTAAATTATTCAAACAAGCAAGTAAAACATTTTTTTTTAAATCAAAGCTTTTGCGAACATAAAATTGTTTATTCTTATCATTTTGTATCGTATGCCAGCGTTATTTTATATGCAGTTACCTCGTATTTGGTAATGAGTGCATAGTCTTATGAATTAAATATGACGAAATGTATAACAAGGAGAATGCCCAATCTCTTAAAAGTATAAAAGGTAAAATCGATCAACTACTTCTGATATATTGACCTGCTATTTTGCTTGTGGAGTAGCTCCACGTTTACTGCAGTTTTATATCCCAGCCATACGTATTGTAGGTGTGAATTATAGTTATGCGAGTATAATTGTTCGTTAAATACATATCGATAAATCTTTACCGCACTGTCACTATTTCGCAGCTAAATTATTAGAAAGGTTATGTTGCATACGGATAAACATTTTATTGCCACAGTATATGTTTAATAAACGTTAAAATCGTAAAGCGACATTTAATACGTTATTTATGATGTCGAAATGTCAATATAACCCGCCCATTTGACATATTTGGATATTGAACGGAAGGGAGTAATAAAATTTGTTGAATGGTTTTCGAGTGATTGTAGATGATGGTACGATACACACGTTACGCTTTGTTTGTCCAACTGTAGTATATGTACAATAAAGTTGCGGGCATAGGATACAGGCTGAAAATTGCGATTTTCAGCTGTAGCGGAAGAGGGTGGGGCTGTACAATTGAAAAAGCTGATGCGCTCTCATGCGTGACCAATTCACGTTTTAAGGGCGTGAATTAATGCCACGATGTTTTACTAGAAAGTTCATGGAAAAGAAAAAACGAGTAACAGCATTTCGTGTCAATGTTTGAGGTCTTACCGCGTTGATTCGATGTGAAATCGCTATGTTGTGGAAATATTTTGCTGAAAACCTCTTGTCCGTGACATCCCTTGGTGTTCAAGAAAATAGTGTGAGTGAAGAGCTACTGTAAAACCTTCGGTAAACGGAAATGAGGTAACTCATTTCCGTTTCATTGGTGGGGGGGAGGGGCATCCCTACAGATTCGCCGAGATTAAAAGAATCGTGAGTGAATGAACTGGAGCTCTTGTATAGAGTGAGGAGGCTGAGGCGTAGGGTTGGAATGGAGAAAAATAAGAAGGGCGAGCAACGGAACAGTAGGAAAGGGAGTTGAAAAGGGAAAAGCGAAAAGTCGGATAGACGGATTAATTAACGTAACGTTATTACGTTCGCTAGACCAACGGAGGTGCGACGAGAAAATAAAAGCACGCCCTCGTAATCTGGCCCAAGGGCACGTGGCGTGAATTGACTTTATAAAATTAAGTATAATAAATGCAAAAATAATAAAAGAGAGATTAAAGTATTGTCAAGCTATACGTTGTTATTATTATCTCGTGTCAAACAATAGCTATCGAAGCTGTCTTTTTATAAACCTGACGAAGCTATATTTTTTTTTATGATGAAATAATGGAAAAATTGTTTCAAAACTCTAAATTTTAATGAAAACACATTTTACATTCGGTAAATACATTTATTATAAATTTCGGTGCATAGTTAAATTTTTATTAGTAATACATTTACGAATCGCAAACAGGTTTACGAAAATTAATTTTTTGCGTATGCCGACGACGAATTTTTGTTCGTTCGCGTATGATCGAATATAATCACAAGAAATGAGAATGATGCGTGGGTGCATGATACGTCGAGAATTCTAGATATGCAAAGGGCCATTTCCTACGTTTTATTCTGACCCTCTGTGCAAAGAATGCGGTACAAGGTTATTAAGATATTATGGTCAGTAGTTGCACCAGTTGAAGACCGCTTTCTGTTTGAAATTCTTTTCTTTCACTTTCTATTGAAAAAGGGCCTCAGCGAAGACGCCCTTTAGCGCAACATCAGTAGACGTCCGTGTCTTTTGAGTGTTCATCGTAATACGAAATACATTCGGTAGAAGTAAACGATTCGAGTTAAACGCCTCGGAGAATTTGAAAGGACTCTTCGTTAGGAAAGTATACGCTTTGCTGCAGCAAGATCTCACAGAGTACCGCAAGGCCTTTGCTCTCATCGTGTCGGTCGTGAACCTACCCTTTCAACTTAATTACACAAATTTGAATAGCGACCACAGGTCGTGCGTACGATACTCGAACATTTAATTTAACGACCCTGGGCCCCGTTGTCTCTTTGACGGCCCATTAACCCGCCGTTCGCCTAGCGAACGGACAGCAAATAAAACATTAATAAATAAAAACTGTCATATAGCCGTAAAAACGGCATCAATTTTAATAAAACTTGAAACTCAGGAAAAACACAATTGCTTATCTTATGGGCCAATAACATTTTTCAGTTGATTTTGCGTATACTAACTTAAAATAATAAACGCACACGGATCTTGATACCCCGAATATTTTGTTGCACCTTTTGTTTTTACATCCTATATCTTCTGGTCAAAATCTGAACGATAATGCGATGGGACAATACACGTTGACTATGTTTATCTCGGTATATTCGTTTTATCCTGGTGCGGCCGCTGTTACGGTACAGGAATATTTCTCGCTTGTTACAGAAAATAATTAGTGACGCCATACATACCAGGTTGCCGGAGCCCGCCGACGTTCTACGTACTTCACTATACTGTGGTACATATCGTACCGAGTGAAACAGCTCCGCTCGGTGCTACGAAACAAATTTGCTAGCCGTGCACCGAACGCCGGTGCCTCCTGCTTCCCGTTGTTGACTCCACTGCTGTACCGGTGATAGTGCGACGATGTTTTGGTGCTTGGTTGCTTGTTTGGTCTCTATATTCATGTCTCCGTGTTATATTTGTCGTATGTGTGGGTGCCCCGTACGGTCTGTACTTCCTAGTGAAGGGGTGTTGGACGTAAAACGTTTACGAGCCACGATGGCCCGCTGTATACAAGCTCGGATAGCATACCCTTCTCAACGCTAACCGTAGACTACACGGCGTGAGCGGAGTGTTCGAATTAAGCTACAAACTTGCCTCTCTTACCGATTTTCTCGTACCTGCGATAGTTACTCGACCGCATACAGCCTGGAGGGTTGTTTTATTTCTATAGCCTTTTGTTTTAACATATTCCTTTGGGTGAAAAAATCAACATTTAAAAATTTTATTTTTTGCCGAAGCGCTGTTTTAATCTTATTTTTATACAAGCTGCTCTCATTTCTCGAAAATTCGATAACAGAAATGTGATAGTTTGATCCAACGATATCAGGCATCCGGCAAAACCGCTTCGTCCAATCTCAAAATCTACGATGTTTCGAAGAGTAAAATATGTAGACGTAGCTCGCACTTGGGTTGTCAGAAATCCGGGTTGTTAAGTGGCGTCTTAGGAATCTTGTTTTTTCCGTATCAACTTTTTATTATTAGATTTTAGTCGACTCGAAAATTCCATGGTCACGATGTTCGAGCGGACGCTCGTAAAGGAGCGCTTCGTATAATGTGAATTATTGTTGATACTTATCGGATGGTACAGAGCCAGCGAAAGACGCTTGGCAAAGTGACGAAAGGACAGGAAAATATATATAAATAGTGCCAACATCGAAGCTGCGAGAGTCTCTGCATTAACGCTTAAGCTCTTCTGGCTATTGCGATACAGGTACTGGATATATAACGGTTTTATGTATAAGAGCGGTGGAAGAAAATCTCGAGAAGGCGTCGCGACTGAGGAGTGGCGGGAGGACTGGTGGAAATCACTCGTTATTTATTCAGAGCCAAGAGACGCCGTCAGTGGAATTCGGATGATCGGTATTCCCGCCAGTGAGCTTCAAGGAGGTTCCACCTGCACCCTCATCCTCCTCATTTTACTCTGCAGTCGAGCAGCCATTAATAAGTTTGAACTGCTGGAGGCAAAGACGGCTCGAACTTTTGACAAAATTTAATGGATCTCGAAGTGGGAAAAAGATGAATAAGAGAAAGAGGAGGAAAGAGCGCATTTACCCCCGCGTGGCACATCGTTTGAAAATGATAATAATACCGTATAACGAATAAACCAACGAGTTAGATATCGCGTTCAACGGCCAATAAGATTCACCTAAAATAATATATTTGAAGATGTGGAATGATGTTTTAATTCTCAATTGTCATTCGCAGCGTAATTCGAAAGGTTCGCGCACTTTATTTAATCTGTATTAAGTGAGAAAGAAATGAGAATTGAATAATAGTGTTGCTACAAAGTATAGTAAGGACGTAATCGTAATTTTACTTAGCGCTTATGAATTGTTTTGCATATGAAAGTTCCTATCTCTGCTTGCTATCTATCGTCGAAGGATCCTTCTGGTGGTTAAAACCGGGCGTGGTGTAGAAACAGGCTCGTCGCCGGGGCGCTTAGCAATGGTGACACTCCACTCACGGTAACGTTACGCTCAACCTCATCGAAGCCAGAGCGCGCTATATAGTTCGACTCCCTTGTTTCCTCGCGCGTTGTACGTAAATGCACGCGTGTCATGTTCGTCCTCGTGAAACGGGAGGTTGCGCGCGTGCGAGTGCACGCAGGGCGATCTATTTACTTATTTATCAGCACGTCCGTGTTACCGCATGCGTGGGTACTAGCTCGGTGGGCCATTAAGCGCTTAAGCTCGATCCGCGAGATGGCTGGTACGGTGGGTGTTGCACTGGCAAGCCCGGAAATCTCCCGAGTGGCATGAATTTTAGATCGGCCGCGTAATGGCTTCGATAACTCATGCTTTACCCGATTGATATTAATAACCATCGACGGGCCGAGGTTATCACGCGGCACGCGCGTATACCTCTGCAGTACAACCGATATGTACCACTCGATCGCCAGCAGCTGTTGCCGATGGTACGTCATACCTCGACACTTTTCAAAGGGAAAAGTTCCATGCGGTGCACTCACTAATCATCCGTGGATAATATCGGCTAAAGCCCCTGTAATAAAGAAACAGAGAAGTCAAAGCTCATAATCGGGCGAAAAAAAATATATCGAGGTGTGATCGGAGATCGAGAACGAGTCTCAGACCTTTTTCTTGAGATTATGAATCGTATGGTTAAAGAGCTGTGCGCGCCTTCTCGCGTGCGCCGCATAGCTCGTTCGTGTTTTCGTTATGTGACGTTTCTAGAAGCTGGGCCCAGAAATAGATGCCCTTAGAATTCTTTCTCTCTCTCTCTCTCTCTCTCTCTCTCTCTCTCTCACTGTGTTTCTTCTTTACCGTAAAGAACGAGGCCTCGTGGCCGGTTGACGACGACGATGTAAAAGTGGAAAAGGAGCAAAGTGCTGAGTGCAACTGAGAAGCTGCACCATAGTGTACCGCACTATATATTTTATCCTGGAGCTAGTAGGTGCAAGCCCGTGACAGACGAGTACCAAAGTAAGGAGCTTTAGTGGATCGAAACGATATTCTAAATTCCTGAGTAGACTAACTCACTTCGTGTGACGTTAATTGTTAGCGTGAAGGTGAAGGGTAGGGCCATCATCTATTAACGTTCCATAGCCACTTCGTTCACCTTGTCAAGGAGACTGTCGAAGACTACTTCTCTCGCTCCCTCCGAGGACCGCCTCGCAAAACGCATTCCTCGGAGGGAGTGAGAGAAGACGAAAAGAGTGTATCCCCTTGAGAGACGAAGGGCTTTGTTGTGTCCCTCGAGCGCGATAAATTACACCCACAGACGCCCTAATTTCTATCTCCGTCGTTGTCTCTGTCATTTCACTAGTACGAATTCCATACAGTAAGAATTCTCTTAACCCTCCCACTCTTCCTCTTCCTCTTAATCTTACTCTTCTTTTTTTTCCATCGGTCTACTCTTCAAAGGCATCGCTCTATGCATCACTCGGTCTCTTACGGAAGCATGTGGCGCCCATAGCTCAGGAAGTCCCGAGTAGTTTGGTCTCCGGATAGCAATCGTCGTATCTGACGAGTTATACCGAGTGTTTTATACACACGGAGTCAGCAGGAAATCGTGAAACTTTGGCTGCTTCGTTTGCTGTGTGCAAATCGTGTAGCTGTAAAACTTCTAGACCCTGCCCTTGGTGCCTCATACGCAACGGCGTTGACTCCAATATCCAGAAGTCAAGCCAACGAATGATTAATAGTGCGCTTATGCCTTTGAGAGGGCTCTTCACAAAGGGTATATAGGATACATAATAATCGTATGATTTAAGACATGCTCCGCGAGCGCAAGCTGCGTGACATTTTTCATGTGCTAGATTATTTGATATGGGGTCTCTCGTGTACGCGAGCACGGGGGATGAATCGCTAGCAGCAGGTACTTTATAATACCTATAGAAATATGAAGAATCGCGGCATACACAGAAACCCTTTTTCAATTTCTTTTCTTCAACCGCCTCTTCGAGCGACATTTTTCGCGCTTCTTTACACGCCAGTGCAATTTATCTAAAAGTAGAGAAGACGGGACTCGACGTCGTTACACTGGATAAAGGGGAAAACGCGTGCCAGCGCGAGAGGGTGTCTAATCCCATTCGGAGATGTTTCGTTTCGCGTACGCTTCAAGGGTTCGAGCTCGAGAGATCTCCAGTATAAAAATAAAATTCTGTCCTTGATTGTTCTATAATCCCCTACAGAAATAAAGCACACTCGAATAATATATATATATAAGATATATCTTTTTTTTAAATCTTATATTTCGTAAAAAGGAATATTTTTCATTTATTTTATATATTTTACATACATTATGAAATATACGTGCAAATATAATATTTATATATTCTTTAGGGTATATCCGTTAGATATATCCCACCAAAAATATATTTGATATACTGTTGTGCCACGGAAATTTCCGTTTGTGATTTCATTTAAGACAGGAAACAAAATCCAATCCTTCTGTCGCTTGATTGCAACCGAAGAAAATAATGCAACTCAAGAATTTTCGGCAAATGCAGCTAGCAACTGCATTTACGATAATTAGTAAGACAGTCTAAGTTTTCACATCAACCTGAATGATTGATCTTGAGTCGAATATGCCCCAAATATTGAAGTCTTCAAGTAAAATTCAGATCGAACGGTTGGTTCCTCGTCGAAAGACGAGAGAGAGAGAGAGAGAGCTCTCAAGAGAATGTATTTAATTATTAACTTTGCTGTAATTCTTTTCGATATATAATAATTGAACGGAAAGTCATTCGTTAACTATAATAAATTCCAATTATTTTGTCTTCCTATAAATCTACGTATTTTAGTTCATTCACGCGAGTTCCAACTCCTTATCGGCAATCGATCTCTAATTTTTAAATATTATTCATTCAACCGTATTATTCTATTTACGAGTTTACCGGCATAAAAAAACATAAAATATATTTTCGCATATACTTTGTTTCAATAGAGGATACCATCAATCACTATTATTTATCTCATATCCCTTGAGACGATCTTGTATTACATGTGGTCTTTCAAAATTCACAGCAAATGACTCGTCGGATGCATAAAAACTATTTTATATTTAACCTTGAAGTACATTATTACTGATCACTTGGGAAAAGTATACAATGTATCAAAGTTCGTCGAGAGTATTTGCCAAACTTAGTCATGCAATAAACTGTTAGTGCGTTCAAGCAGACTTTCGATAATCTTTTGAAGGTATCCTCGCCAAAACGGGCTTCTGATCGATAAGAATTGAGAAAAATAATTAGTCGAATTTATAGTTGGGATAACTTATATTGAAAGGGAAAAATTCACATAAATTATTATCGGATACTCACATATCGCTTCAAATTTATCGGATTCGTCTTTATAATTTTACACTAACGCTTTTCTAGAGATGCTATGATACTTGTTACGTGCACTTGTACATTTTCTTTGCTATAAAAATAGTGAAATTATTGTTAAAAATATTGATACATTCGTCTATTTTTCACTTGAGCTGGGAATAAAGAACTTTCGAAGAGTGTCCCTATATGGCACTGAACATAAAAGAATTGTGAATCAATCCACTCCTTTCCAACATTACGGATATGGCTTTATCGTAACCACATAATTCTGATTAATTGGCTTTTATCATCGGTCAATAACCGTATAAACTTTTATATCAATCAACGATCAATTTTTTTAAAACGATATCATATCGCGGAACAGAAACGAGGTATCGCATTCTGTTGCCAGACCCTTCTCGTTTGTGTACACTTTCACGTGGGATTAGGGAAGTAAGCACATCGCTATAGACGTACTGTACTACTATACATCATAGTAGACTCCATATGTTCTGTACTATATACGATAGTAAACTCCAAGTGTACTTGCTATCTGCTTGCAGCTGGCGGCTGAATGGCAGCCTCCGGCGGTGATACTCTTGAACGGAAAGTTTAACACCAAAGTGTGTGCCGAGCCACGAGTGTAATAGTTTGACACCTCGATGTACCTTAAAGGACTATGAGAGATCCGAGCATACAACGTATACAACCAATGTGATTACGGGATGCTTTACAGAACGCGACTATATAGAACTGGGTACGTCAGTTGGTTCAAGCGCTACGGTACTCCGTCGCCAGTACGCAGGATCAAGGGTAACAACGTCACCGATATTATAGCGGGATGAGATTATATTTGAGATAGATTAATCTTTGAATAAAGTACATTAATTGGCTGTCTGAAGTTCAAAGCTCTATAAATGTATAAAAGAATAAAATAAATAAATATTAATAGGTAATAAACCTTAAATTCATGTCAGTTATTCGACTTATTCAATTTTATATGAATTTATTATATATACGAATTAATTACATATTTATTAAATAATAGGGCTGCGCAGGGTAAATAAAAAAAGCAATAAATGCATTCGCTAGTTTCAAAAACGTATTTAATAATCTTTAATAATAAAGAATTTTAACGAACGAAATTTTTACCGTTGATAAAGACATCGTTATAGTTATTATGAATCAATGCAAAATATTGTCTGAAGGATTAATCGTACTCCATCGGAATTGCCTAGTTTAGCGTGATATCGAAGCAACTGCAATATAACTGCGGGTTCACTTGGACTGTGGCCGTACGAGGTAATCTACCTCAATGTTTCCGCCAAGTCCACATCTATTTTGAACTTGCCTCTATTTATAATTCACCTTATAGCTTCATACTCTGATCCGGTGTGCAAGCAAGGGATTGCTACACCGTACTTCGAATGGAAATTCACTTAAATCGTTAATATCTTAGGCGTATACGTTTAATTTACACGTACCATTGTTTCTTATATTTATTTCGATTACTGACTAGGTTTGTCATTCACTATTCATCAATTGCAAACGCCTCGCAAGCGTCTTAGAATATACAGTTAATAATGCTAAAAAAAAAGTTTGTCAGTTAACATGTTGTTAATTTCTATTGATATTATTACACTGAGAAAAAACTTCGTATGGAAATTCGCTTAAATCATTAATATCTTAGACGTATACAGTTAATCCACACGTACCATTGTTTCTTATATTTATTTAAGTTATTGATTAGGTTTATCATTTATTATTCATGAAGTGCAAACATTTCCCAAGCGTCTCAGAGCGTACAGTAAATATTTCTAAAAAAAAAGTCTTTCAGGTGTCGTGTTGTTAATTTCTATTGATATTATTACACTGGGAAGAAAATTCAAATAGAAATTCGCTCAAATCGTTAGTATGTTAGACGTATACACTTAATTTGAACATACCATTGGTTCTTATATTTATATCAATTACCGACTCGATTTATCATTTATTATTTATCAGTTGCAAACGCCTCCCAAGCGTACGCCTCTCAGAGCATAAAGTGAATATTTCTAAAAAAAAATCTGACAGTTATCATGTTATTAGGTTCTATTGATATTATTATCGCAATGACAAAAAAACAGTTAAGTTGATGCCAATTGAATTTAGTTTCGGCAAATGAAATTCAGTTAGCTCGAAATAAATTTAATTTAGTTAAATTAATGCAGGTGGATGAACCTCAAATGAGGTAGAATGCGACGAAATTCATTGTAAATTTGAGCTAACCATATCATTCGGTTAAACCAAATGTATTTAGTTGTCAAAGTAAATTTAATTTATCATATATCATGATTGCGCCAATCGATTTTATAGCAACAAGTAATATTTAGAAAATAATTTTAAATGACATCGCAGACAAATTTCCAAAGTCTTTTCATTAGATAAGTCGAGTAGCAATTTAAAAGTGACCGATGAACGTCTATCGTCTGGCAAATTATGAGTAGCGGCAGCGCTTCACTTTTGGCAGTTCGATGTGATGTCGTAAAGAGGTTTTAATACCGTTTCATTTTATTTAAAACTTGACGTCGTTATCGCTTCTCTTGATTCAGTTGACGGAACGTATTAGCTTGGTTGAATTGCATAATACGATTGGTTCTGGTTCACCGTTAATTTTGTCATATCCAACTTCGTATGAGGTTGAGTCAACTATATTCAGTTAGCTCAATTAAATTTACTTCGAGGTAACTGAATTCAGTTGGCTCAAACTAAATTCAGTTAGTTGCAACAAGATAGTTCTTTCTCAGTTGATACTCCGCACAACCGCAAATGACACCAGCACGTTAATTGAACCGATAGAACATAGCGTGGTTATCCTCTATTTCCGATAGTGCGGTGGACCAAGTCCTATGCAGAGTGCTTGTTACTTGTCTTCGTCCTGAAGTTTCTCGTTGTGGTTAAGAAGTTCGAAGGGAATCAATGCGGTAGGAAAGAAGATCCGCGTATATATGTATATAGTTTCATGAGCTATTTTCTTGTGAGTAACCAGACTGGGAAGTTGATCGGTTTGTTGCATTGCGGTTTCTCTTGGTCTTCGGCCCCGTGGCCCCAACCGAAACGCAGTGTACTATGCGGCTCGCCACTCATCCGGTATCGCCAGCTGAGTCGGGCCAGACTTCCGCTCTAGCTGTATGTAAAATCTCGGTATCCCGTTCCCCCCGCCAAACCACCTGACCCAAAGTATACAGAAATACAAGCGTGCTTCACCTGCTCGCCTAGACACTTAAGTTCAATCTAAACGAGAATTGTCCCGCTGCCATACTCCGAAATAGTACGATCAAGCAAAAGTGCAGTCGGGTGTGTGTTGTGTATATGTAACCTAGACAGCCGCTAGACTCGAATAATTTGTCATCTTATTTATATCTGGCATGGCGGACTTGTGAACCGATTTTTTTCTGACGATGTCTCGGTGAAAAGCAGCTGACGGCGAAGCTTACGTGCACGCCAGTTGCATTTAATCGGACACAGTGATATGCAACGCTGCGTCGTGGAAACTCATTGCGGCTTGGCAAGCACGAGATTATCGCATCGGGCGTCCTTTATTTCATATGTTATTCCAGGATCTATTCACTCTTCCAAGACTAGGGCTTTGAGTGTTCATTTCGACATTTTTTGTAATACTTATTGCGTAATCGGTCATTCTGTTTTTAATATAGAGTTCCAGGTGCACTTTAAATTGAATAATTAATAACGTATCTTAAGTTTATCATAGTGGAAAATATTGAAAGCTAAAAGGACAAGAAGGACCTTCACAAATACATTTTCGAGACCTCTTCTAGAGATTACGTCTAGTATCTGGCGGGGTTAGAGGATGCAAGTGCAGGTTCATGGTCGTTCCCTCTTTTCCCAATTTCCATGGGGATTTCTCCTACAAACCGTCTTAAAATTTATGCTCGCAACCCGACACCGTTGCCGACGACGACGTTTAAGCGATGCAGAATTGCGAAAATGTTTAATAAACGTTTCTCGCGGGAATTCTAAGAGAGAGAGAGAGAGAGAGAGAGAGAGGGAGAGGGATGAACGTGGAAGATGCGGTAATAAAGGTTACCTCTGGCACAGAGAGGACCGTCGAGCGGTGAATTCAGTGCCATCGCTGCTGCTCTACCACCATCACTACTGTTTCTACCGTGTTCTTCTCCAGAAATTCCTTGCTACCACCCTCTGGAACGCCGTGAGCTTTGCTCTAACTCAGCTGGGACTCACCACTCGAATCCTCTATCTAAGATAACTGTGCAAACTCAACCGACGCCGTCTTACCCAATCTCTCACTTACCCTTCGTCCGCTTTCCTTTTCTTTTACTTTACCGACGCCTTATTTTCACCCTAGAGTTATTTTTTTTGTTACGTGGGGTTTCTCTGAGAAAAGCGCGTCTCACTCGGTACTTTTTCCACGGTTCATAATACCGTAGCGCGTATTTAATTTCTGGTCTGAATTCGAATGAATAAAGAAAAATACTCGACGCGACCGAGCGAAGACGTAAGATTGAAACGACAGCGTGCACTTCTCACGCTCCTTGATCCCTTCACTTTTTATTCCGTGTTTTTCACTTCTTAATAACTTTTCTTTTACCCGAGAATAACTAACAACTGCGACTTAGTCGAAACATCTTCTCATGATGGAATAAAACGAATGCGCACCGGACTCCATCCCTGTTTTGACTGACACTCGTCACACGCGCTCAGACCCAGAGGTTTTGGAAGTGAAAATCGTTAGAAAAAAAGGAGACATCACTGGATCTTCTCTATCGCGCTGTCCCTCGGGACAGGAAAGCAGCGATGGTCTCCAGTCGGTTGAGGGAGCATTCTGTCAAACAAGAGCTCATTACAAGTTTACAGCACCAAAGCGTCGTGTGCTCGCTTCGTCTTACCATATCCCAACAACTTCTCCCTTCTACCATACTTCGTTATAAATGCTCTAATTTTTTTGTCCCCCACTGCAAGTATATTCAAAATAAACCTGCGTCTCCTATGAATGTAAAACTGCTTGTCAAGTGAACGATAACATTGCTTATTAGAAAAATAAATTATATAAAATATCTGTGTTAAAAAAATGTTTTTTTTTTTTTTAATATTATACGAGAAGTTTAAATTAAACGCTTTATGAGGGGGCTATAGCGATGGAGAGCTTTTCTTACATCTTCGCGGTAAAGCTTTAGAAATTGGAGTCAGGTCGGCACGTGGACTCGCGTGACCTTCGACCCTCCACTCAACAACCTCGTTCCACATTTACTCTTAGGTAGTATATCTTCCAGCGTGAGAAATCTGTGATTTCTTTGAGCTAACTCGTTTCACTGTACGTTGGAAGGCTCTCTATTACTACCTTCTGGTCTCTAGTTTACTACTCGACTGCCACTAGTGACTTCAGTTATTTGAGGCTGGGTACAAAAACGTCGAGGGGATATATCGTAACTACCTACCGAATTCCAGCAGCCCGGTTCAGGCTCCCTCAACGTTGACGCTTTGATGTTTCTTGTATCGATGGGACAGTAGAGTCAGATGAAATTGTTTGAAAAAACAAAAGTTATTTTGTCAAATTCTTCTTTGTAATTGAACATTTTTGCAAACACGTAAATACATGCAGATTAAAAGTTTTTCGCGTGCAAATATAATATTCGAGATAATTATTTAATTAATGTTTTAATAAATATTTGCAAATTTTCACGCACAATCTTTGATATTCCAAGGTCAACCTTTGGCATACAACGACGAAAGCTTTTTATGGTGCCCGTAACGTACGTGCTACACTTTAAACGTCCGCATCGCAGGGGCATTAAGTGATTTTAGGTCGTTTGCATCATGACAAAGACAAAAATAGCTTGATGTACGCGCCTAAGCCCACGCACGACCGAGATAGCAGTAGAGAGCAGGAGCTGATGAGATATGGGCATATAAGCTGAGAAATAGAATACTTCACACGGTGAACTTGATTGATATATTATGGTGATTGCTGCAGTGTGTGGATCAGCTTCACAGTATGGACTCAATGCAATGGATATGGCACGAAATGCTGGAGAGAAGGAAATAAAGGAGAAGTAGATACGCTCGGCTGAGAGACGCTGCGATATTTCTATATGATATACCTCCACTGAGAGTTGGAGATGGTGAAAGGGATAAAGAGAGAGAGAGAGAGAGAGAGAGAGAGAACCAGATACGAGAACGTAAAATCGTCCTTTTCTGTCGGAACAGGTGCACAGCTCTATTTCGGCTCGAGAGGGCACGTACAGTAACACGGCGTATGAAGGAAATTTCAACCGGCAGTACTATAACGTAGCGTTCTCTCGGTGTGCTCGTAGTACACTATAGTTACCTCGGCTGGTCCTCACTGCATCTGAGCACAGCCTCCATTTCGCTCTCAATTCGTTCCAGACTTCGCATCCTTTTCCTTCTTGTCCCGTCACCATAAATACTGGTTAACATTAGTATGTGCCAGGCCGAAGGATATTTGAAGTTTGATTTCTAGACTAAAAATTTAATCTGACTGGAATTGGGTCCTTACCAGGCTTTGACTGGGATTATGTCAAGTCCTGATCCGATTTGTTGACGTTATTGCACATACGGCGTTTATCCGAGGCTTCATCATAATTTGATTTGGCTCTGATGAACTTCGAATGAGAAGCCAATAGAGCCGTGAACGGGTCTTGGTTAGGGAGTGAAGTTGAATTGATCCAAGGTCGATATCTAATCAACAGTGACACAAAATGTGTTCCGTTCAAGGGAGTGGTCCAATTTTATTTTTACCAGTATCATTCGAGAAACTCGAATTAACCGAAATAATGTTATTGAAATCGTTGTTGGTAACTCTTATTAAATTGTCAATGACCGGTACATCCTCCTTGTTTTACGACGTGATGAAATATTCACCTTAAGCTCCGAGTCACTGCTGTCGAAAGTTCTCTGGACAGAGAAGAAAAGCTCCTTTTTCTTCGCCCACTCTTAGAACGTCAACCCGGTGAACACCTGACGCACCCTCGTGACACTTTATTCTCGCACCATCCAATGAATATTATTTTACATCGATTGCCCTACGTTGCAGACTCAAAATGCGTAAGAGGAGCGAACAGTGAAGAACAATTTTTTAAATATAAAAGTATCATTCGACACTAAGCACGATCAGCTGGAGAGTTCGCTCTCGGGGACTTTCCTTGAGCTGGGAAAAAAAAGATCGCGAAGGAAAGGAAAAAAAAGAAACAGCGAGAAAGCTCTGTTCGAGATGGAAGGAGAAAGGAAAAAGCGAAAGAAAGAAGAGAAACGTGAAAGAGGAGAAAGAGCATCGTTCTTGAGTCATGTTGGAACGGGAATATTATGCAAAGTGGTAGACAGATGCACGCGCCTGCCGGATAACGTCCGCCGTGCTCTTAGTTTCTAGAGAGGCGTCGCCACGACGACGTTCCGCACACCGACTTACTTTTTCGGACTTTACGCTCATCTCGTCTCACTTCTTCTCATTATTCTCCGAAGATGCTTTCACTCGCTCCCACCGTCTCGCTCCGCTTGCCGCGAGTTTCCATCTTGTCCTCGCCTGAAAAGTAGCCGCGCGACTCACGGCAGGCTCCGTTCCCTCTTTTTCCTTCTGGTTCGCCCCTTTTTCAAATAATTTCTTCTTTCAGCTGCTGCATGTATGAAACGATGGTGGATTTTCTCGTCACTGTGGGAAATAACGAGAAAAAACTAAGTCGCGAAAACGTTTTTAAAAGCTCGGAAACTCTTGGCGCCGCCAAGAGGCCAGCGAGAGAGAAGCCGTCACGACGACCCACACAATTTCATTTTATACGTTATTTATATTTATGTTCAGCATTTTTATCTCGCTCGTACTGTTGTCGAAGACGTCAAAGATCGAGTGCCCGCCATGTTCGCAAGCTTAATGGTTCTTTCGAGTGGTAACTTAAAAAGTTTTTTTTTTCTTTTCCAACATACTTTGTAACTTTTGAGAAAGTAGAGACAAAGAGCAAGCGAATAGATCAGGATAAGCATAACATGCGTGCGGAGTGTGGCTCGTGCCACACACGACTTTGTCTCACCTCGTTTCCGATGTGTGAGTGCAAAGGGAAAACACGCGTTAGGTTGACGAAAGATTTATTGATCCATTAGCGATTCACGACTAGACTCTTCGTGATTCCGAGTACGATACACACTCCACGTTAGATACACATTCGTAAAGCAGTTCAAGCTCCGAGTATTCTCCGTATCGAAGTACACTTCGATATTTGCTGCTACGAGTGCCAAAAAAAAAGAAGAAAAAATATTGATAAATCTAAAAAAGAAAAACGATTTAGTAAATAGCTGATAAATATTATAAATCATAAATGAAGAGGGCAGCCAAGCTTTGTCTCGATCGAAAAAGTAAAATGTGTTTTCGTATCGTTTCGGAACAACGCTCGAGGCAGCTGAATATATACGAACACAGGGCAAGAGCTTGTTCGGAGTAACTCAGCCCCACCAGCAGCGCAGAACGTCGTGAAATATTCATAACCCGAGATCATCCTTAACCCACTAATTGATATTCCGCACATTTGGAAGCCGCAGCTCCACTGCAGCTTTTGCTACTGGTGCAGGTACGTCGTATGCTTCACTGTGTATCCAACAGGTGTTCGGAGCTGCAAGAGTGTGCGCGTAACGAGCCCTGCTACGATACTGTACGTACACGTAACACAGTCCTTCGTATCTGTAGTTATAGCATAGTACTCGCGTCTCGACGCAATAATACCGTACCGAGAGCGCCCGCATCTCGAGCCATCCGAAAGTTAAATATAAATCTTTGTCCAGGGTCCCCCGAACAAATGTCCGTGAAAATCTGTAATTTCACGTATACACTGGAACGCGCACAGATTTAGGGAGCATAAGCAATCTTGATTCGTGACGCGGTTGGGGAGATCCTCGCTTGAAAGAGGAACAAAAAATCTTCATCCCTATTACATACATCTCGTTCAAGCCGCAACTGGGTCCTGCTATTAAAACTTGAGGGTTTTTTTTAAACCATGGAAAAGCGGTCTCGAGCGTAATTAGTCGAGATCCCGTGATTCCATATGGCGTACGTATGCTCATGATGGAGTCGCCGCTGCTGTTTCAGTTCGAAGAGATATTTCGTGGAGAGTCTATGGATCGCGTGGTAAGTTTTGGCCGAGCGGCTGATCAATCATCCAGTGAATCTTACTGTGCGAAGTACATATACTACGTATAAGACTGTATTATATCTAGATATATCAGTTTCGTGATCCTCGTCGTACGAGCCACAAGCCCTTTCAAACAATATAACGAACGGTCTGTCTTTTCGGAGAGTACGACGAGTCCGTACGGTGTACCGCACATGGTATGACTGTGCTGGTAAAGGTCCTCGTACATGTAACAAGGTTGCCAGTAGACAGATCACTGACAGGTAATACACTGACGGGAACAACGCGTTAACGATATACGACCGTCGCAAGATTGGTCAGCGTTGCGTGTTGGATGCCGCACCGGTTCGTCGGTGTTTCGAACGTAGTTTCGTGTGTCAGCACCTTAAGAGGAGGAAAAGCTTGGGCTCGTGAATCATGATGGTGCTCACGCGAAAACACCATAAAAATAATACCAGCGGCGTCACGTTATGGTATATGGACTATATACGTAGCAGCGAAAGAAGTTCATGTAAGAACAGCGTATAGCATCAGCAATACCGACAGGGGCTATGAGTCACAGGCTGAACAGGCATATTTCTCTGCTCCGCTATATTGCTATAGCTCGACGAAACAACGCTTCCTACTTTTGAAGATTGGGCCGATAGACAAGAGAACGATGGAGTGGGAGAACGATGACGCCTGCCATGTCGTCGGCGTCGATGTTTTCATCGCGACGAAAAAAAGCGAAAAGTATTGGAAGAAGGAGGAGGTAGAGAAGAAGAATCAAAAGACGAAGAGGAAGAAGAAGCTGGATGATACTCCCCTCGTCCCAGCGATGTGTCGTTACGACTTCGTCCATTCGCTGTATATGGGTCTCGTAAAAAAATAACCAACGATAACTGCGGTGGAAACTCGGAACCCTCCCTGCACCGGGTGTGATTATATAACCGCTCTCGTGCCACGACTCCCTCGTCGAATCATCACGATCATAATATTCTCTACTTGTATATATTTTGGACAGTATATAACCCATGGCTGCACCCTATACCGTACACTCTGCAGGGTGTTTCATATATGATGACTCTACGAATGAAATTTCTCGTCGTTCCCAGTATACATAGCTGTATGCATAATGGTTTAATTACACACTGTTATGCTGAGAAACGTTAGTTACGAGGTTGCGAGTGGACGAAACGATTGCTCAAAAGCAAGGAACTTTATTGCCTCGTTGCTGGCTGATGGTTGTGCGGCTGTGGCTGGGAGTATGACTCGACGAGTTCTGAAAAAGTGCAGTGAAAAAGAGCGCGTGTCGATGACCGCGATGGATGAGGAAACGATGAATCTCTGAACGGCGTGACCCTACGTGCAATTCGCGGCTTCACTATCGAGGAAACGCCCTCGTATATAAAGGGGCACTTCTATCTACTCTGTTATGTTCATAGTTCCAGGGCATTATTAAAATAAACTAGTATTCCTATCTCGTCGTATTTCGTTTATTAGTCATCGTTTCACCGAAATGAGACTGTCATCTTGGTAAGAACGCGACGAGCAATCGCTGATGCATATTTTACTCGTTCTCACGTTTTCGTTCTACTCATTTCTTCGAATATTCAATTGTCCTTACACGACACGGCACCAAGCTTTAACTCTACTCTGTTTTCATATTAATTTAGCTATGATTGAATGAGTGACTAATGGAGTAAGTGCCAAGATATCGCGTTTCTTCTCGTGCACGCGCTCCAGTCCACTGTGAGTATACGAATAATTAGCAATTTAGCGATAATGGAATATGTCGCTGCCAACGACCAAAAAGATTACTAATGGCACTGCTTTCAAGCTGCAGACACTTCTTCTCTTCGTACTTGTCGTTCTCAGTTCGCCGAATAAGTAATGTATTAGGTTAATGGTACAGTTGGTGATCGTGTACCGATTAATGATTGCTCCGTACAGATTTTCTTTTAGATTCTTCCATCATTCAACGAAGAAATAGTTTTCATACAAAAATGAATGACACTCGGAAAATTTGGTCTATCCATGCAAAACCTAAATAATAATGATAAGTTGAAAATGAACAATAAAATATTTCTACCGATGAAATGAGCTATAAAAAAATATATCACTTGTGACAACTTTTGTAAAAGTTGCAAAATTTCACATATACAATTGCTATACAAATTCATTTTTATAATTTTCAAATGACTCAGCGCCTTAAGGAATCATTTCATCTGCTTTTATTATATGTTACTTTAATGTGAGACTGATCACTGATGGAAAACACATGAGTGCAAGAGCCTCATTGAGCATATTTATTTATATTATTGCATACTTGAGGCACGCTCTCACTTTTTATTAAATCCTCTAATTGTAAGATCTAAGACCGCGCTCGGGCGCGGCTGACATTTGTTTTCTAGACCACTTGTTTAGACATTTTAGATATTTTGAAATATCTTTACATAAAAATGTCAAAACTTTTTTTTTTTTCATCAAAACCAAATGATCTCTACGAAGAAGTACATCGAAGAAAACGTCGATTTTTTCGCTCAATTTATGTATGCTATACAACTACGTGTTTCGTGTAATACGAGCGGTAAAAGTCATTACTGCTCTGGGTCTGCATATCGTGGCAGCTCGTAGAAACGATCGCGTGCAAACCCTTACCATCGTAAAACTGCGAGGAAATTGAATGGCAAGAGGGTAGGCTATACGTAGCTACAAGTACTTTGGGAATCGGACGATCGCTTTAACGAGTATCCGATACTGCCCGGTTAACTCTACAGTACCATACGGCGTTGCATTACTAATATACGCAGAGAAATCCACGTCTCTCTACACTTGCAGTAGCTTGGTAAAGGGCTCACAGTATTTCCACAGTCAAATTCGATATCAAACCCACGCGGGCAACGAAGCACGGTGTAAACGCTGTTGAGAGTTGCTCAAGTAGGAAACATTCCTCGCGCGCATATGCATTCTACACTCGTTCGGTAGAGTTCGTATCTATTTTGCAACGTGTACCGTTAATAAACACACTTCTCGAAGCGCGTGAATTCCTACTGAGATACATATAGTATGAATTTGCGACGATATATATTTCTCTCGTTAAATACAACGTGTTTGGTATCAATTAAACATACGCATAAAATAATTTTTTAACAAAAATGTGCATAATCTGGTTTATTCCGTAAAGAAAGAAATTTCCTATTCGCGATGGCTAATGGGAAAAAATATAAGAAACATGAACCCGGTGATTTAAGCGAGAAATAGACTAAACAGTACTTAATAAGTTTTAGTTGAAGATACTTGGAGATAAAACGATTCGAAAAAATTGTTAAATTAATTATAAATGGGATATGGCATAAAACTGTAATAATGTTTTAAACAATTATCTATCTGTATTATCATATCACTCAAAGGTGTCATGTACTGTACATTAAATTTCATTCATTTATGAAGAGAAATTTAATAACTGCCTCACTTAATAATGTGAATACATTATTAACCGACCCTATTATTTACTGCTGCCTACTTTAATATCAATTTTAATAGGCGTAGAGTTCGTTGTGCTTATTCAAAAGTCAACTGTACCGTCTGATACTTTTTAAGGTATAATTTTATTGCTGACAAAGCGGGCTGGCTAGTGAGCGCGTACCGGAAATTCCTGCCTCGCGTGCCCGCATGGAAGCTATAAATTATGAATTTAAGAAAGCAGACGCCCATCGACCCAAGCTAGCGACTGCATTAATACGGTGGCTGCTAGTTACAACGACATATATATCATAAGAAGTAGGCTTAGGGGGTATACGTGAATTCATCTGCTTGATGAACTCTCGCTGATCCGGATAAACGAGGTGGACCACCTAAAGGATGTCTCATAAATATCAGTCCAATTCGTAACAATTATACGCATCTACGTCCAATGCGCACGTTAATCCTGTTCTACCTATTACTCTGTGCGGCTTTGCGGCTCCTGCTGTTGTTGATTCTTGTGCAGGGGTGACCAGCGAAGAGAGGGTGCAGAGCGAGATGAACGAGGGCAATACCCGCGGGTGGTGCTTTTTGGGGTACTGCACGCACCACGGGGGTGTCGCTCTGCCCTTACCGCCTTCCTGTACTTGCCAGTCAATGCCGTGCCGGACAAGATATCGATCTAACCTTCCGACCGCGTCGGCTATCGACACCGAAGACCATTGTACTTCGGTAAACTACGTCATAGCGTTCAACCTTTTTTTGTACGAGAAACGTGTCACGACCACGGGGTCGTCACCCTTGCAAGCGAGTCAGTTTCGTATCCCTGTCCAGCTGCCTTTCCCGTTCACGAGCTACCGATGTCTGAAGGGAGCCCCGATAATATAAGTTAGGTAATAGCGGAGAATAAATATGTCGAAGTGAAACGGCAGCCGGGAATCGCTCGGGCAAATTTTGTATCGCTATTTTCCCCTGAGTCATTATAAAATCAAGTGAAATTAATATGTGCTAAGCCTTCACGCATTCACGCGAACTCTTCAAAATCCCCCAAAACCGTGATTTACTAGTTAGTATGGTATTTCCGTTGTGTCTTCCTTGATATTTTGTGTATATACCACCGAATCCAGGTTGACGAAACTCGCAGTGTGGTTTACCATCATGTGTCGGTATCCCCAAGAATACCAATGTTAATAAGATTCTTTAAATTTAGTTAGGTTATGTTATGTTTCGTCACTGAACAAGATAAACATTTTATTATCTTACATCGTCAGTAGTACTTTTTCTGCAAAAATTATCCGCGTAAAGCGCTACGTCCATATTGGAAATTGAGTGAAACGAAGAATGTTCATAAAAAGCATTACGGCCTTCATTTAACACACAGTGTAAAACACACTTCGGGGGTCGGGTACGAATATCATCTGTGATTCCAATTTTTTAATCATTACAAAAATCCCATCTGGTCATAAAATTGCTGGCGATGCTTTCACGTAATTCTTTAGTCTTTAACATAGTTCTCTCGCTGCTTTCTTTTTACATGTTATGCATAAATGTCCAAATTTACAAAACTGTAGACAGATCGAAAATTTGTATTTTTTTAATTGTTGAACAATACAAGACCTTCCCCGGCTTATATTATATAACTACAGTTTCTCCTCATTCCCAGTAATCATTTCAAAATCTCTAATCGATCTCCGAGTGGGGTCCCACTTCGTCACATTCACCTAATATATTCTTTTCAATCCATCCCCTTTCTTCTAAAGTCGATTATTTAACCCACCAAGTCTATAGTTTTTTTGGCACAACATTTTTAGTGTACGACTTTAATAAATACAATAGTTCTATAAGGTTTTCCACGTAGAAATGTTTAATTGAGTCCTCTACATAACAATATAATTACATAATATTAAAAGTAGTACTGTCAACCGTTGATTAAATAATTTTTTTTCTAGTTACCTCGATCCATTATACTTTTGACCCAATAAAGCCCTGTCTCCCCTCCCTTTGTACTATAAGAAACTGAAACTCATGACATTGCTTCTGGCTTTAGTCCGTTTCGTTTAGCTGGAGGTACATGTTAAGCCAGAGAGCGCGTGGCTCGAACATTCTCGATCTCTTTGATGCAGCAGCCCTCTGCAGCACGTGTTATATAACACAAAGAAGCGAAAGATTATGGAAAAAAGGAATAAGTGATAAGAACCAGATAAAAAGTCGCTCGTGCGCAACAAATGTTAGCTCCGCTGTAGCTCGGGAGGGTTCTGTTTTTATCTCATTAATTGAAATGAATCCATGTGCGGTAAAATATACAATTTTATCATCCCCGTACCAACTAGTCATAAATCTTTTAATATTCTTTATAATTTTTTGTATCTAAATTGCGTAGCAGCGTCCTCCCCTGAGTAATAAACCCTGCGCTTTAGGTATCATAGTGAATTAGCTTCTGTGAGATCGGATCAGGGGAACGTCGTTTTATACAAGATATATCCGAGTTATGGGAATGACGATTTATTCCCTACCAGTGAGTCACCGAGTCGTATACTTTGCGTGCTCCAAGTACTCGCCGAGTGACGCATCCTGCGGTGACTGGCTGCAACGTTCAACATGAAATCAGTGAATGGAACTGGCGGACACGTATATATGCTTCTGTGGACAAGGCGCCGCCGGTGAATCTACGACACTTCCAAAGTATAAGTGAAAGAGAAGAAAGCGTTGGTGGCACGCGAAAAGGAAGGAAGGAAGGAAGGATGAATGAAAGCGGACGCGTTTTGCACGCTAAACCATTCAAAAGGGGCACTGCTTGACTATATAGTCGATGTATACATATATGCGGTATGTGGCTCGGGCAGAAATCAAGCTGTTCAAGGTGGTGAGGGAGCTATGCGGTTTATAAATAAACTCTCTCGCAGAAACGATTCAAGAAAGTTGCTCGAAGGCATGATCGGCTAATAAAAATCTACGTGAAAGTATTTTTTTATAATCCTAGAAAAGCGAAAATATTAAATATTTGTAAGAGCAATCGTGACTTTTGTTGGTATTTTATCTCATCTTACAGCGTTTTTCCGTTACAGCCAGACACTTAAATTTCGTAACGTTAAAAGAAGCGAATAATCGAGGGAAGAAATAATGCTTCGACGAAAAATGACAAGATGTAGAAAAATTAAAGAATGGAAACAGCTAGAAGAAGGTATCAAAAAGAAATAAAAATAGTGCAATTGAAAAGAAAAACGTTGCTCGATATATGGAACGTGCTCGAGGAGCTTTAAGTTTTTCTTTAACGTTACCTTCTTACTGTAAAATCGATTGGTCTCTCATCTTCGCCGTCATACAACTGCTCGAAGGTACGCGCACGTCCGCTTATAACGAGGGGTAGAATTCCCCTACTGCATTTCCAGCAACGTGTACATACGTATACTTCATAGTTTACGTAGCTTAGTGTCTGTATAGCGATTTTGAGCGAATTCCGACACTTGTACTACCCGTAGAATCGAGTACACGAGTAGACTGGCTCTGTTCGTACGACCATACGTAAATTTACTACGCAGTACGATGCTGCACGACGCATGCATCTGTTTGCAGGTGACGCACATGCGGTGTTGTTTTATGCGTATGCACGTAACCCAGTACGTGCGTTGCACCTAGAATGTGCACTTTCTAGATCGCTTACGGCAACGCGTTAGTAATTCGTGCGAACAATACAGTGTTTGGCCACGGAACTGAAATACATGGATACGCATATACAGTTTGAAATACATTAGTCAATGAAATACATTATTTCCATAGAATGATTGACAAACAATTGTTCCAAAGTCCCATACATTTTTTATACTCAATTATTTTATGGAAATAAATTTGTATTCGTATATTTCAAACTGTGTATGCGTGTACATGAATTAATGTATTTCATTAAATTTGTTGAATTAATGCATTTTAAACGGCATATATGTACATACCAACATGAATTTAAATTTGTTTCCATAAAATCATTGAACATAAAAAATGTATTGAACTTCAGAACAATTGTTTCTCAACCATTAATCTTTTGTAGAAGCTAATTTTAATTATAACAAATAATTATAATTCTTTTTTTATTATACAAAGGCTTAAACATATTTTCAAACTATTACAAAATGAATCACAACGTGAGATTGTAAGAGAAATAAGGTTTGTACCAAAATTTGGTTTGTACCAGTGTTGTGACCAGAGTTAAACGGTTGTTCTTATATTTCTCGTCCCTTTCTTGTAGTTGTAAGCACAGTTCGAACTACCAATCGCTACAATAGGTGAGCTGTAAAGCTTATACCCTTTGCTGTGAGAACCTACCGCACACACGAATGAATATCCATTCGTGCGAAGTCAGAGTATACTGGCCGTTTAGTATTTGGCACACGCATTTTGCTCAACGCATTATCCGAGAGAGAGAGAGAGAGAGAGAGAGAGAGAGAGAGAGAGAGAGAAAGTCTGGGTATAATGCTCTGCGCCTTGTGCCCTATACCGTACTGTGTACAGTATACACGAATGGGTCCATACGCACGGGCGCACTTTGTAGCGCGCTAACGGCACGCGTGGGTGGTGACTCGTGCCCGTGGTAGAACGCATAAGCTTATAGCTGTTTCAAGTGCAGGAGAGAAAGAGAGAGAGAGGGAGATAGAGAGAAATCGACAAGGTATAGTACTGAGTGGAGGGTCTGTGCGAGTTAGGAAAACTCGGGTCGCTCTCGAAATAGATCCAATTACTGAAACCAAACTCAGCAGGTTCGGTCCAGCGCGCAGTGCAAATACACGCTGCACCGTATTATACCTATATACACACGCACACAGTAGGTAATATCCACTCGCCACAGTCGGAAAATGGAGAAGTTTCGCGCTCTCCTCTCAACCCTTTCAAGAGGCTTTGGAAAACAGACGGAAACTAAACTGCCAATTGCCAGGTATCGTCATTCGTTAACCAACCTAGGCTTTGTGTAGTGGAAGCTTAATAAATAATACTTCTTAGATCAGCATGAAAAAAAAACATACATCGGATTTCTCACATTTATTACTATTATTTTATGCTCCGGACAAAGTTTTAAGTGATCACATATGAGAAACAATAAATTATATTCGTCTTTACTCGTATCAATGAAACTGCCATCTTTCCATTACACATTTTTTCGTGTAATTTCCGTCACTGATACCAAATTTGTCTTTCTTTTTATTCTTTGCCAATTCCCATCATTCGTTTTATTAACCAAAAGTGTCTTTACAGTAATTAATCACTAAACAATTTATCTTGTTACAAAAACAGAATCCAAAGATCTGCGTATAAACATTGAAAGTAAAAAATTTTTAAGCTCATTTGCAAAGTCATCGACTGTTCACTTCCATCCGTGAAGAACGTAACGATGTAACGAGAGAATGCAAGCTGAAATATTATCTGCATAATTTTCCAAGTCTATCCATCAGCCTAGTGGGATCAGCGAGATTTTCATTTTTCCTGGGGGTGCGAGACCCTACGAGTACAGAACGATAAATTGAGAAACGTTGCCAGATACGGGACGAAGAGGATTTTCTACGTTCCCCAATGTCGTCTACCATTTATTAGACAGACGCACCCCCGCGCTATCGCTCTGTTCGTTATAACTATAGCTATACAGATGCACTCGTGCCTGCAGTCGAGTTTTGGCTTTTTCATCCCTCACCCCATGGCTGCAGCGATGTACGTTCCCCGGCGGGCCATCAGGCATGGAATGGCATAACGCTTTTCACCACTCCCCTCCCCCAATATCGCGTAATCGTATCTACGATGACACACTAGAAACTCGTCGTTGCAATGCTGATGGCTAAGGGGAGAATGCCACGTTGGCACTCGCTGACTAGCCGGCTGACTGACCTTATCCCCTCAACGAGGGAGAACCTCGCAGAGCAGCCAAGAAAAAGAGGGGAAACTGGAGTTTCTAAATAAGAGCGAAGGAAAAGGATAAAGACAGAGCGAGACTGCACGTTGCGTGTGTATTTTCGAGACAGTTGATTTTCGTGTGGGTGGCTTCACTGTGCGCGAGGGAGCATTGTGCGTGGCATAGTGGACGATTGAGCATGAGGCACCCCGTTGCGTTTGTCGGAACATGTGTATTGGAGTGTATGCTAACGAGTGTTAAATGTAACATGCGTGTGTGTGTGTGTGTGTGTGTGTGTGTGTGTGTGTGTGTGTGTGTGTGTGTGTGTGTGTGTGTGTGTGTGTGTGTGTGTGTGTGTGTGTGTGTGTGTGTGTGTGTGTGTGTGTGCATGTGCGTATGTTGGTTACTCGGTGTGGAAGCTTCGAGGGTATGAGTCTAAATGAGCGTGCTACTACCGCTGCTGCACGGGGACGCTCTAAGTGGGGAGTACACGCGTGTCTTCAGTTTTGGTTTTAGTTTCGTGGCAGTCGCGGCCGGCGCGTCCAACAATTTCTCCCGAGCGCTCCGCTATATAGTTAATTCGTGTTGCCAATTTTTTTCAAAGTGCATTTTGAGTTATACAGTGGTTATTTATTATTAAGTGACAACGACTGACATGAAGTATTAACGTTCATACTCGATTGTGTTTGATAAATAATCGTGTTGGATCTGTGGGATTAAAAATATTCGCCAATTCTTGACAATATTTTATTTTCCATATGGATTGTGACGAGGTATACGTTAATAATTGTGTGTTAAGCCGGGGTATATTCATAATAATATTGCAAAGTGATAACAATGAGAATGAGGGAAACCACGACGTTCGTTAGCGAAGTTTCAGTGGAGTTGTTCCATTGGAGTACATTCGCACTGTACGTTGTGAAGTAAATCGAGCGTGTCAAGAGAGAGAGAGAGAGAGAGAGAGAGAGAGAGAGAGAGAGAGAGAGAGAGAGAGAGAGAGAGAGAGAGAGAGAGAGAGAGAGAGAGAGAGAGAGAGAGAGAGAGAGAGAGAGAGAGAGAGAGAGAGAGAGAGAGAGAGAGAGAGAGAGAGAGAGAGAGAGAGAGAGAGAGAGAGAGAGAGAGAGAGAGAGAGAGAGAGAGAGAGAGAGAGAGAGAGAGAGAGAGAGAGAGAGAGATAGGGATCTTCTCTCTCCTAACTTCACTGTACCTGTACCGGTGTAGAGAGTGCAGCATCGCACACTCCGCGCTTTCGTTAGTTATCCAACTAACCAAACAAAATAAGTTTCGTTGACTGATTCGTCCGGTAGAGTTTAACCGAGGGAACCAAATTGGCTCCGAGACATTACGACGCGAAGAGCGCGAGAGAGATCGAAGAAATATACATAGTATGCAAAGCTAGCTTTCGAAAAGTTTACAACTTTCGGCAAGTCACAGGACCGAGAAATCGATTTGAGTTCATCCACGCGATAGAAGGAGAACGATAAACAGGAGTAAAAGTGGAAAAGATCTTTCAACGAGAGAACTGACTCCATCGTTTTTGCTTTCAGATATTTCATAGAAACTACCGAAGGTAGCAAAATTCATCGTTTGAGGGAGGCAGATAGAAGAAGTTCATAAAAAGAGCAAAAAAAAAGAAGCGACAGGGAATTAACGAGTCGTCGGTGTAAGTACCGGAAGAGATGTGACGTCAAGGACAAGCCCGATGAGTAAAGCCTTTTGGGTAAACGGCAATTCGAGGGCGGCTCGGCGCAAAGAGACAGCCTGAAAACGCCCAAGGCAAATTAACATCTAGGGCAGGCAGGCTCGGTCGGAAGGACAAAGAGCGTTAGTCCGAGAAGGCACATATAACGTACTGCGCAGTTGAATCGCGGGCGGTCGTATACGTGATACGAAGAAAAAAGGAAAGAACCATTTATGTATAAAAGAGGAAGCGCGAACGACGGCGGTTCGTTTGGTAATGAAAAGGTTTTGGAACGGGTTGACACGTCCGGTCTAATAACGAGCACATGTGTGATAGGAACACTGCGGCCCGTTGCTTCTGTTCAGAATTCCGCGGGACGTCCATCGAGTCTTTGAAAAGATGAACCGAAGAACCAGTATCATCCGTCGAGAATTGAACAAAATGAAAGAGGAAGTAAAGAAAAAGAGGGAATAGCGCGTGATAGGATAGCACGTGCACGTGTAAAACAAGAGTGTTTGGTGTGAAAGCGCGAGGAGACGGTGAAGTACCAAATGATATATACAGAGAGAGATAGAGAGAGGCAGTGAGACAGTGCGATACGGAAAGAGATATATATTACGGGTTGTTTCCACAGGATTGGAAGTTCTTCGTCGTAGAATCCTTTGACGTTGAGGGCCATTCGAGATTAATAGATAGACAGAGAGAGAGAGAGAGAAGCAAAGTACCTAGGCGAGTAAGAAGAGAAAACAAACACGAAGACTCGTTGAACTCGAGTAAGAGAGTGAGGGAGGGGGCTGAGAGGATGCCACCGTGCTTCGAGTTGAAGATCGATATTGGCTGGACGAGGAGAGCGGGAAACCCGATCAAAGATCCTCCGAAGGATCGTCTCAACCGCCAAGGAAACAGCGACAGCTCCGCTGCTGTTGCTGCTGGGGGCTTTGGGAATTTAGCGATCTTTCCGCCACGAGGACACGAGGATCATTGTCGTTAAGGAGATTGCCATTTCTGCGATCTTCGACTCTCTAGAGATCCACGGGCACGTCACTTTACCCCGGACCATCACCAGAAATACCATCACCAGAAGCGTGCGCCACGCTGCACACGTGGATTTCGACGAGTCGATCGTTCGTGATCGAATGCCCGTACGTGCGAACCAAGAGATCTCGCGAGTTGTCGGTGCTGGCGCGTGCTGCTGCTGCTGCCCGTACTACTACTACCACTTTGCACTGGCTTGGCTCTGTCTCACGAATGCAACTTCGTCTACCGCTACAACTACTCATACCGATACTGGTACTATCGATTCTATACTTGCTACTATAGCTGGTTCTATATCGATAGAGTTCTCTCGAGCTGTAGCAGCTCGAAGCAGCAGCGCGCTATCCGCATCTTCGAGATGCAGCTCACGTGCTGCTTCCTGTTTCTGACGAGTTTGCTGATGCTGACGCCTCGTTGGTGTGCCCAGGCTGATGGCCCCGCCGACTTCCCGAACAAAGGTAAAGTCTCACTCGCTTGCAAGTCTCTTATAGTGATGATTCGTGTATATACCGTGTAGCGGTGTACTTTCAGCATAGTCGATATATAGGTACAGAGTCTTTCGACGTTTACGTTATTCTCTTTATCTTGTCGTGTAAAGTGAGAGGGTACAGTTCAGGAGGAAGAAAGAAATATTATTCTTGCTTTCGCTACTTGATCGCTCGATGCAGCTATGATATAGTTAAACCTGTAGATGTATCGGTTGGCAAATAATCTGTCAAGTACTAAATTAACGGCAAACTCTGCTTCGTCTCCCTCTCTCGCTGATACTAACTCTGACAGGGTCCCGGAAATAAATTAACAAATTTAATTAATTATACACAATGAATAAATGAGATAAATTCAATTATCGGAGAAGAAGATACATTTACGCTCGAATCCGCTCCTTCAGATTCACCCCCCTCCCCAACCTTCCTCGTCCCCTCATCGCCGATCTAACAGGTATCGAACGGTTTGTTGCCCCTAAACATACCTCGCTTCAATTTGTAACCATTCCACGCTGAAAGAAGAGAAGATAAGTATCTCGGAAAAATCGAATAAAGTCTTCGAATCGAATCTAAAAGTATAGGGCAAGGGTGGCGGGATAGAACAAAGATTCTTCCCAACACCCAACAGCATTTTTGCTCGTCAAGGGTGTCGTGCTTTGCACTGCGTAAAAAAAAAATTCCAATGGCTGGCCTGTGCTCTCAACCTTATGTGGAAGCTCGATCATGATCATTTCTCGCTCCTCAAATTCCATTCAAAACAAACAGGGGCTTTCGGGCTAGCTCGCTCGTCGTGCTTTAATTAGGAAAGACAGTAAAGGGTCGAACGCATGGCAACCCAGACGAACCACGCGGGCCATTACAACTATTTTCGGACGGACTCTTCTTCTTAATCTTTGTAACGCACGATAATTTTATTTATCACTTCATACAACATATACAACTGTTTAATGTAACGCATCAGGCATAAAAAATAGCTCATCTTCCCTGTTTTTCTTTTGCTTTTTTCGTCAAAGCTTCAATTTAAAGTTATTATTGAACCTCTGTTATTCCCATTTATTCATATAATATGGAATGTATGAAATAAAAAAAAATAATGACACATTTAATGTGAATTATTTTTCTATTTAAAAAGATGAGAATTTCAAGTCACCTTTTGATTTTTTTGATATTAGAATATACGATAGAACATATTTTGAACTGCTCAAAGTGACAGACTTTATGTACTCAATAGCCACTGGTTTCAATTGAATGAAAAAATATTTTACTCTTTTAGGGCAACCGTTGGTCATTTGAAATTTTTTTTTAACTGGCAATTGTCCAGGCTTAACCTATAACGATTCCTCCTTTTCAGTCTCAGGTTAATAAAGCTAAAGGTCTAAGGCAAATAGAACTGTAGAACAATCAACTAATATTTCAGGATTTATGAGCTGCACTTTGTCGGTTGCATTGGCCCTACGACTCGTCGTCAATTAGTGCAAATGGAGTAGGATAATTTTGGACTGGTGAGAAATCGATTTCGAGAAACGTAGAGATATAGTGAAGATATAGGAACGTTGTATCGCAGAGGTCTTGTACCGTTTTCCTCGACTTGCCTTGGTAATAGCTATTAGAGAATCCGATTACTCGACATGGTAAGGGGTTACCTTGCGCTGGACACTTCGATACTGATACGTATGTATCTCCTATCTCTATTCGGCAACGAACACGCAAATCCCATGCGATTCACGGGAAGTAGTTTCATCGACAAACTCGTAAGTAGAAGAATTTAATGGGTTCGAACGAGAACGAAGGTCCAGCCCACTCTCCTCGCAATTCCCTCGATAGTTCCGAGGGTTCGTGGCTTCGCTCACTCTCCTGCCCCTTTACATCTTAACTTAACCCCCCCCCTACATAGGTTCTCGCTTGACCACTGGAGCTGTAGCGGCGAGCAGTGCCAGGGGATTACGAAATCATTCAGAAAATTGTTCGAGTATAGAATTCAACATCCTCGTCGGAAAACTAATTCTATTTGCTTATTTAAGTGTCACATTTTATTTTCATTAATACTATGGTTATGATCAGAAGGACAAATATAACAATAATTTCATACAAGATAATAAAAGTAAATTCATTTTACGTCGTTTCGCAGCCTTTTTTCACAGAGTAGAAAACTTGTAAAAATAGTTGCTACGTTGCATTTCGAGTTCTATTTATCGACAGTGAAATTGTTCAGACAACATGTAGACTTGTGTTTGCGTTCTCATATCACTCAAATCAGTTTCGGCAGACATTGATTGCATAATAGTCACTTTGCTGTAGCTGGTGAATGTTTAAGTTCCGAAGCGACAGTCTTACACGTGCATCGTGCTCCGTTTTCACGACAGCACTGGGGCCGGGGGTCGGTTCCGGAGTTTCTCAGGCTCGCTAAAAGATTATTGGCTCGAGCGTCGAAATTTCGTCATGCGCGTGTTGCTATATATTCCAGAGGCCTCCGTGTCCCGATATACACGAGGAATTCTAAGCTCATACACCTGCTGCTTCGACGGGTTCGATGGGAAGAGCGCTAATACGGGATCGAGTCACTTATTCCCTCGAGACGAATAGGATGGCAGGATGCGGCTGTGCCGGCGCCGCAATTCCCATCGCGAAGACGCGTCGCTGTGAGAAACTGACTCGAGGGAAACGTGTCCATCGAAAATAGGAATCGCGAACGAGTTGACGCGCCCTCTCTCCCTCCGTCGAAACTAGTGATATTTCTGGAAGTGTACGCGCGAACGAGAGTTACGATCCCCTTTCCGTCCGATCTATCCGCGCAATTTTTAGCCAAGCTAATCTAGCAGTATTCTATAGAGAACATAGTAAAGAGCGCGCTTTGATCCATCCATCGAGCGAAAAGCAGTCGTGAAATTCCTCCATGCTAATATAGAAATAGCGAACTAAAATACTTTGATCCTTAGACCCACGCAAAATTTAACATCCGAGTGAACACATAATTTTTTATTTTTATTTATTGGCTATAAAGATCAATTTCTAACTGGGAAATATCGTTTTCATATCTACTTACCACTGGCGCGTTGTGAGATTTTTTAAAGAAGCGAAAATAGTTTATACGACACCGCCCAAGCCGCTAAGCAGAGTGCTTCGAAGTAATATTCACTTCTTTATTTCCGTTTATTTATAATTCAATTCCTAATGACTTTTTACTTATTTATTGCAATATCCAAGACATGTTAATACTGAAATGACAAGACGTCGTATATTCACAACGACGTAAGTAAAATTTGGTAATTCGGTTCCACATTCCACCTACAATCTAGGATGGCTATGAAAATTTTTCCGGATCACTCTGTATACTATAATTTATTACCTATTCGAATCCATATACCAGTTTGGTTATTTTCGATCGTATTTTGAATTCGTCTGTGAATAAAATTTCGTGGCGGCTAATTTTTAAATGTTTGCCAGGCAATTCTGCATAACTGAAGTATCCCGCCTATCAGATGGGCTATCTCTTCCGCGTCGTAAAGCGCAAAGTGCCAGCAGCAGCAAGAACGGTACAGCAGCGGTAGAAGCAACGATATACGAGAACGTCGGCGTGAGTCCTCGCAGGAGTTTGTTCCTACGCGGGTAGGAGTGTAGAGCGGAACATGCGATATACGTGTCCGTCTCGATGTCGCCAGAGGAATGCAAGGGAATATGTGACCGTACAAGAGACTTTCCTCGTCCCGCTAGCGCGTCTGGAGTCTCCAAGAGAGAATTCCACGAGGTATTTAAAGCGAATAACTCGGCTCGGGTCTCGTCTCGAAATATCTACTTTAACCTTATTGTATTTTCTTCTGTGCTTCGGGTACGACAGACGCTTCCACTTCGTCTCCGTCCATTACGTATCCTTACGTCGTTCCCTTTCTTCGGCAATCGACCGAAGGCGACGCGCTGAGGCTCGAACTGTAATGCCGAACGAACATCCTCCTTTAAAAGAAAGAAATAAAAAAGTAATCGGCAAGAACGCAAATGCTTGGGAAAACGAGGAAAAAAGTTTGGTAATAAATTTTGGAACCATTAGCTGCGTTATTCTCGATTCTCGGTCTTAAATTATACGGAGAAAGTTTCGGCGGCCAGTGTGATACTAAGAACAGAACAACCTTGAAATGTCAAAGCAGCGTACCGAGAAGGGCTGGCCAGTAGTATAGAGCGCAACTTTTTTTTCAGAATCTCCACCAGGGATGCTTCGTAAAGCTACGTTTGCGTTTATTCTTATGTCACGTGCTTGCCTCTCCCTTCGTCTCATCTAGCGTTTAGTTCATCGTAAACCATTATTTACTGCGGTCTGTGGATTTATCGTATAGTGAAAATTCTCAGAAAGATACCGTATATCTATATCTCTGATATAAATAAAAATGAACAGATTTGTCCAGCAAAGTCGAGTACGGACCAATGGGATACGGCACGCTATCACTGTCAGTTTGCGAGGGGAAGGGGGCTATGTACTTGAGTTTCAAACCAACGGAAATCAGTTTTTTCGTTGATTACCAGTGGGACAACTGTACAGAATGGAAAGCGTGGGTGAGCGTGAGAGATTTGTACCGGGTGATCGTAAAAGCCGTTTATTGTTCGGGGTGGAAAAAATCGACTGCTCTCTGCGACAATGGAGTGGATGATAGAGAACGGTTCGGGAATGACGATGGCCGTGCTTGAGCGGAAAATAGGGACAGGGGGTAGAGGCACGGAACTATACAGGTAGGACTGTACAGTGATCGCCGGGTTTAGACAGAAGAGAGGAGGTAGAGGAGGCGAGGCCGCAGAGATAGCGCGAGGCCAGAAACGTTCAGATCTGCATCACAATTCCACAATCAGCATTAACCAGCCGTGCTTGTCGCAGGGACAGAGGTGGAGCACGGTAGTTCCATGCTCTGACCAAACTGCTGGGCTCTTGATGCTAGCTCAGCGCACCCGGTCTCAATACTCCTAGTGATAATTGTGGCTCCGAGCTGGATACAATGGAATAGAACAGGATAGCCCGGAATGGAATAGAGTCGAGGGACAACGAGCGACAGAGATCAGAGGATCCCGGCAACGAGCATCACCTCCTGCGATTTGGGTCTGAGCTGCCGGTCTATGAATTAAACTACCAGGTGCTATCCAGAGCAATATCGAACCTGATACCCGTCGCGCTGCTTTTATGTTCATCGGGTGGTAGACCGGGCTTCCACTCTGCAAACGCATTCGACAGCTATATCGAGAGCTCTGTTTATCTTGAAACAAAACAAAAAAAAATTAACACTTTAGAGACGGACGATCATTGAATAGAAGTAAACAATTGTGCCGGTTATTATATATTTTTGCTTTGATAACTGATTTTGTAATGAGGATTCAAGCCAACGCGTCTCTGAGACAATGCATGTGATCAAAGGAGTTTTTGCGATGTCCGATCGATCATCATCAACACCTTGTGTGTATTTTATCGCAATCTCTCTTTCTACCGCGTCATCATTATACGCAATATAACCACGGTTCGTGGCCCGAGATCAATTCGTTTCTCTCTGACTTCCTTACATCTATTCAAATATTTTTAACCGAGGAAGAGATAAGATACGCGTATCTCATTCCTTCCGCACGCATGAATCGACGACAAAAGTTTCGATGGGAAAAATCGCGGTCGCAGTTAAATCGGAGTTTGCATTTGTTGGGAGATCTTTACATGTTATATACCTATACCTATGGTGTATACGCATAGCATTGAAGCGCACATCCATACTCGATGGAATCTGAAAGGGGGAGTTGACAAATCTCTCGTCGAGACGACCCAGCGATAGTCCATCCAAAGGTTGACTGAGTGAACTCGTGACGCGGAATATCGCGATATCCTGTGGAGCTTTTTCCGGTATATTGATTCCTTTTCATTCAATTTATTTAAAAAATGATATCGCTGGTCGATTGCGAAACTTGCTACTTAGATTTTCAATAGAATTGAAGATTTGCTTGTATACCGATCAGACACGAGATCGGATTGTTTATATCGCATTTCTATCGTTGTAGGATGCTTTAACGCGAATGCCAAGATGTTTCGCATGGCATCAATATTAGTATACATATGATGTTTAACATTGAGCAGTAAAAACCATAAACTCTGCTTAAATGTAATGTCGACATTTCGAGAACCTATCATTGGTGCGAGACACCATAACATTTCCATATGCATCTTTCTCGTACTATAGAACGAACGTACGACATACTGAAAAGCCATAAGGTGACTAGTCTAGAGGGGTTGAAGAAAAGCAGGGATGAGGGTTTTGCTCGCGAATCGGTAAATTTACGAGGGTACGTGACTATACGAAGGGGCATGGCATATAGAAAGGGCAAAATCGAGCGTGATCCCACGAACGACAATATCTTCGGCAAATATGCCATCGACACACTAAGGATCACCAAGGAGTTCGCTGCAAAAAGGAATTTTGCTGAATCAAACGAATTGAAACGAATTTACAGTATCTTACGAACTACTCGATACAAACTCGTCGATAAGTCAAGATACAATCATTATTCGAGTTTTGTCACATGATTCCTTTATTTGCTACTTCATTTAATTTGTGTTTGTTCTTTCGCCGTTTATTATTCCACAGAGATCCGAGCAGATCGAGGCGGTTAATTATATTCTTCGTTGACACTCGTCGACATCGTAAATAACCGAGTCTTTATTGCGCACGGATGTCGCATAGAAAGTACGATGCATGGAACGCGCTTACGAGCTTGCTTCTTCGTATAATTAAGCAGCCGACGGCTTAAGGTGTAATCCCAGAGAAACTTAGCTTGGTAAACGGCCACATAAGGCACTGGGCTGCGATGAAATATGTTTCGGTCGACGAGATATACTCCACTGTACCCACGTACGTGTACAATGAGGCGTGTGTCGAGTTTGCTGCTTCACGCTCATCCTTGTCATCAAGTTGTTTTATCATCATAGCCCAAGGTGCAGCGACAGTGGAAAGGGAGTCCTTCAGACACGGATACCGTAGATAAATGTAAAGAGACCTACGTTATTTCGAGCATTTCGAGCTGGGAATAAAAACGTCACGGTTCATATGATGGGCCACCCTGCACGATAACGCCGACCCTATTGATTGTCAAGATGTAAAAGAGGTTACAGACGCAGGATATATTCCATCATCCGCGGTATTCCTTGTTTATTTATAGTACAAGCAATTAGTATCTGCTCAGCAACTCGAAATAAGCACACGTACGCAAATAAATGAGAAAACGCATTAAAGATGAATATAATCGAGAATAAGTTAAATACATGACATGTAAGTTTTAATGTCTCGACTGGGTACTCGTTGTGTTTCGAATTTCTCGAGTGTCATTCAGTTTTCTTACTGAATGAAAGGTACGACCACTGGTATGTAGAATTTTTGGATACGCTGGAACTTCATGGCCGCCCGATTTATCTTCGTCTCGTCGTACGGTGCTTGGCTGTCAAATTTACACGCATGTAAGTATACCCATACTATTACTCGAGACGGTGTACAAGCGATACGAGACAGATGAATCCTCGCACGGACGATAGCGTTCACACAGTTTTAGAATCGATCCTCATCTCTTCGCAACCCAGTCTCGAACGGGACCGGGTTTATCGTGGAAGTGAGAGCAAGAGTAACGCCCAGGAGACAGGTGGATCCAACTATACGAGCTCCCGCTTGGCTGCGCTCAGGGGTGAATAATAAAAGGAGTGAACGGATAGTGGTGAGGGTTCAGACAAATCATCGATAAAATTACCATACAAAACGGTCAAGCTTGGTCCGTGAGAATCTACAAAATACTTTTTTATCTCTTTTACTTCTTTTTCTTCTTCTCGTCAGTAGCAGGAATTTATCACATTTCCAACCCCGTTCTTATTCATCCAAATTCTTTTCCAGGATTGTCGTTTGCCCTCACACAGTAACAGCCATTGCCTCTCGTGACCTATTTTATCACTCTTACTAACGCATAGACGTTCACGAAAATAGCAAGTACGTATATAATTCAATACAGTTGTAGTGATTCGGTAATTAAATTAATAAGACATTGTTACATGACGATTGTTACATCTGCAAACTATTTTTTCGATTTATTATAAACGGTAAAAGATATATTTACAAACTGAACGGTTGATATAGAAGGTAGTGGCAAAGTACGAATGACAAGAGCCATAAAAAAGCGATAATAAAATAGATAAAAAATGTGAGGGACGAGTAAAGCCAAGCGGAGAAGAACGTCAAGCTTTAGTCCAGAGGAGGACCGAGTTGTACGCTGCAAAGTGCACTGAACGATTAATCTGTAGATTATACATTGCTCTATACGTAATCCCCAGCGAGTACCAGCACGAGAGAGTGCGACCAAGTGAGCCTAGCAAGTGCTGCTCTTTGGTCTTTCCACTTCGTAGAGGTATAGCAGCAACGACATTGCTGGCAGTGGATATAAGTGTATATACATATCTCTCGCCCTTCCTTCTCTCGTTTGATATGTTTTCTACGCCAGGCTCATCCCTTCGCTCAGGAAACGGGAAGGAAGGAATGATAGAACAGCGTCTCTCTCCATTTGCTGGCCTAGATCCCGCTCATCCACATCATGAAAAGCCCCGGTCGTACGGATTCATTGTTCCGTAAATGAAATATTATTTAAATTCTTTTCGTGGGGAGTATAGCAATGGTACGGAGGCATGGCAAGATGAACGCGCGGAGGGTAACCAGGTCGTCACGATGACAATATTCTCGCGACCGCACCGGATCTCTCGTTTTACCCATGTTATTTCGCACATCAGGATGAAAAAGTGAGACAAAGCGGCACTCGTCGAAGAACAAGTCGTCGAGTAAAATTCGACAGTATCAGGAATGTATCTCAAGGACAAATAATTCAGTGCTTCTTTCGGCATACTATCGCAAGCGCCTATCCCTTTTCAAATTTCTACAATGGGCTTCCCTAGCCATTCTATCCGCTTCGGTCGAGCGGGTTTCTCTCCTCTCGCAAACTTTGGCATCGATCCACCTGGATGTTCCAACTTTCGTGTACGTAGCTCGCATTATCGTCTAGCTGAGTACCCAGGATAGAAGCTGAGCTAGCGGTGAAGAGTGAACATATTTGGGAATGATACATACCCTCCGACTTTCATCTCCCTATGCGCCCGCTTGTTCTACGTCCAGTTTATACAGGAGCAACGATGTCATGCAAGTGAAAACTCCAGGCGAAGGGGAAAAGTAGATCTCTTTTCACGATAGTCTGTTCCGTTACACGCTCCCCTCGCGTGACAGGGAGATAAATGAAGGAAGGAAAATAAAATAAAAAGATGAATAGAGTGATAAAGAGAGAGAGAAAGAATGCAATAGAGACCTAAGTAGACAGAAGTTGTGGGTGAAAAATTCACCTGTAGAGCGGAGGGAAGTCGGACAAGATCCTGGTGGATCGAACAAGATCGTGGTGGAGGGATAGGACTGCGAGGATGGGATTGCGGTGATAGAATTGCGGTACATGGCTAGCCGATATTGCGTGGTGGCCGTCAGGCTTGTATACTATCGAATGAAGTATATCGAATGAACGTGCTTCTGCATTCTGCAGTTCTCTTCTATCTCGAAGCTCAGTGAATATTTATAAATTGCAAATGCAGCTGGGCGGAAAGAAATAGTTCCCGGTATCAAAGTGAAAACAGTATGGATCGCTGGTTTTTATTCAACGAAGGTATAACTCGTTCGTTGAATCATTTTCACCCCTCACGCACTATATACAGATCTTCCGTATATTTCTCTACCATGTAGAATGTAATGGGCGGACACAAGGCGCAACGGTTCTCCATCGCGAATTGTAAATTTATGTAAGCTTTTAGGTTATTTATATCTAATACAATAGTTACCATTCGAATTAGCGTACTATTTTTAATGCTCGTCCAAGTGTAAGTGGATTACTTGCTGTGCGTAGAATAATATCCAATCGTTTGGTTCCAGCCTTTATCTTCGTGCAGACTCTTCCGAGCGAATATTAATATCGCCGATGACACTGCAATTCGTATCCTCTCACTGACAATTTTTACCCAATAGGATTCAAACAATGGGCAATGAAGAGGATACTTCACAGACCCTCCATTGATTCCGATTGTATCCAAGGTTCGGTAACTCAGGTTGGACAAAAAATACGACGGTTGCTTTCAAGATGTACTGTTTATGGATTTAAAGTTTAAAGAACCTGAAGAGGTTCAACCTTCGTGTGGAGTCTGCAGTGTAAAGCGAGGACCTTATGCTTATCCGGAAACTTCCTGAAATGGCCGATTTTATGCATTTGAATTATTAGTGGTTAAACATAAATGAGGGGAGAGTAGTTAGAAGGAACGTAGTCAGTATGCATGAGGGGTATCGATGCGTCACCGAGTGATCCAATATACACATGAGTAGAGCGAAACAGGGGATGCTTCAATCTCCGCAGACAGTACTCCGATGATTGTTGGGACTGACGAGACCACACCGCACAGTGAGATGGGTTGAGAAGTGGAGGGTGCGAGTTCCCGGAGTGGTGGAGTTTCCGCTCCCTCCGGGTACTCAACCAGACGTCATGTCATCCACTTTTGTCGTCGTTGTCGCTCATGGCCTCCCTCTGCCATCAACGTATACGCAATATTGCAAGCAAACATGTGCTTTACCTATCTTCGCGCAGGCACTCAGCTCACTGGGATTCCCACCGAACGTTCTCATGTGATTATTAGTAATGTGATGCGCATAAGTGGGTATACATAATAATAACGTTACTGCGCGCAAGTACGAGTAAGAACGTCACTAAACGAGAAGCTTAGATCCATTCTATTCTCTGCCTCTTGAATCGAGTTGGCCGATGAAGGCCGCGAAGGGAATCAGAACAAAAGGGAAATGGTTCGGTGCAGCCTCGAGCAATAAGACGCTGTTATCGAAGGTCCGACCTTTGCTTTCTTTGGGAGGAGTTACCGCCCTACTACTTTCCCTGAATTCTTTATCCAACGTAGACCACGTCCATATAGCATTGAGTAAAGAAAAGAAGAAAATTCGAGATGAGAACGAGCTGGTGGCCTCTCTGCTCTCCTATCTCAGTATTTTCAATCTCGCGAAGTGTTCCCAAGCGATCTGTCGGAGCTCTCCTCTCCGCCGCATTTTCTTTCTTCCCTTCTTTCTGTACGTTTTATTTTACCGAGGAACACACTGCCCTTTTAGACACATACGTACAGATCTTACTTTTGCTCTGTCCTTACCTCGTTGGGTTCTCATATTTTTCTCTCGATTTTTGGACAATCTCACGAATCATTTGCCCCTAGGGCGTACAGAGAGACCACGGACAATTCGGGGAATTACTAGATGGTAGAATCAAGTTCTATCGTAGATACGGTCCATGTATATGTCACAACAGAAGATACAACTGTACTATACACCTATCACGAGGATATTCATTTCTCGAGGATCCTATGAAACCCCACAACTTCTAGTTCACCCTCGCCAACTCTAATTCCCTGGCTTTTTGCTTCGTACTGCACATAAAATAATATCCTCGTAATTTTGTCGCATGCGACCCGGTTTCCTCGATGTTAACTTGTACTACGGTAGGAAGGAGGATGACATCCTCTCACATCCTTGTGGTTTCAGTTGGTTCACGACCTTGTTTCACCTTTATTGGTGTTGAACGTTCCGGCATTCTATAAGCCTTTCAGGTCCTGCATGTCAGACCGGGAATGATAGGCAACGAGGGTGATAGGTAACCCGACGACGACGTGGTAACTCTTGCAGCTGCAGCTAACTCGCTCTGTCCATGTCCGCTTTAGCTACAAGAATGAAAATTGAGAAAGTAGGGTATGCGCCATCATATCGTATTGTTGGTGATCGCTGCCTGCATCGTCATCTGTGTCGTTATTATTCTTTGGGAGAGATGAAGGCAATGGTTCAAAATGATAGGGAGTTAACTCTCTAACTGTTTTCAACCCAGACGCAGTATTTGATACAGTAGACCTATTCCCTCCAGTTAATTTCAATCGTTTACCCAGCATTGGAAATCGAAATGAAAACACTAGAAGATCAATTGTTCTCAGGTAAACCTACGAGGTAAGGGATGCTATCGACGAGTCAGATCATTGAGGGATTGTACGGTATGATTTCTCACGATTCATGCGTTTCATCGCAAACTCATTGAGGAAACTACAAAAATTGCATCATCAGTTTCTTTCATTAGCAGTGACAAACTCATGTAATCGCATCTTGTCAATGAAGGCTAGGCATACAGTACAATTGACAGTGAGTACCAGATGAAACTAGGTGAAACCTAAAAATAATACAGTGCCTAACGGTTCGTCACGAAAGCTGTTTGGCTATCCCTTTACGACTGAGAGCCACGATTCATTAATTCCAAACTACCGCTTCGCAGTGTCTAGTTCCACGTGATCCTTATTTTATTTGAAAGCTCTGCCTCTCCGATCTGTATCATATTGATAAATGTGCTATATACTACTTGTTGAACTCGAGGATTAAGATACAGGCTGCGAACCAAGTTTAACCACAGTTTTTTCCTTGCGAATATCGAGTAGCTCAGGTACTAAGAGAAAACATCACTTCTATATGTAGGATTACCAGAGTAATTTTATTCGCAAATGCGCTATGTGACACCAGATGAGTGCTACTCGTTATAGCAAGTTTGATTAATCATTATACGGTAATATGTTAAAAAGTAAATGGAAATGCACCACATTGCGATACAGCGTCCTATATGAGATACATCAAAGCTCGAGGTCACCGTGATTTAAGCAGAGAAGCCAGACAGAAGCGCTCACACGCTTCTGAAAGTACTGTTGGAATTACTATATGCCAATTACAAGGCACGCGAGCGTACATGTGTCTCACATTCGCATCATATAATATGCCGTATATATTTCCATCCAATTTCACGCTGTTCCATAATTTCCGCGATTCGAATCATGCAAATAGTTATATGTCGTCTGATAATCTGCGCAGGCGTACGGTTACGTTAACTGTACGTATCTTGCGAAGCTGATTAGTCCCGCTGGTTCTGACGCTTGAAAGCTGTTGACGTATTTCAACACTGCATGCCGAATAGAGCAGAATGGCGAAGAGACGACCAATTCCAATTTGCGCGAAAGGGGCGGCCAGCGCGGTTTGCTTAATGATCTTCCAACACCGCTATCCACGCTTCTAAAGGATTATCGGTATGTAGATGCATCGATGCATATGCTCGCGATATATGTGCGTACGCGTATAACATATGCAATATATGATACATCCTATATATCGTGCAATGTATGGTACTCGATCGTACTGTGTTTTACGTATGTACTATGTATTCTCTCTGTGCAACGTACGTGGAATCCTTCTTGACGCGGAATATACACGGAACTTGGGCTATTGCGTGTCACAGCCACGGTGTCGTTATTAAGCCGGGATTAACGCGCCGGAGACTTTACACCAAACTCCCCCTGCCGATAGCTATCAAGCATCCACTCGCTCACTCAATCTCGCACGTATCCTGACGGATGTAAACGCACATGTCTAATCCCTCTTGTTTGACTGATGCAGAAGCGTGACACCCAGCTGCCTGTAACTTGATGACTGCCTCATATCTCAGCCAGAAATCAATACACCTCATCGTTCCGGTATACGTATCGGCAATAGAATTACGTGAGCTACAAGCTGTATACGCGACGTATGAATATCACTGTCGAAATACGTACTGGAATCTCGTATTTTCACGAGATAAAATGGAGGCGGGATCGTAGAGTAATTGAGCCTCAACGAGAACACGGTACCCTTTCCCAGAGAAAAACTTCTTTCTGGCTTTCATTTAGGAGAAAGGCCTTCCACTAGTGACGCTGATGTACATTCGTGATGAGCTTTCTCGACGCAATGACAAAAAAGTGACGAATAGCAATTGCTCTGCTACAAATAACTCCAAATACTGGAAAGCTTATGGTAATATTTATTCTTGGAAATATTGCTGGAAAACTGGAGATTGAAAAGTATTTTACAAATACTATATCAATTGAACCACATTTGTGTAAATCCATGGAATCATTTCAAACATATAAGCATCAAATAAAAAAATATCTATGCTCATGTATATAGTTTTTGTACAATCTTATAAAATTTCTTACGTTTTCATAATTAATTGCTCGTTTATCGAAGAGACTCCTGGAAACCGGCTCATATCACGAAGAGCTCAGCGAAGCTGTAGCTCTGTACCAATTCAACAGGGACTCTTGGATCCATGAGATTATTTCTGTAATAATGCAGTGATACGAGTGTTCAGGGCAAAACTAGTCGAGGTGATAGAGCATTCGGATATCTCCCGGTAGGCTGAATTCTCATAAGTGCTGTCGCTGTGAAGCAGAGGAAGTATACACACGTGCCGAGTTTTGGTATAGAGAAACCACTCGGGTCTGCGATATCCAAGACCAACAAAAGCAGCAGAGCTTCGCAGGACGAGAGGCCTCACTCGGTGAATTCGCTGGAGAACAAAAGCATTGCCGTTGGTCGTTGTAGTATGCTATAACGTTCCTTGTTGTGCATTATATATGCGCTCTGGTAGACAACGTGTACACGTCGCGGATATGTACGTGTTTCTCCAGTCGGTATATATAGATACTCGAAGGCGGTGTGAGCGTCTCATTCTCGCTCTGTCAGGACACCGAGGATCCTGGCTGTTGATTTTTCCCACTTGCTCCTGATGCAATGCTCCATTCTACTCTCCTGTGTCTCCCTTGCGTTATCGCTACAAGTCTACCATGACAGTGTAGTTGTATATACAGGGGTCGGATCGCATAGGTATAGGACACAAGTACTTTCGGATACACAACGTAGTATAACGTCCAGCCCGCTGTTTCCCTTTCGAGAGTGCTGAAGGCATCTGATACTCTACGGAGAGTGCGCTCTGCTCTGTTTCGTTCTGCTATATGAGCGCATCCTATTATACAGTTGCTAAGTTAATAGAGTTGACTCAGGGGATGTTCGTTCCTCCGTCATCGTCTCTTACACTCAAACGCGATCTCCGTATATCTCAAAGGCTTTTCGTCAAACAATCTTAGTCCGGGAGAACCCGGTCCACCTCACAATAGGCTTACCCGCCTTACCCGTCTACTCAATCTTGTTATACACACAGTTGAATTCCTTGTGGTATCGAACTATGTTTATACATTACATCCGCGAATGCAATACTGTGAAATTAACGTCTCACGCGGTGGTGTATTCCCAGGAGAAATAATGGGAACGGTGAGCACGGTCGATGAGAAGGACACGTCGAGAAGTAGGTGAAGCTGAGAACCCGTGAATGCATAACCGATCACGAAAGCTTACGATATCGATAACGAAGTTCCCGACGAAGTGTTTGCGTTTTGTATTACATGTACAGTCTATCGGACACTCCTGTCAGTCCCCCGTAATTTGTTCTTCATACATATCCATTTGCTGGACATCGTTCATCCCTGCTTATCCCATTAGCTTCTCACGTCCCATCCAACAGTTACATGGTCTACTTCATTTTCCATTCCAGCTACTTCAAACTATTATAACATATTAGCGTAGAAAACCGCTTGGGATTGTGGAATGTCCTCGATATTGCTAACGGGCCATCCTGTCCCCGCTCGATTCGTACCTCTTCGCTATAACCGTTAATTCCGGAAATACGGTCGGTATTATTAATTTACGTACACACACACTGATGGTCCAAGTGATCTTTTAATCCATGGTATATCTCCAGAGAATCTGACTGATTCCAGATTATGGTAGTTGAATCAATAGCGATATATCAATATGCATGAAGACGCCTCATAGAAAAGAATTAAATAACTAAAAAATAAGCGAAGGAACCCCTCTTGTCACTGTGTAGAATAAAATTAAGTTATAAAACGAGGCGACGAGAACCAGAGAAGAACAAAAAAAAACAGTAGGTGAGAGAAACGCACACGTGCGTTCTGCCCTGCTACCGTACAAAAATAGAAGTGAACGAGGGCCGGAAGCATGCGGTTTCCCCACAAGACTGATATAAAAATAGCAGGTTCGTATACGCTATTTCGTTCTTCTACCTTTACGTTATGTATTTACATAACTGCACTTTGAGATTTACCGAGGTTACCTCGAGACTTTTTGGCGAAATCGGTTCGAGAGTGAGCAAATCTCTGCAAGAAGCTTACCCACGTATAATGCAAAAATTCATCGGATTCTCCGATCATTGCCATAACTGGAATACTTTGAGAATTACATCCCTCAATGGGGACCATTAACGGACACTATTCGCTACATTCAAACGAATCTTTCTCGTTTATTTATTCCATAATTTAATTATAATTATAATTATTAATAATATCTGAATGGATCAAGAAGCTGCTTCAAAGACGCACACGAGGCTTATCTATATTTGTGTTGTATCTAGATGACACTTATATTCTCAAAATATTGCAAAAAATTCCGTAAATCAACAGACTTATCGAATAATCGAGTGTAATTATTTACGGTGACACAATAATTCCTTTTTTCCCCTTAATTCAGAGTATCTTGAAATTTAACGGGATTTATCGGTGGTCTCTTTAATTTATGCAATTACTAGTTCTGTTCAATGAATATCCATAGTTTAGGATTTTCCTTTTGTTTTACCTCACAGTTCAGCGATTCGATGAGATAAACGCCATTATACCAAATAAAAATGCTTGATGGTTCGATAAAGCGAGTGGTAAAAAAATGTAGAGAGCTCTACGGAGGCTTGAAAAAAACTCGTACAACATGAGCAGGATGCTGTTACCGCTATGTGGAATATATTGCTAGTATTTGCGTATCTATGTATCGAGGGATAGAATCCTTGACGCAAACAGTATACGGAATATGCAAATGCACATGTGAGCATGAGAGAGTGGGAGTACAGGACCAATCCCAATCGTCCGTCGACAGATTACAAACTACACGTATACGACGGAACCTGGTGTGCACATTCGGGATTGATCGTTACGCTCAAAATGGTGGAAAAGTGCTCTCCGATGAGCTTACGTAACGGCATAAAGCTATGATGATTGTTTGTACAAGGAATGGACAATTAGTAACTATACTGACATAATATTATATATTTTAAATACAGAAAATAGTAGAATCCATTTTTTAATTGACTACACATACATATCACTTGTACATTACATATTACATATTAAAAAATGTAATGAAAACGGGGATTCGAAAAAATTAATTCTAACTAACATCATGTCATAAGGCACCTTTTAGACTTAATTGCGAGCGATCCCCTTTCACGTGTTTTATTATGAGGTTGGAATAAAAATGTCCGACATACGATTAAAGACTTAAGATCAATAGTAAAATATCTCAAAAATGATTGTTCTGATGGAAAAATATTTTATACAAAAGTTGTAGGAGGTGTCAACGATGAGCTAAAGGTGATCTACGATCGAATCAACAAATATCGGAACTTTTTGCTATTGGCCATTAAGAGAAATATCCTGTATCGATATCGAGTAAAAAAAAGAGCTCCCACTCTGTGAAACATTTTGTTCGATCTGAAAAAATACCAAGCAAAAGAGGATTGCTAATAATTGAGTATAAACGTTTAGCATATTTTAGAATTTTTTCCTAGATTCTACTTCCCTCCTCCCGGTTTTTCGTCAGATTTTTTTCAAGTCCAAATTTATTCTGGTCAGGGTGGAGGACGAAAAGAAAGTAAAAAGTTAAAAATGGCAACCCTGATGCGCATGGCACTATTTTACGTACATCTACATATCTAGTGTTGTCGGTAAAGCTATAGAATTTGCTATTAGATTTACTGCAGGATTAATAAAAGCAATATTGTAGCTCTTGAATATAACGGAGAATTACAGACAATGTATGAGATACATCGGATGTAGCATGGATTCGATCATAGATTTGAATACATCTTCGTGAATAATATATAGCCAACGGACTATAGATATAGAATCGTATAATCCACGTATAATAACTCTGAAAATATGGGGCCCTTTCGTTTCACGTTGATGAACGTCCATTTCTCGGAATTTCTGCTGTCACAAGCCGGTTAATATCCAATACTGAATAATCGAAACGAACAAGATATTGCATGTTTGTGGTGGGGTTTGTTGCATACGCCCTCACGGGAGTTTCATAAGCACGTCAAGGAGTTTAACATTCTATACGCCAATATTGTATATAGTATACATATAGTAATCTACAATATGCAGTACTTGCTACCTGAAGCGAACAAAAACTCAACAGCTACATAACATATTCTCCTTGTGCTGTATAAAGCTGTTGTCCAGAGAAGAGAAATTTTGTAAAGTTCGGTACAATTACAAGTACATGCATTATACATTTGCAGAACTGCGAAAGGTTATTCCATTTTGACTCGGAATATTCGTCAACCCAAGTTGCGTTGCACAATCGTTGGAGCCGATCGATAAATTCAAGCGTCAGAATTCACGAAATTCAGCAAAATATATATCAGAGCCGGAGGAAAATTATTTATCGAATGAGGATGGAAAATACAGCGAGAACGGTGGTGAATGGAAAACGAATGTACAACCCCGCAAAATGTGTTCCGTGGATATACTATTGTTCGCCGGCATTATATCGTCGCATTACACAGATTCGCTTCGGGAACACGAGTTGTGGCTAACATGCTATGGACTGAAGACCCCCATATGGGTGTTTGTGTTTTTGATGCGTAATGGACGTCGCCGGTACTAGCACCGAACGTCGCTCCGTAAGCGGATGTGGTCTGAGCGGCTTCATCGTCGAGAAAATAGAATAATAGTGTGTGTGTTTTACTCTCTACCCTCTATGAGACCGAGATACTATGGATACGCGCGTACACTGACGCCTGGTTTGCCATTGACAGCTAGGCCGTTATTGTGAACGCGAATGACACGCCGAATACATAACTGACCAGCGAGACATTCTACTCCGGAACTCCAATGCGTGCCACCCGTTGCTACCTGAACTCTTATCAGCTCGATACCTACAGAAAATCCTTATTGGCTATATTTTAAAGTTACTGGTTAACAAAACAACGCGTTAAAATTTTTTGGTACAACGATGCTTATTTTTTATCTTAAAAAATGATTCTTTTGATTTTTATATTTTTTTCATAATTTCAATATAATTTATATTTTTTTGTTGAATATTTAACTTTTCTTTCATTCTTTAAACCACTCAACCACAGTTTATTCGGTTAAGCATAGAAATAAAAGCCTCGAGCAATAAATTGTCAGTTTTTGAATATTTTTATACAAGAGAAAGCTAATTAATCGATATAAAAATGTATTCTATTTTTAATTTATTATAGAAAGAGCCTTGCTACCATTAAGAAAAGTCGAGATTTCAATGTACACGTTCAGAAATCATATTTAGACTTAAATGACTGGATGCGCGTTCGTGTGTCTGTGCGTGTGCGTGCGTCAGGATTACTAAATACAAACTAGTTTAACTTGAGAATGGTTTTATGAATCAACCATTTATGCAATAGTGAAACATCTATTCAGACTTCGGTAGATATATCGGTATAATGAATTCTTATGAAATTTCGCACCAAACGTATGGAGTCTCAGTTATGCACTGAATTTCAACTATGTGAGAGCATGCGTTTTCAGCAGTTAACCAAAAACATATATACAGCGCCATATATTTGACTGTAGTCTTCGCTATTATAGCCCATATACCGTCTGTAAGGCTTATGCTTGAACCCATTGGTCACTTTCATAATTATCATGTCTCCGCTACGTATCAAATACAAAAGATTTTACTTAAAAAACCATACGATCTGTAGTCATTAATATATATATTTTAAATATCTTCACTGCTATTCCATTTAAATTAAAAGTTCCGAGGACCATTTCAAAAGTTTCCGGCCACATCGACATAAAGTAACTGAAGAAAAAAATTTCTTTTGCCGTCCGATAGATGGCCTTGATATATGTAAACCGTAAAAATTCAAGTCATTCCGATCATTGTTTTGTCTATGGCACTCTTCCAAAGTTGTTAGCTGACATTATCTCTCAACAATGGAGAAAATTAAGTATCGCGCAGTGATAAAATTCCTTCATTTGAAAGGGAAAAAGACTCAGGAAATATATAATGAGTCAGACTCTGTATACGGTGAAGCCTACCCTTCATTTACAATGGTCAAATATTGGGTGGCCGATTACAAACGTGGTCGTACAATCATTTTAGACAAGGAATATTCCGGGCACCCGAAACGCGTTACAATTGACGAAATGATCGATTTAGTGCATCAAACTGTGATGGAAGATCGTCGATTGACCGTTAAGGATATTGCTCAGGCTTGTGGGATATCATCCGAACGGGTGCACAAGATTGTACATCAAGATTTGGATATGAGAAAATTATCCGCGCGCTGGGTGTCGCGCTTGTCGACAATCGACCAAAAGCGCATACGGACGGACATGTCGCGCGAGTGTCTTAGCCTGTATAAAAAAAAACCACCGGAATTTTTGCGGCGAATGATAACCGTCGATGAAACCTGGGTACACCACCATACGCCAGAGACCAAACAACAGTCAATGCAGTGGTTTGCGGTGGGGTATCCAACTCCGAAGAAGGCAAAGATCGTTCTCTCTGCAGGAAAAGTGATGGCGACAGTTTTTTTGAGATAGCCGTGGAATAATTCTTATCGATTACCTTGCAAAGGGTGAAACAATCAACGAATGGTACTACGCTGCATTGCTGGATAAATTGAAGGCCACAATTAAGAAAAAAAGTCCGCATTTGGCCAAGAAAAAAATCCTGTTGCACCAGGACAACGCTCGAGTTCGCATGTGCATGGTCGCAATGTCAAAATTGAACGAATTGAAGTTTGAATTGCTTCCGCATCCACATTATTCGCCAGATCTAGCTCCCTGCGACTTTTTCCTGTTTTCTAATTTGAAAATATTTCTCGGGGGAAAAAATATAAGTCAAATGCTAAAGTGCAAAATGCTGTAAACCAGTATTTTTCAGGTTTAGACAATCAATTTTTTTCTGACGGTTTAAAAAGATGGGAGAAACGTTGGACCAAATGTATCAAGTTACAGGGAGACTACGTCGGTTAAATATTATTTACCAACTTTCTGTTACAATTATGTACCATACCGTGACGTGCATCGTTTAAATACTTAGGATAGTGATTGCCGTGATAACAATACACTAAGTATTATTATTATTAACTCGGTCGTATTATGAGCTTCGAATGTCGCTGGGGATTCGTTCATTTTTCCGTTAGTGTATATAGTACAGGGCATTAGCGATAAATAAGTGAAAGCAAAACTCTCGCAGCAACCCGGCTGTAAGGGTTGATAGCGAATCTGGGAAAGAAAAACTCTGACCAGCTTTTGCCCCCGCACTCTCGTGCGTGCAAGAGGAAAAACGTTTTCTAATAACAGAAAGCTCTAGTTCCCGGGTGTATTTATTTTATCGTGTTTCCATCCCTTACCCACCCATCCAGCTGCTCCTTTCATTTACTTTTATGTACTTATTTTCTCATTTTTGCCTTCTATAGAACCCCGGGTGCAGCTCCCTCGAGCCGACTCGCCGGTACTTTTTTTTTTATTGTTCGTTCTCACTTCTTTTTTAATGATTCACTTCCTCTGTTTCCTCTGTGACTAAGAGTACATCGATGAAGGAAAAATATATTTTAATTACCGCGTATAGAATAAATCCATTGATATCTGCACATAAGTTCAGATCCACTTGCATCCTCACCAACGCGGAGATACACACGATTCAAAACTTTTCTCGCAATTACTTTCTGTGCCAAGTCTGAATGACATTGCAAAAACTGACGAAAAAAAATCGACTTTCCAATTGGTTGTGCAGTAAAATGAACCTGTCAAAGTTTTTATTCCCAGCGCACTGGCGTCAAACGTTGTTTTTTTCCACCGGTTGTCCTTTAAAATTCTTCGATATTGGCTTCCGGCGCATTGCTGCTGCTACTGTTTCAATAATACGAACAACCAAATTCGACATTTATAATGAAATATATATAAATTAATTGAAAATCTTATCGAAAAACTGGCATACTTGTTGTTTCCCATCCATAATCGATTTAACGCATACGCATCAGCAATAATTAAAATCGTAAGATCAGAAATGCGGGAATGACAAAGATAACAAAGTACCTCCAACCAAGGCACTCGGCCATACGTGACCACTTTCAATGACAGATAAACGTAAAATCAAATAGAAACATGTCATGTTTTATTTATAATGTTATTAACAATTCAACAATTGTTATCAACAATTCGTATAATGTATAACAAATCGATTTCTTGCACGATTGAAATATGTATAATTAAATAACTAAACAAACTCACCTGTAAGTGAAGTTCTACTATAAATGTATAAAGTTTTCTTCTTTTTGGGGACATCGATGTATAGTAGGGACAATATACTATATATTGAGCTCGAGGAAGAGTTCTGCAATACAATTAGCCTTTAAGGACCAGTGTAGATGCCCATGATGGCTCGGCGTATCTGACAATTATCGAGAACCTTAAAAAAATATGAAGCATCTTATACCTTGAGATGTACAGAATGTCTCAGTTATTCAAGTGAAAAAGTGATCAATAATTCATCAATGAACTGAACTACAAAAAGCGGTTTTTTTCGAGCGGTATTTTTTATAAAATTATAAGATTTCAAAGATGCAATTGCAAGCCAATTTGATTTACATTTGTTTCAAGTGACTCAGCCCCCTTAATATCAAATAGAACAACTATACATATGTTTATTGGACGTGCACACGTGTTTTTCTATAATTGCAAGCAATATTGCAATAGAGTATATAGAGTATATAGGGCATAACGCCCTGACTCGTCCATCTAGGTAAACATTCCACGTGAATTCCATGAAGCGTACATTTACTCAGCGAGTCGATAAATTCATTAGCAGCCCGAGGGTAATTCACGGCGAGTGTACTAGTAATGCGTTTGCCGCCGTAGGCTCTTGGTTACCCTCTCTCGCGGAATTCCCGCTATCGCACCACTATATCGCCCCTCTGACTGTCTCTGTTGTTTCAATGGTAAAAAGCGTAATAAACAAACAAGAAAAAATACGGATAGACAGGGAGGGGGTTGTAGAAATAATGTATATATAAATATGTTAATTGTGCTTTTTTTATCCGCTTATCCGCTTTTCTTGTAGTTTTGTGTGAAATTGTGTCTGTTGTTATATAAAATGCTAACCGATTTGTTTTTTTTTTTCTTCGTAATTATGTACAAAACATAGCTTAGGTGCAATCATTAAGTGCCAAGCTCGCGAGTTAGTGGAAAACAAAGGAGATAAGACCGCATGCAACTTATATTTTTTTTTGGAATATTGTATGCGACCCAAACATGCGGCATACATGTATATAATTATTCAACTTATGTACTGATAAAAAATTGACAGATCACTTTACGATTATAGGCACAGTGTTCGGATTCACATGAAAAGTCGACATTTTTCGGGATTATGACATAAAGGGAAAATTGCGAAGGCGGTCCGTCGACTCTCGATAAACACCAACGACTAGTTTTTCTGCATACCGGGTCGCCACCGCGATGACGAAATTTAAAAAATGTGAGTGCTGCAGGATGAGGGGAGGCTTGGGATTGTGAATTGGTGGCGAGCATAAAAAAAAGAATAAAAAAAGTGAATCCGACGTTAACGACCGTGCGGTTTGGAGGCCTTTGGTTAATTCTTTAATGATTTGGTGAAGCACGACGGACCCGGATCGATTTGAATTTATACGAAAATATATATTGTGAGAAAACAACGTTGTACAAATTTGTAAATACGTTAAAATTATTTTGAATTCTCTATTTAAGATTTCCTGTATGTACGTTGTAATTCTTTAGAAGGAATATATGGCAAGAATGCATGAAAAAACAATTTTTTAAATCAAAAGTATATCGCGTTAATGAATCTTTAGTACGAACGCTCAACAAATGAATATAAGATTATGAAATATTGTTACAGACATTCGCGATATCCGATAATTATTGCTAAACAGAACTGTAATAACCGTATATCAAGAAAAACGAACGACGAGCAATTAGGATTTTAACAATCGCTGATGGGCTATCCGAAATGTAATGGGAAAGAGCTTCAAAGGTAGATGGAAGCACTGCAGGCAATATTCTTGAAACGGGCAAACATCGGAACGCATTGGAGAAGGTCCCTCTCGGTTAATTAAATTATTACAAGTGGCAATTAGAGAATGGACGTGTTATATAATGGAATTGCTGCGAATAAGGGGTGGAAAGGCGTGGAGTAGAAATGTTCTAAATTGACAGTGGTGGAGGGAAGGCAAGTGGAATGGGATAGCACGTTGAGGCGAACAATCGGATTCGACGGCCAGATAATGTCATTATTCTGAAAATCGATTGGGACGCGCGCGCTGTACGCGAGAACATTACGAATGGGACGTGCATCGATCAACGTTTCCCATGCACTGCGTGAAACTTCCTCTATGGTCTCTCCGTTCAAGTACCTGCAATGAACCAGTATGGAAATATCGGTGGATGCCCTGGATACATCGGTGATGCGATGTGCAATTGCGATTGCCACACGATCAATTGACTTATACTGTCAAAATAGCTCGATGATCTCGATATACCCGCGGGCAATAGTAAATCTCGATGAGTCGAGAGAAGGAGTGAGAGAGAGAGAGAGAGAGAGAGAGAGAGAGAGAGAGAGAGAGAGAGAGAGAGAGAGAGAGAGAGAGAGAGAGAGAGAGAGAGAGAGAGAGAGAGAGAGAGAGAGAGAGAGAGAGAGAGAGAGAGAGAGAGAGAGAGAGAGTAGGTGCCCATATCAACCAAAAGAGACGACAAACATACATTACAAAATAACTTGTTTTATTTTTATAAAAGTATCCGTTTGTCAATTTACAAGAGATTGCTGTATTCCAGTTTTCTTTTAATGATTCATTGACATTCATAGCATTACCGTCGCTATCCAGCTGGTTCTATCATGTTCAAACATGGAAGCGTAGGATATAAGTGACATTGAGTGCAATCAATCACTTGACTTTTACATGCGAGTCAAGGGTTACAGCGGTATAAATATACAGGGGACTTACCACTACTGATTCGGGAGCTGAGAGCCACTCGTGTACGTACATACAACCATACGATAGATGATTATGTTCTAATGCTGCCAACGAATGCTAGGATTAGCGCGGAAGAGGAGAGTGCGCGCATGCGAAGAATTTTACAATTTTAAGAGACTCCACTGTAAGACGTCTATCGAGCTGGCGGGTAGTATCGGCTGAAATCACTGGTCAGCTTGCAACAATCAGGTGGCTTACGGCGATCGTCACGGTCAATGTTTTTTTAACACCGTTAATTAATAATCTAGAGCATCCTGCTGGACCCTGAAAGGAGCGCTGTTGCTGTACATACCGAAATTGGGAGAATGATTTCGATGCTGGAGTTAGAAAATGTTGATTAGACAACATAATTTTTTAAATTCTCTTACTTCTACGGTACCGGATCTTCGGAAACAAAGTTTTCACAGCGACAGAGTGATATAGCGAGGCAGGGGTCTCGCGAGCGCCCGTCAACTTTGCGAAAAGTGCTTTTGCGAACATTTCCGTCTTTGCTCTCCCTCCCTCTTTTACTGGCACTCAAGATCCGCCCGTTTCTCTTTTTTTATCCAAATCTAGCATCCTTAAATCATTCCGAGTTCTCTCTTCTCGTATTTCGAGGCGAAGCCTGTCTCGATCGAGCCTTTTCTCACTTTGTTCTCCCTTCCTCTCTTCGTTTCACGGGTTACTCCACGCCCAAAGAAGACGAATGAATGTTCCTGGACGAGAAGAGAACCCACGGATACGCCAGCGGACCACGCAACTTTTTGCCACACCCTCTGCCATCCCTCTCCTCTAGCGACTGGACGCGAATCTCAAACTGAATTATTATAGCCGAGAGGTGGTCTCTATTAAAGTCATAAATTTTAAATTCAATAATATCGAAAAGACGATGCGGTTCGCGGGTATTCCATCCGAGAGGATATGTGGAGGCAGATGGGTTCTCGAGCGCTTCGAAAACTTTGAGATTCTTCTTGAACAGAAATAACGACATGCCAACACTCCACGGTTTACATTGGCTCACGGTATAAAGCTCTTATCGGCTCCACATTCCAAAAGTGCGATATCAAAATACGTTGTATCGTTCCAATAAAAAAAATAGATCGATGGTAATAGCCGGAATGGGGAAGAGCTGCGCAAATTCCGGAAGTTTGGACACTTGGAAAGTAACGGAGTGACCAGATGACCGCGCGAAACGTTCGCTCGTTTCGTTTGTTCTCATTCCTGATGCAATGAGCGGGAGGCCAGGGTGTGCACCAACAGTGGAACCAGCGCTGCACGTACTTTTTTTTTTTTTGGGGTTTGAGCACCAAGCAGGATGAGAGAAGAGACACTCTCTCGCGCACGAGTAAGCGCACAGAGGCCATTCGATGCAAATAACTCGCGTCCAGGGCGCGCGAGCGCATTGTCACGCGTCGATTCGTACGAATAATTTTATGCTTTTTTTTATCCTCACACCTTTTTCCACCTACTGCTCGCACACGAAGCTAGCTGTGCTTGTACCTCGTTGCCTCTGCAACGATTCGCTGGACGCTCAACAACTCCCACGCGAGCGTTGAATCAACCACGATCCATAGGTTGCATCCATGCACGCATGTACTACGTGCACCGGCCCTGGCTATTCTGCATATTTCTCTTGACATATGTAGTGTATACATATTCTCCACTATCCGTGTTTCTTTTCCTCTCCGTATGTATAGAAAAGGTGGTCAAACGTTAGTTTCGTATCGTTGTTTATTGGAAATATGTCCGGAGCGTGACATTAATTCAAAAAACGAATGGAAACCTCTTCCGGTCGCGTTTCCTCCACTTCCATAGTGACTGCTGAAACACCTGCAGATATTTTGCTCTCTGGTACTGCTGTCACACTCCTCGGAGACTCCTTGTCACGATCAATCTACCTGTTCAAAGAGCGTATAACTCTCCTATAGATCTCTACCGTTGCGCAACAACTATCGATCTTTAATCCCATAGCCACTCGCTTTTACCATCTGCCGAAGAGATTTCTATCGTCAATTTCCAATGATTTTTTGCGGGAAACAGACTTTAGATAAAACTAAATAAAACGAGCTTAATCTGATCATAAACACAATCATATTTTTGAGCGTCAAACTGAATATACAAAAGTAATGTATTAACAAACAATATAGTTTTCTGGATATTGAAGAATTACATTTTTTTGGAGCATTCATCTTTCATTTTTTACTCTCCCGTTTCATTCCTCTATGTGATAGGGAAAAACATAATAACAGCGCGCAGCAAATTTATGAAAATTGAGAAAAGACTTGGAAGTATACATAGTTATCAAAAAGCAGCTTCGAAGAGCTGGTTTGGTCACGCGCGGGCTGTTTTTTATTAGTTTTTTTCGTGAAAAATACACGTTCCATTCAGTGCGGAAATCAACGTTGTTAAACGTTGAGTAAGGTAAAAAGTGTTGTCTTTTCAACGAAATGAAATAGCTGGCGCAATGTGCTTGGTCCTTTACTCGTCATCCCGTTTATTATGACGTTGCGTCAGGAGCAACGTGTCACCAGCGTAAGTGCGGAAGCAGCCAAGTCTGCATGCCGCTTGTGCATTGTACGTGTATTCATACATTTTTTGTACATCATATACATGTGGCATGCACAGCATGAGTTTGACACCCTTGTGGAAACGGACGAACACGAGGGGCGTCGACGAGTATAAAAAGAACGATACGTGAAGCAAGTGACAAGAGTCGGAAAAATGTTGACCACTTGGCCAGAAAACGTAGCAGCGGTCGCGGCGCTTTTTCCTCGTATATGTAATCCTTAAAAATTTATCCCGGCACTGCGGTATCTGGATGGATTTTATAACTCGGTCAATCGGAAGTATTTTGACATATGATTTGGCTTGACTCTTCTTAGGATTTAAAACTTTAAAGAAATGCCAAAAAAGAATTAATGTTTCGACATTCCGGGTGGATTAACTTGAGTTGTGATAATATTGATTACACCGAGTAATGAGTATACCGCAAGATTTAAGAGAATCGTATGAACAACTACGTAAACACAATGGAATTGCGGGAAACAAAAGAGTAAGACCTAAGAGAATAATACAATAAATTCCAGAATAAACAAGTAAATCTGTACATAATGAATGCACATAATGAATATATATCGTTGGTAATTTAGATAATTAATTATTCTGAGGAATATAGTGAAATCCACGTTATTTCTAAAATTTTTTCCTACAACAAGTTGCATTGAATATTACGAATATTTTTGTGGTTGTACCATGTTACGCAACTTTGTCGAAGTAATAACGGAAAGCCGGTTGTATACGTACCCAGCGTACGTACTCGCCAAACTAGGTTATCGCAACGGCACACCTGCAGGTTTTACTAACGAGTACCACGATTAATTCTCCACGAATAGTTCGAGCAAATAGAAGGGTTGGGGTACTGCTGCACAAACGTAAACGTCACCGTCTGATTCGATGTCGTCGTCTTCGTCGTTGCCTCAAGGTCTGATCTTGGGGCCTTGCTCCGGGTTATGTAAGCAATACTCGCTTCTGGTTTTCGGCAAAGCCCTTCATTACCATTTATTAATTACACCGCCGCTGCGGTATGCAGGATGCAGTAGCATGGGTTGGGTACGTACAACTAGATGGTTTACTGTGCAGGTCTGCAAAGTCTTCTACCCTGCCTCGTCTTACCTTCGGCTCTGCTCTTACCGCGACGAAGTGAACTAACCTATCGCGTCGCACCGTTCCGCGGACGCTTACACGGTAGGTACGAAAGGGAGATTCACTAAAACCACAACGGCAGCAACAACCCTTGTATATGTACGCAACTTTGTGCAGACAAGTTTCGTAGCAGTCATCAAGTACGGCACAGCGGCCGCGAGGCTGTCGCCGAGTTTGCATTGTGATTCTATAGCTTTCCTCGGTCGCTTGGTTCACCTCGTTTATTTCCATCACTGATATTTACGACGATTTAACCACCTTTATGCCGACTGCGTATCTTACCATAGTGGATCCTTTATGAATCGACAAAGAAAACTCTTCTCGTGAATCATTCTGCAAATCAAATCAGATATTTCCAAATTATTTCACTTTCGCTGTTCTACCGTCATAGCCACCAAGTACGATAATGAAATCATGAATCTTTGTTAAAAACTAAAGTGTTGATTACTTTTTGAAGAAGAAATTTTCTTTTTACGGACCATTATCTTCGACAAAAAATGTATTCATTGATTATAATAAAAATTTAATTAATTATCATATACCGAGTGCACATGGGTATCGGGAACGAGAACTTTTCTCAAGGATGAGCTAGTCTACAATATGCGACCATCCTGCTACTGAAAAGCATGCTGCTGCGGTCGTGCCTTATTTCTCCCTTAACTTTTCCACATTTTTCGCAATTCAACTACCGTTCTTTATTCCACCTCCACACATTATTAGTTTCCTGACTAAGTCCCTACAAAAAAGCATAAAATATTCTACCTACTGGATCCTTTAATTATTTTTTATCTCTTCGTAAGACAGAAATATAATTGTTGATGAAAAACAGATGACATGGATATTGGAATACGTTGGAAATAGAAAAGAGTATCATGCACATGACTTAATTATGACTACATATAACATTTTCAGAATATAATTGAAGCTTACGATATGCGAGTTTTATAAATATTATGTAAGTCATTGCCATATATTTTGTCGAGAATACCTGGTATTGTTTGTACAGATAGAAGGTTGCATACTAATTATATTCATCATTTTTTAACGATAATTCGGTAAAATATTAGTAAATAGATAAGAGAAACTACGATTGCATACGAAGAAAAAAGGTTTATCGAGTGAACAAACTTTTAAATGCTTGATGGTACGTCAGTTGCGGCAAACATACAAATTATTACTTCAACTACCCCCAGTTACTTTACTAAATCATTTCTCGTAAGCTGAGACCAAAGTACGTATAAATAACTTCAATGGTCGATGTTACAATTCGAATTTGTATTCCATTTTTAATGCTTGTATCATCTAATAATCGTAGTTGACGTAATCACGATCGTTGAGTTCATCCGAGTAGAAGTTTATTTGTTGTCCCACAAATAATCACTTGGTTCTCGTAACTTGTCGGTTGTTTCGCGTTACCAATCGGTTTGTCTCAGTAAACGATTGCGATAATTTACATCGACCAATGAGTAAGTATGCGGTCATAACCTAATTTTCCGAAAATTAAATGAGAAAAGTACCAAATTTCGATTTGTTGCATTGACTAACCTGGATGATAGCTACACTATGATTACCATTGGTTGACACAACCACTGAAACCAAACAACGACAATTGGTTCTCACGTACAATTATTTTTTCGTCATGTACACTACGTGAGTCGGTTGGATGCAATAATTTTTTTAGTACACCCAGCTCAACCTTTTTCTCCGTGCAGTTGTCGTGTATGCTGACCACTCGAATGGTTTACTATTCCTGAAATATATATTAAAAGAACGGATAATTAAAAAATTGTTTAATTAATTTAAATAAATGTAGAATATAACATATTCCCAGTTAATTGTTATATCAATGTTTCTTGTGGATGTTGCTCATGCGACTGATAATAGTAGAAATAAATGTTAAACTGTACCACGAAGAAGAGTGTAAATATCCAGAAACATTTTCAACTTGCGGTACTCACGCTCGGAGATTTGCAGAGTCGTTATGCGATAACCGCGTAAGAAGTTCGGTCTGTCGTATATTAACTTGTTCCTCGCGGAAATTCTCTGCGATAACAACGTTTTTTTATCTTGCCCTTCGCCGTCGACGTCGTTGTCGTTCTATAGGTGCACGACGCTAGTCGACGCAACTCGGCTGCGACAGTGCGACGACTCATTTTTCTTTTTTTTTTTTAAGTTCATTTCATTATTTCCTCTGCATTCGCTACCTCTTATTTTGTGTTTTGCTTCATGCGGAAATTCAACGAACATAACGCGAACCATTTTTTCGCCGCGCGTCATCCACAGACGGTGACTACGAAATTGAATTTCGCCAACGAGCTAGCATAACGTCGAGTATAAGCTGTCAACACACAATAGCGATGTGGGCAGATCCTATACAGGCGATAATAAACTATTTCTTAAATTTATTATTCCGTGCACTAATTGATATTTGTGTGATTTTCGAATTGTTCGCATGATTAAATATATCCAGTTGCGAACGAGAAATGTTGGGTACAGCATTTTTCATTTTGTAATCAACTGGAAACTATTTGCAATTCCTCGAAGATGAGAGAGCTTGTAAATAATATTCTCCTTCCAATGAATGTAGAGGTGAAGATTGGAAGATACTTATGTACCTCAATCAATCAACACTCAGGGCAAAGTACATTTCCCGCGATCTACGATATATTCGATCGTACGTAGATATTCTGTCTGAGAACAAATTCAGCGAATAGGGTTTATTCGATTGCCCTCGACGGTACAAGTTTCCGATTGACGTTCCATCTGTTAGTGGTTTGCCTATGCATTGCCTGCAACGGAGTGAAAACGAGTCCTGGAGTTTGGTTTCTCGAAGGGGCAAGATCGTGCAAAAGAGCGCAGACAACCTCTTCGACTAGCTGGAAACTTTAGTGTCTTTTCCAACAAGCGTTTCAGCGCATACCGATATCGATTCTATCGGCTTGAGACTCACTGCTCGTACAGTTATTACATTTTCCGGTAGTTTTTATGACTTGAATCTGAAGCCATTATCACCGATCACCTCTATACGTGTTTGTGGCTCTGATGCCTCGACAACTCCGACAATAAAGCTTCGTTACCGTCTACTGGGTTGTTACGAATAAAAAGAATCCTAGAAGCACGTACCTTTTACATAGGAAATCGTCAAATTTACAATCCCTTGAAAAAGTATTGTATTATCATCAAAATGACAACGTATCCTTCTACCTCACTTACTAGCTTACATGTACGAAATAGAATAAGTAAACTCTATAAGAATCAACGTGTGATGGCATAAGAATGAAAAATTAGAAAAATCCGTTTATGCAAAAATGATTAATCTGAAAAAGGATTAAATCATATTCAGAAAATTAAAAATAGTCAGCTGCAAATCCCATCGATAATCAAACGGGAGTCTTATTTTACCATCAAGGTAGACATAAAAGTTTCTAAAGAAGTAAAGTAAGAATATTTTCATACCCAGCGTAGTTTTGACCTCGTTTATCTCATGATTCACTCCTGGTTGATCTTTTTACTTGGAAGATAGGGCGAACGATTGTTACAAAAAAATGGATTTAGACATATTTTCAAATATTTAACATCATCAAGTATACTTTCGCTGAGGATATTTCTGTGAAGACCTCGAACGAGTGTCTGCGATATGAATAAAGTCGCTCTGTAACGATTGAAGTTTACGATTTTCATGCTTTCTTCCCAGCTGTAGCGTCAAGTGAAAGGAATTGAAGCTGGGTCAGATGTGTTTTGAATTTGGCGGTTAATCCGGAGCAAGGTGGAGTACGAATCGCTGAATTATCATCAACGTATATAATATAGAGGTCGAGAGGCTACAGCGAGCACCCGCTTGTAGGTTAACCTACAGGGCATGGACGTAAGAGCTCAGTAGGACCGATATTGCTTCAAAGATCCAGCCAGTCCCCGGAGTGCAGGGAATGAATTGCCCTGCTCTAACCCGTTTAATTATTAATGAGCCCCTCGTAAACGGAGTGTGAACACTTTGGACGGTCATAACGAGCAGTCTTCCGCTATCCTCGGTTTCCATTCATTCCGGGCAGAACAGCAGCACAAACCGCGAAATGGCGTTTGGCGTGTGGGTGAATCGCGTTCTATTTCATACACCTTCAACACCTAGAAGTAGTTCCGAGTATTACACTACCATCTTCCCATATCGGAGTCGCGAGCCGGGAAACCAGAGGGCCGCCCGCGTCCACAACCCAACTTCCGGTGTGCATTCTATGCGGCATGGTATGTCGAGCAGAGAAATGGAGAAGCCGTTATACCGCGAAGCTCTGCTATGTCTTCTCGTTGGCTCATTCCATCAGTAGCGAACCGAAAATACGTTCACCATATCATCGAGTCGAAATTACCTTCGTGATGAAAAAAATAAAAACGAAAATAACAAGAACTATTGAGAAATGGAATGTAACGTACCTCGGGCATCCGTTCCGTTCCTCATATTACGAACACAAATTTCTCCTTCGGAACGAAAATGGATATCCGAGCTGAAAATTCTTAGTGAATCACGCCGACCCGAAAGATTCTCGCCTGCAGAGCTCAATCCACGTTTCCAAAGTATGATTCGTATGAGTTAACGCACCGATATAGCTTCGACGCTGGTACTGAACACACATACACACACTTTAGATCACGGCTTTAGAACTTCTGACAGGGAACGGAAGTGCTGCGAAGAACTTTGTCACGCTTCAGTCTTGACTATACATATCACTGTAGCAAGGACAAGTGAAGTGTTACAAACGGAGTATTTCTTTCAGAATGGAATACGGTACCATTATTCCAGTGGGAAACGGATGTGATTACTCTTGCGGATAGGATATAATACGTTGTACAAATTTCAAACTTTTTCCGACGCTTGCTATTCTTACACTCGCGATATTATATCCAACATATTTATTATATCCGTAGAACAATTAAAACTTTAAGGAAAACTGACTGATGATGCCGATGTTGTTTGTTTACAGTTCCTGTGAAGCTTGTTTGGGCTGAGGAGGGCGACGATGTCGAATTACCCTGTGACATCACCCCTCCAACACCCAACGATACTGTTAACATGGTACTTTGGTTCAAAGACTCTGTTGGTATTCCTCTGTACAGGTGAGTACCTAATTTATGTTTACTACCCTCTATGTATACGTTAAATCGTGTTTAATACTATACATTTTCACTTAACGTCCAAACAATCTCATGGGATTATTTGGACACCTTCTCGAACCCCTTGATAGTTTATGTATCCGAGTTTCAACGAAAATATCTTATCTTGAAAATTATAAAATAGAATTGTAAGTTAGAAAAAGTTTAACAAGCATAGCGCCAATTTATCTTAAAGATGCCAAGACCTACTTGATCAAATCTTGTGTCTCATTCATTTTTCTTTCGAGTTGACAAGTCATTGACCCATTGATTTATATAATATATATATATATTCAATTTTATTGAAAAAGTTTACTTTGGTTTATCGTAAATGCAATTAAATTTCAATGACACACACTCGGCCGAGTATCACTGACAAGTCGCTACTCGACGAAAAATTAAATATTAATATTCCTATCTATCCATCAAACTTAATTTCTATTCCGATGCAAATATTAACACATTTATAGTATACGGAATTAATATACGAAGTTTGTATATTGACGTATTTAAAATCTCCGCTGCATCGAGAGTTCGATTTCGCACAATAGGATAGACAACTAAACGTCTATAAATGATTGTCGATATGAGCCTGAAAGTCCTCTTTGCGATTACAGTAGTCACAACGGAACAATACCACCGTGACAGATTGATAACACTCGAATAACTGAATAAAATGGAGATAAAGGGAGATTCGGATTAATGAAATGTACCAATGAGTTTAATCTAATCGTTCAAAACAACACGTTATAACTTTCAGAAATTAATAAGCGATTTCTCATCATGAAAGCAAAATATGACGTCCTATACGATAAACTTATTCCAAGTACGCATCCTATCGTTGTTATTCAGGAGAGAACGAATCATTTTAATCGTCAGGGTTAACAGAAAACCAGCGGGGTTGCTGTTGTGGACCGATACGTTAGTATGGAAAGTGTGGCCGTGGCTACAGCCCTTCGAGGTAGGAGGTCAGAAAAATGGTCTTTCTGCCAGTGGTAACGGTGTAGGTCGAGGTACCACGCCGGGGAATGTCAAAATCCATTAAAGCCGAAACCCATTAATTCGTACCTAACGATCGCACAGCCGAGATTTGATCCTTTATACGTTGGTAGATATACATACACATACACACACACGTATATATATATATAAAGTATATATATATATAAAATGAGAGGGTTGAGTGGTTAAGGGTGAAGAGAGGGTCAGGAGCATCATCCATACGTGCCGAGGTAACAGCGCTCCGGGTGTATTTTTGCTCGTTTATTTCTGTTTCGTCGGTTTCCTCCCGTTCTCTTCCTTCCTATGTGCAGCTGCGTATGTGTCACTTCACATGTCGGTGTGTATGTGTTTTTTTTTCACATACGAATTTTTATTTCTCTTATTCTTTTTGCGATTCCACCACCCACCCTGGCACCCACATAGCACACGTACGAGTACATACGTGCAGCGAACATTCACAGGACGGGCTGGCAGGTACCGAGGGTGTACGCGGGGACAAGGGTCGATTCCGCCTCAAAACGGCATGGTATCAGCCTAGCGAGCGAGCCAGCTCGATTACGTCAGGTTTAATCCACGATTGGCTCGCTACAGCCTGGGATCCGAGTTCCCGAGGCTTTTTCCCTCTTTTCAACGCGTCCATCTTTTTGTTTCTCTCGACCTTTTTTTTATCGATGCGCCGCTATAGAGGCTTCCGGGACGCACGATAACAGAAATATATGTAGCTGTTATCAAATGGAAAAAGTTTGTATCGGCTATAGTAACACTGCGGTGGTAACGATGCTGCGTAACTTCTCTCGCGCAAAATACTATACCTACAGCTTCAATTAAAGGGTACGATCGTTCGATCAGGATTTAGGTAATTCGTTACGCTTCATCAATTTTTACGTAGTGTGCTATCACTTTTTACTCACTCTGCATACTGCAGATTCAGTGAAAGTCAAGGACCATAGAACAACGTCTTTATTTTTTGAGCGCCCAGCACCACAGTGGATTCCTGATTTCAAGTAGCTTCTCGCTCACGTTGAAAACGGACAGTCATTGAATAGAAATACACGGTGGGAATACGAATAAGTGCCGGAGAATCATGAATGTCATCAGCAAATTTTATTCTAGGCAACCAAACATCCGACACATCGTCATGGGATTAAATCGAGCTTGCAATGTTGATTTCGCAGATGTTTTAGCCAAGCTTTTCATCAGTCACCATCTTCTTTCGTTCATTCGTTATCATTGCACGAACCGTGCCGGCCATTCCAATTATTTCATAATTCACATACGCATAACAATGAGGCCGTATGATAAAATATTCTTCACTCACTTGTCTATTTCGTTATTCACTTTCAACAACAACGTCGCGATGTTAGTATATTTTTATACAGTTATTGTATCACTGCACTAGGTCAATCCACTTTATTCAAAATGCGTACACTATAGTACAGTAAGTTTTCAGCACGCACGCTTTTCATAGTTTCATTCGAAGCAAAAGCTGGACTCTTGCGATATGCGATTTAAATACCAAGGCTGATGTACTCGAGCTGTCGAGTCACTCTACTTCTATACGAGCTTTCAGCGCTGCTCGCATATTTTAGTCTTAATCGGGCTTGGCTAATGACAGTGTAAGAGCCATACTATGTCAGCTATTAAACGAACAGCAGCAGTGCCGGGAAACGTGAGCAAATGACGAAAAAGAAAATAAAGAAGCCAAGGAGAGAATTTTCCAAGGGACTCGGAACACTTTTTTTCAACTAAATCGGGAAAGCCCCTGCTGCACTACCAACGTTTACCGTCGAGAGGAGCTCGAGTTTTCTGCGGATATATGGTAACGAGCTCGACTAACCAACGGCATACTCTTTCAACGTTCTGTATACTCCAAAATTAATTTATTTACGTTACGACTTGAATTATTTCCTTACCTTTCGTTTATCCCAAAGATCCTTCTAATTACTTCCCGTATAAGATCTTCGTTCGTGTGAAATACAAATAATACGGTAGTGGTACGTCGAGGAAATGGTTCGTTTTATATTGCGGATATTATAAGATTGATTTGTTTGGCTGGAATATTTCACCGTTTTCCTGTTTACTCTAGTTATCTTATCCGCACACGATAATAAACGAATATAGAAGAGTCAGACGAGTTGTTTTCCTCGTGGAGGCGTTGGATCAGGTCAGGTATAAAAGAGGAACCGAAGAGATATTGTGTCGACGAGACACATACTTCGGATTCCAGCAACAGTATTTGTGAAAGAACGAAAGAGCGATAGCAACACCTTGATAAAAATTAACCATTGATCCGTATTGGAAAACAATTGGAATTTGTGAAATGGTAAATTCGTGAATGATTAGAAAAACAATTGATTGGTTAAATTGTCATAATAGGATTGTGATGATGAGTATTCGATTCGTTAATGGAAACATTGACATAGAAATAGTGACATTGTCACCAGTGACTGAGTCACTGTCACTGAAAGTTATTTCAAATCAGTGAAATTTAAAGATATTAACAAAAAATGTAAAACTGATTTACGAATGCATTATTGATTTAACCTTGTTATGGTAATTATATTAACAGATTAATTACAGAACCTTTGATTCCGCTAAATCTCCAAATAGTTAAAATTTGTCAATGAAATTTATGGTATATTATAGATGGGTTCATAATAGTTGCTGGTCGTCAATGTTAATATTCAAAATTCTATAAATACTTCAAATGTTCTAAATCCACAATATTGATCAATGGTAATGCTCGAAATTGTTGCCTTTCGCCAATGTTTACAAGACGAATCGTTACTATAAATGTAAAAGTATTTATTTCAACGTTCACACCATATGGGACCAATGCTTGCGATTATCGCACCATTTATTGCACCTTGTGGTTTAAATTATAACCATTGATCGATCAATGGTTTATTGTCATGAAGAGAGCAGCAGTGATAACACTGGCAATCCAAGTGTGTTACAAAATGCGCAGTTGTTCCGTTCTGCTTATTATCGTGAATTTTTACTCGTTTTAAGTGTGTTGCGCTTACGCAAGAATAATACGAACAAATAACACAGTGTTAATACATAATATGTGATGACAATAGAAAATATACGGAACTATACACTTTGTAAAACACTTGAATTTACAGTTAAAGGAGAATGCAGTACGATAAGAGAAGAATGTCGTGTAGAGGCCTGGCGAGGTTTTGCTGAAGAATGAAAAGGATACATTTTTCTCTCGCTGCCGCAAGCTATAGCGGGAAAAAGTTCAGCAACAGGACAAAAAGAATAACGAGCAAGGATGCAAGAATTAAAACGCAAGAATAGGGTTGATATAAGGTGCGAATACAACCAGCGTTGACGATGGTCGTGATGGCGCTAAAAAAAAAAGTGAGGTAAAAATGTTTCTGGTTCCAGTTGTATTTGCGAGGAAAAGCTTTCGTCACGCTCGTGTAAAAGTATAAAAACTCATTTCAACGCAAATGGAATGCACCCGCCATCGGATTTTAACACTTTCAAACGCAAATTTACAATTATAAAATAAAAATTCTTGAAATGTCCACACTGCTTACGTATTATGAAAAATATTTCTTGCTAAGATTCATTTTGCATATTTTTCAATCTATTTGACTTTACGACACAGCTGCAACGGATTTATTATGATGGTTATATTATTTTAGATCCATGAAAATTTTATTTACGGTGTTGGTAAAAAAATTTACACGGTGCTGGATCTTTCCGATTGAAACTTTAAAGATTTCCTTAAATTTTATCACACGGAAACTTTCTTATCATATATCAGTGATATTTCCGTAAACGAGAATAACGTTAAGATGGGCCAAGCATACATACACTCGTGTAGAAACGAACCCTGTTATTCGCACCCTGCTTTCGGTGTTACGTCAGTTGCTGAATATTCCTTCTTGTCGCCCGTATCTTAGCCACGAATTTTTACACGACCCGCAATTCACTGAATGACCGACACAACGGCTTCCCTAAAAATAAATATCCGTTTATAGAATGATAAGAAAACGTACAATCTCTTCGTCTGACCCATTTACTCTACTGTAGACGCACTAAATAGAATTTATAGATTGGATATTACGCCACCTGATGTTCCAGGCTTAGTCATAGGGAGGGGCCTCGAGGGTTGAAAAATCTTTTGAGATAATATAAGCAGTGTCCTCGTCTCTTCACTCGGTATTCTCTGCCTCTCTTTTTTCTGCTCGTGTCTCTGTCCCACCGTACGAGTCTTGTTTATCTTAAAACGAGTCTGCTATGTGGCTTGAGGTTCTCCCATGGAAAAAAGTGGATGTAACACATATGGTCCCAACGCATTTAAAGAATATGCAAGATGTACAAATGATTTATCTTACATACATCAGATATATTTCGATGAAAAGTTCCTTATCTTAGATGTATTTTCGAATATATAATATATTGGGACTAGCAATTGCCCGCGACTTCGTCCTAGTAGGATCTATATCTGTACTAAATTTTATTTAAATAAGTTCAGTTGTTTCGGCGTGATTCATTAATAAACATCCCAAATATCCATCAATAGATATATCATATATAAAAGATTATTATCAGAAGTGAGGGCAATGATGAATATTATGACCAGGCAATATTCCAAATAGTATTAAGGTTAACTGTTTTGAAAGTGTGAATTCAACATTTAGTCATTTGTATATATTGAGAAATTTGAAATTAATTGAAATAAAATGTATTGGAACAATATTTTTAATCATACGAAACTTGAATCTTGGGTAATGCTGAAATACGTGTTTAATTATTTGTATTGTGGAGTATTTATATTAATTTTCATGTAAATCTGACAAAAAGAAAATGTTTTCCCACACAACATTTTGCACCTTCTTTTACCCCCTTAGGGATTGAATTTTGGAAAATCCTTTCTGAATGAGTGCCTATGTCATAAAATGCAACTACTGTCCAAATTTTATAGTTGTAGTTTTAGCGGTTGGACCCGGGTGTTGATGATCTGACAGGACAAGTATTTATATATATACAGATATATTAGAATATATAGATCATAGGATATATTGGTATATACAGATTATAGAATATATTGGGTATATATAGATCATAGGATATATTAGGATATAAAGAGCAAAGGATATGATGTATCCTAAATGTACTTTACTTAAATGTATTTCTAATATATAAATAGACAAAAAGTAATATATGTCGAACACACGTTTGGATATATTTATTTGCCTAGGGTTTGTGTTTGGCAAGATCAAGGTTAGTCGATAAGATCCCCGTGTGAGGGTTATTTCGGGAGTACGTTGAGTCCGGGTCGATTAAACAAGGCTGGCAAATGTTGGTTTCCTCCAACTGTTTTATTTTATCCCCATATTCGACTTCCTATCACTCTTCGCTTTTTCGTGTACATACGTCTTTCGGAGTATGGTTTTCCTTGACCCGTCCAATTTTCTTCCACTTTACAACCCCGATTTATCTTCGCACCCTTTTTCCTTTCTTTTTTTTTGTACGACGGTACTTCTCCATTCCGACCTCAGGGAATTGTTCCAGATCTTCTTTCGCTGTAATAGCTTTTGTGACCGTGTGCCGTGGGTCTAATGATCACACTTGATCGGACAGCAAGAACTAAACGGAATCGTGGTCGCTCGACGAAGGCATAGAGTCTCACGCTATCAGAACCGATAACCTTCTGGTGCAATCGAGTCGCTATACTCTTATTTCACCTAGAGTCATTCCTCTTTGATAGAAACTCAATGAACTTGACACAGAAACGTAAAATAGCGAGATAGTCCGTTAAACTCGTTAATCTGTCTGATGCCCACTACCAAACCCAGAACGTTAACAAAAGTAGCGAGACGTCTCGGGGCAATCGCCATACTCTTTTTATATGTCATATCCTTTTGCATTAATGGTTGGCAAAAGCTGATCAAATGTTATCACTTTCGCAAGATGATGCATCTATTCGTAATCCGCGAGCAATACCGATAATTTGATGTTCCATTAAGAAATCGAGGAATGAAAGATTCTTCTCGTTCGAAGAGAATCAAATGGTTATAAAGTGGAATCTCTAGCGTCTTTGCTAATTTTGTGAAAGATGAGAGTCAGAGTGGAAAGCAAAAAGGTGGAAATAGCATTGAGAAGCGAGAGGGCCAATTGCTCGCATTCTCTCGCAGCCTTGAGTGCCTTGCGGTACGAAAACGACTAACTTGCTCGATATATATATATATACATATAAGGCATTTGTCGAAGCGTGTAATCCCTCGATTCTCGCCGGTCATTGGTGCGGCTAGTTGCACGCCTGTCCATGCAACCAACCACCAGCACACCGTTAAGTGCAGACCCATTGATAAGTAACGACCGAGCACCAGCATTCACCCGCCGTGGCGATTCTCTCGCTTTGCAGCAGTAATTACCTCTCTTGTGCCACACTGACTTAACGAGTAATTAACAAGCCCGTTTCCGTCTTCATAAATATCAGAGATTGAAAGCAGGAGGTTACAAAATGGTATACAACGATTGCTTCTGTCGAGGTCGAAGCAAATCGAACGATTTGTCAATTTCCTGAATTTTAGTTAATATTTCCATTTATTATTCGCTATTTATTTGAGGATCCGAATGACGATGATTCGCTTAACAAAACTTATTGAAATGAAGGTGATTAATAGAACAAAATGGACCTTTTGAGAAATGCGATGCGTTATGACGATTCACAGCTCATGAAATTGAAATTTGTCTATCAATACGTCAAGACCGACAAAAAAAATGAATAAAGCCCTTTCACGTCGAATAGTTTTTTTTCTATTGAAACATACCAGAATTAAGGATATGTAGGAGACGACGATGCGCTATAAAACGATCAATAATAAATAATTTAAAAGTAAAAATAGTCTCAAAAATATCCGTGAATGTATTTTTTGACGCTTTCCATTGATCGACCGTTACGAATATTATGAGAAAGGAGGTTAAAAGTCTGTTAGCATATTTGAACTGTTGGAAATCTTACAAAACTAACGTTCGTACAAATGAACTTCTTTCAAAGCGAAAACTTCGGATAGAACGGTAGGAAAGAGAGAAAAAGTGTAAAATATACTTTGGTACGAGAATAAATATTTGACATACCGTGAACGCCGAACGTTCGTTCATTACCCGATTCTTACTGTACCAAAGCTGTGCTATATAAAACCTGCAGACGCAGGAATATCTCGTTGTAATTAGCCAAGCAATTTACATGTGCGGGTACCATCGAAAAGAGTAAATGCGATCACTATCGCGATTATAAGTCATGCGAACAAACTATTGTATGTGCGAGCAGGAATAATAATAGCGGTGGAACGATTCCACGTCTGCATTTCAATCAGTACACATACGTACAGAAATCATCGTTGATCGATAAAAAATGTCATGTTATAGGTTTGTGGAAGCACAAATGTTCGATTGATCGGACCACACCCGCTCACAGTTAAAATTCGCACAGATATAAATTCACATTGTCTAGATTGTCAAGTACAAGAAAGGATTTTTAAATGTCAAAACCTCCGCATGTCGTCCTGTATACACGCCTATTGTGAACCCTTTTTCGTTCATTGATTGAATCGTCAGTCAATGCGAAAATCCTCGTTCGTAATCATCGGTGAGTTGGCCCTTGGCGAGATTTCCCTTCGTGAGTAGTCCGTTTGGTAAATTTCCTAACTGGTGAATCGAATCAAACATAGTTTCGTCTTGGAGAGTAATTCCTCGAAGAGTTTCGCAATTATGAGATTGCCGTGTTGAGTTGACTATTTGGTGAGTTACGTTCTGTACAAATAAGATCGTGTCGTATGTAACGCTCAAAGCGCTATTAGTAAAACAAAGTTTGCCTGTCTCACGGGGTTATCCTCTTTCCGGCTGAAGGAGGTGCATCACGGTGTTGCTCTGCAACACCAGGTGGTTTATTTATGTATTCGTGAGATACCCGGGAAAATAAAGTATTCATCGAACGACGAGTAAGTCGAGAATTACTGTTAATCTACTGTATTTCTCGAGACGCATCAACGGCTTCCACTTTTACCGTCCAAAGAAGACGATGTGACACGCGAATTTTGAGAAGCTCTTTGCTGATGCGCCTCAGGGGTAAGGACGTAAGCGTCTCAGAAGCGTAGCCATTCGGGATGACGTGGATGTGACGGAAATGAGACGAGGACAACCAATCCGGCTCAATGAGCCGCATTTATCGATTCGATTATTCGTCTTTTCCTTCTTCGCTTGGGTAACGTTTCTCTTGATCCACGGTGGACGCGCATGCCTACGTACAACGCGCGCTCGCATTAAATCTCTGTAGAGTATTCTTTCCACCTGGCAAGAATCTAGATTTGGCTCTTTTTTTAGAGCGAAAGAGCTCTTCCTCTCATCTTTCTCATTTCTCGTTCGCCCGGTTTCTCGTTCACAGCGACAGTCCTCGACAAGGCATAATTTAAATTTATATCGGTCCGTGCTTGAGTTGTCAGGAACGCTTTGGACGTGTAATAAAAACGAGAGCCGACTCACGGTGCACGCGATATCCTTACGTTCCTTCTGTTACTCCCAAGTGACTTTCCTTCCGGTTTATTCGTTTTTACTATTGGCCCCTCTTTGTCTTTTCTCTTCTTTCCCGGGACCTCACTTTTCCAACTTTGCCATATTTTTTCTTCATTTTCTTCTTTCTATACATCGTCACATTTCTTTTCCTCTGAATCCCCATAACTTCCGAGCTGATCATAACTGTCCAACGTTTTTCGTTCAAATTGTGCGATTCGTTTTTTTATTGTCACTCGGCGAAGAGGAAGTGCCACTCGCAGGTGCGGCAATTCCCATGTGGCGGATCGCACGAGATCCCGGTCTGGTGCCAGCACGAACGGGGATCTCGCACTACGAGGATGCCCTCACCCGCTCGTACTTCGAGGAATGCCTCAGCAGTCTAAATTTGTGATAGACCTACTTGCCAACCGCGACTTGTTTTCTCCGTGAATAGATCCGGTGGGCGTGCGCGCACTCTCTCTCCACTCTCGCGTGAGTTTCGGACTCGAGTCGCCATCGAGCCAACTGGCAACCGGATGCTGTTTACGTACGCGTAATTCGCCTACTGAAAGGGGTAGCTGCATCTGAGAAGTACGTGCGCGTCCTCTTCTATCCGCGGGGATATGTTTCCGCGGGATAGACAACTTCCGGTCAAAGGAAATGTTTCATCGTACATTACATTTTTCAAAGTAGCTATTTTCACGCGATCTCTTGTGCACTCGGAAAAATTATTTATGTAGATAGATTGATTAATTTGTATTCGGTTCATATCCAATGTCATTTTATTTCTATCAATTACATTGAATTTCTGGATGCGTGACTGTGTTCTTCAAATAACTGTCACGAGGCAACCATTTACGCACAGATTGACCGTAGTCAATAAAGTTTTTTTCATTTGGACTAAATGAAGAACCAACGATTATCCACTCTTGACGATTAAATCGTTTCTTCTTTTTTAACATTTCGTGAAAAGTTAAAGGGAAGAAATTACTGTAACTTGAATTTAAAAATTGGTTGTGAAATACCAGTGAATATTTAATATCGACGGTAGCCATCCTTAATAATAGTACATTTCTTTCTCATGAAACAATTTATGTATCAAACCACTTGTTATTGATTTACCATATTTTTATTTTCAGTTTGGATGCGAGAAATAGCAGTAACTTGAATACAGCTGGACACTGGGTAGTAAGCGACAATGTTGGCAACAGGTCGTATTTCCAGGTTGCCGATGGTCACCGCGCAAGGCTAAAGGTTACCAAAGTGACGATCAAGGATCAAGGAATTTTTCGATGTCGAGTTGATTTCGTAAATTCACCCACGAGGAACTTCAGGGTTAATCTGACCCTCGTAGGTGAGTCGACAAATGAAGAACAATATATTTTAATTTATAAAATAAATTTAATAACGTTGAAAGATATCTTTTTGCAATGGTTTGTACGCATAACATTTAATTTGTCAAGATTGTACCGACTGTAATTAAATACGTTGAGTTATTTCACAATTTTTGCATTCAACATTTCTACAGCATTGTGTTCACTATAGATTTGAAATAATGCTGTAACATTATTTTATTATTCCGCGTGCATTACGAGTGGATGCCTGGTTACATTGAAACTACCTGAGAAAATGCCCGTTGGTTCGGAAATAAACGATCCTGCAGAGTAGCAAAAATGCGATACCTGCTTTCCGAGGTAGCACGGTTACCAGCGAGTTGACGAAATAAAATTTTTAGAATCCTACAAAGTCGTTTTGTGTGCGGAAAACGCAATGCAGAGCAAAGAGGGTTCTCTTGTAATGCGGTGACGATTTACCGGAATACACGGAGTAAAACCTGTGAGCGAGGTACAGGGAGTGACTATACTTCATCCCCTTCGTCATAGCCAACCCTCGCCGTCGTCGCCGTCCTATCGCGTCTCGTAACTTCGCTTTGGTACGCTCACGCTCCGTTGTTTCCGCTTTATGCCCCTAATGGCACTCCGGGACCATGTTCACATTTCTTTCCAGAGACGAGACCAGAGTTTTTAATAGCTCACTTTGGCCGGTTTAACTTCGCTTTTTGATATTGATCATTTTTTGTCTATTTCTTAGGTTTAATCTGATCTAACCGACGAATAATTTTGGCAAGAAGATTTTTTACGAGCGTAAATCTGGAGTTAAAAAATTTTTTTATGACAAAGCAACGGTCTACAAACTGTTTACAAGTGACTTGAAGTATCAACTGACAATCGAATGCTAATTTGACCTTTAATTTTTTGTGTTACAATTATCAATTTCAAATTAATTCGAATGTTTATCAATTACCACGAGAGAGATATCAAAAAATTTTATTAGTATACCTTAAGAGATCTAGTACGCAGCTGTAAATTTATTAATAACTTACCGATGTTATAACGTTTGCGGTTTCAGAGAAGCCAAAGAAGCCTGTAATCTATGATGCCCAGGGTCGCGTGGTTGTGGGTGTTCCACGTTTCTTCGAGGGTTATGATCTACGGTTAACTTGCCAAGTATCCGATGGTAAGTTTCACAGCAATGACCTGACGCTTTGAAAGGCGCCGACGTAAGAACTGCACCGACCATAAAAATCCTTTACAGACGCATCTATATCATCTCTTCCATTCTCGGTCAACGCCTTCAGTTTTCTATTGTAGCAAAAGTTCTTCTTACAGCTTGAGAGGTATCCTGCGATTTAGACGAATTGAACGGAACTGAAAAACTTACAGCGCAAAATTGTTGGCACGGAATAAGTTGGAAAAAGATTGAGAGACAGGCGACGTCTGTTATGGAAAGCAAATATATTCAGAAGGAACGGGAGGATAGAGTTCTCGGTGTGGAAACCGAGAGAAACGAGCTAACGTCAGACTTAATCGTACAGCACTCACTGCGTAATTTGACGGGAAAAACTCGAGAGAGTATAAATGCGCTCACCGGTAGCACTACCGTTTCCCTCGTAAATGTGAAGAGACAAAGCGTTACGCCAAGTGTTGGCTCGAATACAAATAACCGATGAAGGTTTTGGCTGACGAGAGAAGCCTATAATGCCTTATAAACCAATAATCCTTTTAACGTGATGGCTAACGAGTATGTACGGATCTATCATAAATGACAAAGTATTTATGAGGTTTGCGTCAAGGTGGAACAGTGATTTTAGTCTGCAATTTGTGGATATTGCTTGACTCCGGCAATTGACAAAGATGGAATATTAGCATACGAATTATTGTTGTGAGAGCAATATATACTTCGAAGTTTCGTGTTAACTTTAAAGGATCTCACTGTCGACGTTAGTTCATATCCGTACGTCCGATACCTAGCGAGGCATTACATAATATTACCGACGCGGATAGGAGACGTTTGTACGAGCAGTGAATTTCCTGGGCCCATTTCAGTGCTTACCAAGTATTGCAATTTCCTCATCTCTGGCTCCTTCTCAGCCTTTCCAAGTAGCTACACGCCGTTACCTCGCCTGGAGAGTAGAAATGGCTTGTGACTGGATGGAAACTCTTGTGACTGCGTTTGCCGAGAGTAACGGAGAATGAGATAACCACACTGCATAAGTCTGGTCTTTCAAGATTCCCTCAATTGTTACCTCTCGAAGCTGGGCAAATTACTTGAGAGCGATAAGCGCAGTAAATTGTTTTCCGGATTGAAGCACTCGAGGGGATTTAAACAATATGCCAAGCATCCAGTAACGGGCAACAAGCATATCGCAATGTAACGCCATTTGAATTTAATATACTTTAGCTACTTTTCTTTATTATTTTATTAATTTTATCTCAAAATATCAGTACACGTAATGTATTTCAATATCTTTTTTTGTATTACAATATTACAATTTCGGAGTACGATATTCGCGTCACATAATAATAAATTACAGGACGAATACCGTGAAAAAATATGATAATCTAAATTATAGATAAATATCTATGCATTAATGTCAGTATTAGCGTTGTAACAAAATTTCTTTAAACTCCTCGGGCTAGTACAGTCACCCTGCTAGGTGATTGAAGCTGGCATACTAGCCCCAGGGGTGCGATGCACACCCCGCCTTGTCGTTTCACTGGATAATCACGTGCAGCGGGAAAGTACCGACGATAGCCGTAACGTTATTTTTCGCCCTCTCTCGGGGGGAATCAGAAGTGTTTGTTGACATTATTAACTAGAACCTGCTCGTTATAATATGAACGGTTACCGTTGATTTCAGGAAGACCAAAGCCTTCGGTTACTTGGTGGAAAGACGGCGAACTTTTTGACGGGGTGGTGGACGTTCCCGAGTTGCCTGACAACAGTGAGCTCTCTAGCAAATTTACGAGGAATCATCTGTTTATTGGAAAGGTGACGAGGTCACTGTGGGGTTCGAAACTCGAGTGTAGAGCTCAATCTGGTCCGATGGCAAAGCCCATAGTGCGAGAAGTTCCTCTCGATATTTACCGTAAGTATACCAATGATTACGTTATTCCATAACTTATTTGGCATTAGACCGATTGCGATTCTAATATTGGAAAAAAGTAATCCGCAAAGAGTTGTCTAGGGAAGCTGTTGGAAGTAACAAGTTTTCCCACTAAACTAACCAGTGAAATCTTGGGAGCTCTATCAAACGTACGTCCGTGCTTGTAGAGCCAGTAATTTTATTTACATCTTAATACATTTAATAAATCTTACAGCGCTGTGTAGAGAAAGCAGATTCTCCCAGCGTTCATAACCAATCCGCTATAAGCGTCGACGTACTCGAGAACCCCGTAACTTTTCCTGAAACTTGCCGCACAAGCGACTACACGGCTTCCGGTTCGCTGCTTTTCCAAAGTTGCCCCAATCTGAAAACTCATCCGTGAGATTCACCCAAACCTGTCTGTGCTTCCACTTTACTCATTCTCTCGAGTAAGCCTATGGCAAGTTACTTCGGTCTGTAAGTCGTTTTTATAGGACGTAATCTTTTACCACGACACAGACGAATTTTATTTCTCTCGTATTTAAGGAGACGGAGTCAGGTTATGTTACCTAGAAAATAAAAAGTTTATTACAGCGTTCTTTTTATGGGTACATACCATTTGTATCGTGTATAGGTACGTTGTATGGTATCCCAAACGAAAAAAAAAACAACTGGAAATTAATAACAAACGTCAAAATAACGCGAAGAAAAATAACCTGGAAAAAGAAAGCCATGTTGAAGCACAAAACGTTGAAACATAAATTAATATGCCGAATGACACGAGATTTACTTTTGTAGATAGATTGTGTATTATTTAAGCGACGAAATGAATATATAAGCTCTTCCTATGACGCGGCTGAGATTCATCGTGTGACAGGTCAATGTATTTAATAGAAACAATTTTGACAATGGGGGTCAATTAATTTTTTAAAAACTAATAGACCTTGTCGAATAATTATGTTTCAATAAAGCGACCAAGTCTTAAGTAATGAGCACGTCACAGCGCAGATTCATAGATGGAGAAGTCAGGGAAAAAAATGTCAATTTGTGTGTGTGTGTGTGCGTGTGTGTCCTTGCAAAATTGGATCTTTTTGAAACTTTGCACACGAGTTAGGTCGCAATTCCACTCTGTTTGCTGCAACTTTCGCTCAAATCGCTAACAAGTGTTTCATTTTATGATTGTTTCGATTTTTTTTTAAAAAGGGTGTGATCTCTAACTTTCGTAAACTTTGAGCTATCGACCTAAAACTTTCTACATGAATATGTCTGGGGTCAAAGTTGTTCGGTATTGAGTTTGGCATGAATCGATCAAGTCATTCAGATTTTATTGAATCATGCATATTTGTAATTTTTAAAAAATATATTTTTTTTTATTCTAACTTTTGTAAATTTTCATCTATGAACCCGAAACTTGACATACAAATTGATTAGCTTGAATTTAGTGAGAATCGATTAAAGGATTTTTCATTTTATTAAATTAAAAAGTTAAAATTGATTTTAACTTTTGCGCAAGTTAAAAATTGATCAAACGACGTGCTCGCCTTTTTTTAATCTGTTTTATGCGAAATATTATTACACAACGTAAAAATAATTCAATAATGATCTTCTTGCGTCGTCGCAAAGCTTTGCGATTCGTCATTCTAATTTTTATAATCGAGAGAATAAGAGTTGACTTCGGAGTTGAATATAATTAAAAAAGGTAATAATTTGTGTATTTTTATATAATCTCCATTTATAGAGATGAGTAGGGTATCGTGAGATTATAGTACGTATTTCAATATTCGACGGGCGTTGGATGAGACTACGGAATAAGAAGCTCGGTTGGGAATAAAGAGTTTAAAAATACGTGTAGCGAGTAAGAGGGAGTGACGACGGCGGAAGCAAGATGGATTCCAGTAGCGATTTCGGGCCGGACCTTCTTAAATCCTTTGACGGTTCCGGGACTTCTCGGAAGTTTTGCCAACGTAAAAATATACGCGACGATGTTGCTCGTGATGCAAACTCTGGTAGCATTTTGTGTGTGGTGCATCTGCGACAGCGTCATTTCTCTTTTACTCATCTCGTACGTACAAAGGGTGTCTTAAAATTGGCGATGAGAACGCGCGACCGAGGGGTACAGAATGACTCGTGTAAAAAAATATCGCAACTCACGACTATCCAATTCGTTCGAAATGTTCTCCGGGTACGTACCACCGTGAAACTCATCGAAAGAGCCGTATTGATGCTAATAAAGTCGAATGTGATTTGTCACTGTCACGGTGATAGATTCATTAATGGTTTGCCTGGCGTCGGTCCCATAATAGACGAATTTTAATGGATCTTCTTGGAAACTAAAAACAAAGAAAGAAAAACGAGAGAATGAGGAATACAGAGGAATATTTCAGAGCTCGCGATTACTACTTTAGTCGCTTGTCTGTAACCGAACTTCTCGTTTTTTAGTTCGCAAAGGCTGATTGGGACGAGGTCCTCGCGACCGAATCGTTCGTTCCTAACCACTTCCCTATGGCAATACCATTGGCAGGGGCTCTCTCCCTCATTTTCCCGGAGCCTTAATTGGCACGCGCAATTAAGCAGTTCTACTCCTCCCCCGACCTCGCAATTCTACGCTGGATACAAAAGAATAGAGAAAGACCGAAAGAGAAAGAGTCGGTGAAGACTGAGGTAGTTGGCAAGTGGAAGGGAGAATAAGGAGAAAGTCCGACCTTCAATGAAGAAAGCGACAAAGTCGGATTTCCACCGCGGCTCGAACAGGACGATGGTGATGACGGAAATTCTCTGTTTGAGTTCCCTTTTCTCTTCAACGATGTTCTTGCAAGTATGAACTTTGACCTTTTGTCATTAGGCTTAAAGATAGTAATTAACATCAGTCGAAGACCGCTCCTGACTCTGAAGCCCTTCGTTGGCATTGATGATGTAAAATATAGAAATAATTAGTTCTATAATCTCCCACAGTCAAGGGCTACAGGGAATAATTAATTTAGCTTAATATAGAAAACTCGTTGAATGAAGAAACGATCATTTTTGTACTTCGGACCATTCAATCAAGGAGGAAAGCATTTTCCTCTCGTTTCTACTCTCTTTCTTTTGCTCCAGGAAGTATATATATAAACGTGGAAGTAGTATATAGAAGATGCTGGCTGCCTCGTGCACTCTTATATCCTCGTTTTCTTAAACATTCTCGTTGAAGCGGCACTCGCTCCATGCTTTCACGCTTTCACGGGTTCAATCGAGTCAAATGGGGGAGTGTTCGACCTGCAGGGGTCGTAAAGACGTTCCCGGTGGTGTCTGAAATTTCGAGATCTCTCTCCGTCTCGTTTGGCTCTCATCCTCCTCTAGTTTCGTCGATCTCTTTGGTTCGTCCATTTCTCGCTGCTCGAGACGACTGTAGGGTCATCGGACACACGAGATATCGAGAGAAGCATCAGCGACGTCCATTGGCTTTCGTCTTTCGTGAAGCAGTACTCCTCTTGTATGGTTCAGCATCTCGTTCGTACCACTCCCCTCCTTCTCCCCCACGGCATCATCGTCAATTTTCAACACGCTCTCTTACCCGACCTGCTCGGTCTCAAGTTCGTCTCTCGCTCTCCATCTTCTTCCTGCTCTTTCCATTTACCTTGGCAACCCTAAGCTCCCACGATGCCGATAAAACTGAGATTCCTTAATTTGCAGTTGATTGCGGTCAAAGAACTACGGTATAAGCTTTTCTTATGATATCGCTTGCAAGCGTCAGTTTCGTGCTCTTCTCTACTTTTGACTTCACATTTTACACACCAACCAAGTATCAACCTCAACCAATCGTACGTATGAACACTCACAATCAGAGAAGAGTACAAGAAACTATCTAGGTATACAATAAAAAGTTTGAGAGATGGAAGGATGGCACTTGTCGGGTCGATATAGCGAAAATGTTTATCAAGCCAACTGTATAACTCGCTCCAACGACCGTGCACCAGAGAGAGATATCACCTACAGTACCCTACTACTTCTACTTATGCTGGTTTATGCCTGGCTGCGGGTTTATATGCGTTTCTAAAATTTCACTAGCTTCCTATTCTACTACTTCATGTAGGTACTCATATTATTTCGCTCTGATAAATCAGTGTAACGAGGAATAAAACATGACATATTCATCCGTTCTAGATGCCTCATACTCATCTGCTTTCTCAAACAGTATAGACACTGATCTAAGCTCTTTGTTTGTTGCCTATAACGAAAATCGTCGAGTTCCTATATTTTTTATCACACAAATGTCGTATACGTAACGAATAATGTCCAAGTAGTACAAAAGTAGTACAATTCGTAATCCCGTAAAAGAATATTTTGAAAACGCATTTATGTGTCTCGTGTAATTGCGATTCTTGCATTTTTTGTTTTACAGTTAAACCAGCAACGGTACGAATTCATATGCTTGATGACCAGATAATGGCTGGTCGCCCTGTGGCTGCGAGATGCGAGACGTGGGGCAGCTCGCCCGCAGCGACGGTAGTCTGGAGCCTTGGAAGTAAGAATTTCAGAGATACCCAGGTCTCTACTACCCAGAGAAGCAATTCCACGGTCAGCAAACTCGCTCTTGTACTAGATCGCGAGGATGATGGACGGGAGCTCACTTGTACCGCAACCAACCACAATTTCCCTGGTGGCGACCTCAAAGAGACCAAGATCCTTCGAGTGGCCTGTGAGTATCTCTTTGCCGTTCGGAATCTTCTCCATCTATGCATATGCGTGGTCAGCAGCGTTTATATAGTGTTCAGTGAGCTTCTATGAACCTTGGAACATAGAAGATGTGCCAATATACTTGAAAACTTCTACGAATTGTATTTATTTTTATCGAGTCATTAGATATATTCATAGTAGAGCCTCTGTATCAGTTAAATATGAACAAACGATTGACTGAAATGGGAACGGTATAACACTTGTTAGTTAAATATGAACAAACGATTGACTGAAATGGAAACGGTATAACACTTGTCAAATGAAAAAAATATATATTTGTACGTTTCTGCATCATAAAACAGACTTTTTAGAAAATAATTCATTGTGATGCCATTTAGAAAATGTATCATTTGTTGGATATACATGCAGAATCGGATTTATCGTTAACTTTAATTAATTATGCTACAAAGGGACGTCAATCGCTAGACTTTGAGTACACGTATTTACCCGTTTATCGAGTTGACTGAACTTGTTCGGCAAACCCGTCGAATGGCACAAAACGCGCATTCACGAAACTTTTACCTGGAACTTTGATCAATGGCGTATTTTCTGATTCACCTATGTACAATTTTGTTAATGGTAACAATAACGATTAAAAAAATATAGATGACAATGTCCAACAAGGGGTTGTTAAAAAGTATTTTGTTCGATAAAACGAATATCAGTCGAATTCAAATTTCTGGTTACAGCTATGTCTGAACCTGGGGAAAATCCTATGATTAATTCTCCCGTCCATTTTATGTCTAGAATTTGTAGCATCATAGAGGGTTGCATGCCGTACCAACCATGCGAACTCGAACTTTGATTATCTTATCTGCAAATGTACACGCGCTATCGTACAGTGTAACACGTTACGTATGTACGAGCGAGAAAATCAACCGAAAACAGGACATGGACACGGTGCTCCGGGGACGCAGCAAATAGTATAACTAGGAGCTAGAACGGGGGAAACTAACCCCCGATGAGGGAGGGGTTGCGTCGTCTACCGCGATTCTCTGCTTTCCAGGATTTCGCGCGAATCTAACGGAACAAAGTTCGTCGTTGAGATGAGGAACAGCGGAGAAGGTACGATGGGGAGCGGAGCTTCGTTCTCGCCCGACTACTACGACAACGAGCTCCAGGCGGATAGTGCAATGTCGTGTCAGACTGCCGCGTTCATAAATTGGTTAGACTTGGAACCCTGTCTCTATCTCTGCTCCCACACCGCTCGTTCTCTTTGTTGAGTGAGAAACGGAGAGTTCAACGGATTTGGGTCTCTGAGTTACGACGCTGATGCGTCTCGCCTGGTCTCCGCCCTTGAGATCGAGCGAGATGCGCTGGAGAGAGTTGCGGTCGAGTATTCGAGACTGGATGATCTTGTTGTACTCCTGATTCCACGTACCGTGTCGATGTTTTCCCTGAAAGTAGCTGTGTTACCGCGCCTCCGATAAACTGCGTCTAACAAGGGATATGTCTGTACTTCGATGCGGTGCGGGTTCCCTGTTAACAACTTTAGCACTCCCGCGGTTTTCAATTCTCCTAAACAACCCATGACGGATGATTCCACGGATGAGAAATCCTTAGCTCGTGATATTCGCGACAAAAACTGTGGTAACTGAGCTAATTGGTACTTTGAAAGTTGAGTTCATTGAGGCATCGAACGGTAAGCCATGTCGGAGGAGTTTTAATGAGAGGCTTATTCGACTGTATATCTGTCACGACCGCAATTTTCTTTATCGTCTGGAATTGGGGCACGATCCGAGAAAAGATACTCAGCTATCCAATTTATCGGATCAATCGAATTGCTCGCTGTTGAAACGGTATCACAAATCTTGATACCATATATTCTATTCTTTGTTAGTTGTTCGCTCTTTCTTAATCTCTCGCTGCGAAACATTTCAATGGTATTAGGACCATGTATTTTCTTGTTACTATGGTTGTTCCGAGCGCGTGTGGCCAAGGCGAAATTTCTACCCTCTGCTAAATTTCACCGAAGATCCGTGGCTAATGGCTTCCGGTATTTTCCGAGCTTCCCGTATTTTCAATGCTACGACCTAGTCAATGGACAGCTCTCGCACTACTCCGTTGCTTTGCTGCATACCGTATACTACGGTATAATATTGTTCTCTAGACAAACACATAGTCAGTTTGCGCACCGCGGGTGAGGGAGTTCGAACCCCCCACTGTCCAACGACCGAGGACGTTTTCAAACTCGGTAAAGTTCTCCAAAGTCCCGCAGCGCTCCGGATTTTCCGGATCGTGTAGTCAAGCGTAGCGGCCACAAGGATCGACATTCCCCTGGTTTGCGAAGTCAGGGATACACGAGATCGCTGAGCTGATCAGACCCGGGATTGGCCGTTTGCATTTTGATAGAGATGCGAAACTCGGTGCCGATATGGCTGCTCTTCCTCACGTTCCCCTCTGACTCTCTCGTTCTCTCTTGCTTTCTATCTCGCGCTTTCCCGATATCATCCTGACCTCGCGTAGTCAACCAAAGTCTTACTCTATCCCTATTAGATGCTGCCGATAGGCGAATTCAGCCCCTAGGGTAAACGCTACGGTAATTGGCTCTTGGAGATGACCAATCACGCTTACCATAATAATTATTTTGCCTCGAATGAAAAATGTTAGAGAGGTATAGATTGGTTTACAAAAACTATGGAAACCTTTAAAACAAATTGAAAAGCGTGATCAAATGAACGTTGAACGTGTTCAGGCTGTCGTAGAATTTTATTCGCTGTGAGTTCTGGCTCTTCATCTTCAGAAAATTCAGCGTATTCAACGCCAGAAAAAAAAGAAAAATAGCCAGTTATTTACTCGAGTAAATCCAGCTCTCAGTGAACCGAGATTGAGATTCTAGGAATTTTTAGAAATTCTTAAATTCAACCAGTGAAGCAAGAGCATATTTTACTCAAGGGTAATTGAGAGCAAGGTATGTAGACATCGTCTAACGGAAAAATGCGCAAAGAACTTCAACTAGGGTGATTCCACTGTTAATGCCCATCGAGAAAAAGTTTGTGAATTCTTATAAATATCGGGCAAAGTCAAAAAGTTGGCGGTGAGCTGCATTTGTTGGATATAGTTCACACTCACCCGTTACACAATGTAAAAGAAGCGAAAATGCAACATGAAATTCCATATATGTTTATTAATGCCTGAGCTGCCGAGCAGCGAATAGAATAGAATATTCCGGTAAATAACGTTTTGCAAGGGTTGAGCTTGGTTGCACGGGTCGTGGAATTCAGGGACAAGGTAGAATACGAAAATAAAGAATAATGAAATAGGAAGAAGGAACACGAGAGAAAGACGATGAACAAAAGAAAAAGCGCACAATGAGAGAAAACGATGTAAAAGAAGACATGAAATGATACAAATATCCACCCAGCTACCGAGCAGATAGGGAAAAGAGTAAAAAAATCCTCGTAAAGTGCGATCGGGCTTGTTTTTTTTATGGGTTTTTAGCCCTTCTACTCGTTGACCCCAAAACCGCTGGAAACGTGGCGGGTTCTGAAACTTGATAGTGAAGCAGATATTCGTAATCTCGTGTAACATTGCGAGTGTTTCGTTGCCTGGAGTGTCACGCTTGATTCTCCGCTAGATTAGTGCGGCAACAGTCGCACTATCGTCTATCATTTGTATATATATATATATACATGTGTCCTGACATTCTCTCTCTTTTCATAAAGTTTCGCGTCTGCTCCATCTTCCTCACTCAACTTTTATTCTTTTCGCGTCAGCCCGCAAGTTGCAAGACTCGTCGTCAGATGACATTGTTTTAATTAAGGCCATAAGTGCAAGCGAGATTCCGCTGCTACAATGTACGAAGTGCAGACCCTCTCGGGAGGCCCGGAGCAAATCATTGCTAGACACCCCTTCAACGAACCTGGCTCGAGCACCCTCACTTTTACGGATATACCGATGTCTTACAGCTTGCGATTCCAGTATCTTATTACCGTAAACTCGAAGCGAATATCTCTTCAATTGATTCTATCTAAAAATCGGAAACTCAATTACCGAGAACTTGCTGCGAGTAATTAATACCGGTGCTAGTTCAACAGGCGATCTTTCATTCTTTTTCTACTTCTTTTTCTTCCTCACTTCTTCTTCTACTGCTTCTCTATTTCTATTTTCTTTCTATCATTCTGTTTAGCTCCTTCAGGCACACAGCTCTTTCCAGCAGAGTACCACTCTGCCGCTTTTTTTTTCTCGTTTTGCACTTGAGTTCGTGAAATTTTGTCTCCTGTTCGGTGTTGCTGGTATCGGTAAAATAAACAAGTAAATTACGAGTGCATAATTTAATCAAACGAGTGCAGCTTTCACAACCTTCGATCCTTCATAGATTTTCAACCAGAGCTTTATACGAAAATGAGAAATTTCTCTCCAGTCTCGAAATAATATTACTGGCTGAAAGCCGAGTAAGCAATTACGTAACCACTTACCACGCAAATTATACTTGTCTGTGTTTACTCGTTATTTTATTATCAATATCAACCCCTTGGATACCTATTTACGATGCTTTTGTTAGCCCACAGCAACGACCGGTATTTCTAAACGTTTGCACTTCAAAAACAGGATGTTTCGAACGAGCATTAATTAATTATTAGGTCGTGTTATAATTAAAACTAGTTTATATGTACCCAGAGAAAATGGTTTTGTTACGGTAACAGAAATTTACGTAAGCTAGCAAATATTTTGTTCATATGGTGTCAGCAAATGCGTTTATTGTCACTGTCAAATATTTGTTGGTCCACCAAAAACATTCTCTCCGTGTACTTGCAACAAGTGATTCGGGACAGGTATTGGGTACATTGATGCAAAAATATTGATATTCACGATGACTTATGGCTGTAGAAAATGTAAATGCTTTCTATAAGCATATATATTCTTGTATCAAGTATATTTATACTCGTGACAGCTATGAGATTCGCGTATATCTCTACAAATACAAATAATTCAAATAAGTTCCCCGTATCAGCTATAACCATGAAAACCTTCTACTCTCTTACAAATCTTGCAGTACAGCATCAATTAAAATCTTGCTACTGGCTATTGTATCGTAAATAATTACAAACCACAGTGATCGTTGAACCCAGAAACTTTATTTCAGTTAATAGTATCAACAGCTACATTGAATTTACAAATATTCTGTCCACTCGATATCTTGTTGTATCGTTAAATGGTAAATATTCAATATCCGACATTATCAAGGTGGTTATGGTAGATCATAAATCGTTTGACATTTCACTTCTTTTTACACAATACGATACCGTAAGCTTCAACGAGCATTATCACGCATATGAAACTGTTGACGGAAATAAATGCGTATACGTTTAACGCGCACAGTTAGTTACATCTACATTAACGTGTGTTTGAACAGAGTTTAAATACGAAAAGTTATATAACTGTTCGCCATAAGTTCTGAATTACTGTCATAGAAATAATAAGAGTGAGATACATTTAATGAACCAATATTAAAAATGTGTGAGAATTCTTCCCTTAAATCTACAGTCGTGTGATACCCGTCATAAACATAGAAATGCTCGAATAAATAATGCGTTCGAATGATAACAATTATATTCTCAATGTAAACATATATAGACATACATATACATATTCATACATATATAGATACGTATCAACGATATCATTTTATGAATAAAATGTACTTAAAACAATGGTTATACTCATTGTTTCAAGAATTTTGCTCCATCAGCCGCGTACACTGTTCGTAGATATTATTCATTGATATAACAATCCTGTCGAACGGTAAACTCTTGCTTGAAATGATAAGGTTTACGAGATCTAATTGGCTAATTCAATGTAAAATATTCTTGAACGTTACTTCGTTTGCAGCGAACGATTTGGTTCGAAGGCAACAAAATATGCAAACTTTATAATGATTAGAAATGTTTGCCAAAGAAATTCAAAACAGAAGTATTTCGTAATCACAGTTGTTTTATCTTTGATGATGTATCGTTTGTTGAAAATAAAAAATCGTCGACCTTTCATATCCAAATGTTCTTCGTTACAGATGCTCCAATAGTGAATGCTCACCTAGCAGCCGGGTATGTCTTGGACACCCTCCGAGAGGGTGACGATCTGAAATTGATCTGCGACATCCAGAGCAATCCACCACCCACGAGCATCGAATGGTTTCACAACGTGAGTATTTTTCAGAATAGCAAAATACTCTCAGTATACTATTCTTCAGGAGACGAGAAAATTGTATCAATTTCCTCTGGTATTATACTGCATATCCTTGAGTTTCTCGGTATGTGTCAATAATAAAGTATGAGATATAGAGTGAAAATCTAAAGGAACTTTAACTCTTTGTTGGAAATAGCTCCTAACGAACAGAATTGAGATTCTAGCTGGAGTTTTTGTATTCTGCACCGAGTCTATTAAATAAAATAAAACGCTTTAAAAATCGACCTATTTCAAAGTAATAATGCATGAACAGCACCATAATTCGGATATTGTCAAAAGCAAACGAGATGAAAGAAAGTGCTACAGCTTACGCAAAGTGGAGCACAATTTCAATCTCAAAGTTTTCTAACGGTCTAGCAAGCCAGTACGATGAAGTACCCTACGAGATGCGTAGATGAAGGATCGAGCGAGAGAGTCGATCGGTACTGGTCGTCAATAACGAGTCGACCGTAAGCTTTCGAGTTCGAGATTGAATAATAACCGTTACTTACCACGGACGTGTTCCGGTGCATTTTCGTTGGAATACTATGTCCTACTGGGTCGGTCCTTTTCCTTTTCACCCTCCTGTCTCTCTTGTATCGTTCGGTTTCGATATTTTTTTCTTTAATCCCTTCTCCGTGCCGTCTCTCCCACCCTGTTTTCTTTCTTTCTTGGTTGTCACTTGCTTTCGTGAACACTCGCGTTCTTCTCTATCACCATCGTTATTTATTTTACAATCTCTTGTGCTATCTCGCTTTAACTCTTTTCCTGCACAGTTTTAATTCATGTACGCAAGCCGTTACCAGCAAGGGACTATGCGGATACTACCCTAGTGAGTAGTGCGAACTCTGTATATTGTTTGGTCCCATTAGCATCCACCCCCGTTTCAGTCCGAAGCCCCCAACTACTGTACAGTGCTCGACACAACCCACCGTGACTCCAAGCTACCCTTACAACGGAATGCTCATAAAATAGCAAGAGTATTATCGGCATTTGTATTTCTACATTTAGGATTCAACCCAGCAGAAATTGTATTGTAAACGTATCAAGATGTAGATGTAATTACTCCATCGTCGTTGATTTATAGAAATATATTCTTTGTTACGATTCGTCACGTTTACATTTTTACGTAATACGTTCCATCGAGTCTTCAGAACAAAAGGAACAATGAACTAATAATGGAATGAGTTAGCGAACAAATTGAAGTATGGAAATAATTATTTCTTTTTCCTATATTGTGTGTAATAAATAAAGCTGCTTTTCAATTGAACGTCATGTGCTACAAATTTCTGTCGGTTTCTCTCTCGCTTCTCCGTGATCGCCAATTGTGCTATTTCACTTGCACTCATAACGACGCATTCACGTGTTTTTTGGTATTGAGGCGCGAAATTGCAGTAAATGATGTAAAATTCTGCGAATCTCTATATTGGAAACATAAATTGTCTGGTATTAATACTACGTGCTGTGTTTATTTATTAATTAATTAATATTTATCTTTCGCAAATACGTGGAACGTTACAGATTTCAATAGTAATTACGGTATCGTATCACGTGGGTTAAAATAAATGACTCTTGGCACAAATGGTGTCTATACTTAGAACGAGCATTTACAGAGGTAACACGTTTTTTTTTTTTTGTAACTAGCGAATTGGTACGTGACGAATAGAAAAGGGCTTACTCCTCTTCGAATTCAGTGGATAAATATGATATAAGCAGTTTTCTTGTGCGAAGTGAAAATTAGAAGTTACGCTCTATGCGTATGAATACTTCAACGAATGAAGAAGCGAGCAGCGAGTCAAGTCGCGACGAGAAAATCCGTAAGTAATAGAGAAAGTGATGCTCACTAGGTGGGTAGGAATTGCAGTGAGTACCTGCAGTCTCGTGTCATGAACGAGCAACACGGTCTATCCAGACTGGTGGAACGCGACAAGAAGACACGGCGAAAAGTAGCAAGCAGCAGAACCGAGGTTACTCTCCTGGCTGAAATATTTCAAGCTAGAAGAAGAAATCCCCGGAGAGCCGTAAAAGCGTGGTACTCGCTCGACCGCTACTTTGTATTCGCGAAGAGAACGGGGCCAAAGTCTTGTCAAGTGTCTCGGAGTTGCTGTGCGCGGGCGAGCTCCTCGTTAAGGGTCCTGAACGCGGACGAGTCTTTATCCTCCATCCAGGTCTCATCCTCTCGCTGGTTGAATACCTCTGTACTGACTCTTGCCGCACCCTCCCCGCCATTCTCTTTCTATACTCAGGGACTTACGGAGTTCCCGAATTCTCTGCCTCGTTCCACCATCCAAGTCAGCTTTCTACTTCTCATCAGCCTTCTAGCGGTAGCCTAACGGACCAAGACTTTGCGTGCTTCAAATGTACAGTCAAAGCTCTCGTATCTCACGATGATGTATTTTATACTAATAATTCATATCGTCAGTATTGTTACTTGGTACATACTCTTGGATTATATAATATTGATATCATTATTTATATATTATTAATTTTGTACAGAAAGGTTGACACACATTTTGAAGAGTATACACGTGTACTTGACTGAAATGTAATTGGAGGTTTATTCCATGGTTTCTGTATCATCGAATTGGCCACTTGTAGTGAAATCTATGAGTTCTTCGAATGTCGATTATTCAAATTGAACTTATCGGTGATATTATCAACGCTCCTTAAGTTACGGAAGAGACTAACGCTCTTCAACGATTATTGATTAATAGTTTTTCATTAGATATCAATTGAAAATAATTCATGATGTCTGACAAAAATCCATCGTCGAAATGTATTTTATTGAAAAATTTCAATGCTTTGTAGAAAAGCCTACCCGTCATCTCACCTTCCTCTCGTACCTATTTTAATGGAGAGTCGAGTTGTATATTTTCCCTTTTCACTCGGCAACGGCAAGTTTTTGCATTTTCTTAAGGGCGGAATTACTTTCTTGCTAATGCGCCACGACGACATACATATTTATTATTCAAGCGGCGAACGGGATAGTGAGTGCTCGCAAACTCACCCAACTCACTCCTTTTCCCCTCAGTCCGTTCGTGGTACCCACTTTTCAACCCCACGCCCACTGTCTCCTATTTCTCGCAAACTGTCCACCCTCCCTTTTCCACATCGACAATGCCCTCTCCGGGTTCCAAGCACTCTCGCCCGTATTCCCTTTTCCTCGCTTCAGCTCCTTTTCGCGTACCGCAAGAGTCAACGAGTGCTCAAAGTACACGTATGCGCTATCTCTCGATAAAGCAGCCAGCCGCTTGTCCGAATTGTTGACTCCCTCGATGTATAAACCACGAAGCGGGTTGTCGAAATAGTTGGAGAGATTCTTATGCTACTGTGAATTTTTTTTAAGTTCGAAATCTCTTTCCGGTCGCAGTGTTCAGAAAGTTTGTACTTTCCACTCCATAAAATGTACTCAATAATACGATCAAACCGAAGAAAGCTATACTTATCGCATTTACGTTTTAAAACCTGTAATATTATATTTTCAAGAATCGTACGTGACTTTACCGTCGTTGATATGAATTCCTCGTGGAATTTCCATTTCAGTTTTCCATTCGGAAAACGAGGCCCCAGGAGAAATTCGTAAGCCGACGTAGCGCGCTCTCGAGGTCGTACGTGGCAATGTACAAGATGCAAGGGTTGTGGGAAGCAACCTTTAATACGCGTTTGTCTCTTTGCTCGCTGGCTGGCTGCATTCTACGTGTCTCGCGCGTTTAATTTGACGCTTGTGCTTCCGGCGTGGTGAAACTCGACGTACCGAGTAACTTTGGGCTGCCGTGGGAGGATTCTAAGGAAATGAGCCACTTCGGGGTGACATAGCTCATGTTCCCGGCAGAGTTCAATCAATGTCTCAGTCAGGTTGGTCCATGGCAGTATCAACAGCATCAACAGTACAACATCGTTTGCAAACGACACCGTTTGCCACTAGCACCACACAAATAGCCTAATTTCTCTCCACGAATCGGTAAACGTCGCGTGATCAAACACTCGCGTTCTCGACTATATTGCACGACACTCTGATTAGCCTCAACGAGAAATAGGCATTCACAATGCAACCGAGAACCTGATACCATAATAGTGCCAATCTCGTTATCTTTTATAATGATTTTTTGTTGATTTATTATCTCCTTCAAACTAAAAATGATAATGTCAGCGAACATATATATTTTATTTTTTTTTTATAGCAAAACGGAAAATAGACATTGATAACTAAGGACGTAGAAGGGAGACAATTAAAGTCAAAACGAGCCACACAGTGTTATCGGTTTACCAAATAGGATCGAATCAGATAATTCTTTATTGTAGAAGTTATGACAAAGATGTGACGTGAAGGAAATAATCACATAAGCGTTTTAAAATCAATTCATTAACTATATTCAATAAAACACAAAAGATGCTATTTTTATTGCACACGCATTCCTTATTCATTAGAATAGAATCAAAATTATATGGGACAATTATCGTTGTTTGGCATACCGTCGAGTACAGAATTTATTATTATAGTTGGCGCGAAATAACGTTCGTTTGTCGTAGGTTATGATGAAATCGTTCTACTCATCAGTAAAATGGTCTCGGTAGTTGATGCTGAGATCCTTGAGAACTCCAGACAGTGGTTTTCCATTGCATCCCTCAGTAGGACGTGATAAATCGAAGCTTCCCCAATATTCAGCGTAAGAATTCGTTCTTTGATGAGTAGAACGTTACAGGAGAGAGAGAGAGAAAGATCGTAGATCCCAAAAGGTGGGACTCACTCGACGGCAGCACGTGGACAACTATCTTCTCAACGATCTAATACGAATTGGGTTTCTGTCGCGTAGCTATTACGAAGATCGCCGTAAACACGCGAATCCCCGTTCGAACCCATTCGCGCACTACACCTTTCACGGTGAATAATTCTATTATTAATAAATTCGTTGAACTTTTTCCTTTTTCATTCCCCTTTACTCCGATATAACGTAATTCAACTGAAAACATATTCGACAGCCTTTCTCATGCGTTAGCAACATACTGATAAATTAAGTTAATTAACTTAAGAACATGGGAACATTCCCATACAGAAATCTGTCTGGGAGTCTTGGTATCCAGTCAAATCCGAATCGGGATTTGTTAGGGATGCCCTAAAAACGGAATCCTCCTGGAATCCTAGGTGGATCCGGAGTTGTTCTCTCGTTGAGACTAACGGACAATCTCAAATTTAATCTCTTGACAAAATCTCAATCGAGATTTATTAGGAACACTTCGAAATTAGCATCCTCTCAGAATTCCAGATGAATTCGACACCGTACCTTCCGTTACACTTATAGAAAAGTATAATAAAATGCACGATACCCGTGGGGTCCCTTTAGGATACTTCAAGGATCTTATAGGATGTTGTATAGAAGGGTTCGCAAGTCATTCTAATTGATCTTGTTCGTAAATGAAGCTAAATTCAATTTCAAAAGATTTTTCACGGCGTATTGACTAATTCGATCACAGCGTAGCCTATTCGCATTTCTGTCTAAAACTCTTGGAAATGTATATGTACATTCTCCGAAAAAATATATTTCCCACCTATATTTATATTGCTAAAGCGCGTTGCGGGATAAGGTTCACGGCGGGCTTTGACGGCCTAATGGTCCGGGGATGGCGAACTGCCGACAGTGAGAGACGCGACACAACGAAAAGGGTGTTCAGACAAGCGAGTGAGTCAGATCGAGGGAAAACTGTGCTGGCGTCGTCAACGAGCCGTGAGCACGCGGGAAAAAGGAAAACAAGAGGTCCGCGTAATTCGAAGGGTCGAGGTGGGGTGTCGCGTGTGTGTTCACTGATTGAAACGCATCGTGCGTGAATGCCCCTTTAAAGTATCGTTGTATTTGTTGCTATTGTTGTTGCTATTGCTGTTTGGAGACAGGAAAATCGAAACTGAGACGGCAGGTGAAGGGCGGGCTAACATTTTCCAATTCTGCATTATCAGACGTCGCATGGGATGCGTCGGAGTGAAACCTTTTCTTCCTCTGCCTATCTTTTCTTGAGTTCCGCAAAGATATTTCTTCGTATTTTAAAACGCAGTACATCATTAAAAATACGGCATTCAAATAGCATATATCATTGCAGATAAATTTATGTCAAATTCATTCTCATGTTATGCCGAAAAAACTGCGAAATAATTTGAATTGTCGTTTCGAGTCTTTGAAGACCTACGAAGCCAACTCGATAATAACTCGATTCAGGTTAGAATAAAACAGTGGCGAAGAAAAACTCTCGATAAGCGAGAGTGAGAGAGAGAAAACCACACTCCGAGTTTTGTCCAACTTCTCTCGCACGATTCGAAGTTTCTGCGCAATTATGACATTAACGTACTCGGAACTCGATATTAGCTTGGAATTCGAACGCCTTGACTTCGAGCTCTATACTCTCACCCGATATGTCCAACTTTTGACCTTAAATTCATTTGCGCAATTCTCTTATAATATTTTCTAGTATATCATTTCCTTTCTCGCTTTATCAAGAAGCATAGAATCGCCGTAATTGCGATATATTTGGCTGAAGAAGCAAACGAGTAAAAGATCGAAGAGCTGTAACTGCAGGGACTTGGTTAATAGACACGCTGCAAAAGAATTGGAGGAACGAGAAGTAAGATCGGTACGGGTACGAGAAACAACATATAACCACTTGGAAACGTACGAAGGAGAGTACGAGAGAAAGCGAGAGATCACTAGTGACAGAACTGAGTGAAACTGAGAGAAACAGAGAATAAAAAACCCTACTCTTGGACATTCGAGAGTTTTCTACGCGAGCAGCGAGTTTCATTATATTCTTTTTATTTCAATTTTTTTTATTTTCTTTTAGTGTTCGCACCAGTTTCTGGACGATCGAAGGTTCGTTCGATAAGCGGTACAAGTTTTCCCATTAAAAGTATTACCCATTGCTGATAACGAGTGCGAAACGTGGAAGTAGCACGTCTTGAAACCTCGCGCGTATATAACCGGCGGGTCAGTGGGACTCGCGTCGTCCCTACCGTGTTCACATCTATTTATTTTCATTATTTTCTTTCTTTGCGTCAAAAAACGCGGTGAATACCATTTCGTTCACATTCAACTTAATAAATATATTGTCATAAACACATAACACGATTCTCGAATCACAAGTTTGATTGAGTAATTTTTAGTAATTAGCGAGAGCATTGGCTACTACAAAAATCACGTTACAAACTTTTATGTCCATGTTATAATGAATAAATTGCTTAATAAAAAAAAATTTAATTAAAAAATATAGCTTTCCAACAGCTGTGATGCGATACCATTGAGTAAAGATTCTGTGACCAAAGGGTAAATGATACAAGGGTATTCCAGAAAGAGCAATTCAAATTTAATACCCGAGTAAAACATTCCTTGTTCGCGCTGGTCAATCTAATTCGGTGTTCTGCCTGGCAAACTTTGCCAGCAATATGTAAACGCGAACCACTATCCATTATGCGGGACCGTTGTTCAAATTTCTAACCATTGGACGACAAATATCATTACTACTCTTACGCGATCGTTTCTAGTCTCTCTGTCACACACTCTCCACTGTTTCTCCTCTGCCTGAGTCAGCTGTGATCGTGAACACGCGTGTCGCCATCGCGGTTGTCCGGTTTAATCTGTCGTTGTAATTGAAAACCCGACGATATGATACTAACCGCGATCTCGTGGCTCACTCGCATCCTGTTTATTCTCGCATTTCCTATACTACAAACAAACCCACGTTAACTGTAAGCTCTCGCGCTAATGGGAGTGGTCCTAGCAGCCTCCCTAATATGCAAATTCTTGGATGGTCGATATTTCATAGAAAATCCCTCACTCCACAAACGTTTCGATTCAATTTAAATTTGTACAGTGTGAAAGAGGATTTCATACGTTGTGTGATACCGTTAATCGAACAATAATATTTATAACGAACGATATTAATAAATTATTGATATCGGCGTTCTGCTATTGTATAGTGATCGGGTATCATACACGTATATACGTCAGCATAGCTACGTTACCATATCTAGAATTTCGACAGACGTATAGTACGTCAAGAATAATTACAAAATTATTATTTGGTTGATTTATTCATGGTTTAATTAATAATTAACGTTTGCCCTGCTGATCCCACTCACTACTGGCAATGAGCTGCGGTGCCCATACAATCAGTGTCAACCGAGGAGAATTATTGGCATTCGCGCATCAATGACGATTATACTATTCATTTGGGAATGGGCGATGCTTTAGGTTACCCCGCACGTCCACGTCATTATAGCGAACATTGACATCACTAGCGATATTTTGCGTAAATTTATAACATCACTCTTGGTACTTTACACTTAATTTAATGAAAAAAAAGAGAGAAAGTGGATCTCATTACAGTATGAAAGAATGGACTAACTTGACGCAATTTTTATTCAAATCGTCGTCCGTAGAGAATTTCACTCCGAATTGGGGCGTCGAAGAACACTTGTTTCCAATCCTCACATGCTATCGGCATTGGAATCGTACACATATTTTGTGATAACCGTCGACGTTGACGTAATTTCTGGAATCTGGACGAAGGACGACGTTTTTCTACCATTTTTAACAAATGAGGAACAACATTGAGAGTCCGGCATTTTATTTTTTGAGGATCTATAACGAATGGAGTAGGGTAGTTGATATTAATGGTTTCATTAATATTCACTACCAGCTATCAACTACTTCATACGAGTAATGCTGGTCCATTGTTACAGCTGATTGTCAAAATAGACGTGGTGAGTTGAAAGGCATTTTTGATAATTATATTCAATCAGACACTGTTTAAAAGAGTTTACTACCGAGTATCGTATCACAAGGACCATTGGCGATTGCGATAAGTGCGAAGAGTGCCAATCACACGGGTCGCAATTGCTAATTTTGGCCCGCGTCACGCACGATACTATTTATAACAAGTGCACGGAAAGCACGTATCCCGTTCCGCGTTACTTTCCACCGTATCCATTTTTTTTTCTTTCTTTATATCTTTAACAAAATCTTGGTGTAAAAACAAATGGCTGTTGCTTCAACTGCACTGAACATAGCTGCTTGCCGCGATATAGTTCGCGATGTCGGCACTGTTACCGTTTTCGTTCTGCAAAACAGGGGCGAAAGTGAACAGAATATCTCCCAAGGGTCGAACATGAAGCAATTGTGGAGTGCGCATGCGCGAATATATATGATATTTTCGATGCTGCCATGAAATTGGCCACTTTCGTGCTGCTAAACTGTCATATGAAACACGAGTTTTCGTACACGTGTTACAAAAATCAATTTACAGATAAATTTATAGCCAAATGAGATGCGTTTTAAAACGTTATACGTCATAGAACTATCCCATCAATCAACAAGATGCCAAAATCTTGAATTATTTGTATTTTTTCGTACTGAATAAATGTTGCATTGTAATATCTGCACTAATTTCAAAAGGACCTTGGCACTTTTACCTTCCAAGTACTCTTAAATGCACTTCAACAACCTCTTTTACTTGAAAATATTTTGTAATTTCGCTTACATTATGAGAATCTATTTGATACGGTGTCACACTCTGTCACACGTTTCCTTTCTACGTCAGTGGAAAGAGCAGTCATAATCTGTCCTCAGGATGTGGCTGTGGATAAAGTCGGTAACGATCGAACACGCTCGTCCACAACCGAGTGAGCGAGCGAGTACGAAATATGCAGTAGCGAGGTGGCGGACTTCCGAGCAGGTGATAAATCAAGACTCGATAATATGCCCGAGGCTGAGAGGGCAGAGGCCGTTCCGTCGAGTGCCGTACACTCGCATTCTGCTATTGTTATTAATATATATTTTTAAGTTCAAATACATCGCCTTTCAATTCAATATGCTATTCACATCAGTCGGAATGAAATTAAAGTGAAATGTCAGATTTTTCAATTGTCTGGAGTCATTTTTTTTTTTTTTACTTACCTGTTTCCCGTTTTGACGCTATAAGAAATAACTTTTTAAATAACTTTTTAAATAACACTCGACACCCTGTCTTCGACGCAGCGGGAAGTCGTATCTCTTTTAGCTCTATGGGATCGCACCCCTTTTCGCCATAGGAGGAAGTCTTGTCGAACTAACCTTTCGCTGTTCGTATATAGACTGAACTCCCCTCTGGCGTTGAAAGCTTCTCCAATCTGCCAACACCGCAGCCGGACATTGAATTACGAAAGAAATTAGTTGAAATTCGTTTACAGTTACACTTGCTTGGATATCCATTGTCCGTAGTTTTATCGAGAAAGATCCCTAGCAGAATTTGTACGGTTTTTGCCCGATGTCAAACCAGTGGCAAGTATTGAAAACCCTGTAGGGGTCAGAAAATCAAAATAGATTCGATACGGTGGACAAAATGCAACAAGTAACTTGGTTTGGATAATTTCTGAATTTTGAGTTCTTGTTAGGAATTAGCAACCTCAAGTCCTAAGTATCGAGTTTCATTCAAATTAAGTCACGTTTTGCCCTTTTGTACTCCATATTGGATTTGCTATTTATAATTTCTGAACTTTGAGTGGAACTTTCTGAAATTTGAGTTTCAATTGATTATCAGTAGCCGACAAAACGCCCAGGTACCGAGTTTCATCTGTATCAAGTTACTTTTTGCAATTGGAAAAAATCTCCCAAGCAATACATTGCAATCAAGTCATTTGTTGTATTTTGATCAACCATACAAGGAGCGCAATTTTTTATTTCCGTATTTTGAATTTTCGTATAAATCTCACCGTATACACGGAGGTTAGCCATGTCAGTGACTATGGTAATTACGAGCATCAGGAACCATACACGGCCCTCGTGATTTTCCCGCGTAAGAAACGTACCTCGGAGAAACCAGGGCTAACTCGACCTAACGTGGCACTCGCCATATTCCGCCGACTTTTTCTATCTGGGAAGGAAATATCACCGAGTAGCCCGGGTCTCACGTACAAAAACCCTCTAGTGTTACCGTTTTTATTACTCAACTAAATACTCGCTTCGCTTAATTTAGAGGGGCGACTTTAGTGCTTTAACTTTGTGACTTATTTTTTTTTTAAGTATCCACAGCACTTAAAAGTTTGGTATTACACGAGTTCATTTTACCAGGATTACTATTGTCACCGGGCTGTAAAATGATAAAATAGAGTCGAATTCATTGGGATTACAGACTTAACAATTCATTAGTATAAGATTTTCAAACTGTCAGATCGTAAATATAGTTGTCATCGTGTTAACCACAGGCTTTCGTCTGTTATAGGACTCTCGACTCGAGCACGACGTCATTGCGGGTACTCTAATTGCCGCAAACACTCTGACACTAAGGGTCCTGAAACTCGGACACTCCGGTGGCTACAGCTGTCACGTGAGGAATGACGTAAGTGAAACGATGAGTCTTCCAGTCCACGTTCACATGAAGTGTAAGTGAAACTCTATTCCAATTCACGAAACATAAAATATTTCCTGCAATAAAATCCAGTTTTCATCGTCGAATTTTCGACATGAAATTGATTTAAATCTTAAGAATCCAATAAATCCACGCTGAACGTACATAAACTTTACTGTGTATTTTGACATTTGTTTCAATATAGATGCTCCAAGATGCAGCGAAGGCTATATGACAAACGACATAGCAGCAGCTCCTCGTGAGATCCTCAAACTCCGATGCGTCGTGGAGGCAGAGCCGAGTGAAACTGTAAGGTTTTCGTGGACGTACAATGGCTCCAGAGGGGACGTGTTGCCGATATCAAATTCGAGAGCGCAAAATAAGGGCTTGAGCAGCGTACTAGAGTACATACCGATGGCCGATGGGGATTACGGGACATTGGCTTGTTGGGCGAGCAACAGCGTGGGTCGACAACGGAGACCCTGTACTTTCAACGTCGTCCCAGCGAGTGAGTCTCTAGGGTTTTGTACTTTTCGCTGTTACTGTTCCACCGACATCTCTATTCGCAACTCCTTTTCTGTTATATAAAGCTATCTCTCAGGATGTAGTGACACTCTTGTTGCTTTTCTTGCTTCTCCAGTTTTTTTTGTACATCTCATTATCAAATTTCTACCGTAAAAAATCTCAGGAAATGCGAGTTACAAATAGCACTAAGTATTTCAAGAATAAAAATGAGAATATTGAAAAGTCCGTAAAAAATAACGAAAGAAAGAAACATGCACGTGCGTGAATAAAAATATAATAGAAAAGTAAGAAAAGACCGTCGAGTGTCGTAATATGCTCGAAGGAAAATATCTTAACCGCACAGAGGATCGTATGATATGGTCTCAGCATCCAAAGGAGTATACGTTCATACGTGCGTTATGCAAGAAGCAACGAGTGCTCGATTTCGCGGCGGTGGTCTCTACCTCGTAACCATAACTTCTCTCTTCTACGACTTTACGTCGAAATGGACACTTTAGAGCTTTGCGCCATTTATTCGCAACAGAATTTACAGCTTCGATGATCGATTTACGAGGGTCGAAGCGCTCGCAACGACTGCTATAAGAAAGCATTGAGCCCTAGGCAGTGGAACAGTGCCCCCCGCCTCCCTGCTGTCCCATCACAAGCGAACCACTTACCAAGCATGGCTCTCAAAGCTTACGGGGTTTGACTTTAACGCGCTTTTGGAGCGCTCGTTTTTCATTGGTAGACGCGGGTGTATCGCAATAGCAACCCCCTTGAGTGTAATATAGCAAATCGACCACTCCCCAGCGACGTTGATGCGACATTTTGAAAATCAGTTGAACTCGACTCCAAGAGCTTGGTGTAATGCTCAGCTATTTCCCGGACCATCGGGATTACTTATAGAAGAAGACAGGGGGACTGCCGGGCACGACTCTCGATCGAAGTCCGAATTCATTAACGAGCACTGCTCTCTCGACACCACAACCAATCCCCGTCCCTTCTCGTCACCGCCACATTTCAGGCCACGACTTTACAAGAACGTACTTGATTTAATCGGGCAGAACAACTGGCTCTCGAGCTTACCAGCTAGTGTTGGTTCGGTTAGGGAGTGGCGTGCCTCTTGGTCCATACCGACTCCTTGTAGTATTTGGAGAACTCGGGGGTCCTTCTCGCGGCCTTTCTCGGACCGAAAGCGAAGGCTTCCCGAGCCGAAGCAGCCACTCGAGTACCCTTGAATCTTGAACCAGACGCAAACGTTGCCGGGAGAGCCAAATCGGACGGAAATTCTCTCGTCTCTGCGATCCTCCAACTTCCTTCTATATCCTCTCATGCTACTTCGTACTTGCCTTTCTGCTTCACCTGTTTGTAATGCACGCCTGGATATCATTTTTCATCTTAGAAGCATTATTTAGCCATAGACCGAACTAGGAATAATGAAGGACTTAGCGAAAATTGACAAAGAGAGAGGGAATGAATATCAAGGGACTTGGACGTAGTACTTATATGTCATGTTGTATTGTGCTTTTCCCAGGCGTTTACCACTCCCTCCGCCTATGACTACTGCATATCTTTTACCCTCGAATCGGTATTGTGGCACCTAGAGAAACTGCGAATAATGTTGGTAGGTATGATTTACCGCAAGGCTCTCTTTCGGAAATTTCCCTGTACTTTTGTAACTAATCTCAAACAGGTAACACAGAGTTCTCAGAGAAACATCCTTCTAACTGCAATCGGATGTACCAAAAATGACATTATCGGTTAGCCGATAAACCCGTTGTAGTCGCACAATGACCGCGCGCGTTCTGCCTATAGATAGAGTCTACACGGGAAAAAACACGAAGAAAATGCACCATTGGTTTTGACGGGAATTCAAACACGGGTGTACTGACAATAGAGCCGCGCCGAAGCCACTGAACCACTGCTTTTATTTGACTCGTTTATCATAATACCACTAATAACTTTAGAGAGATAGTTTCTCTTCTACGTACCGAAACCTTATTCGTCTTGATGGTAAACTTCAAATCGTGTAGATACATTCCACCGATGTAAGTTGGCTGAGAGGTACATCGTCGATACCTGAATCCTTAGCGACATTTATCTACATTACCTGCAAACTTGTGAAGTGGTTTTAGAAAGTAAATGAGGGTCAACGGCTTGACTCGGTCAGTCAACAGCCGCTCAGCCATGGTTCTGAATTTCAACCCGTAAAGCACTTCAACTACAGGCAAATTCATATGCAGTCAGTGAGGAATTCACAGAGGGGATCACGAGAGTAAGCATGAAGTTGATACGAAAGCATATTATTACTTCTTGCTTGTATGTACTTCCCGTACGTCGGTATAACTTCACGATGGTCCTTAATTTTATGTCAAAAGCTCAGCTTTAATTTCATTGAATTTTCCAACATTTATGAACACCGCGTGAATATATTTAATTCATCACGCTTAAGTGTTACATCGTATAGCAATGATTTCTCGTGAACTAAATTTTGCTTTTATTTTCATGAAAGCTTTCATCTGGTTTCACGATTCAACGCTAGTTGAAGTTTTATCAAAATTCAGACTGATTCATCGATCACCGCTTAAATACGCTCACAGCTCGTGAATAGTAAAAAAAGAATTGGCTGATGAAAAAGCCGCTTTTGATTTTGGTTACGCGACGAATATTACGTTTCGGGGTGAAGGGAACGGCAGCATGAAATCGGACGATTGATAGATTGAGTGATTTACGACGCCATCCCTTCGCACAATAAAAAAAATTCCACGCTTTGCAGCACACAGTTCTGCAAAGCTTTCTATTTATCGCTGCATGTGCTACTTTCTACGTGAAACGATGTCCATTTCAGGTTTGTAATTGTAAAGAACTTGGCTCATTTATCCTCTAATTCCCTTCTTAAAGGAGAGCTAAAGCTACATACTTCGAATCGGTCTCAACTTCTTTCAGATTTCTCGACGAAGCGACAATGCACTCCGTATCGCCAACTTTTCATAGAAAACGCCATTATTTTTCTAATGTTTTAGGATGTAAAATGCACGACGATATATCCTTATAGTGCTAACATTAAGACGAGGAAAAAATTCGAACCTTGGATACAATCGCTATTTTTCTTTCAGTTCATCGTGAAAGATTATTGGACTCTAGCACTTTTGCATCCATAAATGTTTCGCTTCGCCTTAAGGCCTGTAGCTACTTTCGAGTTTTCTTTGCTCCAGGGCTAGCTCTTTGCCATTCTTTCTAAGATCTCTCTCTCTCTCTCTCTTTCTCTTCCATTCGTCGCATTCATCATTCTACTTTTCGAACTTCACTTGTAAATCTACCTGTCTTTTCTTTTTCGCTTTCTCCTTGTCTTGACATCTGGTCCTGAAGCATTTCCTTCACTTGGGTCTGTCGGTCCTCGTTTAATCGCTTCTCGTTCCTTGTTTTACGTTGCTGGAGGATTACGCTCTGTTAAGCACGGGCAAACCATGGCAGGGGGAGGGGGAAGTCGAGCTCCACGATAAGAGAAGAGCGGCGTGCGACCCTTCACCTCGGTGTCATCCATCCCCGTGACATCACGAGATACAGAAAGAAAGGCGAAAAGGGAAAAGAAGTAGAATAGATTTCACCAAGTCCTACAAATCTCGTAATACCACGGTCGAATATTTGATTTAGTTAGCAATGTGACGCTTACTAACGTATCTACAGTTGACCTGTAGAAAGATGCACTACTGATAGATGCACTCACATTTGGCTACGATATTGTAAGTCAAGATTAATGTAGGTGCGTACATAATAAAGCAATTGAATAGCTTCATGTGTTATATTACAGGGAAAGAACTTAGCCAGCTAAAAGAATATGCGAATAAGCTCTAAACAACACTTACTATGTTGTTTAGCTAAATAATCAGCTACCAGGCAGTTATTTAGCATTTGACCTTAAATTGACCTTCTCAAGGTCACGAAAAAAACTTCAAAATATCATTTCAGATGTAAAATTTTCCGCTCTTTTCGAATCCGGTGTCAAAAATAGGGGTTCCCATTTAAAAAAACCACTCTGACCTACAAATAACCTTGACAAGTAGTCTCAAGGTCAGAGCTAGTTATACAGATAGGTGACCCCCATTATCTTGAACAACTTTTGTCTGAACCATTTTTCCGTATCTGCCTTAGGTACAAAGAAATTCGGGTGCATAGATTAAAATGGCCCACCCTGTATACAGAACATTTATTAATAATTCATCATTTATTTACATTTATTTATCATTTATTTATAATTTATAATTTATAAAAGCTTCGTACTAATATTACACCCGACGCGTTCGCAGCTTTGCATATCGAACTGTAGACTGAGTCAATAACTGCGAGCCAAGTACGAAACCACTCGAGTTACACGGCTATTGTTCTCATAAGAATGGAGTAATACTCAAAGTCACTGTTGTATATCAACGATCAACAAAATTTTGAGAAGTTCATGCAAAATAGAAACCAATGCAATGGTGACAGCTTGTTAAACTTATGCCAAGGATAAGTTAAGGTGGAAGCTTGAGACGACAGATAAAGGGTGATTTTTTAAGAGCTTAAGAACTTTTTTTAAAAAAAAAACGCATAAAATTTGCAAAATCTCATCGGTTCTTTATTTGAAACGTTAGATTGGTCCATGACATTTACTTTTTGAAGATAATTTCATTTAAATGTTGACCGCGGCTGCGTCTTAGGTGGTCCATTCGGAAAGTCCAATTTTGGGCAACTTTTTCGAGCATTTCGGCCGGAATAGCCCGAATTTCTTCGGAAATGTTGTCTTCCAAAACTGGAATAGTTGCTGGCTTATTTCTGTAGACTTTAGACTTGACGTAGCCCCACAAAAAATAGTCTAAAGGCGTCAAATCGCATGATCTTGGTGGCCAACTTACCGGGCCATTTCTTGAGATGAATTGTTCTCCGAAGTTTTCGCTCAAAATGGCCATAGAATCGCGAGCTGTGTGGCATGTAGCGCCATCTTGTTGAAACCACATGTCAACTAAGTTCAGTTCTTCCATTTTTGGCAACAAAAAGTTTGTTAGCATCGAACGATAGCGATCGCCATTCACCGTAACGTTGCGTCCAACAGCATCTTTGAAAAAATACGGTCCAATGATTCCACCAGCGTACAAACCACACCAAACAGTGCATTTTTCGGGATGCATGGGCAGTTCTTGAACGGCTTCTGGTTGCTCTTCACTCCAAATGCGGCAATTTTGCCTATTTACGTAGCCATTCAACCAGAAATGAGCCTCATCGCTGAACAAAATTTGTCGATAAAAAAGCGGATTTTCTGCCAACTTTTCTAGGGCCCATTCACTGAAAATTCGACGTTGTGGCAGATCGTTCGGCTTCAGTTGTTGCAGGAGCTGTATTTTATACGGTTTTACACCAAGATCTTTGCGTAAAATCTTCCATGTCGTCGAATAACACAAACCCAATTGCTGCGAACGGCGACGAATCGACATTTCACGGTCTTCAGCAACACTCTCAGAAACAGACGCAATATTCTCTTCTGTACGCACTGTACGCATTCGTGTGGTTGGTTTAATGTCCAATAAAGTAAACTGAGTGCGAAACTTGGTCACAATCGCATTAATTGTTTGCTCACTTGGTCGATTATGTAGACCATAAATCGGACGTAAATCGCGAAACACTTTTCGAACCGAACACTGATTTTTGTAATAAAATTCAATTATTTGCAAGCGTTGCTCGTTAGTAAGTCTATTCATTATGAAATGTCAAAGCATACTGAGCATCTTTCTCTTTGACACCTTGTCTGAAATCCCGCGTGATCTGTCAAATACTAATGCATGAAAATCCTAACCTCAAAAAAATCACCCTTTATTTATGTTATTAAGAATTCGTTTTACCATGTTAGTAATGAAATGCAAAGTAAGTTATAGAAAATGAGAGCACAGTACGGCGATCAACATGGGAGGTGGATGTACCACGTACTTTGTACGTAAAGATCCAAGTCAAGCTCAACCTGTTGACAACTTGAGCCGAGCCAAGATGCATTGCTTGGGTTTCAACTGGATTGTGTTGAAGAACATTTTATTCAGCTCAGTTACAGATGCAATTGAGGTCCTCGTTCATTCGGGCAATACAGTCACAAGTGAGAGAGAAAGATTACTCTCGAAATACAGAGAGGATGATTCAATTCAAAAAGCATGCGTCGGTCGTTTTTTAATGTACATCGTAATGCGAGACGGGAACACAACAACATTCAACGAAGGCTTGTAAGAGGATAAATTTTTAACTGTGATTACGATATTTTTTATATCGTTTTAGCATAAAGACTGATCCGATGACGTATTATCTTTTACGAACGAGCCGCATAATTGCAAAAATGAATATTAATAAGAATGATGGCGAAAATTCTTCAATGATGAAAGACGTTTAGCCACTTTATGCTCAGTGGTCCGAGGGTTGATGCCGAAGCACCTAACGAAATATTAAATTGACGTCTTTTTCAACAAAAAAAAACTAGTTTTATACTCGTACTATATAGATTTATACGGAGAGCCGTTTAGAAGATGTGCTGCATTGTACAACCGTGTAATAATGAATTTAATTTTTTTTTCGTTTTACAGAAGCACCACAGCCACCGGTCGACTGTTCGGTACACAACGAGAGCAGTGCACTCGAAGTGAATTGCGTGCCAGGTTCGGACGGTGGTTTACCGCAGCACTTTTTATTAGAGGTGCGTAGTGCCCAAGAGGGAATAGAATTGTTCCAGACATCGCAGACACTTCAAACCCCGCAAAGTGACCAGGGGGCTGCGGGAGAAGCACCTCCGATATATCAGGAGAGAAATCCCCGTCCGAGTTTTCACCTCCACGATCTCGAACCCGGCTTCGACTATACGCTTTTCGTTTACGCGGTCAATGGTCGAGGAAGAAGCGAGCCCGCCTTGCTGCGGCACATCAGAGTTACCGAACCACTGGGCAACAAGCTCGAACGATCAGGAGGATTTGTACCGACGGATCTCCAAAGCGTCATTCCACAAGCAATTTCGGAGAACATGATCGTCATGATCGGTGCTATAGGTGAGTACCGAATGTATGCTGATAATAGTTTATGGCGCTTGACTTTCTCTTTTTAAATTGGTATAGCTAATCGATTCAACTCGTTCAACTCGGTACGACCGACAAGGTAGAAATTCCGGAAATTAAATTCCCCAGTCAGGCATGAAGCTTCTCTATCTTACGTTCGAACGAATCGATTCCGTCTAGGTCAAAAGTACTCTGCAACTCTATACGTACATACAGCACATTCCGCCCATTTTCCCACGGTTCCTTATCTGCCTCTGAACCCTTTCCTCCCCTTTCTCATGGCCCACGTATACGCTTCTTCTCGGCGCTCCGTCGGCGATACAGCAAATGCATATTCGACGAGGAGAGCCGAAGCGAAGAAGAAGGAACTCGCTCGCTCCAGAAGAAAGTCCTATGACTATTCGAAAGGAGCGCTACGAGATGAATATTCTTCACTTCATCTACAACTTCTACCGACCCGAGCTTTTGCCTCGAAATGGAGAAAGCAGATGAGGAAACGGAGGAATATTCGTGCTTCGACAAAAGTCGATCCGGTCTGAATAACGGTTGACTCGCGTATCGTGGAACACCAGCCAAGAGGAAAGTGGAGGATGAAAAAGCATGCCTCGTAGCTACTTCGATTGCTCGTCGATCCGAAATCCAAGACGTCCAACTGAAACTGGAAACGCGTATCCGTTCTATCTAACTGCGAATAGATTAAACTCGAATAACTTTCGGAATTGGCATAGCGGTCAATTCTCATATGTCTAACTCGGTATTCGGAAAATTAAAATCCTCTTTGATGTTATCGACATCGAGAACAACGTCAGTTTATTCACAATGTAATATAATTTATACCATCGTTCGATAATAAAATCAAACTATTGTTGCTTTATTTCCTCATAAAGGCAGCATTGTTTTCGTGAAATGAAAAATATTAACATACTTTGTCATATAGATGGCTTTGTGTACAAGGTTCTACGCTTCCGCTAGATATCAAACACTTGTGCCCAATTTTTACAAAACTTTATGTCACATATCTAATTGAATGCATAAATACTCTCTTTTTCAAACATAAAATTAGCACATCCATATCGTAAATATTTTGTTTATTGTTGCTCGCGGTAATGCGGAGTTAATAAAAATCGTCCGTAGAAGTAGCTAGGTTTGTTCAAACCCTTTGAGCGCGGTAAAATTAGTATCGCTATGGATGTTCACGAACAAGGATAATAAAAGAGGAGCAGACAGCCGTACACATTTCATAGATGTCAGAGACATTCGGACGATCGTCAGAGACTGTGTGAGACAGAGAAAAACCGAAAGCGTGGAGTAGTATCAGAGCAAAGCAGCGTGCCAATATCGCTACCAGCGAATATCGACAGAGTGGGATATGGAAAGTGCACACCCTGAGGGGCGTACACTGATCTTCCTGCACTAGATAACGGGTGCAGGGAGAAAAAATTCGTCAGATGAAGAGCGATCGAGGGCATGAGAGAATAGAGGAAGAGGCGAAGCGAAGAGGAAATTCGAAACGAACCGAACGAGCCCGCCGATTAATCCTCTTTGTCATTTTAATCGAGACCGATGCGTGTCACACCACCGTGGTCGCGTTGTCAATCGTTATTGGAGCGGTTATCCATTTATAGAATCGGAACGAGCAAGAGGCCACTTCTCTGTCTCTCTCTCTCTCTGTCTCTCTCTCTGTCTCTCTTTGTCTCTCTGTCTCTCTCTCTGTCTCTCTGTCTCTCTCTCTCTCTGTCTCTCTCTCTGTCTCTGTCTCTCTCTCTCTCTCTCTCTCTCTCTCTCTCTCTCTCTCTCTCTCCTCTCTCTCTCTCTCTCTCTCTCTCTCTCTCTCTCTCTCTCTCTCTCTCTCTCTCTCTCTCTCTCTCTCTCTCTCTCTCTCTCTCTCTCTCTCTCTCTCTCTCTCTCTCTCTCTCCTCTCTCTCTCTCTCTCTCTCTCTCTCTCTCTCTCTCTCTCTCTCTCTCTCTCTCTCTCTCTCTCTCTCTCTCTCTCTCTCTCTCTCTCTCTCTCTCTCTCTCTCTCTCTCTCTCTCTCGTTCTTTTCTTTCTGTCTCTCCATCGCATCTCCGCTCATGCAGTCACAGTCCCATTCCATCAATGATAATTGAAATTCATGCAACGAGCGTAACGCAATGTTTATGCAATAACGCCCCTAGAGTAGTGTGCTTTGTGCACTGATATTTTCAGACTGTATTCACACTGTACTAGATGGAAATGAATACCTGTAACAGCAATGTACTGCATCACTCTTCCCTTAATCTCGCGTCCCGCATCTTTTGATACTCGCTACAAGTTTTATATCAATAAAGCCGGAAGTGCGCACGGACTACTCATTCTGAATTGCCCGTTTTTTCCATTGTTTCTACTTTGTAGATTTATTAACTCTCTGTGATAGTAGAATACCGCCAGAATTTCCGGATATGACTTCGCTCGAAGGTCTGTGGAATACAACGGGAAAGCAATATAATAGCGTGCGCGGATATAAAATTCAAAATGTCATTCGTGCAAAAGTGCAGCCTCGAGAGGCTACGTCTATATACCATCTACGTCAGTTTGTGAGGCATCACCCAGTTTATATAAATTCATCGTATTCTTATAATACTAAGTGAATCTTCCGCGATAAAATGAATACAGTGTGAAAGGATTTGATACATGCGGTTTTATCTTTTGTATACTTTACAGGCGGAGCTTCCGTGGTTCTCGTTGGCATTGGAATCCTTATCGGTGTCGTGGTTTGCAGAAAGAGAACGAGAAGCCCGATACTAGGCAATAGTCCCGACGACTTCACCACTCCTACTTATGTATCAGCCCAGAGGGTCGAACCGAGAGTGAGATACGGCACCGTCGACAGAAGGCTATCACAGAGAACGAGTCTCTATATCGAGGAGAGTCGAAACGGTGGGTCTCGTGATTTTTTTTTGGCATTTCAAACGCGACGAGGATCTAATGGCTTTTCTGATTCCTTTGAAATATACCCTACCGGTTCACCCGCAGCTATCTCGTTATCACTTTCGTCATGTTGCCTCGCAAAATTCGCCAAGTTGCTCTATTGTAAAGCGTTACATTCTTAGAGCCCCTTCGAAGAGGTTGTTTGCCAGCCCGTTAAGTTGTCGATGCAAGATGCTCAGCCTCCAGACTGGCTCGCACAGCTCTGTCGATCCTCTTCTTTTCCCATATAAGCACCAAACGGAGCACACGCAACACACTCCTTCATCCGCTGCTAGTGAGAGACTCGAGGAAGGCTCAAGTGGAAAATCTTGTGGGGGAGATTTTCACTCACCCTCCCAGGCCAATCGGATGATCAAAGGAAGATGCTTGGCATTCCGGAAAAACGGGCAGGCACACGGGTGTGTATGCGTGTGTGAGTGGGGAGGAACCAGGATCCTCGGCACTGCCGACGTTACCTCGACCATACTAATCTCCTCCAAACCCTATGAAAAATCTTTGAAGCAAGAAAATGTCGTCTGACGGCTTGAAAGTTCCTGTTACGGTAAAGACAGAGTTGGGTACAGACGACGCGGGATCCCTCATTTCTCTTGGTCCGGTAAGTCGCTCGTTACAGTCTTTGAGGACAGCCAAGGTCAAGATCTACCGGAAAACATCAACGGAAGCAAGGGGCCCAGCAGAGTTTCAATATCCTTGGCAAAGCTCATTTGTCATTCGGAAGCAGAGGAGACGGATAGGAGTTAGGGCTTATGTAACGACGGAAGAGGGTAATGGTGAGTCGCAGAAGCGGCCAAGTAATTTCTAAACTTAGCAAGCCCAATGAGCCAACGGTGCTACCGTAGTTCGGTCTCATTCCCCTTTACGCTATACGTACGTTCCTATTTGCAACATACGTAGATGTTTCCGTGTACGTGAGTCCATAGGCGCGGAAGCGACACACAGCAATATATATTTAATGAAATAAGTGGTAGTAGTAATACAAAGCGCGACAAGTAGGACATCGGAGAAGAGGAAGGAAAAGGGTAGCCAACACGCAAAAGCAGAACCAGATTGCAGGCAGACACGGAGTGCCTTGGTGAACCGTTCTCTGCCGTTTCGCTGGCTACGAAACTACCCGGATGTAATTTCTGGTTTGAAACTATTTAAAACTTGTAACCAAGCCTTGCGGTAGGTAAGTGGCGCGTTAAAGGTGGATCGTCGAGCGCCGAGGCTATAGTTCACGGGAACTGGTTGTCATACTCTCCCTCTCCCTCTCTCTTGCCCTCTCCCTCTCCCCCTCTCCCTCTTTTCGTCTACTAGCTCTCTTACTGTCGCTTCTGCTTCTTGCGATAAGCGAGGACGATATGGTTTTAGCAAGAAAGGGGTGGATCGTTCCGTCGTGACACGGACACGTGGCGATTCCCATTTAGTTGGCAGCGTGATGTCATGACGAGAGCACAGAAAAGGTGATTAAGTTCTTAGAGGCGGTATAGAGCGCAAAACGGAATAGTAGCAGCGATGAGAAGGACGGAGACCAAGAGCACCGGTAGGAGAAGCGAGAGCTGCCGGAAAGGCCTTACCCGACTCGCTGAAAGTTACATTTCCCCGTATCTCGACGTTTGTGTGGCAAGGTGCAGGATTTATGACTCAACCGACCACGTCTCCTGCAACCTACTTTTTCTTCTTTTTCACAACCTTCAACTCCTCTGGTGCATCTTCCTCTTCTTCTTCTTCTCTTTCTACATTTTCTTCTTCTTCTCCTTCTCCTTCTTCTTTTACTTTTTTTTCTTCTTTTTCTTCTTCTTCTTCTTCTTCTTCTTCTTCTTCTTCTTCTTCTTTTTCTTCTTCGTCTTCTTCTATCCAAGTACACGACCTCTTGATGTTTTTTCTATCACTTATCTCTTGCTCGACCATCCGCTCTTTACAAACTCATCATTGGTTGCACACGTGGGATTTCTTCTGCGTTCAATATAACTAACAGATTCCGAATTCAAACAAAGCTCCCTTGTAATTAATTTCAAGAGTCGAATTACCGACTACGTCCGGCCATTTCAATTCGCCTCTATCCCTTATTCCTGACTACAGCGTGTTATATTTATACGTTTTTTTCAAACTTTATTGTTACAGAACCGGACCTCCTGCCTCAAGTGGAAATCGAAGTTTCACGATAACCGCGGTCAACACAACAAACTTGACATTTCCTGTACAGTCATTACTTTAATTATTATTATTGAAAAAGGCAAAAAAATAATGAATACCTTGTACCTTGGACACATCCAAAGCAACTTAATTAAGATAGACAACGCTACTCATAGTGTAGTAGTTACAGTTTAGAATTGAGTATCTAATTTAGTCACGAATGTCTAATCGATAAGCGAATGGTGCGCTGGTATTTATATGTATTTAAAGTGAACCAAATCACGTGGTAGGAGTTAAAACTACAATTAGTGCAATTCGCGAGTGCCAGCACGCGCATTAGTCGTGTAGAACAGAGTGTACAGTCATTATTTTTACATTAACTTTGTGAGCGAGTCAAGCTCGTATTTCCAGTAGCGTATAATAGGAATCTAATATTGCATTATGCGGAATGGGATATTTTTCATTCGCATATGAGTGAACGTAACCGCTGTGGGTTACGGGTTTCGTCAGCGATTCCACGCTCCAACTTTCATTGGGAATGTCAGCGTAAATACCATTCAATCTGGTTGATACTTCATACTGGTACATTTTTAATGCGCCATTGCACAAACTAATAGTAATAATTAATTACCTCGTAGCATAATATCCAGAATTGAATGATATTTCCACTGACATAAATCAGACCGCTGAACTTGTATTATTATTCGTAATTAGCGTATAAAACTGACATTCATTTTTAAGCTGTTCGTGTAATATTTTACTTTCCCATCATTAATCGTTTACACAAGAACTGGATATTCTCTCCGATGATAATGCGAATTGTGAAAAAAAAAACCTAAGAATATCTCTGCGGACCATTAATTTTTCAGACAAAAAGAAACTACCATTATTTTACTATTATCCCTGCTTTTTCGAATTCAATCGAATGAAGTAGCGAACCACGACATCTATGATTCCTCTCGTTTTCCTCGTACCTCTTACTTCTACTCTTCTTCTTCTTCTTCTTCTTCTATTTCTTTGTCGTTGTAGGAAAAACGTTGCGGATAGTCCTGCACTTTCTTCAGATAAAGAACGAGGCCAGTCGTTATGTGGCGAGACGAACAGTAGCTGTAGAAACATCACCATCGAACAGCTAGCATCTCGGGCGATCATCCGTAAACTCGTTCCCGCTCGACAATCGACTACCCCGGCAACATTACATTACCGGTGTAATCGATCCTTGCAAACGATCCACGTCTAGATTTTCCAAACTGCACGCGTCTCTCGTTCCTCCGTCCTTTCTTCAAATACTATACCGTGATATTGCGAAGGGGACAATTTTTCAATATGACAGCACAGTAATATCCAAGTGTACGAGAGAGTCACTATTCTCGAAATTGAATCGCGCTACTGAAACTCGCTCACCGAACTGGTAGCAACGATAGAATTTTGCTCTCATTCGTCGGCGAGACTGTTCCTTGATACTGATTCTGCTTTTGCTTCCGCTGCTCTCTTGAGCAATTCGCTCCCGCACCCGTTGACCCAGGACCATACTCACCCGTACCAGCACCCCATCCTTCGCCCACTTCCTTATTATCAATTAAATCGGCGAGACGAAGCGAAACGAAGAGTCGAGCAATCGGAAAGTTTCCAAGTCCTAGGACGAATCCCGACGAGCACAGCGATATATACGAATCGATACTCAGCCGGAGCGTTCCCATTGCGCGAACTATTCCGCCCAAAATTCCCCCACGGCAACGCTTCGTCCCTATTGGGTTTAAAGAGGAAGATACCAAGAGAGAGCAGAACGGAGAGATACCGATGCAACAACCAGGAACGAGAAAAACTCCTTTTCTTTTGATCGGGCTGACAGAGCATCGCCACGTCTGCCACCGTTGCAACGATGGAGTAAGTAGCCATCTACTCCATCTCACTAGCTCTTCTCGATCTATAGGGTTTTTGTCTGTCGCTTTTTATTTTTAACTCGATCTCATCACTTTCTTTCTACTGTCGTATACTCTCGGTAAGGAGCGTCCATTACGGTAAAAGCTTCTCTGACTCATTGTAATATTTAAATCAAGAGGAAACCGGAAAGGCCGAGTTCGACTGAGAGAAAAACGAGGTATCAAAGTTGTTTCATTTTTATTTTTAATGAGTTTGATTTTCCTTATTATGAAACGCAGTGGCGTCTCGATGTCAAGTAAAAAATACAAAATTATTAAATACGCGCAGCAGCTATATCGACACTCGAAGATTGCATGACACAATACGTATACGATGCATTGTCGATACGAACTTTAATTTTTTCGCATCCATACCGATTGAATTCGCATTTTCGAAATATCTTGATTACTCCCCTAAAAGTTTACATTGAATTATAAATAATTCTTCAGTGTGCAAATTTTTTCGCGTTACGTCATGAGCATATCGTGCGACGCCACATCACTCGAAAAGATACCAATAACAACAATGTTGATAGATAAAAAATGCAAATAAATCGCGTAATCGAGTGTTGGGAAATCAGTTGAACAGTGAAGAAAAATGTATACGTTTTGAATAACCGTTCAACTGACAGTAATGTGTTGAGTGTATAAGAAAAATGTATACGTTAATAATGTTCCTTGGCGTGCCAAGTTTTTTTTTCTATATTTACTACAATATTCATGATTGTATTATTGTACTTTAGTATTTGTAATATTCACGATTTCAAATTAGTTCTTGTTAATATTTCTATGATTGATATTTTTTTGTGTAAGATAATAATAAATAATTGATCGGACGTCGTGTTGAGAGTGCTCGTATCAAGTTTAGTGCGAAGTACTCAGCTGTGTAATTGTATACAACTACAAGGACAAAAAACTTTGTCATAAAAAACGAATAAAAATCTCTACTTCAATCGCAGTAATTTAACATTTCCGAGTGTTATACTTAATTATGAAGTAAGCGATAGCCAACTTACTCTGTTGAATATTCCGATAACTACTTATGGAAGTACTTATATTTTGAGTTTAATGGAAAACTTTGGGATACTATCAAGTCCAGGCAAAATGAGGTACCTCGGGCTATCGTCTGAACTTAAAACTATGCATATATCTGTTATTCTAAGAGTACAGCGGAGGGTTACGATAGCGAGTGGATACGCAACGAGGGTGAAGATAAATTATCGTGGGATTCTCGAGGGACGAGCCTACAGTGGTGTAACGTGAGTCGATAGGAGAAACCCTGGAATATCGAACGGGATTTATAATTAATTCTAGCTCTCCTCTCTGTTCGACGATGTGGGCAAAAAACTGAATTGTTATTCCAACCAAACCGGAAGGCACGGGTGGAAGAAAACCCGAAGGGGTTGCCGATTCACTTGGCGATCGCGTATGGAGAATGATGAAGGAATCAAGATTCAAAAAATTCCTTGTCGTCGACGACGGAATACGAAGAGATATCATATCAGTTGCCGAAGCGAACAGGGCGCAGATTTCTCTTGGATTCTCAGTCCATCGCGTGCCTCTTTTTATTCTCCTCTGTTCGACCGTACACGTATGCATGCTCCATCGTCGAAGAGTCTTACCGGCCTCTCGTACATTCGCGGTACGAGGCCGCGAATTAATAATAATAATAATAATAATAATAATAATAATAATAATAATAATAATAATAATAATAATAATAATAATAATAATAATAATAATAATAATAATAATAATAATAATAATAATAATAATAATAATAATAATAATAATAATAATAATAATAATAATAATAATAATAATAATAATAATAATAATAATAATAATAATAATAATAATAATAATAATAATAATAATAATAATAATAATAATAATAATAATAATAATAATAATAATAATAATAATAATAATAATAATAATAATAATAATAATAATAATGGTGATGGTGATGGTGATGGTGATGGCGATGATGATGATGATGATGGTGATGGGGTTGCCGATCTGCGTCACTGGACCGAATTTAACTTCATATCCCTTTTTCGAAGAGATAGGACAAGTATATACCTGGAGGGGGAGAGAGAGAGAGAGAGAGAGAGAGAGAGAGAGAGAGAGAGAGAGAGAGAGAATGATTGATTAATGTTTATGAGCTTTCTCAGGTATTTGTTGTCCATAATATGAAATATGTTCTTACAAAGTCCTTAATACAATATTGACGGATCATACTCATTTAACATTCGCTTGAACTGCTCAATTTTTTCACAGCCATTTACGTTAGCTAGCAATGACATTTTCACTTCTTCTGGTACATACTCTCTTAAGCATTTTCGTTCGACTTAATTATGCTAAAATATCTTGAGCTTGTCGTAATGTTCTGCCACTCCTCATTCCTACTATTTGTACTCTATTCTTTAATTCCTTCGGTAATAGATTCGTTGCGGCTTTAAAAATAAATATACATACATTACAGTGCAGTGTCTGCCGTACAGACACAAACTGCATCGCTTGCAGCATATTTTACATCTTCGCGTATCGATTGCATTGCAATATGACCCTCATCGCTGTATTTTACGCTATTCGCAGTTTATTCAACTCTCTTTCTCCCACATCCGCTAAGAGTTTCCACAATACTCAAAGTAAGGTGCTATGGTTGTTCAATATATGACATATCTGGTATACACTGACACAGTGACATATACTTCTTCACTCTGTTTAGAAAGCTCATTTTCTTTCCTATTTTTTTAACTTGGACTCGCAGTGGTCTTTGAATCGTAGCTCATCGTCGATAATTATACCGAACTATTTCATTACTTCCACTCATTCTAATTCCGTTTTATCCAGACACTTCGGTATAACGTTCCTCCTCATATCTTTTCTTATCATTTTATATAGATATAGCGTCTATGTCCGGTCAGTAGGATGGATATTTTTGGGAAATACAGCTGAGGTGAATTTCTTTTCTTATGCTTCTTACAATAATGAACTTCCCGATATATAAGGTAAGGTATAGCAATCACCCCGAAAATCAATAATCGATTTTTTATTAAATGTTGACATTTCAAGATATCCATATTCATTTTTTCCCATTTTTAACTCGACGTCTGTATATGCGCGCGCGCGCATGTGTGTGTGTGTGTGTGCGTCGACACGAATGTCCTCAAAATTTTGGTTCACGATTTCTCATGAAGGAATGATGCAATCAAGGTCAGTGACGTCGGAATCGAAGCGTCTTCACGTAACTCAGACCTGATTATATTTTGGATAAAATTGGTTCAGCGGTTTTTCCATTTTTTCAAGACAAACCTGTACAATATTTTTTGTAGAAAATTTTAATGAATGGTTAAACACAAGTTATCTTTTGCGGTTAAACATTAATTACTAGTGCGTAGAATTTTGTTACTGTTAAACGCGCCATCTCGTCTTTAGTGCCTGTCGTGCCTACGACCGTTGAAATGCCATAACCTCTTGCAACGCCCTTATTCTATCTACTAAATCGACATTTACTATATACATACTTGAAACAAACATATCCATGCAATACCTGTGCTAATGCGTCGATAGATCTACTTGTTCTCTACAGTAGGAACGCGGTAATGGACGATCTTAGACTCGATATAGACCTTCAAAGATATCATTCAACGGCCATAAATCTAAAAAATTTACTTAAAGTGCATGAAACAATGGACTCATCGGCGAATATATATTTATGGTAGACTTTGCGTAGACAAAACAACTTTCCGTAAACTCAATGGATAAATCTATCGCAGACAGTTTTTTCAAACGGGACATGACCACAAATTTTTTTAACGTTACAGCGCTGATGCTATATTTGATAGTGCTAGTGTTGATTTATATTTGTTATTATAATAATTTGCATTTGGTCCATTTCAGAAAATGTTCTAATGTGTAAGCATAAAATATATTAAATTTGCATTGCGGGACCCCTCTGCTAGAGGCACAGCCACGATCGATCCAGATGGAAGATACAATGGGATTCTATGCGAGAGAGTCATCGCTAGGCGAACGAACGAGGCGGACACTGAGAGGAGAATAGTTGTTCTACACTTTATAATAAAAATATATTCGTTATTAATCCTGTTCTATCTTAAGTGTAATGTTATTCAGTCCTGACACCGAGAGGAGAAATTACTCTTGCAAATGTATTATTACACCCGGAGTAAAAATAAAGATCAACTAAGTCGACTTATAGGTAGATTTATTATGAATTTGTGACATAACTTTATTACCAGTAGGGGGAGAAGGGAGGATGACTTTATTGATAGATTAATCATTATCACGTATTGATATTTTAAATCAGGGCGTTACAATTACGACTTACGAAGATTTTTTTTCAAAATTTGATTTATAAAAAATAATTATATTTCACTTTTTTAGCCTAAATTCTTTCTGGAAAATAATATCGAGTTTTCAATCTCGCGCGCGACAGCAAACTGTAAAACGAATACAACAAGTTTGGCCACGGTCCTCTCTTCTGACCGTTTAATTAGAACATAAATTAAGCGGAAAAAAAATGCTTTCATTTTTTCAGGATAAGGGAGTTTGTAGAAAAATTCTGACAATTTTTTTAACGATACTTCAATAAAGTGACATGTATTATTTCAGTGTTAAAAATATCCTTGCCAAGACTTTAACAAAGCTGTCAAAAAAAAACATGTTACATTTTAGCCGTACCAAAGTACCAAAGTAACCTTTTCGTTGTTTTATTTATTTCCGGTTATTATATAATGTAAATCTTTTTCGGCTGAATTAATAGCCAATTATCGTTAATTATATCTGAAGGAAAGTCGCAGTGGTCGTAATATTGACTTGAGATTATGCGTATTTCTAAAATTATAATTAAATATGTTTCATATAATTGTAGCGCCTATGTGGCTCAACCTATTGTCTTAAGACAATATTTAAGAACTTTACAAAGGAAGCTTCACGAAACTTTACGAAAGGAAAGAAATAAAGTTTTTGGTCGTTTATCATATGCTCGTAATTTCCTTGAAACATCTAAGCACGTAGATATTCATTTGAACCAATTATGGAAAATGTATCGAAAAATTGAAAATTAACCGGCCGCAAAATAAGTATCACAAGGTAGCCGGGAATCCCCTATTCGGGATAAAATATCGTGTAAACAACTTATTGCATTGAGAACGGAGATAAACCCTTTTACCAATACACCGACTCCGGTACTACAACGCTTGCAAGAATCTACCCACACGTAAAAATAGGTAAAGAAAATAGGATTTTTTTACATTTCCGATAGAAAGTTGTATAATATCACCATAGACAATTACAGGGTGACAATTATGAGGTGGCCACCCCCTTTTTATTCGTCGTGTCGACTGATTTATATTTGTTTCAGGTGCGATCTTAATTTTTCATGAACTCTTTGATAGTCGTGTCGGTTTTAGTCTAAAGAGAATAGTTTTTAAGGTAGAATTGTGCAAGAATTAAAAAATAATTTATTTTACTACAAATTCATAAAGATTATTTAATTTTGAAGTGAATACCGTAGTCGATTTTTTGTTTACAGCTATTTTCATGGAAAAAAGAATTTTAAAGTAGCTACTTCTAGCAATCCAACATGTGGAACGCCGGACTCGGACCGAGAGCGTATAGAAAAGGCGGCTCGTCACATGGTCGTCGAATGGCATCATGAAATTTCCAAGGGTTGAGAAATCATGGCATCTCGAAATGAAAAAGTGAGGTGTCAGTGCCAAGTGATTAAACGACAAACGAGGAACTGTCATACAATTCTCTCGGTCCGTGTCTGGCGTTCCACATGTTGACTTTCGTTCCATACCAATACTCCTACCAAGGAGTAGCTACTTTAATATTCTTTTTCTCCATGAAAATAACTAGACAAAAAATTGAACACGGTATTCACTTCAGAATTTAATAATCTTTACAAATTTGTATCAAAAAAATTATTTCGTAATTCTTTCAGAATAAAAGATGCTCTTTAGACTAAGACCTAAATGACTATCGAAGAGTTAATGAAGCCGTTAAAAGATCGCATCTGAACCAAACCTAAATCAGTCCATACAACGATTAAAGAGGGGGTTGCTACTTTATTATTGTCACTCTGTATACGAGTGCTATTTGAAAAATTTCCGGCCTTTTTACGAAAAACACATATGCCGATAAACACATATTTCGAAGCAAAACAAAATTTATTTCTCGACGTAGTCTCCCTGCAACTCGATACATTTGGTCCAACGTTGCTCCCAACCTTTTAAACCGTTAGAAAAAAATTGATTGTCTAAACCTGAAATATACTGGTTTACAACATTTTCCACCTAAGCATTTGACTTATATTTTTCTCCCCTGAGAAATTTTTTCAAATTAGGAAACAGGAAAAAGTCGCTGGAAGCTAGATCTGGCGAATAGTGTGGGTGCGGTAGCAATTCAAACTTCAATTCGTTCAAGTTTGACATTGTGACCATGCACGTGCGAACCTGAGCATTATCCTGGTGAAACATGATTTTATTCTTGGCAAAATGCGGAGGTTTTTTCTTAATTGTGGCCTTCAATTTATCCAGCAATGCAGCGTAGTACCATCCGTTGATTGTTTCAACCTTTGCAAGGTGATCGATAAGAATTATTCCACGGCTATCCCAAAAAACTGTCGCCATCACTTTTCCTGCAGAGAGATCGACCTTTGCCTTCTTCGGAGTGGTTCACCCACCGTAATCCACTGCATTGACTGTTGTTAGGTGTCCGGCGTATGATGGTGTGCCCAGGTTTCATCGACGGTTATCATTGTGACAGTTGTAATAGTTTCGGGCGCCCGGAACGTTCCTCGTCTAAAATGCTCGTACGACCTCGTTTGTACTCGGCCACCCAATGTTTAACTGCTGTATATGAAGGGGAGGCTTTACCGTATACAGGGTCTGACTCATCTTTTATTTCCTGAGTCTTTTTCCCTTTCAATTGAAGGAATGGTATCACTGGACGATACTTAATTTTCTTCATTGTTGACAAACAATGTCAGCTGACAACTTTGGAAGAGTGCCATAGACAGAGTTACGGTCTGAATGACTTGAAATTTTTACGGTTTACATATATCAAGGTCGTCTATCGGACGGCGAAAAAATTTTTTTTCTACAGTTACTTTATGCCGATATGGCTGGAAGCTTTTCAAATGACCCTCGTATGAACAAATATGTTTGGAAAAATATATTTCCAGACAGGCATATTTATATTTATTATATATTTGTTGTTATGAAATCTTTAATAATTCAGAGTTACATGTCTGTAGGAGTATGCAATACAAACTGTCATAAGCCTGACAACTTTACCGTACGGATCCGTTATGAGTATTATATATATATGGTATATAGACTATGCACGTGTAAACGAAATAACATGCAACTAGCTCGTCGGTAGAGCTGTACGGTGTAACAAGAAAGCAGTTTCGAAGCGTGCGATAAATACGTGTGAGTGTAGGAACAGTGTTTTGTCGTACATCATATTTGTGTACAAATACAGGGAAAGCGCCAGGAAGAGTGCACGGAGAACCGATAAATCTGATTCATGAGTATATAGGTAAAAATCGATATCGTCGTACGTTTCGTGGGCGAGCGAGCGAGGAACGACGAGAGAATTCCGAGAGGTAATGGATTGAGGAAGCGGCAGAACGGAGCAAAAGGAATAGCAAAAGGAAGAGAGCGAACGCGGAACATCCGTTCTCACTCTCGGATGCTCACGCCTTTTGCATTTGGCCTTTCTTCATGGTATTCGCACGAGATAGTTAACCTGGGTTAACTCGTGTGTGGCCGTTCCTTAGTCTAGTGTTATGTGCAGTTCGAATAAGTCAGCGGAGTAAAAGAGGCCCTTTATAGACAGACGGGGCCTGGCGTTTTGGCGCCAAGGCATGTCTAGACTAGCTTCGCCCCCTCCCCGCGCCTATCCCCTCCCCATGCTGCTTCTTCATTGGTTGTCCCTTGGGTATAAAGGGGGCGTGACTGCCCCCACTACCCCACCCCCGTTCCTGATTGGGCCCCCACAACCCCCACAACGCCTACCACCCACACCACCCCTACCCCGATCCCTGATTGGTCCCCAGCAAATCCCACTCCCAGTCCACCTATCCTAGTGTTCTGATTGGTGCAGCGTCGCAGCGCCATCTGACGGATTTACAAAATGTTTATATTACACAGTTGTTACTACCTATGAGCGTGGCTAGTAGTAGGGAGGGCGTGGCTAGTTGTAAGGAGGGCGTGGCTAGTGGTGGGGAAGGCGTGGCTTGAAGTTCTGAATAATAAAAATTTCGACAGGTTGAAATATCGTTTTTTTTAAGTCTAACTAAAGTTGACACGAATGGTAAGTCCCGAAATTTAAAAAAAGTAATCGTTCATGATCCAGAATCGTAAAATTTAGACTTTTCTAAATTTTACGATTGATCTTTATCAATTCTCAAGAAAATCTAGTTAGACCGGTAAATGTACCAACAATGAATTTAATGTACATAACAGGAATTCTATTGTTACGTCAAATCCGCGCGGTGTTTTTACAAAAACCGACAAATTTAAGACGTCTAAGGCGTTTCGGCGTGAGTTTTCCATACTCTGGTCAAGGAGAATGAATCCTCCTTTTACCACACCTGACAAGAAACACCGAAAACGCAAGCCCCCTTTTGAGTCTAACCTTTCGGAAAATTACTCGGGACAGGGCTGAGAATGCTCGTTGATTATTCGCGTTAACCCGTTACTCGTCTCGAGAAACTAAATTGATGAATTACCCCGCGGAGGAAGGGATTTTATGTGGGAAGGGAAGTAGTAGGTTACTTTCACTTGGGGAAAAATTTACGGAAATATCAGATAAAATTAATTAGAAAAAATTGCGTTGGTACTTACGTTTGGTGTTCCTGGTGAAGTTGTTTCGCCGGTAACCGATGCGTTGAAGGGAAAATTAATGGCAATCGTTTGTAAAAAATAAAAATCGTTACACTCGATGAATCGTGAAGCTGTTAGAATTTATTCAAATAACCGAATAATTGATACACGTACGTTCGCTATTACCGTGCACGTGCGATCGTTATTTCTCGACACAATATATTTAACGCGATACTTGTGGTTCGATAAAACAGTAAAATGAAATCAACAGTGTGGACTAGTACAAAAACGGCAGAAAACAATTGAATTCAATTTCCCCTAAACTTTAGATAAATTCCGTAGGATTAAAATCGACAAAAAGTAAATTCGAACTGAATTCAGACTGTTCGACCGTTTTTATTTTCAGTACTCACTCTGGACTTTGACTAACTCTACAGGGTGGGGTTCCTCCGCGGTAATCATCGCCAACGGGCTGTCTACTGACTGCCCGGTGACTGACTGTACTATCAACTGTATACTCTTGGTGCTAACTGCTTTTTTCGGGCATTTTCCCGTCCTTATACAGGTCCTGGAGGGCTTAATTTTCTATGCGGGAGTTTCTTGAAATTACAATAGAACTCAGACTTTGGACTTTATCGATAATCCATTTTTTTCTTCTAGCTGTGACGTCATCTTCGTTCGACTCTTTTCCTAAGTTGCATGCGAGGCGATACCACATGTCGTGAAGAAGTTGAAGGACTATTCCTTGCTTTGGTGGCACGCGTCGAGATAGAGAGAGAGAAAGAGAGAGAGAGATAGAGAGAGAGAAAAAAAACGCCTTGGTCAGGCAGCGAGGTGTCGAGGGTTTCGGGCCACGCTGCGCTGTAGAAGAAATGCTTTTTGGGCTTTTCGTCTTTTATAGTCAAATACAAATTCCAATTTTCTATCAATACCATTATTAAGGCATATGTCTTCATGTAATATTTTTGTTTATTTCATCATTCGTCGTAGCATATAGGGACTTTTGAAACAACGAAAACGTTGCCACGGCAGTTAGTCTGTCTTCGTGTAATATTCTTGTTTATTGCATCATTCGTCGTAGCATATAGTGACTTCTAAAACAACGAAAACACTGCCACGGCAGTTGGCCTATCTTCGTGAGCCAGATACGGCACATGACGGGGGAAGGAATCGACCACCCGACAGTCACCAATAGAACACGCGGACATGAATCAATTAAAGATTTCGATGACACGCGCCGCCAATGATATCCACCGGTCGTAGAGGGAAAACTCTTGATACGAGATTCAAGTCCCTCTACGCTGGCCGTTTAGAGTGGGGCAGTGGCCTACCAACTCTTGGTTTCTCGTTGTTAGGTACAAGGAGGAGTGATTTACGTTAACTCTCTTGTGAAATGGCTGTTCCTCGGGTTTCCCCCTACCAGCACTGTTAACTCACGTCTGATGGTCGACGGACAATTTTGTAAACTAGACCCACCATCCAGCCTTTACTACGGCCAAGAGGACTGCCATGTCCTGATGTTTTTGCACGGTCGGCTAGGAAAAACCCTGCCTTTGCCATTTCTGGTTCATTGGACAAGTTGGACCTGCCCCCTGGGGGGCGGTGACTCACTTAGCCAGCACCGGCGATGGGGAGCGATCGAGACCCCTCCGCATCCTCGGTCTGTTTCCAGCAGGAGCTATGGGGAGGCGGAGTCACCAGTTTTCTTACTCGGTCCCAGCAGGTCACCCGGAAAATATCCAGGTAGTTTGGCCACAGCGGCTCGGCTGCACCGGCTGGCTACTTCCTTAGAGCGGTAGCCCCTGCAACTGCCGATTACAGCCCCGTTGTTAGGTACACTGAGATCATCTTGTTATTAACGTGCCGTTCCCGCCTCTCGGCCTACGACACGGCTCCCGCGAGCGTGGGGCCGAGATACGCTCGGCCAACGCGCCCCCCCGACTTGCATCGGGGCGGGCTACCAATCCCCGCTCGGTTTTACCCGAGTGTTACCTCTTGGTCTGAGGGGGAGCACTATCCATAAACTCCCTATTGACGCGTTGGCATTTTTAAAAACCGTATGCCCGACAGAGTCCAACCCATTTAAAGGTTGTACACGGCAAAGCCGTGAGGCTGCAACAACCTCCCCATCTCCCAATTAGTCCGAAGACTTAACGTCTCGCTTGGTAAGCACCCGAGCCTACACCATGGCGGGGTTGCTAACTCCCGTACAGATAAGACGTTCACCCAGGGCAAGCAACCGAAGTTGCAATCTGGGTGGGCACAGTCCATCCGCGTGCGCCGGGGTTGTTAGGTACAAGGAGGAGTGATTTACGTTAACGCTCTTGTGAGATGGCTGTTCCTCGGGTTTCCCCCTACCAGCACTGTTAACTCACGTCTGATGGTCGACGGACAATTTCGTAAACTAGACCCACCATCCAGCCTTTACCACGGCCAAGAGGACTGCCATGTCCTGATGTTTTTGCACGGTCGGCTAGGAAAAACCCTGCCCTCGCCATTTCTGGTTCATTGGACAAGTTGGACCTGCCCCCTGGGGGGCGGTGACTCACTTAGCCAGCACCGGCGATGGGGAGCGATCGAGACCCCTCCGCATCCTCGGTCTGTTTCCAGCGGGAGCCACGGGGAGGCGGAGTCACCAGTTTTCTTACTCGGTCCCAGCAGGTCACCCGGAAAATATCCAGGTAGTTTGGTGGCCACAGCGGCTCGGCTGCACCGGCTGGCTACTTCTTTAGAGCGGTAGCCCCTGCAACTGCCGATTACAGCCCGTCCTCATACACATACGCATACCTTAAATCGAAACTATTCCACACTACGTTTGGTCTCATTCATGCTTGCACCCATTGTGCCACGTAACCCATTCCTGAAGGACACATTAGTGTTCCTTCCTCACTTGTTTGTCGTTTGGTGTATCTTTATCACACTTTCTACTCACATTGTCCCGCACTTTCACTTATTGTTTGTTCGGCAGGTTACATTGTTCCATATCTCTAATAATTACTTACCGTTTGAGCAGCCTGGCAATCCGGTCATTTACGGCGTGTTCTGTGCTTATTTAGCCTCCAAGATGTTCCTCGCCAGTTCAGCGAACTTGGCAAAGTTTGGCTTTGTTAAGAGTGTCTCCAGGCGCGGTGGCCAGTTGTTTCCAGACTGCATTATGTGAGTCCTGAGTTCGTCTTTCTTTTCCTGATAAATGTTACAGTGGAGCAGCAAATGTTCAGGGGTCTCAGTTAGCCCGCATTCGCACAGATCATCCTCCGCAAGACCGAACTGTCTAAGCTTACTCTTGAAGTCGCCGTGTCCGGTAATAAACTGAGTTACGTAGTGATCTAGCACAATCCACTTCATCCTCAGTCTATTGGTAACGTTTGGTAGGTACTCAAAGGTCGTCCTTCCTTTCGTGCTGTTGTTCCATCTTGCTTGCCACGTTCGCAAGAGCGAAAGTTGGACTTCCCTCTGTATCGTATCGTTGTTAAGTCCTGGTTCATATACTGCCCCTTCCAGCTGGAAGGGGATGTTCCTTCTTATCCTGAAGCCACAGCTCCGTTTTTTGGCCTCTAGATCGATCGGGATCGCTCCCGCAACGACCGTCAAGGCGTCTCCAGAAGTTGTTCGATACGCCTTAGCAACCCTTAGAAGTGCCTGTCTTTGGGCTCTCAATAGCGTCGTCGTGGTTTGCTTGTTCAGCAGGTCGACCCACCCTTCTGCCGCATATGTCGCTATTGGGACAAATAGGCCTTTGTACAAGGTGTTTAGGCACCTATGCCCGAGGCCCCACCTTGCTTTAGCGATCTTGGCTAGAGTATTGAAGGTGGAGCCACACCTGTCGCCAATGCTTTTGACGTGTTCCGTTATTGAGAGCCTCTCTCCGTAGGTGGTTCCCAGGTAGCGTACTACTTTCTTCATTGGAATCTGCTTCCGGTTGATCTTTATTCCTGGGGGACGTCTATTGTCTAGACGGCCCCTTAAGAGAATCATTTCGCTCTTCTTCTCGGAAAGTTGTAGTTTGTGTTCCCCACACCAGTCTTCTACCTCTGTGGCAACAATCTGTCCCTGGCGCCCCAGGCCGTCACGGGTGTTGCCATACAACATCACCAGGAGGTCGTCCGCGTAGGCAATGTGTTCCACTTGTAGCTCTTTCAGCTTGCCAAGTAGACCATCGAACACCAGATTCCAACACGAGGGCCCAAGGATCGATCCCTGTGGGCAGCCTTTGGTCACGGTTTTTGACGTCGTGACACTTTCTGCGGTTATCCGCACCTCTCTATCACGAAAGTAGCTTGCCATTAACCTGAACGTATTTCTTTGACAGCCTCTGTTTCGAAGAGCTGTCAGAATGTCCGGCCACCAGACGTTGTCGAACGCTCCGGATATGTCAAATAGCATAGCTATGACATACTTCCTATTCCCTGCCACCGCAAGTTCTCGGAACTTGCGGAGAGCGTTCTCGGTAGACAGGTTAGGTCTGAAGCCATACTGCCTGTCCGAGCAGTATTCCTCATTCCCGAATAGGTCACGGAGCCGTTTGGCTATCAGCTTCTCCATTGCCTTGCCCACCACCGACAGGAGACAGATAGGACGATACGATCTCGGATCTGATTCCTCCTTGTGAGGTCCTTTCTTTAGTACGCAAACGGAGCCTATCTTCCAGATCCTCGGGAAGACCCCCCATTTGAGGCAGGCATTATAGAGGCGGGTGAGCTCGTCGAGGATGCCAAGGACAGTCCTCTGGAGCACCTCCACCTCTATTGTGTCAGCGCCTGGGGCCTTGCCACGTTTTAGAGACATTATGGCCCACCTCACCTCCTGCCTTGTGAACGGCTCCGCGTCCGGGGTTTCCGGCTCCGTTCGACATTCTTCTCGTATCCTTCTCTGATCCGGATTGTCGTTTCCCACGATGTCGTCCGGGATGAGCACATCCAAGAGCCGGTGCGCTGTCTGTTCCCACGTTGTTGTTGCTTCTTCTCCAACTGCTGTTATCGAGTTCAGAGCCCTCCTGGGCGAGTACTTTATTGCAGCCAACCTGTATGTCATTCCCCATGAGTCGGCGTTGCCTTCTGTCGTCACAAAGCGTTCCCAGCTAGATCTTTTCGCCTCGGCTATTGCCTCGTGGTAGTCTCTAAGGACTTGTCTATATGACCGTCTGTTGGCGGCTCTTGTGAGCTCGTCGGTTGTTCTTTGAAATCTTCTCTTGGAGACTACCTCCCTTTTTGCCGCCGTTAGCTCCGCCGTCCACCATGGGGTTGGTCTTACGCATTGTTTCCTCCGTGGTATTGCCTCTCTACACGCGCGGACCATCAGGTCCGCGATTCTGCCGGCAAAGAGCTCAGCTTCTTCCGCAGACCGATTTGGGTCGCACTCGTGCGAGAGATCAGCACGCCCATTCTCGATGAGGGATTCAAACCAGTTCCAATTGGCCTTGTGAACCCGGGTCGGGTAGTTACCGTGCGGCGGTCAGGGTCGGACAGCTCTATGCAAATAGCTCGGTGGTCGCTTGTTGTCCATCCTTCCTTTACGGTCCAGTTCGCGATCGAAGAGGCAAGCTGCTCAGTTACCAGTGTAACATCGATGTTAGTGCTTCCGGCGGTCGAGGCGAATGTATGGAGATTTCCAGGTTCATTCGCCACCGTCAGGTTGCATTCTGCTATTAGCTCTTCGAGGCGTCTTCCCCGTGTATTCCGTTCACCTGCCATGTCCGACCCCCACAGCGGTGACTTGGAATTCGTGTCGGCGGCAATTATGATTTTTTGGTTCTTCAGCTTCTGGAGAATCCCTCTGAGGTGCACGATGTATGGCTCAATGGGGTGAGAATACTTAAAATACATACTGATCATGTACAGTCTTCCTGGCGGGCCCGTTATCTCTACGCACACACAGTTCGCGGTACAGAACTGCGTAAGTTTTAAGATCGTAAGATTTTTGTTGAGTACTACAACTGCCGCTCCCGGTATTTCCTCTCTTACGTGTCCGGTGATGACCTCATATTGGCCCCACTCCGTTACCTTTCCTTGGTAATGGTATGGTTCCTGAAGAAGTATGATGTCCATTCCTTTGCTCAAAGCAACTTCTCTAAGTTCGTTAGAGACAATGCTGGCTTTTCCGGCATTGTGTTGTAGTACCCTGTATGTTCGTTCATTTCTAGTGTCTTCCATAATCGGTGTTATTGATTATTCTTTCCCTTGCCATCACGTATGATGGGCAGGATTTGCTGTTTCCTGAGTGATCGTTGGGTCTTCTAGCTCTTTTGCAAGCTGCGCATCTCCTAGGATCTTCCTTGTTCGGACATTCTGCCGATTTGTGTCCCCCCGATGCACAATGTGCGCAGGTCGTATCCTGAGCCCTGCAGGCATTGGCTATGTGCCCGTGCCCTTGGCACTTGTAGCACCTGCTGGGATTCTGGTAGTCCTGGACTTTGCAGGATATCCACTCGAGGTAGATGCGCCTTGTTTCAAGCAGTATCTCTCGGATCCTTGGTGATACTTCCACCACAGCATTTGTTATATCACTGTCTTTTCTTCCCGTCTGAAATCGAAGCTGGAATTCTTCCGAGAAGTCCTCCAATGGAATTCCCCTGGCTTCGAATTCGGGGTTCTGATGGTAGACCCACTGTGCAAACCCATTCTCGACAGCGGCCCTGGGTGCGTCATAGACGATGATCTTCGGCCTTTGTTTTTGGAGATCCTGCACAAGAAGGCCGCTTTCCGCGATTTCGGTACTCTTCTTGAGTTTTTCCATGTCCTCGGTGGTTGTTAGGTACACTGAGATCACCTTGTTATTAACGTGCCGTTCCTGCCTTTCGGCCTACGACACGGCTCCTGCGAGCGTGGGGCCGAGATACGATCGGCCAACGCGCCCCCCGACTTGCATCGGGGCGGGCTACCAATCCCCGCTCGGTTTTACCTGAGTGTTACCTCTTGGTCTGAGGGGGAGCACTATCCATAAACTCCCTATTTACGCGTTGGCGTTTTTAAAAACCGTATGCCCGACAGAGTCCAACCCATTTAAAGGTTGTACACGGCAAAGCCGTGAGGCTGCAACAACCTCCCCATCTCCCAATTAGTCCGAAGACTTAACGTCTCGCTTGGTGAGCACCCGAGCCTACACCACGGCGGGGTTGCTAACTCCCGTACAGATAAGACGTTCACCCAGGGCAAGCAACCGAAGTTGCAATCTGGGTGGGCATAGTCCATCCGCGTGCGCCGGGGGTTGTTAGGTACACTGAGATCACCTTGTTATTAACGTGCTGTTCCCGCCTTACGGCCTACGACACGGCTCCCGCGAGCGTGGGGCCGAGATACGCTCGGCCAACGCGCTCCCCCGATTTGCATCGGGGCGGGCTACCAATCCCCACTTGGTTTTACCCTTAGTGTTACCTCTTGGTCTGAGGGGGAGCACTATCCATAAACTCCCTATTGACGAGTTGGCATTTTTAAAAACCTTGTGCCCGACAGAGTCCAACCCATTTAAAGGTTGTACACGGCAAAGCCGTGCGGCTGCAACAACCTCCCCATCTACCAATTAGTCCGAAGACTTAACGTCTCGCTTGGTGAGCACCCGAGCCTACACCACGGCGGGGTCGCTAACTCCCGTACAGATAAGACGTTCACCCAGGGCAAGCAACCGAAGTTGCAATCTGGGTGGGCACAGTCCATCCGCGTGCGCCGGGGGTTGTTAGGTACACTGAGATCACCTTGTTATTAACGTGCCGTTCCCGCCTTACGGCCTACGACACGGCTCCCGCGAGCGTGGGGCCGAGATACGCTCGGCCAACGCGCTCCCCCGATTTGCATCGGGGCGGGCTACCAATCCCCACTTGGTTTTACCCTTAGTGTTACCTCTTGGTCTGAGGGGGAGCACTATCCATAAACTCCCTATTGACGAGTTGGCATTTTTAAAAACCTTGTGCCCGACAGAGTCCAACCCATTTAAAGGTTGTACACGGCAAAGCCGTGCGGCTGCAACAACCTCCCCATCTACCAATTAGTCCGAAGACTTAACGTCTCGCTTGGTGAGCACCCGAGCCTACACCACGGCGGGGTCGCTAACTCCCGTACAGATAAGACGTTCACCCAGGGCAAGCAGCCGAAGTTGCAATCTGGGTGGGCACAGTCCATCCGCGTGCGCCGGGGGTTGTTAGGTACAGTGGTGAACCTGGCCGTCCATCTCTGGGGCGCACCATCTGATCCCACTGCCCTGCCTCGATGTAGCTGCAGGTCTCACCCCTCCCGCCGTCATTATACCTGTATAATCTCTGGTAGCTATCGGACTCGACAACGGTGCAGGTTTAAGATCTTCTTTAAAAGAAAGATAGATATTGGAGCGTGGTTACGTCAGGACGTAACACACACAACGACAAGGCATTCCCTCCCCACCACTAGCTCCTCCCTCCCCACCACTAGCCCTTCCCTCCCCACCACTAGCCCCTCCCTTGCCTAGTAACAACTGTGTAATATAAACTTTTGTAAATATGTAAATATGTATGAATATGTAAATAGAATGTGATCGCGTGTGTGCGTGTGTAGTCGATTTTGTATATAGTTTGTAGATAATTTTTCACAATTGTTTTGCACTTGTAACTTTGTATATATATATAAGTGTGTGTGTATATGTGTTATGTAAATATAGATACAGTGTGTGTGTGAGTGTGTTTAAATGCGTACATTTACCTGTACAGCCTTGTAAATTATTTTTATTTTTTATGAATATTATTGTATATATGTATATGTGTAAAAACGATAAAAATATATGGCTTCATTTATATAATTTTGTAAAATGATATGATATGATATTTTGTATGATGATAATAAAAACACGTATATACAAACGTGTGCAGAACCATTTGAAATTCGAATGAATAAATTCGAAACTTTGAATTTCCTGTCTTATTATTCGAAAGTACTCCCAACGATACACATTTTCATATTTAACTATGCTGGCCATCGACGCGAGATGTATATATCTAAAGAGCTGTGAAACAAAGTTAGTTGAAAGAAAACTTCGTGGTGAAAGTATCTTTGCCTGTCTTTCCAACCACAATAAATACTATTGACAGTATACTCATGATCGACTGCTGCAAGGATCCCCGAGACTTCACCAAAGCTGAGCTCGCGTACATACCGAAACCGCTGCTGTTGAAACATTGGGGCGGAAAAATAGAAATTCTTTTAGACAAACTACCGGTGGAGCTGAAGGTTGACTGTCAGGTCTGCTCGTACATGCCGTGCTATGTACATTACAACAAATCGGGTACGAAAACACAAATTGACGGTCAACGACCAGCTTGCCGTGACTGCCGCGGATGCCATTGAAAATTACGGGCGAACAATACATGTTTGTTGGAGGAGATTGTTAAATTAAAGCAGTTTTTTATGAAACTAAAAAATAACGAGCGTTACTGGGCATATTTAACCGGTGGTTGGGTGGTACACAATATTATTTACCGTGAGACCCACTCTACTTATCTTCCGTAAATCCCAAATTTACTGTAGCGATGGTCGGCTACATACCGACGGTTCACAACCGATCCGCTTTACCAATCGCCGATACATTTTCAGCTAGATCAACTGCCAAAATTCAATCTACTTTACCAACTGTCGGTAACACGATAACTAAATGCATATGGCGCATCGGTAAATAATTTTTCACTAGATTGGCTGCCAACCTTCAATCTACTTTACCGACCGTCGGTAACACGATTATCAACATTAGATAGCGCATCGGTAATTAATTTTCTGCTGAACCGGCTGCCAACATTCGATATACTTTTTACCGACTGTCAGTAACACGATTACCAATAGTAGATGGCCCCGATATCATTTTACCGACTGTCGGTAACACGCTTATCAGTAGTTGATGGCGCATCGGCAATTAAGTACGAGTCAAAATCCGTCAGATGGCGCTGCGACGCTGCACTAATCAGAACATTAGGATAGGTAGACTGGGGGTGGGACTACTGGCCACCAATCAGGGATGAGAGTAGGGGTTGTGTGTGGTGGAGGCAATCAGGAATGGGGGGTGGGGTAGTAGGGGGCAGACACGCCCCCTTCACACCCAAGGAACAACTAATGAGGAAGCAGTATAGGAAGGGGATAGTGGTGGGGAGGGGCGGGGCTAGTCTAGACACACCCTGGCGCCAGGAGGCCATGCCCTGTCTCTCCATAAAGGCCCTCTTCCACTCAGCGGTATGATAATGATTATTGAAAAAAAACTGCGATTTTCGTTTCGCTCCGTAACATTTTTTAAAATAATATAAATTTGCATTATTCGTCGAGGACTTGGTTGAAGTTAATGAAAACGCACCAGGCTGGAATTCCGGGTATTTCCGGTACAATCCCGGACTGTGGCAGATTTCTTTTTAACAGTTACTTTGTCAACAAAGTGTCGAATCTGATCGCTTATTCAATCTTAATTTAATTGGTTCAAGCAATTAGACCCGATATTTATAATGATTCGCAAATGCGGAATTTTAATCAGGCCTCTTATTCCCGCGCTTGGAATCGCGATCACGTATCCTGAGTTGTGTTTTGTAAAAAAATATCCATCCTACTGACCCGACGCTACATCTATATAAAATGTTAATTAAACATATTAATTTCTCAGTAATTTGTTTCAATGATCAAATATGTCGATTCAGCTTACTTCAACGAAAACCGCAATGATGCCGAGCCACAAAAATAATATATGGTTTTATTTATTATCTTACAAAAATGCACAAAATTTATAATAATCACAAAATCGAAATTCACCAAACAATCCCCGAACTCTACTAAAAATCAAACCATCGGTCACAACACTCCAAACTCTCCCCTGAATAGACAGACCGAAGATACTCCGTTACACAAGTTGTTTGTGCTTATATTGTATCCATGTCTGAATAGTATCACTGTATATTTGGCGGCTACGGGGACAGTGGAATGCGTTTGCAGCAACACTGTATACCGATCCGTCGGCCATTCGAGCAATTGGACATCGGGGAGACGTCGACTCTTGATTATTCGGAGCAGAGAGCGTTACTCGGTTCTGTCGGTGAACCGATCTTGCCTTGTGCCCGTCACCTCACTGTAAGCAGTACATCGTGCGATCTGTGTACATTACTGAGAAGATGGAGCAAGATAGGGTTGATAAGCTAAAACAGTGGTAAGGGACAATGGACGGCGCACACGGAACACCCGGAATTCGACGTGGTTTAATTAATTAATCGTCCCGAGTGTACCTACGTGTCTCATCTACTATTCGAGCCGATTTCTCTCTGTTGCAGCCGCCTCTTGCTCCATCTCGTGTTTGATCATTAAGAATGTATTGAGAAATGTGTTAAGGGACTTGACTTGTATTACGGCACTTGAGACCTTTTTTTTATATTTTATTTATCTATAAGATAATAAGAATATTTAGTAACTGGTTCAACAATATGTTTTACTGTACTTTTATAATTACAGTGTTATGGGTAAGGTTTTAGTCTTTGTTAAAATAATATTAATTGCATTTATATTAAATAATTTATTCGAATAGTCCATAGAGATGGTGATACTTTATCATCTTATGTAAAATATTATCGTACTCTTCATTCGACGTGGTTTAATTAATTAATCATCTTAAGTATACCTACGTGAAACTGTATTATAAATGTAAGACTGTATTCAGAAATATGTTAAGGAACTTGCCTTGAATTAAAGCACTGGAAAACTTTAAAAAAATATTTTATTTATCCATAAGATAACTAAAATATTTAGTAATTGGTTGGACAATATGTTTAACTGTACTTTGATAATTACAGTGTTTTAGTTGAGGTTTTATTCTTTGGATTCAATTATTATCCAAATGATTGGATAATTTATATTGAATAATTTATTGGAATATTCCATTAAGTTGGTGATATTTTATCGTCTTATGTAAAATATTTTTGCTCTCCATTCGAAAAGAACTGAGCATGTTCAATGTCTTAAAAATTTGTTGGACATTAATACGTAGACATATTGTTTACGTGAAATTACTTACCATATCGTAGGTGCACTGAAATAGAGATTTCAAAATGAAGAACGCAAATCGTCAAAGTGTAGAAGCGTTCCAACGCTTTGCAGCTTCTACGAGGCTGCTCTTACTGTCACGTAAAGCTCTTGGAACGGGCTGTGGAGTCGTTCAGAGCTCTGCATTATGTACCCGAGTCGAACGGTACAGAGTCTCCCTGCGCGACTTCTCATTCGCGGTTATCGATATAAACGACAACAATGCGGGGCATAGTAAACAATGATGCGTTGAAACAACGGCGAAGCATCGTGCTCCGCTCTTTCCTCGCTCACTCCAAAGCGTTGGAAGTTCGGAACACATAGGTTAGAGAATACAGCGTATCAACCTGCGGTACACTACTACGACTATGGCCTTTCGACGCTAAGAGCCCGAAGTGAACGTGCACGAAAATCCCGAAGAAGCACGGGAATTCGCATTTTACGCTAAAACGCTCGCGGAAATGCACGGGAATCGTGATATTATGGAAATCAATCGGCTGTACTGCATCTACTTCCTCGTACAACCATTTACTTTTGCGATGTGTGCGGGTGCAATGTGTGCAGGTACCTCGGTCTCTCTATCCCCTTCATTTACCATACGCAACCCCGACAACGCTCGAAAAACAAAATACCTATTCCAGATGCGGTCTCACGATCACGTGGTTCAGCTCGTGATTGCTATACCTTTAGTCTGTACACTGAAGTATACCCGTGTTGGTCGTTATGTATGATCATGTTCGGATTTTCGATTTATCTTTGCGTACAGCATAAACTACTCTGCATATGTGTGAAACGTAGCGTACATTACGTAAAACGTAACTGCAGTTGTCCTGTGTTTCGTCTATGTCCATGTTTGGGAGAATGGGCTTCCTTTTGTAATGGGTTCCCCCAGAGCCCAACTTACCGCGAGTCAACTGAGGCTAAAGTCCCGGGGCCTCCTCAAATGTCCAATTTAATAAAAAAATTGACGAGTACAAATTTTTAGAAAATTGTTTCGTACATATCAATCCCTAAACAGTTTTGCTAATTTTTAGCCCCTGAAGACCCTGAGGTCGTGTCCCAGTTTGCCAGCTGTTGCAGTTTTACTCGGGGCTACGCCTGAAGAGAGGAAATTGCAACTTCGTGGCAGGGTTACAAAATGCATTGTCGCATATTATAAACTTCTGTCCGTGTACAGGGTGTCCCAGCTACATACACCTCATTACGACGGGTTACATACTCCTAGGAGCGCGCCCAAGCGCGCATCGAGCCGGTAATACAGAGCGTGACGGTATAATCACTCGCGTATCTTTACAAGAGTTTCAGTACAGCGAGTCGTCACGCTGTCAACCGCTTCGCATAATAACCCGAAAAAACGTCATATTTATAAAATATTTTAATTTTTAAATGTGTGTTTAAATGCTTGAAGATTAAAATGTTTATTTGGATGTTTAAATGTTACAGAACGTTTAAATCTTTGAATATTTAAATGTGTTTAAATTATTGAAGGTTTAAATGTTGAAACGTTGCAGAAACGCAGTACGGATACGTTCTTTTAGTTGTCCTATCTATCAAAATTATGAATCGACTGCAAATTGTAGTTTGCTATGTTTAAAATTCAGTTTCGGCGAAACGCACATAATCCCGACGTGCGCACGAGTCTAAATTGAATCTTGAAGTTCGAATTTGCATAATTAATGTAATGAATTTAAACATAGCAGACTACAGTTTGCAGTCGATTCATAATTTTGATAGAAAGAACAACTAAAAGAACGTACCCGTACTGCATTTCTGCAACGTTTCAACATTTAAACCTTCAATAATTTAAACACATTAAAATATTTAAAGATTTAAACGTTCTGTAACATTTAAACGCCCAAATAAACATTTAAAACTTCAAGCATTTAAACACACATTTAAAAATTAAAATATTTTATAAATATGACGTTTTTTCGGGTTATTATGCGAAGCGGTTGACAGCGTGATGACTCGCTATACTGAAACTCTTGTAAAGATACGCGAGTGATTATACTGACACGCTCTGTATTACCGGCTCGAAGCGCGCTTGGGCGCGCTCCTAGGAGTATGCAACCCGTCGTAATGAGGTGTATGTAGCTGGGACACCCTGTATATATAATAATGCGTATCAAGGTACAATACAATCACTGAGAAAAGCGAGCAGACAGCTCCTCGACCAACATGAGCTGTTGTTACGTACGACGGAGACGGTACGATGATGACATAATATATTGCTGGTATCATTTCGCGCCCGCTTAATCTTTCTATCTCGCTGGACCAGTCAACGTATAAAAAACTGATTCACAATAATTAATAAATGTTCCAATTTCTTACGTTAGAGCCCTACGAGATTATCTTGGAACCGAAGATCGGGGAGAACGAGGTTTTTATTTTAACGCGAGATTGAATAAAAACTACGCAAGAAATCTCCATTATGAAGTAAGTGACAGACTGTACGTTCGGTGCGCCACGTTGATTACTCTGGTAATTTCCTCGAGCGCGCTCTTGTTGGGCTCCAATAATCAACTATTGAACGAAAGGCCGCATGTTCGAAAGTTTCAAGCTTCTCAAAACACTTTCAATACTTCCGAACCGGTGTTACCTAATTAATTGATATCGATTATATTATCTTGTAACCATTTGAAGATTCTTCGATCCGAAATTGCCAAGGAACACACCTCACTCGACACCTCGGATGGATCGTCTTATTGACCCTTATCGACTCATCCCATTATTTTTCTCTAGGCCACCAGAGAAGAAGCATCCAAACGAGAATCGCGTACGTGTACGAGGATTAGATATAGGATCGTTGACGTCGATAACATTCGTTGGGGCTCGGATTCTTCATACGCTCTCTTTCTCTCTCGACCTCTTTTATCTAGCTCTTTCCTCCACCGAAAAGAGAATTGCGGATGTGTATCGAACGCTTGTGGTTCGGTGATTTTACGCCTCCGAATTACGATGAGATTCTTTTACGCGCCGGCACTGCGGTAAGAAAGGGTATCGGCGTATAGGACTTGGTGGAGTACATATATATAGCGTAGCCGGGAAATGCGAAAAGAGGTTCGTTTCTTAGCTCGGGGTGGGATAAATCGACGTCGAGATTTCTTTGTGAGGGGTTGTATGCCTGATCTAGCATGGCGAACGTTGATTTTCGGTGAGCTGCTTTGGAGAAAGTTCGATATACCATATACATAAGCTTATATGGTCATCGCGTTTCGTTGCTTGGTCTCAACTAGCTTGTCCGATGCTATACGGTATGGCTTCATTTACAGTTTCGCTTGACACTATACACCAAGCCTACATACCTTCGATATCGAATGACCGATTTCGATTCAGTCGAAGGTTCGCGGTAGTAAATGCCGCTGGGTACTCAACGAAGCGAATCTAACAGCCAATCAGGTGCTCTGGTAATTAGACCGACACGTTCTGCCCTCACGTCGAACCTCCTAACGAGGTACTTTCTACATGGTCACACCTCCTGTCCCAATACTCGGCTCTGAATTCTATCTCACTTTCTCACTCTCTCTGTCTCTCTGTCTCTCTTTCTCTCTTTCTCTCTTTCTCTCTCTCTCTCTATCTCTTGTATACAAACCTATTCTGTACAAATTACCGAACGCTTGTCATCCACGGAGCAAACGCGACCGTACGAATTTACGGGCGGTGACACCTCCTGCTAAACTAGGCAAATAGTCGTTAAAATGATTTAAATATCGAATAAAAATATATAATTCTACAATCAAGTAACGGGAAGTACACATGCTTTCGTATCTCTGAAGTGGACATTTTTCTACTTTGAAGATAGCTGATAAACTTTTTACAACTGTCAATTTTTATTTCACAATAATGTTCGGCCGATTTGTTTCTTACTCTCGTATAAAGAAAATTCTAGTCAAGTATTTCTGTAGATCACTGAAAATATATACGGCTCACCCGAATATATTTAGGTTGACCAATACGGTTGGCTCATCTTTACCGTTGGATTCGCTGTATCCAACCCCATGCGCAGTTGCGTCAATCTCACCATTCATCACTACAGGAAAGCCTAAATATGTAATTGAGTGGTTAAACCTCGAAAATGTTTTGACAAAAGTGTATAACTTTTATTATTTGTTTAAGGCTTTAAACCGATTTAACGCATTCCAGAATGAATTTTACAGGAGGTAGATATATAGAGAGTCCGAATGCGTGCGGCTCCAGTGGCATAGCAGCTGCGAAGATGGCCGAGCTTTCACGAAAGCTCGGATGCTAGTGTCGCTCGTATGAAAGTTCCATGGCCTCAGTACGATCGCGAACCTCGACGCGCGCGGTCAAAGCGGAGGGAGGGCTTTTCGTAACCTCGAGTTATCACGGTGACAGATTGTCAAGTTTTCCAACTGAATGAAATGTTACCGAACCGTGTAACGTCTCGCGAAACAGTTCGCTGAACTAATACGACGATAATTTTTACCTTTTTAGTACATTTTTTGTGCGCGTTATATTTTATAGATAATTTTCTAAAGGGTGTGAATAATTCAATGGATACTCGGATGACAAGAAATTAAAATAACAGAAAAGGGTTCAAAGGTTAATAATATAAAACAGCAACATTACGTACAAATTATTAAGGCGATATGTTATTACAATATCATTAAGCATGATTTTTTATTAATCAAACTTACCACGCGTTTCCTTGGGATTTCTGTAAATTTTATATCTGCATTACATGATTTTTGTATTCGTTTAAATCCACCACTAACCATTCCAAAAACATGTGGAAAATTAACGCAGAAAAATATTCTCCCGCGTTTCGGAGAACAACTTTTAATATTTCACGTGAGGTACACGTATCAACGCTGACCTCGGCATGGCGGTAGCAAAGGAAAATTGCGTGGAGGTAGAAGAATTGTACGGCGGGCGGGTTAGTCTAGGTAGAGTTTTATTTTTCGTACACGAGCTCGAGCCACTCTCACACCGGTGTGTGCCCGGCATTAAATCATCTTCCGGATTTTAATACGGTACGATACTAATTTTTGCAGAATACACGGGCAAAAAAATTAGAGCTCACCGGTCACACCGGGCATAGTCCATGACGGCGATAAACGAATGTACCTACGTACGTCATGTTACCCATATTTTTTGCCGGCTCCGAGATTACCTATGTGCGATGCAAAAAATAAAAAGAATAATCCAGAAAAGTAAACGTCTGATTTAGTATCACGATTCAAAGGTTTCTCGGGTAGTAGACTGCAGTGATGCAAGCAAGAGTTCCGTTCACCGGTTAGCTTAAAATTGCAAAGTAATCGTATACTATGTAATTAAATTTTTTATTTACTTTTAAATTCGTGACTTAACGAAAGACAGGTGAAAGAGTCTTGCTTGGCTCAGTTTCGTGCAGAGGGTAGAGAAGGCGTTTGCGCTCATCAGTTTCTTTAAAGAAAACGTATAACGCGAACGTAGCTCCGGCTCCGCACCCCACGTTCTGCTTCTGCTACTGCGGCAGAAACGCGCTTCTCGGACCGGTTCATGGAGGTGAGGTAACTAACCGGCTTTCTGAAAATTATCGAGAAGAACGGTACGCTATCCACTCTCTGTCGTATTACATTTAAAAAAAAAGACAAAATTGCAAGAAAAGCCGACGAGAGAAGTAAAAAAGCGTAAAAGAGAAGCTTAAAACGGGACTCACCACTATCGCTCGTCGAGTAGACGTGCACTCAAGGCAAATTAAGTATCGAGTATCCATGCTATCGACGTGTGAGCCACGTTTACGAATGATACTTCACGATGGATAAAATTATTAACACCAGCCATAGCAGTTAAATTGATGAGGAATTTGACTACGCTGAGAAAAAAAGAACTATCTTACTCAGAGTCAATTGAATTTAGTTTAAACGAACTGAATGCAGTTACCTTAAAGTATAACCTGTTTATAAGCAAGCTACTGCAAACAAAGCGAAAAATTCTGACAAGCGGAGCATCAAAGGGAATCAAATAAGAATTTTTATTTTGACGATTCGATGAATCTTAACGTCGCATAGTAATTAAACAATTTTTAAGAAAACGGAGCCATTGATATCTTGTATTAATGATAGAAAAATAGGAAATTCTTGTATTAAGCGCCAACGTTATAACGCGGTAGAAAAATTCAATTTACTATGGAAATGAAATAATAATTCATTCGATGAACGTAAGTAACGCTAATGGCTATTCGGGGACTTACTGAAAGGAATTCGAGTCTCGGCGCCGCTACATATCAAGACGGCCAGTCGTCTTATATCAGAGCTGATAATACGGCGATTCGAAGTTCGAACGAGCTTCGGGGAGCTTTCGGCTCGACCGCGTTTCTTCGACCTTAGCAAACGTCTTGTGGAAACTGGGTTAGCGCGATAGCTCAGTCGCTCGTTTCACGGGACAATCGCAAACCAGAAACGGGTATCCGCTTCCCTAAACTATGGCCCGCCGGGAGAATGTGACAACCCGATAAGGGTGCGAGCGGAAGCTTCGTGACACGTGTCAGAGAGCTATTAAGGTAATGACTCATCCGGTGATTAAGGACTGAATAATTATTCGTACGTTAACAATCAAGATCCTACGCGTCGACTCGCGTCTCTGGCTTCGCTCGTTAACTTTATCGTTTGGTCCATTAATTCACTGATCGAATATCGCCTACCGAAAATTAACGTCAGTGGCAATTGATGTAAAAAAAAAATTGCAGTGCACGTCGTCAATTGTTTTCACATAAAATTATCAGAAAAGAAATGTGTTTTATTGAGGATTTGGATTAAGTTATCCTTGAGAATATACAACGCCTCTCATCTTTGTCATACTCATTGGTATTCGATAAAATGTGTGCACGGCAATAAATTATTTATCGGTGCAACCAATTTACAAAGCTAAGTACACTCCAGGTAATTAATTTGGTTGAGCCAATAAATTATTCGCCTATAATAACAATTTATATGTTGTTAATTATATAATTTTATACGTTAATCAACGAAATGGTTCTACCTAACAAATTAGTTCGTAGATCCAAGTAACTAATTTGCTGACGCAACCAATTAAGGAGTTGGCAATCGACACATTTTTTGACACAACTAAATTAATTGCCTGGAGTATATTTAACAATGCGGTTGGTTAGAGTAACGAAATATTTTTCCAGGTAAATAATAAAACCTCCCGTATTATTAATCGCATTACATAAATCTTGAAATGTATATAAATACATTGTAAAAACCTGTTACATGATCATTCATTGAAACGTCTGCCATACTTTTGAAAGACAAAAGTATAAAATTCATTCCTGTAATCTAAAATTGTACTTTGATTTACAATAATAACTAAGCAGCGTTATATAATCTTCACTGCGTATCTAAAATACTTTAACGAGGTTTCCATAAGTATGTTTTATCATATTCCGAGAGGGTGTCGAGTAACTGTCGTTAAGGTAAAGTGTTGATTCTCAAGTGTATCAAACTAGAAAGTAAAGTTTACTATTCCGAGGTTGCGTCTACTGTCAGAAACAGTACGCTCGATGCGGAAAGATAATTTCGCGCTCACCTCCAGGTCCATGCAGCCGGATGACCTGTTCCTAAGGAGAAAAGGAGACGAAATGCGACAGAGAAAATGTGTAAGGTCGCCTCTCGTGTTTTATTCTTTCCTTTTCCACGACCTTTGTTTTTTTTTGCTGTCACCACCTTCACTTCCATTCTTGTTCCATGCCGTTTTCTCGGAAATACACAGAGAGAACGGAAACGAGCATAAAGCGCCTACAAACTGCCGAGGAACACGAGATTCAACCAGTAATGGAACAAGTACTGTCGCCGAAGGGATACTCCGATAACATCGATCGTAGCATCATTTCAATGCGGAATCTCGCGTTTCGAGTGAACCGATGTAGCGCTGCAGAGCTTTATTACGTCCCATCTCTTATCGCTATCATCCGACGTATACTTTGCGCTGTTGACCTAACTATTCCAGTGCGTACTACATCGAATGTATAGTACAATAAAAGTACACGGTATAACTATTTTTTAAAGTCAATATAATTCTTGCTTAAACTATTTGACAGTTCCGATTCGTTCTCGTTTAAATTCCTGTAGGCAGAGGGAGTCTGTAAATTCATGCGTGATTAACGATGTTAGAATTTATCAATGCTGCTCGTAGCCGCGGGACTTATTAATCAGAGAGGGTTGGTGGTGCGGGATGTGGAAGTCGATTCAAGGAGGGAATTAAACGTTGGAGAAATTAAAAAGACGCGGTTGACAGGCTTTTATCTTGAAAAGTTTTTGTCGTTGCGACGCCACCGGCACGACCCTCTTTCCCCTCGCCCCTCTATGCCACAATACCCACGGTCGACGTTGCTACGCCCACCTCGGTTCGGCTTTCGTAATTACAGCTAAAGGGTTTACTCGCCTCAAGTCTACAGCTCTGCGGAAACAGGGCGTTCACGGGAGTTCGTTAGCTTCACGATCAGTCACCATTGTTAGGCACCGAGACAATTTTCACCGCCCCAATGGGTCGAATTTCGATTTTTCGTCGAAAAAGAAATTTCGTTTAATACTCAGCTTATACCTGTGACTGTGGGCTGACACACACCACTCTCAACTAACTCGTTTGTATATTTTCATATCTGAACAATCAGTCAAATAGGTCGAGACATGGTCAGACAATAGCTAAAATTATTTGAGTACCGTACAAGTTTTCAATTTTATTGCATCGAGACTGACATTTATAAAAATTAAATATGCACGAACGCCCTAGATATTTTCTTCAGCCTCATCATTTAAAAAAAAAAAGTAATCGATCTACGTGTTCGGTTTAATAATTTTTATAATTTCATAATTTTTATAACTTCATTCAGATTTATTTGATCAAAAAGTCTGTACAAATTTTACTGATTTAAAATTTGCTACATGCACGCAATTTGTCTTTTTTATTCGTGATACATCCTGAAATTATTTTTCTAGCGGATGATGCAATATCAGGATACATCATTAGTTCTATGACGAACTGTATGCAAACAGGGATATATATCATATACTAAAGAGTACCGCACCATTATAGCTATAGTCTGCGAACAGATGCAATTATGAGATGTAGAGAAGGAGAGGCCTCAAAACTCGATTGACCGAGAGGCGCGTCGTCTAACAGCAACGCGACGCTCTGCTCCGGCGGTGACGCGTAATTCGCGATAATTACATTCGGCAGCTTCCTAATCGCGTTACTATTAATTTTACTACGGTCAACCGGTACCTCGGTATGGTGCCTGGAGAGTTCCGGGTCGATTCGTTTGGCCTATGCCACCTTCCCTATCTACAACGGTCTCTCACACTCTTAACCTCGACACTCTTGGCTGTGGGATTTAAATCAACGATGAATGAAAAGCAAAAAGCAGATAAAAAATTAAGTAGAGAAGAAAAAATATATCTGGGGCAACATTCGTTATTGAATCAAGATTGCGGTACGAGTTCTTCTAATTAACGAAGTAATTAATTTCCCTACTCCCACTTCTTGTATATTTTATAGAGCGTCGAAGCGCGTGAACCAATCGATGATCCGTCACGTAACAGTAGTTTATTCGCGTCGGAAACGTAACGACGGTGCCGACGACGACGATCTCGATCAGTATTACCATCAAAACGTGAGACACGGGGATATCGTCAACAGCGATCAGTATCGCCGAAAATATCGGGAAATAATGGTTCGCGAGTGAATCAAATTTAATTATAATTCAATTAAAACGAAACAAAAGTGCGACGTAAGAAACGAGTCGATTGCCAGTATGCTGTGGATTTTTGTGATGGTTATGTGCGTCGAGATACCGACTCTCGCGAGTGCCCAATCCAGGATCAGGTTGTCCTCATCCTCGGCGAGTACGACGATAACTACCATCATTCCTGAAATGAGAAAACTCAACGAGGAGCCTCTTAACAACGAACTAGATCGCCCATGTGAGTAAATACACATAACCCAAGAACCCTGGGAACAAATAATTTTGACTAGTTACGTCAAGCTATCGCGAACTGTTCTTCTTTCTTAACATTTAGCAGAGAAACGACAATGACAACCAATTGACACATTCGCTTTACTCTACCGGAACTCTGAATACAGAGAAGATGAAAAAAAAAACTATTTATCACCAGGCTATCAAGCCAATTATTAATATGAATTAATTGCGGCTTATTCGTTACCATCGTTTTTTATTCTGGTATAACAGTCGATTGCATTAAATAAATCATTAATAAACGAGGAAACCCAACTTTTGGAGATCGGTGTCACGTGGTTTACAAATGTTATTGACATAAATGTTGCAATTAGCAATGCAATTTGTTGAACTTGCATTTCGAAAATCTATATTTAACACTGTTATCGATGAGGTGACGATTCGGCTAGTGTAAGTCAAGTGCCCTATCCGTTGGTCAAAGGCTAGCCGATATTCCGAAAAAGAAGGGCTGGGTGACACACTGCTGGTATGGCTGGACCAGGTTTCTATTCACTCAGTCGCTCGTTCAATGACTCTAACAAGATCCGCAGAATCCACTAAAATATCGTGGTTCGTCATAGGTCGTACCGGTCTATAGAGAACTCCATGATTCGATAGACCCTTTTAGCGACCCTGACTGCAAGTCAGTTTCACCAAAAGTAATCCCGTTCAAAATTGCTCAAAATGGAAACCACATGATATCCGCAAGAGGAGAGAAAAAAAAATGATAGAACATTGAAAAGAGGAAGTGGACGAAATTTAATTAGTGCAGTGCAGTGAACCGCAGTATTATTATACTGCTACTGAGAGTGCCTCTCTCTCTCTCTCTCTCTCTCGCTTCGTTATTAGCAGAAAAAGTTAACAATAATTTTGTCCATTTGAAATGACAAAGTATCACAATCGGTGCGACGGAGGTGACATGTAATTGCTGTCAAGCCTTAGCTCTGATGCGGGTTATTTCAGAAGATGCATTCTTACGTCTTGTTACCTACTACCTTTCGCAGTCAATCGTATTCGTAAATACGAAGTTTTCGTAATTCGAAGTTCGTATTTTTTTTTGTTTCTTCCGTTCTCAGCGATTACCCTCTCCTTAAAATTCAATTTAATGTGCAAATCGCAATATACATCGCAAAAAAATATTAATATCTACAATTCAAGGTAATGAAAGTAATTTTTGTTATTAATGATATTAGATAACGCTTCATGAATTTAAAAGAGGAATCGCCATACACCGATATTTTATCAATCGCTCAGATATATGGTTGTTTTAATTGACCATTGTATGCCGGTTTTAGCTATAATCAAAACCTACACTTCTAATATTCATTGTTAATATTAAAAATTCTGATAAAACGTTTCATGACAAAACTTGTTTTTGGAAATATACCATGTGTACAAGTACATATAAAGTGCGGATTTTAGACAACAGATTCATGACAAAACTTGTTTTTGGAAATATACCATGTGTACAAGTATAAAGTGCGGATTTTAGACAACAGATGGCGCACGAATGCAGTTTGTGCTATAATGATTTGACACTGCGCTATTTTGTTGTGTCATCAACAAGTGTCAGACGCGCACGAGTGAGAAATGGGAAAAATGTGTGCATAGTGTTGTGTTGTTGTGTTCAATATATCGAAATTTATACTGAACAAAGACCATTCGCGGACAGCATTAATTTTTTGTTTTCATTTGAAGAAAACTGCCGCTGAATCATACCGATTACCTCGAGAAGCTTATGGTAAATATGCTCCATCGCAAGATCCGTGTGAACGATGGCTTCGGCGTTTCAAAAGTGGTGACTTTGATGTTGCAAACAAGGAACGTGGAAAGCCGCCAAAAAAATACGAAGATGTGGAATTGCAAGCATTGTTGGACGAAGATGATTCGCAAACACAAAAACAATTCGCCGAGCAATTGGGCATTAGTCAACAAGTTGTTTCCAATCGGCTACGAGAGATGGGAAAGATTCGGAAGACCGGTAGATGGGTACCACATGAGTTGAACGACAGGCAAATGGAAAAGCGCAAAAACACATGTGACATTTTGCTCGCTTGGTACAAAAGAAAGTCGTTTTTCCATCGTATAGTTACAGAGAATAAAAAGTGGATTTATTTTGAGAATCCCAAGCGTAAAAAATTATGGGTAGACCCAGGCGCACTATCCAAATCGACCGCAAGACCGAATCGCCTTGGCAGAAAGACGATGTTTGTCAGACCCTGTGTTTGGCGAGACCAGAGGGGCGTGGTCCATTATGATCTGTTAAAACCTGGGGAAACGGTTAATACCAAACGTTACCAACAACAATTGACCGATTTGAACCGTTCGCTGCTTGAAAAAAGGCCAGAATACCGAAAGAGGCAACACAAAGTCATTTTTCTTCATGAGAATGCTCCATCACATACGACAAAGCCGGTTCGCGACACGTTGGAAGCACTCAGCTGGGAAGTTCTACCCCATGCGGCTTACTCACCAGACTTGGCTCCGTCCGATTACCACTTGTGTGCATCGATGGGTCACGCACTTGCTGAGTAGCGCTTTGGTTCGTACGAAGATGTGAAAAAATGGCTCGATGAATGGTTCGCAGCAAAAGGGGAAGATTTTTACTGGCGTGGTATTCACAAATTGCTCGAAAGATGGGAAAAATGTATAACAAGCGATGGAGCATGCTTTGAATAAAGCACTTTTTATCATTCTTCCGAACTTAACATTTTTTTTTAGAAAAAAAATCCGCATCTCATACTTGTACACCTGGTATTTATCTATTAAAAATACTTGTAAAATTAAATTAATTAAAAATGATGTATAAGATGTGATCGTTAAATGACATTCATCTCAGTTAAATATACACAACATCTATTGCCCCTTAATTCTTCGGAGAAAGAGTTCACCTGATACGCTCATTTATTCTGAGAAGCTACTCTGAAAACATAGCATTCAGTCGCGGTTTTGGCACCTCTTAGGAAGAGATTGCAAGATGCGAGATGCGCGCATTCCTCTTCTCGAATAATTAGATATGTATGAATAGCTCGGTCCGGTCACGCAGTCGTATAATTAATGCTGCATGGTGGGTAAGAGCGAGAGGGATAGGAGACCGGGAAAACTCCGGTAAATGGGAAATTAATTATGATATGGAAATTGGAACACCTCGACGTCGTGGCCTGCCTCGTTTCTCTTTCTCTCACTCTCACCCCTTACTGCGCTTTACCGTTCACTACGTGACCCGTAACTCTCAACGCAGATATATAATACATATGCAGTGACGTGTATACGTGCGGCTGAGCACGGCAAAACCGCCTGCACGTACGAATGGCCAAGTGTACGAATAAATCCAAGGGATGCAAGTCTCCCAGTGTTGGTCTCAGCCACTGTGTCGGTCTCACCCGGAGCATCGCGTAGAGCATTGCGGGCGCGCACGCTCCTGGAGTACGTGAGAAGCTTCACGATATCTTTCTGATAACGCATAGCCTGCCGGGTGCTCCGTGTATTACGAATTAATTTCGTTTTTCTCATTGATAGAACCGGTACACGTGATATTAGTTCTGGCTACTGCGAAACATCCAAAGTTATGGACGAAACTCGATCTAGTAGAAGAGAAAAAGTGCGAGAGAGGCGCAAAAAGAGGTAAAAAAAGGCCAAACAAGGTTATCAGTGGTTCATGAAAAAAACAGCGTGTCTGCTTTTAAAACCAGATAAATCTTTGTATCACGATCTATATGTGCAACATACAAGAGTGATTGGATATCTCACGGTTGGTAACAGCTTCTCCTTGCGGAGAGCCACCAGAAGCACGGATCCTCTACCCAGCCAAAGTTCGACAGACCCCACAGATCGACGTAGTACGTTACAGAAGGATACTTGTTCAGGATTTGGCAAGCTCCCTTGAATTGCCTAACGGCTGCCGGCTATAATGCAAGCAAGCAGCCAGGCAAGCTGTTTCATTTCTCTTGCTCCCGGAGCACTTCACCGAATACTCCGCTTCATAGAGTAAACTTCAAGAAGAAAAGTTGCTTTGGTTCTAAGTCGCTGCGCCAGCAGCCGCGGGGTCTACAATTCAGTTAACATTAACGCGATTGTTCAGGTCTAAGTAGTCCAGTACCAACATTACTGTTGCGCTCTGTCCCGGCTACTTTCAGCTTTCAAATAATATGTAACGTGATAAAAGAAGTGGATAGAATCGGTATTTTCATAAATCTATCATTGATTTTTCTTCCTAAAAAAAACTCTATTGCAATTTAATTCCGAAAAAAATCTCTACCATCTAAATTGTATAGCCCTGTCGTGAGACAACTCTTTACCTTTTTACCATCAGCAGCGCCGTAGAGACACGAAAAGCCTTTTAAACATCGTATTCGTATTTTACATATCGAGAGAATCGTTGACGTCTGTACACTAATTTAAAAAATGTTAAATATATATGCGACGTAGACGTTTGCTAACGCGGAAAAAGATGTCACCCGACCGCAGCGTTGATACTAAATGAATTATTATCATTCAAATAATAAGATACCTAAAATGATTGTTACGTCCTGGATTTGAAACAGGCACGAAATTATCTCCATTTTGAGCCAGAATGCGCTGGCTCGGGATTGGAGGATGGTTTTTGGTGAGGGGCGAGTTTTATAAATAATAAATAAAGTTTATTGGAACACAAATAGATGATTGAAACAGTAATTATCTGAATTCACACAATGAACAGTCTTTTAACACAATAGTCTTTATATGTAGATGTAATTTAACACACTAAACCAGTAAAACAATATGTATTAAAACATTAAAACTCGCGAGTATTGATACCACTTATATTAGTGTAAGTAAAAATAGTACGGGTTACAATAAAATAGTATGTTCCCATGTTATTACGAGGGCCGACCAGTATGGTCGACCCCCCGGAGATGGACTGACAAATTGAAGTGAAGAAAGCAGTGCAGAAGACACGCGTAAGAACAATAGAAAATGATTTGTGGGGCGCAGCGCGTCTTGCCGATGCGCCGCGTCCCGTTGGTCAGCGTGTGAATGCTGACCTACGCGACAATGAATATATGTGTTAATATACGTATCGAATATATAATATAAAAATTTAAATGTTACATATATGAACCCATGACGTAACAATGATGAAGAAAATTATTTTATCGTTTTTAGATTTTTTAATAAATGAGAGTAATTAAAAATCAAAATCATTTTTATTCTAGTTTTTTCTATCAGCAGTGTGGGAAAATATTGAAATTAATTATTATAAGTAGAAAAAGTAATAGTAATAATTATTTAAATTATGACAATTACAACTTCGATGCAGAAAATTATATTATTGCAATTTATTTCTTTGTGTAATAATATTATTTGATAATGATTGTGATTATTCTAAACACACGTGATAATATTAAAAGAATAGCATAGAGTGTATCTTCTTTAATTTTCTTATTCTATTGAAAGATATATACTTTGAAATGATTTTAGCTGTATTCCAAAATAATCAACGTTTTCTAGGTATATTTATTATATTTTTCTTACACTTATTCACTAATATACAAGGAGAGAAAAGATTTCATTGATTCGAATAAATCGACACATTAAAATTTCTTTCATTGAATCAACTAAATATTTATTTGATTCAATGAAAATAATTACTTGATTCCAATCATGTGATGCATATGAACCACGATGAGGATATTTCATTGCCTTCGAGTAAACATTTATTTGATAGTACTTACTAAAGACACGATTTATTTTATTCAAACGAATAATGTATTTGAAATCACCTTTTCAGAGATATTTATTTAACGGCATCATGAACGCCGCTTGACGGGAGACGCGATTTCCTTTTTCAAATAGTATTAGATTGGTAGATTGTTACCCAAATGGAGAAGTTTTTGTAGGAGGCTGGTATCCACGAATACGTTACTAGATTCGAAGGTATGCAATAATAAATTAACATTAAACGGATCTTCGAACCATTCCTCGGTTATAATGTAACCATAGATGAGCATCACAACCTATTTATAGACACATATAAAAAAGTGCCACGATATGCGAAGCGCATGTATCCTCTGACGCCAAAGTACCATTATAGTATTTGTTTATTTGTTTGCTTGTGTGTGTGTGTGTGTATATTGCACATATCATGCGCGTAATTTCCAAGCCAAAAACGCAAAAAAACATCTTTTTTGCAATAACAATTGGTTTAATGTAATGTTATTGTTACCACACCTTAATCTTAACTCCCTTAAAGTAAAATAAAGTAAGAACAAGCATCCAAAGTAAAAGTTTCCGATATGGCACGCCAGGCACTATAGAATTTGGTGAGATTCGCTCGAGAGATTCGAAATGTAGAATTGAACGAGATGCATCCTACTATCGTTATGAGACTGAGCAACAAATAAAAGTTTCATTGAAGTAAATAAAAGTGATCGGTAGGCTTCGATTAAATTTTCATTGATTCAACGCCACCGCATTTCATACTATTCTCGATCAATTAAATAAAAATAGTGTTAACTTACATATATTTTTTTATTGACGGCAAATAAAAGTTTCATAGGCCAAGATTTCAAAGAAATGTCTTTGAGTTAATGAAAATTTTTCTCTCGGCGTACTTTTTATAGCATAATATTACTTATCTGCAATTAATTTGTCCTATAGCTATGAGATGAGTACGAACAAAATTCAATAATAAATTGGAGCTGATCTAAGAGTAATTAGAGCGATAAATATATTAACTCTCGTCTCCGTTGCAACATATTTATTTTTGACCTTGTTAGAGTTCGTGCGTATTCTCCGATGAATTCAAGAACCTCTGAATCGACCTTTCTCTTTCTCTCTTACTCTCTCTCTCTCTCTATCTCTCTCTCTTTTTCCTTTGTCAACTCTGATGTATACTCGGAGTCAACTACGAGATCCCAGAGGGTAGAAACGTGTGACTTTGCCGAGCATGTCATATAAGCAAATCCTGAATAGAGCCCCCGTCGCAGCAGAAGCGTTTGACGACGAAGAGCTGGAACTAAATGAAAATTCACGGGATTCGATCCAGCACTGCACACCACTTCTCTCTGCTCCTTTGCCCTTTCGCTCGTTCCTTCGTTTGCTTTCTAAGCTCTCACCCCAATCTTCTTGATTTTCACAACCCAAGTACTATAGCCCGAGATCTTCCGATCCTCTTGTGCATACGCAAACACGATGTCGTACTCTAATCTTGTTTTCTCTGTATTGTCTCATCCTTCGCGTATGCGTGTACCACGCGTGTCATGTCCGCGGTAAAATACCGATGAACCATACCTTGTGAAGCGCAAGATCCGCGAATAAAAGCTCTGCACCAGAAGCTCTTGCTATGAATTCGAAAAACTTGTGGTGAGATATAACTCGTATTGTGCAAATAAATATTCGGGGTTGGTGCAACAGTACAAATTGGTGGGCGAATGTCATGGAAAAAGGGTTATTTTGCTCGCTCGTAGGGAAGGGTGAAAGTGAATTATGGAAGGTAATTACTCCCATGAGTCTCGTGCTGCAACCGTATCAACGTGCACAAAGGCGGAGCCCATTCAAAGCGAAACGACACGAAAATGTTTATGCTATGGATAACAAATCTTTTGCATTTGTCACACACAGCTAAAATTGTGGTGGGACTTTCACATGTTTACCAACCTTTCGTACATTTATAATTGAACGAGTAATAATGGTCATATTATTTAGTTGTCTCAGAGGACTGATTTCTGACTCTCGGCCCGCTCTTTCCTCGGTTCTTTTTTCTCTGTTGAATCTATTTGATATTTTAAATCGATTAAAACATCGAGAAAGATGATTGAAATATGATCGTTCAATAATTTTAAGAGCTACTCGCAGTAGGTTTATCCAATCTCACGTGGATACAGTTTAGTCAGAGCTATCCTATTCGAAAATATCTATTTTACATATAAGAAATTTACCCACGTTTAAAACATGCAGCGAATATGCTACAATGGGACTTTCTGGGGACAATCCACCGACTGTCGACTCTTCCATCTCTCTTTTCTGAAACCCTTTTATTTGTTTCTATTCCGTTCCATTACTCTTGGCTGCCCTCGCCCTCGAAGAGAACTTCTCTTTGTAATTTTTTTGCACTATGAGACAGACTGCTTTAAAAAAAAAATGCTCGAGGTAAAGAGAAGTTTTGAGTTTTCAATATTTCTATGAGCGAAACGTGGTATTTTTTACTTCAGTTTCATATCAGCAACGCTCGAAAGCTATCCACGCTGACGTGCGATTATCGAAGAAGCACGAACGAAGGTTAACGTTGTAGCTAAGTGCTGCGGTAAGCAAGGAGCAAGAGCAGCAACGGCAACCTCGGTAAAAGCAGTACCGTTGGTTTGCAGTACCCCACATCTGAAACTACTAGGAGATTTTCCACTGTACACCAGCACCATGTGTCTCGCGTGCTCTCGACGCTTCCCGACTCATTTTCATTAAAAGCAGCTTCCAGCCTTAACGGCACGATCCCTCTCCATGACATGGTTCCTGCGTACTATTTGGTTGTCCCCTGCTGCTTGTACTTTTGCTTCAACCGTAAGCTCCCGCGAGTGTAAGCTAGTACGGTTTGCAGAGGAGAACGAGGATGAGAAAAATCTACGGGTACGCACGGTACATCCTTGCGAAACAACGATCAACCTCCCGCATAACGAGTGTTTAAACTAAGCTTGTTAACTCTCGTGCACCCTTCTCCGTGGTACGAGTGACTGAAAACGCGTGGGTGACGAGGGAAGCTTCGCTGTAGCACGAATGTCGCAACGAGTATTTACTTCAGCTATAATATCTTCAAGTCTGCAAATCCTCAACCCTTTCCTACTGGCTCTACGAACGGCAGCTCCTCTCTTCTTCCCTGCAACCTTCTGAACATTCTCATTTCACTTCAGCTCTTCCTCTATAATCTCGTACCCGAACCTCATCTCCCGCGTTCATCAGAAGGTTGGAATATTTTCGACATTTCTTTTGCAAATTCTATAGAACGCCATCTTTTCCACCTCGTTATTATTTATAATGGTTCTTCTATATACATGTATACATATTATTCTGAGAAACAAGGTGGTCTGAACTCATTAAAATTTAGTATTATTATTATTGTTTAAGCCTTTAATGAACGGTGGAAAATGTACGTGAGACTGTTTTCAATATTGTCTCTGATCATAAACAATCCAAACAAAGCTGTGATGGTTGTCAAGTACAGCACTGCTCAGAATTATTTCTTAATTGTTATTCATGTTTTTTATAGTAACCGGCACATTTCATTTATCAGTATTCTTACAACAATAATGTTCGTATACAATTTTTTTAGCCTCTACCCTGCTACTCCCATATTTGTATCAAAGAATAAAAATATATTGTTAACGCGAATGAAAATCGTATATTGATAAAGCATCTCCAGCTTCACAATATTCCAATAACGACAATGTGACTGAATCATTGTGTGTTATCATCACCGGAGTCAAACTACTAGTCAAACAATCTCTAATAACTGTGTTTGACTATTAAAGTACTGTAATCACTTCACAGACTAGTTACGAATTACATACCTTTCTGTTTAGAGTAATCGCGACGTGTTTCACGACGGCCGTGGTCTCGTCGCCGTTATTAACCGTGTTCACATTCGCGATCGACATGATAATTCGAGTGTTCAAAATTTAACATTTTATAACTCACAAGAATATCCCTACAATTCGGCTTTACCATAACAACTCGTTATCCCCACTCTACTCTTCATAGTCCCATTCCGGGACGGTTTCCGGCGGTGTGATTTATGAAGGGTAAAGCTGGAGAACCCTCTCCGACAGAGCAACAAGATTTGTCAGCGTGAGCAAAATGGATAAAAGAAACATAAAGTTGTTAGTAAGTGGATTACGATATTAAATTTCATTCCGGAAGTCCATTACCTCCAATTCCTTTACCCTACAAATAGTTGAAGGATACGAAATTCTTTTCACATTCCGGTCTAGCAGACGCCGCCTGAAGAACAAATTTTCTCACCATAGGACCAGACAATAATGCATAATCTGCTTATTAAACAACTGATGGAGATAATAGCGCAATTTGCAAGTGTGAATTGATCCTGCCAGGGTCAGTTTATTTCTTATTTTATAGTTGATAAAACGGATTGCAAAGAAAGATTTATTTTCAATTTCAAAAAGATCGAACAAATATTATCGTCGCTAATATTATCTTTGATAAGGGTAAGATAATCAATTTCAAGGGTTCAGGTTAAGATAATGAGGTTCAAGATAATGGGTAAGATAATGATAAGGGTAAGATAATCAAGTTCAAGGGTTCAGGGTAAGATAATCAGGTTAATTCAAGGGTAAGATAATAAAATATTATCGTCATTAATATATCGTCGTGTCACATACTAATGATGAATATATTAATACCACGTTACGACTCGTATCGCATGAACGACTGAAAATATTAATATTTTCTGGAAACGATAGTCGCCGAATACGAAAAAATATCTTCGTTTCCTTTTTCAAGGAACTCTATTTTAATTTAACTGCCTTTTATTTGGGTTATCTACAGTCCCGTATGCCTTCACTAAACTGTTCAAACTGTTTCTCAACGCTGAGATCTCAAAGAATGATTAAGATAGTTCATCTGGATGATATTTCATTGATCGATGCATCAGAACACGATGGTGTAGAAGAGTGTTCAAACAATTAGAAGTTGTGTCGATCGGCTGTGGGGTTTGTTCTCAATTTGGATAAATGTCGACGAAGACCGTCGATAGCCCAGCGATAAAACATCTGCAGAGCAGCCGGGGTATTTGTTTTCTCTATAAAAAAAACATTAGAAATAATCCTTCGAAGTCAAGAAAATGTAGTTCGCAAAATGGGTCATTTATGAGCTCGCATATCTCTTTCGGGTTCGCGAATGGTACCTACAGGTACAGTACAAGCATAAGCAAGGATCTCACTAGTCAGCGTCTAGCACACGAGGCCTTTTTGCCTGCTTAAACCATCGATGCGCGGAAAGAATCTTATCCTCCAATTATAACCGCTCAAATTTCATTCAACGTCTCGAGAATAATTCCCTCTTGTTTGTCTCTCGGCAAATCAATTAGCTTACTTAACCCTTTGCACTCCAGCCTAGTAGGGCATAGAGGCTTTAATGTCGCAAATACGGCGACAACGGAGTGCAAAGGGTTAAATGACTTCGAAAGTCTAAGACACACCCATATTTTTTTAGATTTTGCAACCATAGAACTTTTAAAAGTTAGTTTAAAAACTCCCACCGTAATGAACAGTCGCATCATGAATTCGATACGTGCGATAGACTCATATTAAGTGCAGTATTTAAAATCTTCAAACAAATTCAACCTTGTTATAACATCTTTAGTATTAATTTATAGCAACTAGAGCAAAATAGTGTATATAACTGTTTTGTTTGGTTTTGATAAACAATATCTTTGTTAAACGTCAGTGTAAACCATCTTTCAATATCTTGAGCTCTTATCCTTCTCAACAAAGGAAAACAAATAAAGATCGTTGGCGATTAATTTTCCTGGCGACGACGATCTGCACCGGCGAGACGTCGTAATCGTCAGCGTGAATTCAGGCCTTACAACCCTGAACGATCGTACCAGTACCACGAAGTTCCGGCGTACAGAACACAGATCGCTGGATGGTCTAGAAACAACGTCGTCTTTTCTCGGTTCTGTAACCAACCTCTAACCGTGTCGGCAGATTTAGCATCAGCTATTGTTTCCTAATATTGAGCAGAAACGTTGCTTGTTCTGCCATTCTTGTTACACAGAGCAAACAAAATATTGTATTAACGATAAAAAAGAAAAAAGTAATAATAATTATTAAAACGTTTTTTTTAGTATTTTTTAGTGGTACGTCATGTTTTTTTAGGTTAATAAATAAAGTTTATTTTACTCAAAAAAATAGCTAACTCTCAAAAGTCTTTAAACAGCTATAATTGATCTAGAGAACGAAACGGTGTGAAGTATAATCACATGATTGATAGAGTTTATCTTAAGCGAAGGTCAATCATAATTATGTAAGCTCTCTCGTCCAAATGTACCAAACGTACCCAAAAATAACTTATTCCCTGACTCAACCGTTGCGGGCTAAATTATAATATTTAAACTTATTCGCATGAAGACCAGAACAGACGTAGTTAAAGAAGGAGAAAAAAGATGAGACTGAAAAAAATTTGTGAAGTAATTCAGCATTTTTCTCACTGTCGTAAGACTCTTCCTACAGTTGAACTTTTTTCACTAAGGACATTGAGGGATTTTTTTTTGTTTCGGTATTGGAGAGAAATCGATTGATAGAAATAAGAATACTGAATCATTTAATTTCTTCCCCTCGAGAATTGTTTATTTGTATTTTACGCTGGTGTGTCACATTATCTGAAGGGATAGCAGCTATATAGGTAGTGTGATAACAATTGTGTTTTTTTTCTAAGTTCAGATCCGCGATGAAAACCATTCTTTGTTGAGCGATCAGTCTCGGGATGTTGCTGAGGTGGAAAGAAAGCAGGGTCACCTTTGGTTGGTCATCGCGATAACGAATCAAGAATGAACGTTGATGAAACGAGCTCGGTTGAGCTCGAACAAGGCAAACGTTGCTGCACCACGAGAAACTTGAACAATGGTGGAAGCTTGCGGATGTTCGGTTGCCGGAATAGCTGTTGCTCCAGTTGCCCCACGTCCGGTAGAGATACGACAACCGGGATTGTACGTCGACGGGTCCCGTGAGATTTGCCGAAGTAAGTAAGGGAGACAAACAGTATCACCGACCTAACGGTCCGTCGACCACGAATTCATGGGGATAAATCGGCTAAAAATTGAAAGGGACTCTGGGTCTATATCCAATACCGGAGTAGAGCAGATACTAGTAGAAGAAAGTCATGAAGGTCAATGGAAAGGACGAGTAATGAGCTTGAAAGGGATGCGAACCTCGTGAACAGGGCAAATGGGCAATGGATTGAGGAATACAAATGGACATAGAGAAAGAACGGATGTATCTGCAAGGAACAAGAGAAAGTGTACAGGGGTAAAGTATATAGGGTGTGTGAGTATTCCTCGACCTCGCATGACAATGAAATGTGGAAACTGCAGCTAGTTGCGGCGGGTTGCAAAGAAACTTTAATGTATACGCAATTAACGTTAAATTGTATTGATCTTTTGACACTCGATTGAAATATTTACGGTAGAAATTAAAGCAGTCATCGCAATGCTGTAAGTCCATATATGGTACTTGCTAGAAGAACAAATATTACAAGTGTACCTCTCACTCCTGCGTCGTCGCAGATGATTCCAACGGGGTAGACTGTCTTTTTGTTTGAATATGCATAGCTGGAAACAGGGAATTTATAGAGACGAAGTAGTGAGTGGAGGCAGGTCGAATGTAATACCTATCGGTGCGGTTCATCCGTATACCTGCAGGTCCATTTCCCTCTGCACAGAGTACATAAGAGCCAACGGTACCACATACGGTGAGGTTGGAAGGAATCGGAAGCTAGAGTGCGGACTAGAGATGAAGGGACGACCAATCGTCCCGCGGGAGTATGTGGGTAGAGAATAAACGACATGGAGAACGGGCAGGAGGTGGAGTAGAGCGCGCATTCACTGTATGCGATTCTCATTACTCGACAACCGCGGTACCTGCGCGTGCGCGGTCAGCTGCACTTAATTAGTATGATAACCGATAGTGCAATACCGTACACTTTCAGCGTGGAGAGCAGCGAGTGTATACCAGAGTTAGTAGAATAATCCTCTGGACCACAGGTTCGTTGGTTTCCAGAAATGTACTCTACCGACACTAAGCTCATACGCTGCTCATGTGCCTTTTGATTTTCAGTCCGATAGGCTTGATGTCCAACGTATTCACGTACCTGCATGGTCTCAAAGCGTTGACCGCTGGTAGCATGTTTACCGGCATATTTAGGATCATCCCATGGACTATTTGCTCTGTACTCGTAGCGCACAATTCATATTGAGAAAGTTGCTTGGAAACGTGCCTGGGATAGTTGAGAAACGGAACATACGATATTACTATTCATACCTCCATATTCTATAAATGTAAACATAATTGAATAGAATCGAACTGAACAGAAACCACAGCTCATAAAAGAACATTTCATATCGTTAATTACTGAGTTATCAGATACTTCTCCGTAAAAGCTTACATTTGGTTAGTTCCGTATATTGGGAAATTTTCTATTGACAGCTTCTCTTCCGGATTTTACGTTAATACAATGCCGACGTTGATAATCGTTTTTGTCAGTAATTGTCAACGTATTTCATTTGACATTTGAGATATTATTTAATTCTTTAAAGGTTTCTATTGTGGTACTTTTAATGATATTTATTAAATCCATGTATCTATTTGCCATCTTTTATTCTTAAACATAGTCTGAATTTCAATAAGGAAGTATTTCCTGATTTCGTGCATTGCGAATCCTTCTATTTGTATCAGACCTAGCGGAAGCTAGCAGACTCACATCAGTCACATGCGAGGGCTTGACAACCTACTGCAGTCAACCAGTTTTATCCAGCGCAATATCACAACTATCACCGCCACTGCCTTCATCGGATGTTCTCCGTTTCAGGAATAGTGTTTACCCTTCCGGCAAAGTCAGGAGTGGTTCTACTATCGGTATATTGGATGATAGACGGATAGGACCAACCTGCTTTGCTGGGGCTGTCCCGAGGTACCTGACCCGCTTACAACTACCGACATCATCCAGCTACTATGATATACGGAAATCTTGGTAATCCGTGGCGAACCGTTCCCTATCAAGACGCGGTACATGCTCGGATAGTTTCACACGCACGAATCACAGTAACGACGACAATGATAGGGAGCACCATTGAGAAACCTCAAGGGGCTTGACGATCACTTTGCTAATCGGCTTTACTAGGCATGCGCGGAATATCAAAACCACCTTCCTAAGGCGATTACGATCTGCGATCTGCAACTATTGAAGATACATTGATAAAATTCACATGATTTTACTTCGATTATTATCTATATAAATCCTATTCAGCATTCAGAGCCTCGGATTGTTTGATTGGTAAGGCAAAACAATCGTCAATTAAAGTTCAATTGTCAAAGTTGAATCTGAATCAAACAATAGTTAGCTTGTTGGGACAATAACATATGTATTGTGTGGTCATGCGCTAGAAAAATTCGCGAAGAAAACTTCCTGCGTCACATACTATAAACACAGGTCTGTCATTCGTGATCGTATCCCCTTGAGAACTCGATTAACATGAAACCAAAATGTACGTGTTTCGATATTTCTAGCAGAGTCAGTGATACGATTTTCAGTACGCAAAGAGATTGAACTGTTCCCGCGTCGGCTCTTACTGATACGCGATACGATAGTAAAATGGGTATCCGATTCTCCGCAGTGAACAGCGTAGATACGACGAGGGAAGCGATACGAGAGAAAAACTTTTGCAATATTCGCTGCCGTTGGAACGGTATTTAAGAGATTAAAACCTTAGGGAGAAATCTCGTGCGATGGATCTATTTGAGAGATTAATTTCCCTATCGACTATTCGTTGAGAAAATATTAAAGAATCCTTCGTAGAGTTTTAACGATAACGTTAACAAACAATTTTTCTTTATACTCTTCAAAGCAGTTTAACTACTCATACAGACCGATAAAAATTCCAATATTTATTCTGATGAAATGTCTGACATTTTACTCGATTTGTATTTTCCATAAACCACATATAGTATTCGCGTTATATTTTCATACAGGTAAACGTATTTACATTCACTGTACTACCTGATGATTTAGGCTCTTCCGGTTTTCGAACCATATCGTCAGCTCAGGTAGGATATGTAGAAACGCGTAAAAGTGATACGTGAACGAGACATTTCTCACGTGTTCACCGTGATATTGTATATACGTAGCTAACGCGTACGGTATTCAGTCGGTACGGAACGATGAGTTATACTACTGACACGCGTGTGGTTTACGAGGCACTCCTTAAAGCAACGCTTTTACATGCAGTATACCTGCGTTAGCCTTATACTGGTGATATACCATGTGGCTGGATTACCAAGAGCATGTCTACCTCACTGCGCATTGCGGCACACACGGTCCTTCGTCATTAAATTTTAGTCATATAAACCTGGGGTTTGCGAGTAAAGCGTAGCGCTCTTAAAGGTATCGAAAGTGGAAAAGACATAACATAGCTGATTCGTATTTTATTTATGACGAAAAAATATTTTTTCCCGCAATAATACATCAAGCTTCGAAGAGATGAACGTCTTCACGGATCCACTTAGGTAGTTAATTCGATGGCATATCAATGCTATTTGTCTGTGACGTTCGTGTCATCAGGAACTATACGATAGTCTTGAGTCGGTACGATCGTCTTTCAACTCCCAGCGTACGAACTTTAAACACTTTTTGACCGTCTGGAAGAGTTTGGCCAAAATTTTGCATAATGTGAAGTAAGGAGTTGATAGCATCAGAATAAAATCGGATTTTCAAGACTAATACGATCCGATGGGGTGTTAGAAAAATGGAATGTCATGAAAAACTAGCATTTTATTTGTAAAAAAGTGCTTTAATTATCTAGTGGTTGAAGTGATAACGTGGATATAATAAAACATTCTCCGTATCATTCGTAGGATTACATATCATGAATATAACTTTCATGAATACCACTAATCCGGATAAAAGATCTCGTATAAACTGTTATGAATTTAATAGAGTTTATAAAGTAAATTTTAATGCTCTTATCGTTGTTCATTTTTTTATGCCAGGATTATACTATTTAACAGCTGCACGGATTAAGTATAGGGGAGCTTGTTGCATCGTCGTTCAATTGCTACGCTCGTGTCACTGATCGTTGTGACATCCCTGTACCTTGTTTACACACATTTACGCAGTCTGGGTGACCAGACTAATTTGTTTAACCTGTGATGATAGGTTAATAGTAAAATGTATTACTTGAACATCGGATTCTGAATAATCTAACAAGTTCATACGGTAAATCGATGCTGTAAACGGTACGAGATCGTTATAACTTAGTTCGTTAAATATCCGCCGTTAAACTGCGCCAGGTGCGTAAAAAGTGGCGTTGGATGTGTAAGCAAGGACAGAGATCCAGTCTCTATCCACAGGGGCCTATATTCGACTCACGGAAAACATTTTCCATGAACGGAACACAATCCGTGAATGAATGCACATCTGTAAACGCAGCGCTCCCAAGGGGAAAAATTATTTCCGTTCACGGATACGATTCTCAAACCTCGAGAATAGGCCACCAGGCCAGTGAACATTCGTTGCTGTGGTACGTAACGTGTTTCTCTTTTTTTTTTTCGATGGCTCTTCACTTGTTAACTCTCATGGGTCCAATTTTTGTATTCAATAAAAGGTGAGATCCTGGCGAATATGCTTAAATCAGCTACAAACGCCGTAACTATATTGTAGATTGAGCTTTAAGCTTATAATTACAAAGGTACCGTTGGCCGTGTTCTTCGCATTTGTTTATGAAACAGCTGCCTTCGAAGCATTAACTAGTGGATTGAGGCAGTCGTAATAATCCTTCTGCCAATGAATAATTATGGGGACCTCTAGGTGGCGCTTAAATTCGAAATGAAGAAAACAATTAATCAACTGATCGAGAGGCTTGCGGTACAGCTCACAACACTGTGACCTCCGCTCATTACTTTTACATAAAAAAATTATTTACATAAAAAATTAATTTTATTTAAAACGGTTCATTTAAAAAAAATATATTTTACCATTTTTATTAAAATTTGTCTGCAACAATAACTGCAATGTCTCTGTTACATCTGTCACGAATAACTGTTGCAATTATCCCGAACGGTGAAGACAATTGCAGCATCGTTATGGCTGACTTCAAAAAGGTGTTGCGAGCAAATTGATGAAGGTATAATGATGAACTACGCGCCATTATCAAGGTGAAGGATTACTGTTTATGATCAAATCAGTCATTTTCTAATAGTTGATCATGCGCCTTCGTAACGGAAATTTTCAAAATAGAAAAAATGACCTTATTGCTCCCTGCTTCGGCAAAAACAGATCGTTATCGCGGATTTAAACTTCAAATGATATTTATTCGTGGCTTCCCCTCAACGGTATTCTAGACGCTCTCGACGCGTTAACGGATAGTATTTCAACCCTTGTCATATCTAACAAACATTAAAGTACAATCACACGAAATGAAATATATATATACAAACACAATAATTGTCGCTCTCGTTCGGGTAACGAGAGCCCTTGCCCAACGGTCAGTAGCACAGAAATATCCGGACAATGCGCGTCGTGTCGATTTTGCTTGTTCTCCAATAAAGTTGACCCTCAACTTTCATATCGAGTTATTAACTTACTGCCGATTTCCGATCCCACCGTACTCACCACAGTATTTTCGAGTTCTCTCTCTCTCTCTCTCTCTCTCTCTCTCTCTCTCTCTCTCTCTCTCTGTGTGTGTCTCTCTCTCTCTGTACTCCAACTCTTCCCTGGATATACCTAGCATGATACGGATAGAGGTTTGCTAATATTCGTTGCCGGTGCAAAGCTGTAAACGAACATATTTCGGTATGCACCACGTTCGATCGATGCAGATTCTCGTTATTGTTATTGCCGTTATGAATGAGGTACTATCGCGATTGCCTCGTAGTGCGGTGAATCCTTTACCGCAATTGTGTTCTACGTTCTGTTTTCACGTCTATGCCACGCTGACTCGTATCAGATACGAAACACCTTCCGGTATACCGGTAATACATGTACGCAGGAAAGATGAATAGCTTGGATTATCAAATGTAGGCTTACTTACAGCGAATGTTCACGTGTACGACCAAGTTCCTATTATCGGAAATGAGGATATCTGCCTGCAGAACCAGACTGAATCAAGCAAAGAGAACCTAATCGGCTCTTACGAAAAACTTCGGGATAAAGCTAAACTACCCATGATAGCGGCATCGACCAACTATTAGTTCTATTGTTATTGTCATAATTACATATAAATCTTGTTAATACAATTGCTATTGGATAGAAATAGACTTTATCATTTAAACGGTAGTTGTATGTATCGAATATCATTGATCTTCTATCGTCCTTTTGTCAAGTTTTTACGTTAAAACCCTATTCATAGAATGATTTTTCTATACTAACCGCAAGAAAAATCTACATGGGGAACAAAATACGAAAAAAGCGGGTCTTACGAGCCGAGATTCGAACCCGAGACCTTTCGATTGTCAGTTCACTGCTCTGACCAATGAGTCACGCCGAGCAACTTATCACATTTAATTCGAATTGTAGTCATATATTGTGTCATATTCTTGTTACCATTACTACGTCGTATTTGTTCGTAGCAACTGTTCGCACGAGAAAGAACTAATAAACTCGATTATCATGCTATATTCGCAACGCATAAATGAATATACAACTATTGTCCATCCTGTCAACCGTGTCTGGAGGCGAGAAGGGATTTTTGGCAGTATCACCCTACGCGTAAACTACATTTAATGGCTGCCGCAAGAAATACCTTATTTAAACGCTTATCAAGAGCAAGCATAAAATGGAAAAGCTGCGTCAGAGGAACGATCGTGGTTAACCGAGAGAGCAAGTATGCCTCGACCTCTCTCGATTAATTAAGCCTGTGCGAGACAGCAGAAGCGCGCTAACCTTTTCTCGTTCGTTCGGTGAGTTCCTCATTTTTCTCTCTCGTCAATTTAATCCACGGTTCATTCTGCAATTTCCATTCCAGCAGAGTTTGAAACTTATAACGAGCTACGGAGGTTAGCCTTGGGTAAATGACAATTCGGTATCGACTAATCGCGACCTACTACCGTCATTTATCATTAATCTCATGGGCCGGTATACAGATTTTTTAAAAATTTTATTCAACTAGATCTTGTTTGCTGTGAATAATTGTGTTACTTCTATGCCGGCTTATTAGGACTTTATTAGCATTAAGTAATGAATTTTATTCCTACGTAGTGTTAATATTGGGTCTGGGAAAAAGTTCGTGGCGTTTTTTTAGTAAAATTCAATTGGTTTTCTTATAGTGTGAAAATTAATTAACTTAAACCAAATATGTTCCACTGTTATCGACAATGTTTCGCCATTTTTCGGGTAGAGCCATGAGGCCATCAGTGAAGAACTTCTGTGGTTTCTGGTTGAAAAACTGAATCAAGTGGTTTTTACAGGCTTCTTTTGAAAGCAGCTTAATTCCATTGAGAGAGTTCTGCAGATATCGGAATAAGTGATAGTCAGAGGGTCTTAAGTCTGGACTATACGGTGAATGCATCAAAACTTCCCAACCAAGCTCTCGCAATTTTTGACGGGTCATTGTCGCTTCTGACGCTTCCGATTGTCGTACGTGATCCATTTTTCATCACCGGTTATGACACGTTTCCGAAATGGCTCGATTTCAATGCGTTTCAGCAGCGCATCGCAGATCTTAATTCGGTTTATCATGTTTTTCGCGCTCAACTCATGAGGAACTCATACATCGATCTTCTTTTTGTAGCCAGCTTTGTGTAAATGGTTCAAAACAGTTTTGTGGTCAATGCCTAGCTCCATACCAATATCGACACTGTTGATATGCTTATCTTGATGGACTTTTTCACGAATTTCATCAGCTTTTTCAGTGATTGGACGACCAGAGCGTGACTCATCTTTCACATCAAAATTACCGGAACAAAAGCGAGTGAACCATTTCCGCGCAGCAGATTTTGATTAAGTACCTTCGCGGTACACAGCACAAATTTTTTTACAAGCCTGCGCAGCGTTCTTTCCTTTGTCGTAATAATATTGCAAAATCTAGCGCAATTTTTCATTACTTTTCTCCATTTTCAAACGCAAACAACTTTCCAACTACTGCACCAATTTCGATGTTTATACACTCAAAGTAACGCTCAAAGTGTCACCTTTCCAACGAGCGTTTAGTGGTGTCACTGCGATCTGTGTTTCCTGACTTATTTACAATTGATGCCATCTATCGGGAAAAACGCCATGAACTTTTTCCCAGACCCAATATTTAGTACTTAATATATTTCGTCTTGATAAATAGTTCTAACAGCCAAATATAATTTCCCTCATATTTAGCAAAGATGGATTGACCATAATATTTTTTTTTATCCAGCGCGAATAAAATGTTATATTAATTAAGGGGTAGCATAGTTAAAAAATATTAGTTCAGATAAAGTAGATAGCCTTGTTCCCTTCACACAACTATACTTTGTTATAACGCGTATTGCAACATTATCACAATAGTAATCTAGTACTTTTCGTAGATGCAGCGGTACAAGATTCAAATGTTATAAATAAATAATAATAACATTACAATCAATAACAATAACGCCCTATATGTGAGTAAAATAAACCTGATACATCGAAATGTACGAATGTCTGTGTTCATTGAAATTAACAGCATCAGGTGCATTCTTAAAAGTGAAGTACGAACGAAGTGCTGCCCGAATATACTTATCACCCAATCAGATATTATAATTGCAGGTAACCTATTGTGATAACGTAAACAACGCACCTATGTGGTTAAATATTCTATAGAAAAAAAAGGAATAAAAAAAATATACAACAGAAAAAAGCCATCCAAAATATAAAATGACACATTATGCGAACATGTATAGCTCACACATACAGACGCATGCACGCGTTCTAGCTCGATACGTACAATATACGATCATTCTCATTCGTATGACGTTACAAATTTAAGCATCAAAAACGTCTATATTCTTTTTGAATTCCGGATAATTGATATCGTTGTTGTATTCCCAGCAACGGTACTAAAATGACAGAAATGGGATTGTCGATATTACATCAAGACAGTAGTCATCTTTTTGTAGTAATTTTTACATGAATTGTGGTCGTTATAACTGTAACTTATATCTGAAATATAAGTTACACTCGCTATTGATATGTATAACGGTGATGTTGGAGTAAAATATTTATATTGAAACTTACAACCTAGTGCAGTGCTTGTAAATAAGTTCGAAATAAATTTTACTATTTACCTAACTTGCACAGACTGAGGAGTTGAAATAACTCGTTGACTTGTCTTTGTAACAGTAGCCAGTAGGGTATATATTTAATCGTATATATGGGACAAGAGATATCTACTCCGTAGTTAAATTTACCTATTGGACGAAATCGAATTTGCCATCGAGTGTAGTAAATAGGCGTTTCTGATGCTTGTGATCGCATGCATTTTGAATTACGGAGCCGTTTCTCTCTATCTCTCTCTCTCTCTCTAGTATGTGTTAAATTGAGTTATTGATAAAATTAAATGTAATGTCAATATCACATTTGATTTGAATTAAATGAGATTACATCTTATACAACTATTATTCCATTTAAATGTATTCAATTCAACGGTAATCGAATGGTACAATCGGTAGTGTTAGCGTCTAGGGTAGTTAGCTTGGTTCGTAGATCGTAGGTTCTAATCCCCGTACGGGTAGGACATTTTTTTGTTTATGAAAATCGCTACTCGACTATTTCTGATGACAAAATATATCTAAAAAAACTAATTCCCGAGTCGGAAAAATATGTTTTTGGTTTACTTCTAATGCCACTAATATCCCATATTAATTCGTATAGCAAACGAATTAGAGTACAAATTAGCAGTGTAGGATAGTAGCGATAACTAGGCTTCGAACGTTAAACGTAGAAATGGTTTGGTGTTTATTTTACTTCCGACGCTAGTTACAATAGTGATTTTACTACAATTATGTAGTATTTTTTAATGCAGACACTCGCTGTCCATATAATCTCCATTTGTCTGATAACATTTTTTTTTTCCGTGTACGATTTCCGAGGCGCAAAGATTTTACGATGGATTTCTGATGGCTTCTCTGGATAATTTGCGATGATTGGTCTCACCAAAGATGTATTCACATAAAAAAAAAAGTAGTGTTGGTCAGGGGTGTTTCCAAACCTCTGTTTACGTGTTTCTAGGAGATACACTGCACAGTTGGAAACATTGTGAAAACATTTGTATTACAAAAATGTTGTATTCGTGAATTGTACTACATTCGACATTTATTTACGCATAGCTCGTAATTACTTATCTACGTTAAACGGAATAAATACAAAGTTTTGTAAATAGATTTTGAGCCTTTCACAAGATCAATGCGAAAGTTTAAGTTACATTCACTTGGTTTCTAGTTATTCGAGCGATTTTATTTGCAGTTGCATTTTTCCTTCGAACCTCATACACCAAATACGTCAATATCAATGCGCAAAAAAAAAACGTGGCAAAGCATACTAAAGTAAACACGATACTAACGTACGAAAAGCAAAAACGCGCGCTTCGAGAATGTTCTAGAAACTTCTCGAGTCACTTACAATTAGTCGCGAGGCCAGGATTGAAATTTAGGTCAATCGAGGGAAAAGATCGTAAAAATGTTTTAAAAAACACGATATGCATATACGTATGAGGGAGTGCAGTACAAACGAAAAAGTTGGTAGGAAAATATTTCGAGAATAAAGCAAAGCAAGCTTGGTTGGAGTAAGCAGTCAGGAGTCAGTCAATGGTAGTGCGAATGTCGAGAGAAGAAGGACGCAACGAATAGTGAACGAGACACTTCGAGCACAGCCAAGAGCCTTTTTATACGCATGGATCTGCCGGATGAGAAATTCCATGAGTTCTCACAGTTTTCTCCCTCTAGAGGCAAAACGTTGAGATGCATTTTTAACGAGCTTCTCGAACGAGTTTCCTCGTTCCTTGTGAGCGTGATGAGTGAAAAACAAGTTAAATTTTCTCGCATGTATACGATACTTTTTTCTTCATATTTTCAAAAAAGATCGTTCGACATCTGTGATCTCCATTATTGCAGAACGTGCCGTATACCGACAAGCATATTCAACAACGCGGTGAAAAATTACGTTTTTGCTGAACTCTTTACGTGGTCTTGTATAGAGCGATAAACTTTACGAATTTTTTATCTGCAAAGATCACAATGTCGATAATAAATAATTTTTCGCGTGGTAAATATAACCGTAACTACAATAATAGAAAGTAATTATTTTTGTTAAATAAAATAAGTAATACACGCACTATTGCATTTTATTTTCGGTTAGTTAGCTACAAACAATCTCGACCGTGACTGTCATGAACATTATGACGAGGACAAGATTTAAAAGTATTAACCACGACTTATCACTCGATCGTAATGCAATAGTAAATGGAAAATCATCATTAGCTTTGACCGACGTAGTCCATGCATGATTATGCATTATGTGAAATTACGTGCAATTACCATGCAAGAATAACGCAATTGACACAACTTTATGAAATTAAGCAGTCTCCGAGAATAATATGTTTAAATGACATATGTACGTATGTCATTTTACGTATACGACGTTTTCATTTCTGACATTGAGTGACATTACATTGCGACGTTGGAAACGCATAATACTTCACTTTGAATGAATATTGTACTGACGGAGAAAGATAGCAAGACATTGATTTAGTCAAGGATAAGGAGTTATCGACGAGTCTGTGAAGAGCAGGACAGTCGTGTGTTGTGAAAATGAATGCAATGAAGAAACGGTGCTCTGCAGTTCTGGAAGGAATGTAAACCGACCGAGGAGACCGAATGGGAACGAAGATTGGGCTCCCTCAATATATTGTATACTACGTGCTGAAGGAATCAGGAGCTTCTGCTGAATCTCAGAATTGTTGAAGTTGTGAGCGAAAGAACGAGGCTGTGATTGCACGTAAGTGTGGGTGCACAACGGAGTTTCGCAAACCTACGAGAATAAAATGTGAATAAACTGGGCTGTATTCGCGAAACCAAGGATTGCACGATACACGGCACTCCCCTGACGGAACCAACATCGTCTACTTTTCCTTCGTTTAATTCTCAGCTCCGAGTAACAGCGCATCGGTATAAGTGAAACTACCTTTCCCTCCGACATTGTAGCAAGCTCACTCGCACGTTTCCCCCCACCAAACCTCTACCGCAATCTGGTCTCCTCTCCGCATCTCGGTTATCCACTCTCTCGTTGCCATTCGCTACGGCAGCCAACCGTGAATCCTCTGACCTCCCCCAATTACGTCGATTCTCTTCTGCTTACCCTTTGTAATCAGTTGTTCGATGCCGGCATGCCTCGTTATACGTGCGGTCCAAATTCTTTTTCGGAACAACGGTACGATAAACGGTACACTTTTTAGGACCTGGGAAAAACGGCATGTAATAAATGTTAAATAAAGTCAGATGGAAGTATGCCGATATCCAGTGATTGGTCATACGTCGAAGTACCGATTCATGTGTTGCTTTTACCAGCTGCGATAGTCGAACGGGCAAGATAAAGCCAGCGTCAAGAGAGAACGACCAGGATCGGAACGTTGGAACTGTAAATATCCGACGTTGAAAGACCACGTCGGAACACAGATACCAGCTGCACTCCGAGTATATCTGAAAATGAAACGGACACGATCTCACTCACATTGATGAGAAAAGGATGGGATGGAGGATAGATGGGGAAGAAGGTGCACGAATGGATGAGTAAATAGGTAAAGGTGGATCTATTGTGGTAAAGTAAAAATCCCTTCGTGATGTACCACTGCGTTTATCGCTATTTCTGCCAGTGTCTGCAGTGGAAGTCCCGACAAACTAGTTTTGACCAAGCGGTTCAGGATGAACTCAATAGCACCCAAGGCAACAGACAGAATAAAATAGAGGGGCAAGAGGGGGTGGATGAGCAAAGAGCAAAACAGAAAAAAGGAGAACAGTAAAGGCTGCCCTTTTTATTTTCCATTCTCTGTTGGAAGAAAAAAACATAGACGATGAACCCTATATCCGATCATTGCCAGGATTGAACAAAAGGCAGAGGTTTATTTTCGTCGGTGGCGGCGGTAGTACCGCTGCCGTGAGCCAAAGGTACAGGGCAGGACACCTCAGTTGGAATTTGAATTAAACGACGCTTTGTCCTCGGTGTCTGGAGAAAAGGAGGGGGCTTGAGCTTTCTCTTTCTCTTTATATTTTCCGCACGCGCTATCTGCTCGGCAAACAAGGAAAACCGCCCGCGGCGAATAGAAGAAAAAAAAAGTAAAAAAGTTTCCCTGAGCGTACCGCGTTGAATATCATGCCGCACTTCTGTTCTTGAATATTTGCCAAGAATCATTTTCATATATCTATAACCGATATTACAGGAGATATCGAATGGAGATTTGAATTCGGTCAATTACTCATGGATTGCACAACCAAAATTTGTGTGCGCTTCCCGTTTCAACTGTTGATACGGTGTACTTTGTACATACTACGGGAAGTTATACTATAGATCTCACAGGGTATTTTCATGTCAAAAGTGAGCGATCTAAAGTGTTTCGAGTTTTCGTATTTGGCTTTCCTTGGTCACACCCAAGAAAGAACAACAAAATGAGAGTGACAACGAGGAGCGGTAACCGTGAGCCGAATGTGGAATTTTTGACAATCATTTCTGTCTCGTTTGTCGGAATTGTCTGCACGTGCGCCGCAAGCTTGAGCGAGAAACGAAGTATTCTGCACCTCGTCTCAATCACCCTTCTTCTGTCCCGAGGTCTCACTTGGGATTTCTCTTGGTTTGGCATGTGAGTCTACCGCAAATACGCTTCTTACGGCCGAATCAGCGGTGTTCGCGCGCGAGACACGAATTTTCTATGTGTCTTCTAAAACTTGTACTCGTGCGATGGTCGTACTACTAGTTAACGGTTTGACACTCTCTACCATTTGTATGTACCGTCCTCATAGATATATGGTAGATACCTACAGGTCCCGGAACTCTGACTTTCGAGAACTTCTCTCGTCCCTTCTTTCCTACACAACTATCGCACTATCTCGTTTATCTACTCCACTTGACGTTTTCGCGCTCCTGATTCTCGTCGCTCGGTTCGACACGACGAAAACTTTCAATAAGAATACGCAACGAGAAGACATCCGTTGTCGGATCATCTTTCCGTACCGTTTCAGCCATTACGTCGGACTTCTTTAAGCTGCAAAAAATATCTTTATGAAAATGAATGTACTTTTATAGGACACATTTATGTATAAATTCATATATTGAATTTAATATAAAAAAATGATATAAAATTAATTAACGATGGATTAAAAACGTTAAGAAGACCGAGTTTAATATAAAAATAATTTAATATTGATTTATAATTCTATATTCATTTTAATATACCGATTTATGCATCAATGTTTCCTATACGAACATATTAATTCTTCAAATATTTTTAACAGCGTATATACTGGTCAATTGTAAAGAAAAATGAATAAAGATAGAGATCGCATAAGAGGAAAATGCAAAGTGGAAAGGATACGCAAGGAAAATACATCCGTTGTCCGTTTGTCTTTCCGTTCTATTTCAGTAATTACGTCGGACCTCCTGAAGCTGTAAAAAATTTCTTTATGAAAATGAACGTACTTATATAAGAAGCATTTATGTATAAACTAATATATTGAATTTAATATGAAAGTATGATATAAAACTAATCAACGATGAAAAAACGTTAAGACAGTCGAGTTTAATATAGAAGCACTTTAATATTGCTTTATAATTATATATTCATTTAAAAATAGCGATTTATACTTCAATGTTTTATGATAACCGAACGGAGAATGTGTCTATACATCAATTCCTCGCATTCGAATAGTCTACTTATATGCAATGCGTCATCGTTACACAACTCTGCTTAATTAAGTCGACGTCTTCGTCGACTGTGCAGATGAGATGGGATGGATCGCGTTACGCGATTGTAATGGAGCGATTCATGTGAACCTCGTTGGGTTTTTATGCGTGCCTCATTGGGCTTGTTTCATTGACATCGTTATGTCGTCATTGGACATATTTTTGTAGACCCGAACACTTCAGACACCACGCGATGACCGGACGGACAATTTGGGAAAGTGTGTAGTGTAACAATGAATTTTTATATGTTTATTATTATTATCATTATTTGTATTTCAAATACAATATACTATATACTATATGCGGTTTCAGAATATGAACAATTTCAATTTATTTATAATAAAATATTTTCTTGTATTTGATATTTACTGAACCATTCTTTATTTTGAGTAATATTTGAAACTATCTTACTTCAAATTATTCAGTTTATTTATAAATTCGGATGATACGATTCTCTTCTTTGAGCTCGACAAAGGGAAAATGTCACTCTAGACTCATTTAACTATCATAACAATTGAACGAATTTGTGAAATTTCATACACATACCTTACATACATCAGATTAATCGACAAACAAAGTTTTACGACAACACATTCACATCGTCAGAAATCATAAAGTTATGTTGACATTCGCATAAATATCGATTGTTTCATTCAAAACATTTTCATCTTAGCAGTTATCAATTACGTAATGACATTATACGGTATTATACGAACACCGACAGCACGAAAAGCAACTCGAGATATTACAATATACAGAGATATGCTCGAATATTTCATAAGCGAAGATATTAAATTCAATGAGTTAAATATCATGAGTTTTCAACATATCGCACAAGTCAAGTTCGAGGCAAGAGAACAAGAATAAATAGAGACAAATAGATATATAAAAGTACCAGTACGGAACAGATTAAAACTTAGCTTTAACGAATGTTCTTAACACCATCGAAAACCACTCGTAATTGTAGACGAGATGCGGAGGGTCGCATACAGGTGGACCGACGACGATTGTTGTTAGCCTCTCGGGCAAGGAACACACCTTGTTCGAACTCTTTGGTACTGAGACGGAGGGGGTATGCCGCCGGTGCGGTCTTGCTCCAATAAATGATTGCAATGACGTATTTTCCGTACGACGAGATAGTTTCCAAATGATATAGATTTCTTTGCAAACGTTTTGATGTTCACATACTATTTTGACCATTCAATTAGGCATGGTAATGAAGCCCAGCCACTGAAATCCTGGTAATGGAAAGATTTTAGTTGCATGATCTAATTATAAAGGATCTTTATTGCGACAGGGAGGATTGCGTATATTAAGAATTATAAAATATACGGTTTATAAATTAGCTTATATGGCGAAGAATTATTCGTTTAGCCTGGTGCAAACCCGTGTACATGATTGAACTTATCAATGAAATATTAATGCCTTTGCGTGGCATACTTTAAATCTAGCAACGGACATAGCTACTCAGTGACTGGGCATAGTAATGTGCTTATTACCGCGACTAGACTTGCGAGAAACACGGAAATATAGAGCAGAGGGATCTACGGTTGATCCGTACACGATCATGCAGAGCGGGTTCGCCGGTGGGCTATCGATAACGCAAGTACGCTTACAATTGAATACCATCATCCGATCTATGAAAAGAACGATGAGTATCGTTTGCTTACCGGAACGGCCAAATGAGGGGTTACAGTAGAATGGTAGTGACGATGGATTAAAGAATGGAATAGTAGATAACGTTGACATACGATATTAAGTGATTGATTTTTAATTAATATAAATATAAATAATCAATCGTAACGCAATGACGCAGCTATATAAAAAGGATCAACATAAAAAACATTACTGCAATTCCCGGAATACGAATAATCAGGGCCTGAGGCATTTTCTAAATAAAACGACAGAATAAATAAACAACCACTATGTGGGTTATAATATATAATCAATAAAATGTCTATAATTATAAATGATGTTAAGAATGCTTTATTGGAACATAAATCAAGGTGTATAGAGAAATTGATTTTTTAAATTCCGTTGTATTTATACTAATTTCATGCACACAAATCCGATTTTATAATACATTGAAAATCACGAACGGTATCACATATAATTTATTATATATCGTTATCAATGGATTATAATCGTCTTTGATATTTTATGTTTTCACAAATGTATTTCCTTTCAAAACTGTCTCGGTCTTTTACAAAATATCTTGCGCAAATGGTCAATACACAAACACATATCCATACATAAATATTACTCATCTTTTTTATAATAGTTGTTTGAAGATCCTTTTTGAAGATATGTTGCCAATTTTTAATATCGAAGGTTTCGCGTATTAAAAATGAAACGTCGAAGTAAATTTTAGCGCTCAAGATACGACTATATGTAACTTTACATTATATCACTTGTGCGTATATACAGATGACTGGACGAAGATTGCTCGAGCTTACCGCTCATGCGAGACTCAACACCGCTAATCGCCTTCTAATTACAGCTCGTCATTATTTTTCGCAGCAAACACAGCGGCTTGCGAGTGGGAGTTACCTAAATATGAAAAATCCTTTATAAATTTAGATTTTTTTGAAAAATTTTAGCTCATAAAAGTTTTGTAACTTTAATTCAGTTTACCACGATGACAAATTTAAGTCCGATAGATTCTCATAACGTACTCGTAATATGCAATTGATTCTTTTTTACCAATGACATCCACATACATCTACACCGGACATTTTGTCTCAGTATAATTTATGAATTATCCAGCCATTATTTGAATTACTTTGACATAAAAGTCTTCAAAAATGCAACAACTTCCAGATCGTACGTACAGTCTCGGGATCCACAATCAATTGCAAACATCACTTCCTTGTTTTGGCCGTTTCTGGTAGACGAATGTACCCTCCTCCTCTGACTCTAATTTATGATCCTCCGATTCCTTCAAGGATATAGACAAAGATCTTTTACGTATATAGTTATGTACCAAGTAGTAGCTATCGGAAATCACGATTTCGAAACCCTCGACGCCGCTTCTCTTTGTTCCAAGGGCGTTCAGATCAAGGCGGCTTTGACGCGCAGGCCAGTGGTCACGAGTAGTCTTGATGGCAACCTACCCCGAAGAAAAAGAAACGACGAGAGGAATAACACGTAGGATGTTCAAACAGTAGAACTCTGCAATACTCTTCCTCGTTTAGACCATAATGAGATTAGAGGTTTACGTTTTGTGGCTCATAATGTCTTTCCTCGGGCCAGGGCACCCAGTTTACGTCAACAAACACTCAAATAAAGCTGGGTCTACTTCCTTCGTTCTCTCTCTCCCTCTCTCTACCTTTCCTCCGACATCCCTGTGTACCATAAGCGGGCAGACAAACAGGCTTGCGCAGACCCTTCGTTCTATCCCCAGACCTATGCCAAGGGGAAGAAATAACGTTTAGCCGATGTTCCTGATTCCTCTCTAGTAAATTGGATACTTCGTCGGAACGAACGAGCGGTAGGAGTAGGCGAGAGTCGTTGAGGAGGATGGAGGGATTCTAGGGGCATTGCAATTATGGCTGAAGTCTTTCTCTCCCTCTTTCTCGAGCTAAGTCATTGGGCTCCGTAGAAACCCAAACGGTCATGTGGATTTTCCGAGTAGCAAAAGTAAGTAGAGTGCGGTGCCGACTTGAACCGCACCGCCACTTTTATTCACAATGGTAGTTTCTACAGTCTCCATGGTTCAGATGAACCGAGACTACAAGTTGCACCTAACGAGGATAAACAAGGTTCGATCGTACGACGTCATACGATATACGAAAATACGTAACAGCAGGCACGTTCACTTTACACTCACGTGAACTACGTTTACCCACGAGACTGGATGATACAATTCATTTTTATTTACTCTTTAATGTAAGTGTTTCCTCGTCGTTCACCATCCAGGGCCACTGCTCCACAGCTTTGCGTACCTCGTCTGCGACATGTTACTGAACAAATACGTTATTCATCAGCTATTGGCTCAGCTATTTTATGGCTCGAGGATCGTATGATTTTTGACTGTAGAGGACTGCAATAAAAAAAGCATTCACAGGCTACTTCTTGAAATCAAATCGCGATCATGAAGAGGTGCGAAAATAGAGACTCGGTCCTACTGATATTGATGACTGCTGAGCTGATTCCCGAGCGAAAGGAAAATCCTAGCAGGCTGAGAAGCAGCGTTTTAGTTCCTGTGGCTATCGAATAAATTAAACGTAAAGTCGTAACATACAGCGACCAACGTGGATTTTATAGTATGCACAGACCTTACGTTTTTTTTTTTTTATAGATAAACAGAAGTGGCGTGTACGGTGAATAATTTCACCAGCGGAACCCATTAGACAATATCCTCTTGGGTATGCGTCCGATTCTCTATTACTATCTCAAATAAATTGGATTCTTTTTCATCTGTGAATGTTCGTTACACCTCAACGTACTATAATCACATCAACGTCAAGCATGAATATGCTTTTCTGTTTCAGCAGCAGTGGAAACGATCCGTGGCGTAGCAGGGAGAAACGTGACCCTCCCTTGCGGCATACTTCAACAATCTCGGGACACTATCGACGCAGTTGCAATGGTACTCTGGTTTAAAGAGCCCAGCGGTGAGCCTCTGTACAGGTATGCAATATACACAGATATACTGTATTGTCTATAATGATAGCAGCGAAAACTCCTATAATTATGGCAGAATATTATCAGTTGTACTCGATACTACGTATCTTCAATCGTCTCTCGGGATATAAACATAAGTGAAAGTTAACACGAACGTTGTTTATTACTTTCCTCTTGTAGCAGTTTTAATAATTACGTAAACAGCAATCATGAAAAATTTATTTGGTACCATCTGGTTCCGAACAAATGAAACTTCCTTTCAAAATAACATTATATGAAATTTTTAAAAATCAAGAATAAAATTCTCTTCACATTGTTTTCGTTTTAAGAAATAAGACTTTGATTACAACGCAAACGTAACTCGTTCGATACTGCAAAACTATGAGAGAGTACGAGCAGTCAATAAAAAAAAATGCAGGTAGAACATTTCGTGTTCATTGTAGGCTCTTGAATGTGACTATAATGAATCGAATTGAAACAGCCCGTCCCGACAAACGACCTCTTCACGAATGGATCCACCATCGCCTCAGGATTAGCGCGTCCGTACTTAATTGTCCATTGTCTCCAAGCACGTATAGAAGAATTCACGGTTTAAAAAATTCATCGGCATGCAGAGATTCCTTACCGCTAAATTAAAATCAGTAAATCTAAATAGTGGAAACTCATAATTATGGTAATAGCTTGAAATATGCTACTTGAATCATGGAGAGCGATTTGTAAACTATTCTTGATGGTAGTCTGCTGCCAGGAAGCGAGATGTCTTTCGGTATCGTGATATGTCGATATCACGAGTGCGCCAATATTGCTCGACCAATAACTGTATAGTGCACAGTTCTGTATCTGAGTATATTGCCACTTAATCACTGCCAAACAATGGCATGAACCTCGGACTGTCGAATAACCCATGCTTCTGTTTCTGATGCAGTATCTGCTTCAGTATCTCTGCTGCAATTAACGCAAAATAGCACTTTGGTTGAAAAGGCTTTTAAAATTTAATAGCCGGTCACTGAACCTGTCATTTATAACATTCGAGGGAATTGAAGCTGTGCGGAATTAAACGGTGTACAAGAACCACGGTTATCAGAAATTTCTTCATATTTTCAATGTTTCTATTCGCTATACCTTTACATTTCGTCTAATCTTTATGCTGTCGCTTACACTCTCTTTTCTGTTTATCAGACTCGTTAGGTTGACTTGAATTACGTCGTCGCCAAGGTTGCGCAAAAAACGTACGGACTCTGTCGTGAAATAAGTAGTCATTCACGCAAACGAGAGAAAATGTTAGATCTAGGTAGTACCAGAGACTAGTTGGTAGAATAATTAAGCTAAAAGTGCTTATGGCACTGTTGGAAAAAAAAAACTTTAAAAGAGCTGTGTGATGTAAAGCTCCATAGGATCAATTCATGCGACAAAAAGGTTATGCAAGGGCTCTCGGTCAAAATAGAAAACCCTGGTAACAACGAAACGCAAGCCTCTCGAATTTCCATCAACCAGAAGGTTGCTGTGAAGGCTTTATTCTCCTGCTACTCGTCCGCCTGACCTTTCGAAGCGCCTTCAATTATATACTGTTCGAACGTACACACGTTCGTTATAACAGAATTAAATTGTGCACGGCAAAAAAGAAACAAGTAATTCCAATACCGGTTTAGTTTTCATTGGAAATATATAACAACGAACGTTTTAACAGATGAAAATCTGTACAATGTTATTTTATTACACCTCAAAATGTTAATACGTTCACATTGAATATATGTTGATAGTAAAAATACTTCATTGCAACACGCGCCACAAGTAATTGCGTGAAAAGATAACACGACAAATATAGAACAGACGTTTAAAGCTTCACAGGAGCTATTTTACACTGAATACCATGAAGTATTACGGCAAGAGTCAATCCAGAAACATCAACACGCAGAGGCTAACTTAGTTTCGTTATGTGCGTTATCGGGAAACTATTTTCTACTCGAATAGACAATTATATCCAAACGACGGATCGGTGTTGGTGATGATACACGAGTAATTACAGGTGCTGCAAACTGAGTAACCGTTTTACCAAACGGGGACGTTAGTTGGTCGGTGAACGTTGAACTGAGTCGACATGATGTCAATATACCGCATCTTATTTATTATTTACTCGATCATGATGTAAATTCATAAAAATCTTATAGTATATTTGTTTAATGTTATAATTGAAGAATAACGACTGTTATATGTGTTGTGTAGCTTGGCGATTATTTTAATAATTACGGTCTTGTCATTGAGGATGTCACACGACAAGCACGGGACAAAAAAAGCTCCGCAGCAAATGTACAGTTACACCGTAGAAATGAGAAGAAAATTTCTGATGATGCATTTCAACGAGTGGATTCGCGTCGATGGGGATCCAACGGAAGACGATGTAACTGTCACTTGGTTGCACAACGTAACTAGAAACAACGACCTCGAGGTGTCGATTGGAATGTTCATTTTTCATTTGGTTATCGGAGTGCTCACTAAGCAATTTAGTTTCATTGGTTAAACTCTTAATGGTTTTTGAAACGAAGGTACTTTATATGGTGCAAACGCCCGACGGCACGAAGGAAATTGCGTCCAAGTCAATCGACCTGCCGCGACTGTGTTCCGCCCAATATTTTTACGACCCATGGGACAGGAGCATCATAAAAATTTATAAAAAGGAAATGACGGACTCCCTCAGCTGTCCCATAAGACCGGTACGACCGTACAACGTAACGTGTTACTGTACTTTCTCAAATATCTTGAAAAATATTACTCTCCAAGCCCTCACTTTCGTATCACTCCTACTCCTTTGCGACAACAAGATAGAAAATAGAGAAAACGAGAGAGAAAGCACAAAAGGTTGCACATATTGCAAGCGTTACCGCAAGAAATAAATAAAGTTTAAATTCCTCAGGGTACGCTCCATCCACTCGACACATTTAGTATCAACATTGAGTTTGATAAAAAGGTGCCTTGCCAGACCCTGCGTTTCATCATGGATCTTTATCCCACCAACGAGGTTACCTCTCTAGTTTTTCTCGTTCTTGAGGGTGACGTACATTCTATCTCCGATTGCTAAGTAAACTCATGATTTCACGATACATGCATAATACGTGCTTATATTAGTATTCCAAATTCAGAAAAGCTTGTTTCCTCGAATCTCCGAGAGAAGATGTACAAATTGATGCAGGCGGTGCATCACTCGTCATCCATAAATGGATGATAGAGACGACTTGCTCGTTCGCTTGGAACATTTTTATATTCGCCAGCTGTGTAAATGTAAATAAAGCGTAAGTAGATAAAAGTCTGCATCACCCTCCACCTCTATTCGCTCCCCCTATTTCCTGAGTGATCCTGTGGGTTGGTGAGGGAGTGGCGCTCTTCACCCCACCTCTCCCTCCGCCCCTCCGATTCCGCGGTTGCTACTCACTTTTTCCGTCTGTCCTTTTCTCATTCGTTCTCTATTCCGCATCACCTTTGCGAGGGATGCGGAATTCTTGCGGGAGGACGAGAAAAGGTGGAGGGAGATAGAGAAGAGTGGAACACTCGCGTTTTACTCGCCTGTCGAAGAATCGGCAGTAGCAGTAGTAGCAGCAGCAGTGGCGACCGATGGAGCTGCACGGATTTCGAATACTGATTGTCGGCTTACCACGGCTTTCTTATGAATAAAACAGTCGTTGTGATCTCACGACGTTTTGTCTACAGCCAGCCAGAAACATTTCGCAATAAGCTCTAAGGATGGGTTGGTCTAACGGAAGAGTAAAAGGAGCGAAGAGGACGAGAAGAACAAAGAATGCTATGCAGCATCGTTGTTTTTTGAGAATAAAGCAACATTTTTCTCTTGCTTTCTTCCCTTTCTCTGCGTATTTCAACCACACTCAGCGATGGTATTTACCGGATTTATTTACCATATTAAACAGGTAAATCGCGTAGAATGCCCGTCGGACGGTGAAGTATAATTTTTTCTAGGAAAATTTGTTCAGTGGATACTGTTATGCCATACTTCGATAAGCGAAAAATTTATAGAGAAAACGATAACGGCAATAAGAACAACAAAAAAAACCAACTAATAAGTGACAGAGCTTGACACAGAAAAATGAACCATAAATGATACAATGACAATTATAGCGACAATGATTAATTGTAATCGTTCAGAAAATTCGTAGAATTAACCTCAAAGTTAATAGCAAGTCACAATTTCGGATCTTAATTAGCGGATATATTATATAAACAACTTTATAATCAAAATGGGCATAAAAATATTGTTAACAATAATTCTATCTACATCTTTTCATCTCGTCATTTACCTCTATCTACATCATCTATATCATTTTATCGCATTAATCCGATATATTCTACGTATTTAAGAACGTCAAAAGATTTTCTTTCTATCTTACAATCCGTCAAAGGCTTTTTGCATCTAATGGCGCCGTCGTTAGCCTCATCTTTGTGCTACAAAAAAAGGCCGACAACCACCGTGTTCGTTGGTGACTTTCGATATTATAGAAAGCTTCCAGCACGGGAGATTATGACAAGAGCGATACAAGACTCTCAGAGGCAACAAGAACAAACCTCGGTGAGCATCGGTCGAACAAGGAAAGAGGAAACGAAAGCTTCGATGTGTCGTGGTGAGTAGCGAGAGCGACTAGGGAAGCGCGGGAAACAGTAGGAGAGTGAGTCGGAAAGCGTAGTCAACGAGGATAAGCGCGCCGTCACCGCATCAACCTTTGAAAGTCTGCCCATAAAGCATAGGCGAAAGCGGAGGAGCTTCCTTGTCAACGTCTTCAAAAGATTTTATCACGTCAACGAGGAAAAGTCGTCGTCCCCCAGAGGGTCCGGAGTCACCCGGTGATTGGTCTTGTGGTTGAGACTATATACGGGCGCCCAGTTTACCACTACGGAAGTGCACTTTACTACTTTGAGATCGGGAGCACGAATGTCGCTGTGCGAACGGTGCTTGTAGAATCTCGAGGATTCTCGAGAATCATAGAACTTCCGAATATATCGTAAGACATTTGTGCATCTTGAAGGCACGAGACACGCCATCGGCTCAGGGCTACCGTACACTATGTACATATTGGTAGCACTCGCAGTTTCCGAGTTCAACATCTTACCCGATATCAAACTTTTTCAAAAAACAGAAAGAAACTCCTAGCGCTGAGCGAATTCCTAGAGTGACAAAGTTCTTTACGACCTTTCTGAAACGACCTACACCTTCGGTAGAGTATTAGTATAAATAGTTGCAGGAGGTGTAGTCAATTTACAGAGTACAACCGGGAGGAAACGCTGGAAGGATACGAATTTATCGAAAATGGTTTCCTGGAAAGATCCAGAACTCGGTATAGAGAAGATGCTATGTGAAAGCTCTATATGTATAGGATTCTAAATGTCACGTAGTATACATGTATATATAGCTATACATCCAATGCGCGCGTTATACGTGCGCAAGGTGGCAAGAATGAGAAACGCCGTCAGGTTCATCTCAAGATCGTTTAGGATCGACCTTAAGGTTCTACCTACCGAGTCAAATCCAATTTGTCCGTAGCTGAAGGTGTGCTCCTCGTCGGCACCCTTTGCTCTGCACCTCCCCCGCGGAATATTACCTTCTTATTGGTGAGACGTGTCCTTACCCAAGAAACAGTTCCGCGCCAGGATGTGTACTATACCCGTAGAGTAGGCGAGCACACGTATTCTATAGATATCAATGTGTATTCGCAGACACACGAACTTTTAGCTTATGCAGGCGTAGTTTCATTGTATATACGATGGAAAACATCTCATTGACATTGAAATTGACAGACTTGAAAGATTCACTCGCCGCTCGCTTTAACGATCTGATCGCGAAAGTTCGTGACCACTGGCTGTCGGCAGCTTTCGTCTCAAGCACGATCGTCCAAGCTTATAACTTTTAATGGTCACGAACGAGAACAATGCTCTTTGGTTTTATCCTAATTCATTGCGAGGCAGAAACTCTCTGCAGCGCCTTGCACGGTTTTTTTTATTCGACGGAAAGCTTTCCTTACTTCACGACTGATCACCTTCGGAGCTTCTTCGTCTCTCTTGTGTTGTATCCATTCTTTATACAAGATATCATCGTTTTATAATATTTTGAATCCAGTACCTTTACTCGAGCAGACTTCGGTGCAGGCCTAAATGGAATAATAGGTTATCGTGAAGAATGTCCCGCGGCGCGCGTCGGAAAATTCGATGGAAGTATCCCGTTCATCTTCCTTAATATAAAATTAAAAATTTCCGCAAGATTCGTGAAATACTTACAACTATATATCTCGGAATATCAGCTTTAACTCAATTTTTTTTCGATATTGAGATAACGACGCACATAACTCGAAATTAACGATAATACTCTTTTTACCATTTTTAACCGAACTAGCGGAGAGTTAACAAAGCCCCTTCGCAAGGGTGGATAACATGTCGACTCTTAGGAATAGGACAAGACAAACAAGGAAGAACGATATTACCCATGGGGGTAGCACGAGACTGCTAACCCTGCTGCTGCTTCCTTCCAATTTGCCATAGCCCGACTCTCACCCGCAAGAGCCGCCGTTATGCTCCCACTGGACATCCCGCTAGGCTGCTGGGCTCAGTTTTAAGACGAAAACGAATAACGTACTCGCTGTATTACCACGTCTCCTTCCATCACCTTTTCTCTCCATTTCCCTCTATTTGTGTCCCTCGGGAAGAAGCAAAGGAGAGACTCGCAACCAAGCCAAGAAGGTACAATGTTCCGTCGCTACGGCTACACCCATGAATCATCTAACAAACTCGAAAAATTCGAGTGATCGATCGGAAGAAAAGTGTCGTCTTACCTGGTACTGTCATAATCTTCCGTCTCGTATTTCAAGAATCAATATCTTATTCCCGCCCTCCCTTTACACGCATATACCTGATTCATTCATGTTCCATGTCAAAAATATGAGTAATATGTTTTACGAAGCATCCAAAACAGGTTTGATACTCAGGAATTATCTTGAAGCACTGTGTTGTTGTCATGTGTTTTGCGTGCTGGATTTGAAGGAGCTTTAACCAAACTTTCATAAATTTCTTAATCCTCGAAATTTCCGGATGCGTGAGAGGATCGCTACGTGCGCTCGGGCAACCTCGAGGTATCATGGAGGAGCTCCGAGTCGCGTAACGCAAAGTACAAGATCACGAAAGTCCTTGACATCGAGTCTCCGGTGCAAAGAGGAACACAAATCCCAGATTGTTTCGGAGCCCCGAAACCCTCGGTTCAGCGCCAGATTCGGTCAACATGATTAATCGCTTGTACAATTGGATGAAATCGCAAATGGTTATATGAAACAGGACTGTGATCGGCACGTGGATCTACGGAAAATATTTTTTCTGTTACAAAAATAAAATTCAGCGCCTATATGAAAAGAAAGTTTTATGAACTTGGATCTGGCGTTGATCAGGATTTAAAATCAAAGAAACATGATACCTAAAAGTGTCTTGACAGGACTTGATCCAGACTGGATGTAACCCTGCTAATCTCCTATTAGGATATTAACGTTAACGGGTGATGACAGTCTCGTCGCACTCACCAATTTTAGCGTCTTTACAATTGTTGACTGCCGCATGATGTGTAATTTCTTAAATTTGCTCGAACGTCATCTCAAGTGCAGACCGTGTCATTCGAATGTTCCATCTCGATATACCCGCAGCTACGCGTACATTCAGCAGTTGCTGCTGAGCAGTACCATACCGTACCATTAGTACTCTGATTGGAAATTTTGCTCTTGGAACAGAAAGTACCGTCTTAAGATAGGTAAAGAACGATGCTTGTATACAAGAGCGGAAACGCTGCCGTGGTTCTCCGTCGCGGATTGCACGACAGCTTGCTGAATACGTAGCTTGTACCTCGAGACTCCTGCAGGATTACGGATGCAGGAAACTTCGGTGGAAATGATTGATCGCTTACAGCACTAAGAAAGTACGGCTGCAGAAACTCTGTACGAGAGCTAGTGAAGATCCTTCAGCGAATCCCGGAATGCGCTCTGGTGAACACGTTTCGCTCCTGCAACGACTTGGAGTACACGGGATCGCAGCTTTCGCCACGTTAACCACAAGCAAATTCAGTGGCTGACCGAGTTTTGCGATTATTTCACGCGTCAAAGAATTGTATTAGAAAAAGGCTGTTTAAGAATTCTACTTACATTCGAGATGCTCTAGAAAATAAAAATTAGCGACGACAAAACGTGCAATCTTTATTGAAAAAAAAAATAATTCAACATAAAAAGAGAATGTAGAAGAGATGTAACTGTGCAAGCAGGTAACAAGTTCTTAGTTTCATTGCATGGGATGAATTTATATTCATTCTATGTAAAATGGTAAAATTTCTAGACGCGGCCTTTTTCTAAACCTCTGATAATCTCTCGGTGTCTTGGAGCTTCGTAAGCCGTAGTGATAATATCTGCAGTGCAGCCGGGGATTTTTTTTTCTCTAATAAAAACATTATAAATAATCTCTCGAAGTGAAGAAAAAGTAAATCGCGAAACAGTCAGGAAGGGTACTCACAGGTCAGCGTCTAGCGCGAGGGCTTTTTACCGGCTTAAACCATCGATCGCGGAAAGTATCCCCCCCCCCCCAATTTTATTCGACGTCTCAGGAACCATCCCCTCTTGTTTGTCTCTCGGCAAATCAATTAGCTTACTAAAGACGCTTCGAAAGTCTAAGAAACACCCATCTTTTTTAGATTTTGCAACCATAAAACTTTTAAAAGTCAATCTAAGAACTACCACCGTAAGAAACTTTCGTATCTTCGATTCGCTACGTGCGCGCTACGGTAGATTGATATCAAGTACAGTAATTAAAAATCTTCAACCAAATTCAATCTTGTAATAACATCAGTATTCAGTTATAATAATTAGAGTGAATAGTGTATACAACTGTTGTCTTTGGTTTTGCATAAACAATATCTAAGTTCAACGCAAGTGTAAACCATATTTTAATATATGGAACTTTTATCCTTCTTAACATAAGAAAACAAATAAAGATCGTTGGCGATTAATTTCCCTGACGACGATCTGTACCGACGAGTCTTCGTCATCGCCAGCATGAATTGAGGCCTTACAATCCTGAACGGTCGTATTAACACCACGAAGTACCGGCGTACAGAACATCTCTATAAAAATTACGCTTAAAAAATGAAGAGGGATGGAATATATATTTTAAGTGCTAATTTTTAAACACGTGTCTATGAAATTTCATTTTTTTATAATCATTCAGCCGATTATAGGGTTTTTCCTGAAGCCAAGTGGATTTCTAATTAGGCCGGGGGGAGGGCCCTTATTCCCCTTGCTAACAATGTGATTCTTTTGACATAAAAAATATTAGAAATCTTATAAGAGCACTTTCACAGTGACGTGCGTTTACCTATTTCAACTTATTTCAAAGCTTGTCATACGCTCTGTCCGTTGAAGGACTAAAAGTGCATTGTTCAATTATAGCTTTAAATTATTATGGAGACGACTGTATTTTCGCTAAAATTGATTACTTTCATTATCTAAATTGCAATAATTTTATATTCTACTTCATATAACATAATAATAAAAAGTTGATTAAACCTCTGTACGTTTGTAATACGACAAAAAGTTTAATAAGTTTCATACACTTTTCAGCGTATAAATCACAGTATTGTTGAATTAAAATTTATTTAGGAGAAACTGCTAAAGTATTCTCGAGAGTAAAAAATCTTTAAGAAGCACAGTGTGACACGCCCAGCCCGTCTTTCGTATTGTTTCTAGAAGCCATTAGGACGTGCCAACAATTTTCATCTTATTCCATTCCAATTAGCAAGGTCAAAGGGAAAGTTTGCTAGGTTTGTTACCCTGAATAAGATTGGCATAGTAGCAATCTCTGAGAGAGAGAGAGAGAGAGAGAGAGAGAGAGAGAGAGAGAGAGAGAGAGAGAGAGAAATGGAAGGGCGCGAGCATGGCGTGGCAGGAAGGAAAGTGAGTGAACTATAAAAGTAGAAGAGAGAGTCAAGAGGGTCAGAGGCAGATGAGGATCAACTATATCCGAGTGACAGAACGAAGAGCGCAGGTCCGAAGCTGAGAGTTGGACACGACGATGAAATGTAACTGTTGCCAGAGGGAGTTTTCTCCTCAAAGTTTTCTGCTTTGTATCCTCTACTAGCTTGCAATATATGTTGACTCTGATACCTCTGTTTGTTCAGTGAGTTACCTCTCCGTATTTACTATAAAGTGCTCGGGAATAGAAGAGAAAGAGACAGCTCTATATATCTATCTATCTATTGACACCTCTTCTCTTTCTAGCGTACCGTAAACGAACCTTTTTCCTCTTTGTTCTTGAATCTTCGATCAAGCGGGTAGCACGCAGCACACGTTCAACAGCCCATCGCATCAGGCGTTCATACGGGATTCCGAAGAGTGCACAAAACAAGAATGCGCTTGCGCGCTTCGCGCTAGAATGGTAAATAACGTGAGTCTCCTCATCCATTTGGTTCCTTTATCCTCCTCGTCGTCGTTGGGTTACAGAACGGTAGGAAATTGAACGGGAATGCTTACATTCGTTGATGCCGTGGCCGCCAAGAAAAATATCAAATCGATTCTTCAAACACTCCGATGGCTAAGGAGCTCACGTCTCGAGGGTGTCTCTGCGGTGGTAGAAGATAGCTTTTTCCTTTCTCTCTTATTCTTACAGCTACCGACGACCCGGAGACTTTTTACAAGGAGCACTCGAAGGGTCGTCTGATCTCGACGATGATGAAAACGAAGAGAAAAAATACTCGAGCGGTTGGTCTGAAAGCGTTCGATTGTGTTCTACATTTTTTTTTAGACACGCGTATACCTATATATATGTATTCTCATATCGACGCCTCAACCATCAGCGTCATACCCGTCTTTGACGCCCTCCTTCACCTCTCAATTTCGAATTGTCTACGGTACGTTTTTAGTAAATTACCCGGCTTACGATATAGCACCGCCGCGACGCCGAAACTTTAGCCCTTGTCATGCACGCCTACTTCTGTCTCTGCTTCGTCTCCCCGCGCGGCACGCGCGTTCGCATTTTTATTACCTTTCAGCAGCACGTTGCGACGAATCGTCGGGTAGGAGGAAAATTCGCTCGACGAAATTTTCTCAGCGGTGCCACCCTCGAAGGGAAACGCCAGGGGATAAACACGTTTGGAAGTACGCCAACTATTTATATTGGCGCTGCTCGTAATTCGTGGATTCGCTATACAAGAGCGAGAGTTCACCCTCGTATACCAGGGCTACCGCTTGCACTGCTGCTCATCGGACGAAAAGAAATTCACGCGGCTCGTTTCGTTGTTTTCGATGGTACACAGTAGTGTTTGTACGTATATAAATGTTGGGTGACATTGTGCAAACAAAAAGAAAATAAGAGCCGACAGAGCAAACGTTTTCTCAGAGAACGGGGTACGTAAGCAATCAGCGTGAATTTTCGACCAGAATGTTATTAGCTCCAGGGGTGTTCCGCTCTCAGTCCCAGGCTCCCAGCTCAATACATGTAACGAAGTAGAGAACCTCGCAACGTACGTATATATATACATACCGACACAGGGAACCAACGGCGATATTGCATTCTCCCACGCACCCGCACGTTCCACGTGGCAATATCGAGAACGAGTGACTGTCGTGCAATATTATTATAGTGAGAGAAGGTAGAGGAATATAACTTTAGTGTAGGTATCGCGCGTTTCCGCTGTTGCAAAACCACATGTAATTTTCCTGTCGGAATTACTGGCTCGTGTATACTGTCAGGAGGCTGGAATGGATTACATGTTATTATCATTATATAATTGATATTATGAAAGGTCTATATCAAATAACAATGATGGAGCAGTGCATACAATATGCATCGGCATTAATGTAAATTATATTTCAAATGTAGATTAATTTCAAAAAATTAAAATTAAATAAAACGGTGCATGTGTCAATTTGATATTCTCCCTCTCCCTCCCTCTCTCTCTCTTTCTCTCGTGTATACATTTAATCTCGTTGTATCATAAAAGAGCACACATTTTAAAAGCGAGGAAAAAAACGAGAATTCGATGTTCAGAAATCGTCCATACTCACCTCGTGAGCGAAACTTACGATTATGGACTATTCTCTAGAGATGTAGTCCATAGTTATAAAGGGTGATTTTTTAAGAGCTTGAGAACTTTTTTTTAAAAAAAAACGCATAAAATTTGCAAAATCTCATCGGTTCTTTATTTGAAACGTTAGATTGGTCCATGACATTTACTTTTTGAAGATAATTTCATTTAAATGTTGACCGCGGCTGCGTCTTAGGTGGTCCATTCGGAAAGTCCAATTTTGGGCAACTTTTTCGAGCATTTCGGCCGGAATAGCCCGAATTTCTTCGGAAATGTTGTCTTCCAAAACTGGAATAGTTGCTGGCTTATTTCTGTAGACTTTAGACTTGACGTAGCCCCACAAAAAATAGTCTAAAGGCGTCAAATCGCATGATCTTGGTGGCCAACTTACCGGGCCATTTCTTGAGATGAATTGTTCTCCGAAGTTTTCGCTCAAAATGGCCATAGAATCGCGAGCTGTGTGGCATGTAGCGCCATCTTGTTGAAACCACATGTCAACTAAGTTCAGTTCTTCCATTTTTGGCAACAAAAAGTTTGTTAGCATCGAACGATAGCGATCGCCATTCACCGTAACGTTGCGTCCAACAGCATCTTTGAAAAAATACGGTCCAATGATTCCACCAGCGTACAAACCACACCAAACAGTGCATTTTTCGGGATGCATGGGCAGTTCTTGAACGGCTTCTGGTTGCTCTTCACTCCAAATGCGGCAATTTTGCCTATTTACGTAGCCATTCAACCAGAAATGAGCCTCATCGCTGAACAAAATTTGTCGATAAAAAAGCGGATTTTCTGCCAACTTTTCTAGGGCCCATTCGCGGTCAACATTTAAATGAAATTATCTTCAAAAAGTAAATGTCATGGACCAATCTAACGTTTCAAATAAAGAACCGATGAGATTTTGCAAATTTTATGCGTTTTTTTTTTTAAAAAAGTTCTCAAGCTCTTAAAAAATCACCCTTTACATCTAGGTAAACGGTCCTGAGTGAACACGGAGAAGGGAATAAGTTCGCTCGTTGATTACCCCGTCGTGATACGTAGTTATCGTTCCATTCTTGTCTACCACATTTCTCTCCGCACACAATTATACGGAACAACCCGTGTGGCACAAACTTTTAGCAGTTCTTGCTACGGAATACATAGATCGAAACAATCGATAAAGTATGAGAGACTTACACTTCAATGACTCTACAGGGTCGTTATACCCTCTCGTCACGAACTCGCTTGCGCATTATCTCCCGACGATGTGTGCGTGACAGGGCTTTTCACATCCGGTGGAAACCTACCTATCGCAATGCTGACCAATCTCCCGCATATTCTGCACTTTTGTCCGGCGTTTTGACCGATACGAGTCCATTGCCTACTTATTTCAGTAGGATTTGCGATTTGTCGTCGGGGCAAGGGCTATTTCGTGCGCGAGGTTCGCGATGTACCTACGCGAGGGGCGTACGCTATAGTTGCACGAGAAGCACGGTCCTGGAATAGAGTCTGTAGTTTGGACCGGTTAACAATGGCGCGTAACAATAACTACGACCTAGTTTGCTTTAAGCTGATCCTGCTGGTTGTGCAGGATTTTAGTCTATACAGCAATGACAGCGTTGGGTGGTCCGTGTAGTTTCCTCGCTCGATGGTCGGTTCGTTCGTTCGTTCACCGGCCATCCCACCGTAGAGCTTGGCGTATCCGGTAGGCAGTACGTACGATCGCTTTTTCGTGTCGGTAAACGCAGTGGACAATAGCACGATAATTCGAACCGCTATAACATGGACATACTCGTCCTCCCTCTCCATCGAACCTCAAAATAATGCTCATACATATTGAACTTGACAGAGATGCATGTGCATCCATATGCGGAAGACCGAGTCTACTTAAAGCAAATCGGTAACTCGAGCGTCTCTCTATACACGAATCTTAAGGAAGATGAAATAAAAGATGATCCAAGTAAACCGGAATTCGAGTATATTCTATTGATACTGAAGATACTATAAAGTATAAAACTGCATAGAAACGAAGTGCTATCAGTGTACCGTGGGTTAGTACAGATGCCGAGAGTATTACTCATAGATCATAATCATCGTATTTTATACATGGTGACTGGAATATTTTTAACATTATTTCTTACGCATTGCGTCTATTCGTGGTCGATACCGATGGAAATGTTATGAAGACAGTCCCCGACGTGTACCAGGGATTGGAAGATTATTACACTAAAGTTTAACTAAACTCTTACATTTGAGAATCATCAACGACGATCGATTTTAATTGATTGATCATTTAAAATAAACATTAATAACCAATCGGATTTTTCACATTTTTCTAACACGAAGAAAATTATTATATACATAAATTTCGCCATGATCCGGGTTCGAACCAGGAATTCATATATTTCCTGACAATGCCTATGCATTATAGTTTAATACATAGAAGTTAGTGCATCCATTAAAGTATAGAATTCTTACTTAAGCTTGGTAAACGCTCGGAATGATCAACAGCGGCGATGGTATTTCGATCACCACGTATGTATCATCCGCTGTTCACCCGTAGTGCAGTAATGATAGTACATGTAACATGAGTTAAATCGCACAGTGTATTCCAAGTACATACTGTCTATATGTACACCTTGCACAGGGTAACCTAAACGATACATGTTTCCTATGCACGCTCAACCTACCTGTCTACCTATTGTGCTATGTACAACATACATACGCGTAAGTACACGTACGGAAATAGGAGGAGCAGAGAAGCGACGGTGGTGGGTACACCCGCTACAACCGCACGTAAGTCAGACCACAATAGTGTCGGCGGAACAATCGCTTGCGTCGATCGACGCGAAACAGTTTCCTCGGAGGCGTTAGCCCAGGGAAAGCTAGTTGGCGAGACGATATATACGCAGGCTTGGAGCTTGAGAGAAAGGCAGAAAGCTGGAGGAACCAAAACCCGAGTGAGAGAGAATCATGGATCGGGATTGCTGCGACCCGCCAGGGGGATGACAAGGAACTCCGGAGAATAGAGAACGCATGCTGCAGCTTCCGGTGCCTAGCGTCAGCGCTTTAACACCGCATTCTTCTCTCTCTCTCTCTCTCTCTCTCTCTCTCTCTCTCTCTCTCTCTCTCTCTCTCTCAGCCTGCATAGCGTCAGCATTTCCTCTTACCGCTTCTATACTGCTGTTACTGGAATCATTATAAGAGCATCGCGGGCATTGCCCGGATGTTAAATATTCTTTCAAGCAATTCTGTTAAAAGTAAAGTTATTTCGACAATGTTGGATTGAATTTGTTGAATTTATTGCTTGGACAATGATAATGATCGTTATTGTTTTCTTAACTATATTTGTGCATGGCAAAGACGTGAAAGAGGAACGGAATAGGAGCTGCGCTGAACACGTTGGTCAGTATGCGAGAAACAAACATCCGCATCGCGACTGAGCGGGAAGAGAAAGACTTTCATTTGTTCCATGAATCTCATGGACTAAACCGAGAATCATTTTAAAAAATTAGACACAAGCTGTCTTAAAGTATCTCTTCCGATCTATTATTTTTTAAATTCTTGAATAGAAGAAACTGGAAGAGAAATTTATCACATGCTATTGACGAGAGCTGGTTTCCTGGACTTTCCACACAAAAGTTCATAACTCAGAACATACATCGTTAAAAAAACTAGAATGTTATCCTTTTTGTTTATTGTAAAGAATTCAGGATACTTTGTTCTACAAACCGTTAGACTGCCAACGCAATAGAACAGAAACTAATTTGAGCGCAAATATGCTTCATGGTTGTTTCCGAGAAGAACGGTAAAAGTTGAATTTCCAAATTATTTTTTTTTTGCGTTTCAGTCTCTTTATGGCCCCCCGAGGGCCAAGTTCATGTACTCGTTAACCCCGCCGATCTTATTCATTTCAAACGTAACGGAGTCTCTGAGACTAGCCCGACTGGATCAAAACATATATTTTAAGATCTTTGTAGCTACATTCAATTGTACAGAACGTGTATTATAGGGACCGGTAGATAATCGTTATGTTATATTGGGAAGCATCCTGAGATATTATTCTGCTCGATATTTGAAAAAGAAAACGAATTTCGTTTGATCTTCGAGTGAGAATAATCATTTATCACCAGACAAGGAGAAGGCGATGAAAGGGTTAGACAAGACATTTTGAAGTTAGTATTCAAGTACGTTGAGTTGGCTCAAGAATGAAGAATGTAACTAACAATAAAAACAAAGATAGGAAGATGATCCTGGGCTTAGCTCAGAGGATAGTGTGGCTGGCGGGCGCGAGGACATACGCGATTCTAAGATAAGTTTCTCTAGGATAAGCTTGTACGTGCTGTTTCGTAGATGACGGATGAATGAGAAACGCTTGCTGGTTCTGATAAACGAGAACTTGCGGAACAGAGATTGAGAAAGCAGACGAATATTCGAGTATCGCAACAACTACATCCAACTTTTCACGAAAGATCGTCGGGAGTAGCCTATTTCGTTACAACATAGCGATGCGAGGCTAAGACACTTTGCTTTCTGCATTAAGTCTTACGCTAGATACTTTTAGTATCAAAATGATTTAATTCAACTCTCGGAGTCCCGGAATGTACCAAAATATCGTGTTTCAAAGCAAACTCTATCCACTCGGATTGTCTAAAGATATTCAACGATTTGATAAACCAGTCTTTGAAAGTAAAATTGTGAAAGCACAGTGAGTAAATAAAGCGTAGAGAATATTATTCTGTTTTGTATTGAATCTCTCCGTCGCGAATTTATACGTAAATGTCGGTTCTCTAAAGTTTACGCATTGTACATGCGAGTATCATAGTAATTTATTGAAATCTTTATTGAAATGAGAGAACAGCGTACAGACTGGTGGAGTATGAAATCCAATATTTTACCAATTACATGACCGAGAATACAAGAAACTATATCCTGTCGATTGTATCGATTATATGTCACGTTTAAGTGTATTCGAGGAGACTCGCCAGAATCAATCATCGAAGCCCGCATATCGCAATATGTGATGCTTATGTCATTGTAAAGTATTTATTTCGAATCATTTCAAACACATCACTTACAATTTCTTTTATTCTTCTCAATATATTTACAACATTAGGAAAAAATATGTAATAAATATAAAATTTAATTGATATTCCTAAGTTGAAATTCGTTGCGGAACTAATCCTAGTTGCGGTATTCCTGCCGGAACTTCAATTGTGACAGTGCCAATTTTTTTATTCGTAATGTTAAAGAATAACGGCCATTTTTTCTTTGCTATTATCGGAAACAATAAACTTTATTCGAGTATCCAAACTTCACCGTTCTCCATAACCTCAAAGAATTATAAGACATTCTTTTTAATTAGGGAAACGGATTGACGATGGCAGCGTTATTGACACAGCTGTAATAGCCGTTTAAAGATTCTAATTTGAAGGTTAGGTCAAAATTTGTAATCATTACTATACAAATAAAGCCAACAAAGTATAAGCTTTCGCATTGCTTGCTCATTATTCGCCCCCTTTTCGCAAAGCCTCTGTGAGAAGTTACGTCCATCAAGTTTGGCTTCCTCGTGGAAAGTGAAAAGCAATTAGGAAGCAAAGTACAATATTCTACTTTGCAGATTCATCCAAATATTGGATACACTAACTTACCCTCTCGTAGTTTGTAAAAATTAACGAATAAACAATTTTTTTTAAAGGTCCATTTCCATAACTTTTGATATTTATTGTCAATCCCAAGCAAACTTTATACTAAGGATCCTTGGTCGTAACTGCAATTGCATAGAAGGTTTCAGTTCGATAGATTGAATTTTATACGAGATAATGTGTTTTAATCCGTTAATACTTTTAAAAACTAAACATTTCTGTTGTTACAAATGTTAAATCTGCTGTAGATATATATATTTCTTTAAATGTCATATCTTTTGAACCTCTTTGCGATTTTTTCCAAACGTAATACCAAACCAACGTTAACTGTAACTTTCTATTTGTAGAAAACTACAGTTCGATAGCTTGCAGTTTGTTTGTTAACGTATTTCTGTCATTATGCATTAAAAAACAGAATATAGAGCCATTACGTTTTAAAGGAACGTACAAATTTCAACCAAATTTACGATGACAAAAGGGAGCCGTGCTTAAGTTATAGAATATTGGATTCTTTTTTATACCCGTGACATACACACTTATGCGCTCACGCAAAGAGAGCGAGAGAGAGACCTTTTTCACGAGTATAATTTTCGGATTAATCATCCATCGTATTTTAAGTACTCTGTCATTAGCATGTCCATAAGAAATATTTACACGAAAACAAAGGTTCCTCTGTGAGCAATTACTATTTCCATGATATTAGAGGTGCGATGACTAAAAATGGCCTAAAAGAAGAATTTTTCAAGCACTCTCTTCAATCTAACACGTTCAAGGTGTTGTCTACACATGTAGATGTATTTATAATCATTCTTAATTGTTCTTTAGAAATAAATAAATACTTACATACACTGAGATTATAATTGAATAGTTACGAAAGATCCAAGGCTCTTTAATTTATTACAATATAACATATACAGCTCGTTGCATAGCTGTACAGTGTGGAAACTTCTAGTTTAGCATACAAAAAAACCGCAACGCTCTCGTAACTCCCTGCAACGGTTCGTATCAGAGGCAGGTCAGAAGCTGGAGTTTTCACTAGAGAGAACATGAAAAACAGGATTGCCGTCGCTGCTGCTGCTCGTGCTGCTGTTGCTGCCGATGTTCACGCCAGTAGCTCTTCATGCGAATCACCGTCCAATATTCTTACGGTAAACAGGCAGCTAGCACTGTACGGGCTTCTCGACCGTTTGAACACTCGCTGAAGTACATACACACTACATTTCAATACGTACACAGAGGTTCTCCGCGGTTGGCGTAAAGCTCTGCAGGATTGCATCGCTACTCTTAACCTCATTTCTACTTTATTGCGAGGGCAAGACTACGATTATGCGACGTTGGTAAGGGTATCGAAACATAGATTTACGAGAGTTTCACTTGACAAATGCGTTGTAAAGAAATTTTCATTTGGTACTCAAACAATAAGATTCTAAAAGCAAATAAAATAAAACAATTAACTGATAATTAAAATTACGCCGTAATAATGAGCTTCGTGTATCTTCCAAGTATAAAAGGGAGTTGAATAAATAAAATATATTGAATTACTTCGTAGGACATACGAGGCTGTGTTATTCAATAAAAAAATAATAAAACATATCGTGAGAAATTAATAAAACTATTTTAAGAAGGTAAACGCAACAGGATCCTTTTAGTCTGGAGTTTCGTCGGAAAATGAAAGCTCGGTCCCTCGGTTCTCGCAGTCAATATCAGAATTTATTGATGGGAATAACCACTGCGTCAGCGATATCTTCGCAAAGCAATATGAACGTAAAGTAATTCTTAAGAAGGGTTACGATAAAGAACGTATCTGTAAGTCGGTGAGAAAAAAGAGAGAAGCGTTCGACGATTTCCGGTAAGGAAATTCTTGTCCCACGGGGAAACGATCGTTACTACGGTCGTAACAACGTTGCGAATCTTATCGTGCTTTCTAAAATTGCGTATACGTACCAACAATCTTACTGGAAGAGAGCGTACAAGGCAACAAAAGTAGAATACCTTCGCGCCATTTAAGTGCAACTTTTACAATGGGTAATGGACGCCATTGCTGTGAAGCAATTCCTACGACGCGCAATATAAATATCTCAATCCACTAAAAATTACCGATGTTGGAATAACCTTTTTCTTCTCAAGGTATCTAGCATTTTGCTTGTCCTATGCAGTGCTTTTGCTCCAGGAGACAAAAGTTATCTCGAGGAAATTATATTTTCTACCCAAAGACGAGACGCAACTACAGCCAGCGATGTCTTGACTGCTGTTTTATGCCAACCGCAAAGACGCGAGTCCACTCTCAACTACCCCAACTCTATCCCAATCTAGCTCGTTTCTCGTCCTGCAATTACAATGGCTTAATTTTATGCGCGAAGTTAAGCTTCTTTTAAGAGTCCCTTGGAGTGGTTACCGCCCTTCTTCCGTTTCTCCTGTCTTGAATCTCCATTCCATCTCTCCTCTTTCTCTCGTCTTTCCGGAGACACTCGACGAGCTTCTGGCTCTAGTCCCTGGACCGGCAACCCCGTCACCAGAACGGAAACCACTGTAAAACTGTTTGTTCCTATGTATACTACTCTAGTGGGTGTACAGACACAACAGCAGCATCCTATTCCCTTATTCTCGTAATTTTCCTTTCGTGTTCTAACTTCCGAAGCCCATTCGATAATTAACGTCTACTCGAGTTTTCAATTAACCCTTCCCTTTACTACAATTCAAAATAATAGTAACATCTGATTCTTACCGCTGTTTATGTATGTTATAATATTTTTGTCTAATAGAAGTTCAACAGTAATCGCATGTGTACTCATCGCGTCCTGCGTTCCGTACGCTGGAACTTCGCGGATACCTGTACGACCGTTCAGGGTTGTAAAGCCTGAATTCACGCTGGCGGTGACGAAGTCTCGCCAATACAGATATCATCGTCAGGAGAATTAATTGTCAACGATATTTATTTGTTTTTCTTTGTCAAAAAGAATAAGAGTTCGAGATATAAAAATAATGGTTTACACTGAAGTTGAACAAAGATATCGTTTATTCAAAAACAAACACAAAAGTTATATACGAGGTGTATTTAAAAAAAATAACGGGAATTTTGTAATTTCCCGTGTTGTATTAGTCTGATTCCAGCGATTTTTTCGTTTTCGTGTTGGTAAACTTGTCTAAATAGTTGCTGAAAATGAATCAGAAAATTTGTATTGAATTTTACTATGAGAATGGAATAAAGTGCAGCAAGTTTTAGAAATGTTAAATATTGCTTTTGGTGAGTCTGCTATGAGTAAAACAAGGGTTTACGACTGGTACAAGCGCTTCCAAGATAGCCGTGAAGACGTTGAAGATGACGAGCGCTCTGGATGCGCCAGCATATCACAAACCGATGAAAACGTGGAAAAAATGAAAGAAATGATTATGAATGATCGTCGAATCACAATCAGAGAAGTAGCTGATGATGTTGGCATATCAATTGGCTCATGCCATGAAACTTTTTCAGAGATTTAGGGTATGAAACGCGCGGCAGGAAAATTTGTTTGAAAATTGTTGAATTTCGCACACAAACAGCGGCGAATGGAAGTTGCTCAGGAGTCCCTAAATGAAGTCAAGAACGATGCAGAACTACTGAAACGTATCATAACAGGTGATGAAACATGGGTTTACGGATATGACGTCGAAACTAACGCTCAATCGTCGCAGTGGACGCATTCTGGATCACCAAGACCGACAAAAGCTCGACAAGTACGTTCGAATGTGAAGGTTATGCTCACTGTGTTATTCGATTTTAAGGGCATAGTGCACCGTGAGTTCTTGCTACAAGATCAAACAGTGAATAAGAAGTACTACTTATAAGTTCAACGCCGTTTGCGTGTAGCAATCCGAAAAAAACGCCCGGATTTGTATCGAAACAATTCATGGCTTTTGCACCATGATAATACACCTGTTCACAAAACTGCTCAAAAAACGAGTTCCAGAAGTGTTTCAAGGGGTGGAAAAAGCGCTGGCATAAGTATATAATATCAAATGGGGACTATTTTGAAGGGCATAACATTGTTGTAGACAAATAAATAACATTTATTCCAAAAAACGAAAATTTCCGTTATTTTTTTAATACACCTCGTACACCATTTCACTCCAGTTGTTATAAATTAATACCGAAGATGTTATTGCAAGGTTGAATTTGTCTGAAGATTTGAAATACTGCACTTAATATAAGTCTACCGTAATGCGCACGTAGCGAATCGATAATGCGACCGTTCCTTACGGAGGTAGTTCTTAAACTGACTTTTAAAAGTTCTTTGGTTGCAAAATTTAAAAAAGATGGGTGTGTCTCAGACTTTCGAAGCGTTTTTAGTAACCTAAGTGATTAGCAGAGAGACAAACAAGAGCTGATGGTTCCCGAGACGTCGAATGAAATTTGAGCGGTTATAAGTGGGGCGCAACATACTTTCCTCGCAACGATGGTTTAAGAGGGTAAAAAAGCCTCGCGTTAGTCGCTGACCCGTGAAGTACCCTGCTGACCCTTGCACTGTACCTGAAGCTATAACCCGCAAACCCGAAGAAGATATGCGGACTCATAAATGACCCGTTTCGTGAATTACCTTTCCTTGACTTCGAGGGATTATTATTAATGTTTTTATTATAGAGAAAAAAAACCCGGTTGATCCGCAGATGTTTTATCCCTACGGCTTACGAAGGCTTGAGACACCGAGAGATTATCGGAGGTTCCGAGAAATATTTTATATATAATTGATACAAATACGTCCCATGCGATGGAAGATCCTGGACTAGGAAATATCTGAATACAACTTTGGTTTTTTCCTCGCGTCTCCTTCTATACAATCGTATATCCTGTTCATTGAATTTTTTTGCCATACGGTTAAGGATCAGGCATTCTATGCATGTTTGAAGTATAAGAGCAACATTTTCAGTCAAACATTGAATGAAACGCTCTACCGAGCGTACAAGTCTAGATCCTTCCAAGTGTGTGCAAGATCGACGTCTTGCACACTGAGCCACGTATACCAATGATACTTACTCGTGGCTGCAGGCTCGTAAGATAGCAAGGGATTTAAGGTTCGTAAGAGAGCTTTAAACAATTGGAGAGCTTGAGGCGATAAACTTTTTTGCTTTCTCACGCAAGACGGATGATTCACGGAGTGGGAGCGACAAAGAGTAAGCTGCTAAGACGAGAGAACGAGCAAAACTCTGAAAACAATTGGGTTCGCAAGAAAGTAGAGTCGTTCGACGTACGGAAATTCATGAAACGAGACACATGGCGATACCACATCTTCCCTTGCACTCCGAATCAATTTCCCGTTTCATTGGATTCCTCGCCGAACGAAATGTCCGAATAAAGAGTGCTCCTATGTAACTGCAACATATACTCTTCGTAAATTTCTTTTACTTCGAACAGTTGCGAATTCATTCGTCTCGGGTGCACGACACTCGTCAATTCCGTCGACTGGAGAGCTTTCCGTCCGGAAGAATCTTAGCCTCAACTTCGCAAGTTTCGTCACACCGCGAACTTTCCCCAACGAGAATAACATTTGTCGGTCACGTAGAGAATCGCTATGGCAAATCTTGATGATAGTGCGATATTGCAGTGAAAACTTTAGAAGCTGCGAATTATATACGACGAGATTTCAATTGGAACTTTTACTGGTTGGCGCGTACGCGTGCTGTTTTGTTGGAGTTAGAAGGTAACGTGTCTCGAGTTTTATCGATAGATAACTTGTGAGAATTCTTAATAGAAATTTTACTTTACGATAAGATGAATTTGGAATATCTTTTTTCATTTTGTAGTCTTTGAGCGTAATATCGCATTATTGAAAAAGATGTTGTCGCAAGTCTAATTAAAAATTTGATCAAAGTAGCCGGTAAATGTTGTGTCACTTTGAGAAACATGAGAAGATGATGCGCGATTATAATTTATAAAGTTCAAAGAGCGAGTCTGGATAGAAAGGTCTTGCTTCGTTTTAAAAGACTTTAATTGCGAAGAATGGAGAGTTCGGTGAGATGCTGTATGCCTTGCGACAGCTTGAGCAAACGAACTAGAGTTTCAAAGTACATAAAAAGTATCAATATGTACGTAAAACGACTTCAATAAAGACTGTGACGAAGAGTTCGTTAACTGTCGAGCGAATGCCATAGACCTACACAGACGAACCTTTCATATTTTTATGAAATTTCTTTTGATCGTACATTCGAAAAATTCGTTTTTCGTTAACTAGAGTTAAGAAATTTGTTTAAAAATAATAGCTGTGACGAAAACTCTTCGATATGTAATAATAATGTTTATAGATAGAATTATTTATAACATGTATGTTTGTATTTGATTCCAGTTACGATGCCCGTAAAGGTAGAGTGAGACGAGGAAACTCGCCGCACTATTGGGGCACAGGGGTAACCTCCAAGTCTGGTCCGCCGGCAAAGTTACTCATCCAAGACTTACGGGAAAGCGACGAGGGTATTTACAGATGCAGAGTTGACTTTCGAAATTCACCGACGAGGAACGTCATGGTCAATCTTTCCGTGATTTGTAAGTTAATAGAAATAAAATATACTGAAATAAATTATCTACAGCATACAAAACTCTTCGAGATGAAAAGTTCGTGCAGCTTAATGAATATAAGACGGAGTGTATTCGCTTAACCGGCTCTTCAAGTTGGTATAGTTTCATCAAACTGTATTCTCGAAGAGTTTATAATTGAATCTACGTAGTTGGGAAGAGGATGAGAAGTATGGGAAGTTTATCGCGGGGGTAACTAAGTAGCGGAAGGAAGGGACTAAGTTCGCTCCATGGGGGTCAGAAGGTCTGTGGTTCTTAACCCTTGCCCGCATATCGCAAGATACCACTGACATCGCTGCCGCTCGTGGGGTGTCTTGTGGAACTCCATCGAAGTATCGATCGACCGGGTCCAAGTGTGGGCTACTTGAATGTCACAAAGCGAACGTGAGGCAGTTGGGATCTTAGCGATGCCTACTAATAGAATCAAACCGCTGTCTGATACCGTGAGGTTCGGGAAGAACCGGTACCAAGCTGAGAAACCAAGATAGATGAGGAGAGCGAGAGAGCGAGAAAGAGAGAGAGAGAGAGCGCGCAGAAACGGGTTAAAGTGAGGAATAGCGCAGGATTCGTGCCAGCAAGAGACCCAGCGGTAGCGGCAGCTTCCGCAGGAAGCCAAAGTCCTTTCGACATCGGCATACCTAATACAATTTACCTTCGGACCAGCCATTACACCGAACAAACTCATGCAGAGCCACCGTGCGCACTTCTGATTCGGGTGGTAGTTTCGTGATGCTCGTCGGAATGTCGAATCCATGCAATACTCTCACCATTGTACCAAGAACTCTGCTCATTGTACACTCACTATTCTCTTCTCATTCCATAGTACTAAACTCTCATTGAATCCACTAGCTATTCTTTTATGGGAAATATCTTTTTCCATGGACCAGTTCTCGCGACGGTTCTTTTCTTGGCCAAGAACCAAGTCCAATGCGACGGCCAGAAGAGAAACATCGGGAACCAAATAACATGGCTCCTCGCGTAATGCGACTTACAATTTTTGCGACAAACTAAAAACGAAGAAGAAACTTACGGAAACGGAGTTTCTTCTTTGATTTTCACGATCGAATATTATTGCCATTCGTATATTGCACACTAGGGTATTTCATTTATAACTTTTTATATATTTTCTCGATTCCCACTCAATCGGCGAATAAATTTGAACTTAAAAACAAAATTTCACGATGGACGGTCGTTTGAAGAAATCTGAACTGGTGACTCATTCGACGATTATACTTCAGTCATGAAGCACCTCTTAGACTCAAATGCTGTCGATCCTCTTACGCGTGGTGCTTTTTAAGATCAAATTAAAAAATGTCCCGGCAATAGGAACTCCATTTTTAATCGATACCGATATAGTGTGTTTCCGTTAAAGATAATTTGTGAATTATCCCAAAAATGGTTGATACGATGAAAAAATACTTCTTCATAAGTTGTAGGATTTTGATCAATTTCGTCCATGAAGAGGACAAGATTAGGTACAGGTCACCTTCAATTTTATTCAAACGAATCCATTACGTTCATCAAATGAAATTGTAGTTGGTTTCGAAACGAATCTAATGAAAAAAAATTAATGTTTATCTAACCCTAAAAATACTGGACATATATCCCTTCGAACTCTAATATTTCTAACAATAGGTGCTGTAACTCCGATTTTTTTAAAGCCGACGGACATTATTTAACATTATCTCTAAACCAATTATCATTTCAAGTAATAAATGTTTTGCGTTCGCCTGAAAAAAATTGAAATTTATGAAACCCTGTGATGTTACTGGAAAAAATCAATCATGTGACCATTACATGTCCTCTGTGAAAACTCACAATTTTTTTATAAAATATTTTTCCATCGGATCAACTATTTTCGAGATATTTCACTATTCCCCCTTGTTACGTTTCGGCATAACCAGGCGCGAGATACGCGTTATTTCATTTATCATTATTAAGGATAGGATTAATTGTCCGATTAAGAGTTAAAACTCAGATACTGAATTATTACGCGTATAATTATTTATTGATTATTAATAATGTTGGGAACAAATTCCACGGTTGCCAACGTTTATAGCCAAGACAATAACAAAATTCGCATTTCAAATAAGAACTCGTAGTTAACAAAAGAACAAAGATTCAATAACTAAACTCACATTTGAGTGAAAACTCCAAGTTGATTGTTTAACACATGATTGCAGACTAACTAAAAGAATCGATAGTGTTAACGAAGAAAGCGTGGATTGTAGGGAAGGTGGGGGTTAAGGTTGGCCGTGCAGCGGCCCAAGAATGCTGACCAAGCGTTATACGCGCGGATTGCATTATTCTAGAAAGGCGGAAAGGGCGAAAGTCGATTTCTCGCGACCCATCGCGAGTGGATCTGAATAGGCGGAAATTAGACCTCTAGCATCCGGTGCAGCTAAATAACTGGCGTTTCGGACGACACCTTGACGTTAGAACTGTAGTAATTGAAATAAAGGAAAGACATTGAAATGCGATGAGGACTCGTTGTATAGTATTCCGTGAATAAATGTGAATTTAGTAGAAAGTGGATATTATCGTCCGGTGTAACCGCATGGTTAGCGTTTGAATGGTTTCCTCTAGGAAGCAGGTGAAATGTGAATCTCGTGTGAGAGAAAGAACTTTAAGAGATAGAGAATGTTAGTAGCTTGTGAGAAAGGTCAAAAGTAAGGATTTCATAGGGTAGTTAGGTATGTAAGGAAAAATGGCCAGGACGTAACATCCCTAAGAGAAACGCCCTGGATTGGTATAAAGTATAATAGAAACTCCCACTATCTGGAAATTATTTTTTCAACGTGCAGAAATGCACGTGAAAGGGGGATAGCTGTCAATTAAATTTACAAAGTACTTCATGACTTGAATATAAACGACGAGTGAGGCACCAATTCAGATTTTTTCCAACGGTCCCCTTTTATGAGATTTTTTTTTAAATATCCAAATCTATACCTGAACAGTGTGCAAATCGAAGAAAAAAATAATTACGATTGAAACACGCTTATTTCACGCGCATTGTTTCATTTTGGTGTGATTCATTTATTGCACGTCGAAATATCTAGGTCCGAGCTTCGTAATCTGGGGTTCCTGAACCCTCAAACTTAACATAGCGACCACCCTAGATCTCAAAGATTAAGACCCCCTCACACTCCCCCGAAAATCTAGACCCCCTTGTTCCAAGCAGCTCCATAATTTTCCAACGGAACAATGAGAGCCAGTGGATTCCGGAATGGATAACGAAAAAAGAAGATGAAATGTGCATGCGGATCTGTTCCATACAGAGCGCACAATGCCCGGATGATCCGATTAGGAATTGGTACGGATTTTAATCTCTTTCCAGTCTGAATAGTACCATTGCGATATAGTACTAACGCCGTCACTGCGTCGAACGTTTAGTCGACGATTACGAGAGAAATTAGTTCGAGAGGCGTCTCATCGTGACATCGGAGATGAGACAGAAGGAGAGGGTGAAAGCAATGCCGGAGGAAGGTTGAGAAAGGATGGCGAGACGAGAAGATCCCTGTGCGGATTCTCTTTAACGACGTAATTGAACCCCGGTTCACGCCCTCTGGTGGCACACTATTCAACACGTCAAGTGAATAAAACTCGGTGCACTTTCCTCTTATTCGATAGTTTTATCTATGTCCCTTGCGATTTTTCTTTTTTTATCTTTTTGATTTTTTTTTCCTCTATTTTCATTGGTGAGAATGAAAACCAAAAATGTATAAAAGCGAACGAACAACCGCTGTCTCGAAACCGTGAAAACCATCTGCGTTAAAATTCTCAACGAGGCTTCAAATCAATCTATCGATATTGCGAGTAAGTAAGCGAGCAAGAGCTCCGCACCAGCGACCATTAACAACGAATCGGTGATTAATGGGCTCACGTTTTCACCAGTGACGAAGTTGTATGCTTGTAGAGTCGTGCCAAAAAGTCGAGCTAAGAAACGCGGAAGAGAACGACGCATTTCTCAGAGAAAGCAGGAAAGAGAGGAAGAAAAAAAGGGACTCGTTGCTCTCGGGAAACGTATTCTCATAGTTTCAGTAGGATCATGCTTCATCTTGCTCGTGCATACGAAAACCCAACGGTGAAAAGTATATGTAGCACGTGATTCAACGGTAAAAAGGAGATGAAATGTCACGAGGGACGACACATAAAGAATGAATTCGCATTGACAAGGTCGGCAGAAAAATTGCGGAAAAATATCTCAGAAAGACCGCGTATCTATGAAAAAAATGAAAATTACAACCCATGGGAGTTGGTCGTCACGCGAACATCTTTTTTTGTCATATTCTCAACGTAATGTTCTCTGACGTTCAAGCGAGCATCCTCGTGACGTCGTGTGAATGTCGAGGGAGAATAAATAATGTCCCTTCGAGATTATAAACCCCGAAGGATGTTGGCGCACATGTTTTGTCGTTAAGTCGATAACCTCGGAGCGAATTGTATTCACACGATATCACAAACTTTGTCTTTTTTTACAAACTTTTTATGACAAAAAAGAATAATGAAACTCAATTTCACAGTAGTCATAGTTGGCCTTTGACGCGACCCCGCAAATTTAAATGGAAGAAAAATATTCGTCCGTGACAATAAAAATGTTAATTTCTCAAACATAAAGTTAATAATAATTTTTTTATGAGTTAATAATAACCAATGTTTCGTAGTGTTTTCAGAAACGAGATGCACAATACAATTACAACCGCAGGTGATATGAAACTCGGAAATTAAACATGATCGGATTGCCAAGGCGAAGCGAGCAAATAGCAGCAAAGAGATTAATCATGCCGGATTCTCTTTCGCTCTTTCTCGGTTGGTATATAACTATACGTTAACAGAGAGAGAGAGAGAGAGAGAGAGAGAGAGAGAGAGAGAGAGAGAGAGAGAGAGAGAGCACTCGATAGGAGGGATGAAACACGCTGCTGGCATGTTTTCTCGACTGTGATAGTAGCTCGGTATACCGAGCTACTTTGCCTGCCGGAGCTACGCTCTCAACCGGAAAATCCCTCAGCTCGCTTTTCCGCACTGTTCATTAAACTTCTTACTAATAATGAATTATTATACTAAAGGAAGCAAGACACGACGTGAATAAGGGAGGCTTAAATTAAGGTGATATTCCTATTAAAAAATATTTACGCGCGAAAGATATTTGAAATGTATGTGGAAAATATTTATTCCCATGTGAAAAAATGGTTCGTAAATGTAAAAGTTTGCGTTAGATTAATAAAAGGACGTCTATGGAAAATCCACCAACTGAGACGTTTCTATGCAGAAATTCACTAGCCATGTAAATTCAATTTCAAAGTTATTCCATTTGTCACAACATAATGAACATTAAATCTTGTTAGTACAACAAGTATTAACTAATTATTAATCGACGTTTCTGTTAAACGATTGTTCGTTGCTTTTATGCAACGTACTTTGAGTCCAGTCTCATAGCATTAACAGATAGAAAATGTAATCGTTCAAATTTCACATTGTAACTCTTGAAGATAGCCCATCTCCCTTGCTTCTTTTCGAACTCCCCTTCCTCGATAATTTAAGATTCCATTTTTCAATTCCACCGTTAGGTCCGACAAAAAGGCTACTTAAATATTGAAGCACAATTTATACTCGAGACTCAATCTTCTTAAATTTCTTCAAGCAATTCTTGCTCGTGGCGAATACACAGCCTATCCGTTATATAAAAGGTAGCTTGAGTCAATGATAAAATAATTATCGAAGCTTCGTTGCAATAAAGTTATGTGAGGTTCATTCCTCTTCTCCTTGGTTTATAACACAAGTTTTTCACCACCAATCTTCAGGGAATCGGTATTTCGACAAGAGAATGCGACAAACAAATAAAAGTCAAATTTCCCGATTTTTAAATTTGTTACAATAGAAATAAAATATTTTCACTTTCCTTCAGCAATTCATTAACTGTGCACAAGAGTGTTTACGCTTTGACTAGAAAAACTCCTGTTTACCTGTACGAATAATTCCTTTTGAGCTCTTCGTCAGGAGAGCTCGCTGTACAGAATATCAGAGGGCTCTCGCAAATCGGTCTGTCTCTTGCACTTCTGATATTTGCATTCTGAGCACCTCGCAGAGCATTACTTACGTACATGCACAAACCCTTTTCATGTCACTGACAAACATTTATTTATTCCAGGCAAAACGTACGACCACTTTATCTCGAAGACATTAAGCAGTCACAATGGTCAAGAGAACTTTGTATATTTTAGAAACTCTTTGCTCCGCTGAGCAGTGGACGATTAGGATTCAGAGAAATAATTTCAATTCACCATCTCCAACGAGCTTATATATTCTATCGTTACAAAGGATTCGTGTGTAAAGGGCAAAACTCACCTAGCAAACCTGTGTGAATAAGTCATGGTGGGAGCTTGCTCAAAGAAAATCTGCCCAGAGTCGAAACTCGTATCCCTGAATAAGCATTAACTGCTACAAATGTGTAAAATCTGCCGTTTCAAGAGCCTACCTTGGCATGTAACCTTCGTTTTACTCTACAGAATTTACACAACGGTTCAAGTTCTTCGGCTTAACTTTACCGTATCCGACGTTGGCTCTAGACTCTCGTTGAACCAGCATTAGACTTCAAATTTACAAATAATGCATCTTCGTTCACCCCGATTTGACTACCTCACCATTATCCTGTACAAGCTAATCCTCTCGATCATTACAACCTATTTGTGCCATTCTGGAACTTAAATATGTCTTTTAAATATATTTTTATAACGAAAACATCAGAGAGTATGCGTAGGATGCTACAGCCCTTAGCTGCTCCTAGTTTGAATCGAAATACTTCATTCTTTTTGGTAAACTGTACAGTCCGGTATCCAATGTCATTTTAGCCCTCGGCGGTGTGCATCACCTGACGTATCTCATACTCTCTGATCGAAAAGTACCCAGAATTTCTCGTTTAAACGAGCCACCCTTGAGATATTGTCAAAATCATTTTTTTTTCTAAGTTGGTACATCTGTCAGTTGTAAACAACTGTATATACCAAACCAACTGATCTAAGTTGATACATGTGTCAGTTGTTTACATGTCACCTTTAAGCGCAATGTGTCAGATAGTTTGTGCGTAATAGCTTTGTAAACAAGTCATTGTTTGGTGTACTCTGCGAATTTCGCTAGGTCGAATTTAGTTGAGCAAAGAGTGTGCCTGAAATTTTGTGTTTCTAACAAAATATCATATACGGAAGCGTTGAAAATGTTAACGATAGCCTACGGGGACTCGACAATGTCGAAAACACAAGCATACGAGTGGTACAAAGAGTTTAACGTGGGCTGTAGTGTGGTTGATGATTTGCCTCGTTCCGGTCGTCCATCCACGTCTGTGACTGACGAAAACATCGAAAAAGTTAAGAAAATTGTGCTCGAGGATCGTCGTGTAAGCATCAGGGAGATAGCAGCCGATCTTGGTGTCTTGTTCGGATCGGTGCAGAGCGTTATGCACGATGTTTTGGGCATGAGACGAGTTCAAGCGCGAGAAACAACTCGTGGTTTCTACACCACGACAATGCATCGGTTCTCACATCTCATCTTGTACGCAACTATTTGACCAAAAACAACGTTAATACCGTTCCGCAAGCATACACATAAAACATATACGGACTCGCGTTTTTCCGGAAATGGACACGGACAGCAAGTGGATGTTCTTTTTTCCGGTATATTTTCTCTGAAGCATGTGTGTCTCGGGCCCTCTTTCCCTCTTCTTGTTATTCTCGCCTTCTGCACGACAAAAAAGAAACGTTGCGTTGGACTCGAGCAAACACTGATGTTTTTGCAATACTGAAATGTAAATAAACCAGTGTACACTGTCAAAATCTCAATGTGCACAGGAAAAGTCGCAATTTTTCTAGGAAAGAACCTTAGATACTATGTTGTACTGTAAAATGAAATAGGTCGCCCTATTTTCTATGCAGTTTATACCGTGATTTTCGCCGTTTCTTTTTTTCCGGGTGTTCTATCTGGTCTTGATCCCCTTCGTCTTCGTCGGTTTTTCGCGTAAGGCTTGCATGGCTTGTTGGCAGAAACATTTCTCTCCGCTCGGGAACACTTAGTTTCGTAGTTAAAGATTAATCCTCGAGATAACGGTTTACACCAAGTCGATAAACAATTTGTTATCACGTCACGGTACGCGTATCCGTAATGCGTGACACACGGAAGAGATAGTTACTTTTAGTCGTGCGAGAGAGTATGGTATTACAACAACAAAGAAACACAATTTTTGTACAAAACCAAGTTCGCCATGTGATGAAACTTTGCTGGTGAAAAATAGCCGATCGTTATGAAATAGAATCGCGAGATGAAGTCGAGTTAAGTTTTCGATCGCCAGATATTCTTCGAATAAAAACTTGTCGAGCAACTTACGCAATTCTGCACGCTTATACAATTTTTTTCTGTATATATCGAATTTGCAGAAAAAGTTTGCTCCGCATTGATCCCGCAAAGAACTTAACGGTGGACGCATTCAACTTTTTCGAAGCAGTCGTTTCGCAATGCAAATGAGCATTCATAATAAATCGGGACAAACGCAGCTGTAAGTTTTTCTTCTGCTTTTGCCAAACGACCCCGCTCGATGGAATTAAGATCAATCCGAGCGGGACAGAAGAAGGAAAACGCATAAGACGAAAATACAAAAATACATGGCATTGCCCGAGTAGAAAATCTGTAGCGTTACATCCAACGCGAATCAGGCATTTCTAAGAACCTGCCGGAGCAGACATATCTCTTTTAATAAGGTAATAGTGAAAAATGTCTGATTCGCGCCGGATGTAACGATGTACAGATTATTTATTTTTTATTTATTTGGGTTACGAGCAGCACACCGATACCAAAATGTCATGACGCTATAGCGACTACGTGGCAACAAAGCTTTTCCTTTTTTTACTTCTTTCTACTTCGTTCAACCGCAACGGTATCTCTCGTGGTGACCCGAACGCAAGCTAACCTATCATCTCTTTGCACTTCAGAGTGTCACTCAGAAACTCCGAACCCGCTTCTCTGTGCGACAGAGTCAAAGCGCTTCGCGATTATTCTGAGACAAAAAAAAGACGTTCCGAATATCCGGTGTCTCTTCTCGTCGAATCGGTGCGAAGATGCATACGCTCGGGTAGACGAGAAAATCATTTTCACGGGTCAGGGAGAATCGAACTATCGGCAGGCAGTGAAAAATCTTATTTGTTTTCACGTTCGAAGCGCTGTAGCCCACCTGCTACCCAACTCTGCAAGCGATGTCTTCAATCGGGATGGTATACCGTAGTAGGTATATACAAGGCGAAGGTAAAAAGGGGTTGAAAAAAAAGCATAGCTTATCGGCTAAATTTCCACACCGAGTGCATCATCGACTTATACCGAGCCCTATCATTGTATCTCCTTTCTTAGATACTTTCTTCTTTTTTTCCCGAAGTTCAGTGGAAACGCTAAATAATCGTTGAGACGTTAAGAGGGCGAGAGTTTTATGTTAAGTATAGGAGAAGAATGAAAAAAAAAAAAAAAAACAACGATTAATAACAAATTTTTTCCAAGTGATAGCTTTACTTTGCCAAAAAATCTGGAGAAAATTAACGATCTCCACCGCGAGAGGGAGACTTTCGTTTCGCAAATTTATTACACTTCACCCCTGTACCCTACTACTTCATTTATTCGACGTTTATTCGGGAATTAAAAATTTTTAAAGGTCGTGAGCTCTCGTTATTCTTCGAGGACTCGCCTAATCCGAAGAAGATCTGGACTCATGGAGAGAAAATATATTTCCAATTTACTTTATTTTCTTCCATCGTCTACTCGCCGTGTTCATGTAACAAAAAATGCCGTTGGGGTTAGGAGAGATAAAACAACAGTTAAGAGAATCGATCTAAAAGTCTTGACGGAGTTCCCGCGTCGTCCTTTTATGATTCTTCTCTAAGTATGTACTTACGCACGTTATAGCGGAAAATTAAGCAAACATGAGCTGATCCTACCAACGGTCATGTAGCTTGGATTCAAGTGGGTTCTAAAACTCAAGTTTTTCATACATTCTCAAGCATATTGCGAGAGGAACAGGCCCGTCTCCGCAACAGTACCTCGTTCTCAAGATATACGACACAGGTCAACGTTCTAGAAGAAAGAACAACGGTTATAAGAAGGTGAGATCACACCTAGACCCAACCGAACCCTCGTATGACCTATATACGGTAGTTATATGTATATTAGATGAGTCGGGATGGATACAAGAGGATCAAGCATATGGTAAATGTTCTCCCTTAGGAGCCCTTTGTTCCTATATTTTCGAAGTTCACGATGTCTACGCATTTTTTTCTATGCAACCATCCGGCACACGGAAATGGAGAGAAATAACACAATCAATTTCCAATCGATGATACATTTGTCGAGATTTACTTTTCGTTATCATCCATCTTTGTAACTAAGCGATTGAAGTTTAATTAGAGATTAAACTTAAAGATGGTAAAAATAAGAAGAATTTTTTAACGTTTATCTCAAAACTCACAATAACAGATTTCTATTTAACAATTTATCATTTACAATTTACTATTTAGCTATCGATTAAATGATATATTACGCTCATTCTTTTATAGTTTTATAGTGAAAAGGTTAAAAAGGTCTTTCATTTTCCAAGCAGTGAACATTTTCAGATATTTACCTTATTTGAATTCATTTACACATCAGTTCCGCAATTTCTGGTAAAAATACCTCCACATCTTTATTAATTAATAAAAGTTTACCGGTTTACGTTAATCAGTCAATTTAACATTGTAGAATTATTATTAGAGCATTGGTGCAAGGACGGCAGCCTGGAAATTTTGAAATACCACTTCCCATTTCTAGTACATTGCATTATTTGTCCCCACCCCCCTCAGTCTCCTCCACATTTTCGCTCGTAAAGGAATCGTCTTACCCGAATTTAAACGGGAGAATATAAATGTCGTTGCGATTTCGATATTTCGAGAACTCTCCGTGTTGGTTCGCGTACCTCATGGATGCCGATTCAGAATCGATTAGTCAGCTTCTGAATTATTGTCTGGAATTTCTGTATCCTGGTACTTCTGCTGGTGGAATTCGCAAAGGTATTTGACAATGGTTGATCTGATTTAGACTTCCGTCTAAATTCCATAGTAACTACGGCTCCCAAAACGCGGCAGAACATCAGAGTTTGCTTCATCTCGATTTCATTGCTTTCTTCGCCTGTCGTCACCCTATAGTGAGAGAAAGGAACTTTCGTGCTGAACGCTCGGTGAACACTAGCTTGAACTTCCTTTCTAACACGCATACTTGCTGCAGGCATCACCATACTCCGAGTGTATTGACTCAGAAATATTTCCGACTTTGAAAATTAGCTAAATATAATTTCTCATCTTGATATAAATTCATCAATCACTGAGAACCATAAAAATAGCCATAGACAAATCCTATTGAAGGTTATTTCACTAAAGCATTCAAATTAGTTATTAGACCAATTTATAAAAGATCATCGTTCGTTGCAGAAGCGAATTAAATACAAGTGCTCTATGATTTACCCTAATATTATCAGTAATTCAACTTAACGGTCCTTTAGTGCAACTGGATGGTGAGTAATTCCAGAATATCAAGGAACTTTCTACTGTCGTAAGCATCCCTATTAACGCCAACACTTCCCCCGGGATTCGTGTAACGAACTTTCATCGCTTGCGTAAGGTAACGCGCGGATTTCGTTACCAGCGCCGCCGTCGTTGGCCTCGATATAGCTAAAGCCAAAGTGACCCTCGTAAATGGTGGTCGTCGAGAAACGGGATCAGACGTACGCTACACTCGCGATGCACCCCTTTATAATTCCAAGGGTGATGCGCAGCGAGTTCTCTCGCGCCTCGGGGAAATACGAGTCGCCGCCCATTATCGTTATTGTACGCTGGCTCTCCTCTTCCATACTACGTTTCTCTCGGGCATCCTCCTTTCCGAAGTTACGCAAATACTCCGTGACTCTGGCACACTCTCTTTTAATTTACGTGATGCTATAGCTAAACCAAGTAATTATAGTATTCAAGCGCTGAAAGGAGATTATAAGAAGACGATAAAACGTTAATGAGATCGGAGAGTGGAGTTTGATCCCCCAGAAATGTATCTACTTGGTATCTTGCCTATTTATTTTACATTTAATACGCCGGTAGAGTTCATCATCTAATGTACGAGGGCTATTTGAAAATTTGCCGGCCTTTTTAAGAAAAACACATATTTCGAAGCAAAAGAAAATTTATTTCTTGACGTAGTCTTCCTGCAACTCGATTCATTTGGTTCAACGTTTCGTCGGAAAAAAATTGATTGTCCAAACCTGAAAAATACTGGTTTACAACGTTATCCACTTCAGCATTTGACTTATATTTTTTTTCCCCGAGACATTTTTTTCAAATTAGGAAACAGGAAAAAGTCGCTGGGAGCTAGATCTGGCGAATAGGGTGGATGCGGAAGCAATTCAAACTTCAATTCGTTCAATTTTGACATTGCGACCATGCACGTGATAAGATTTTTTTCTTGGCCAAATGCGGACGTTTTTTCTTAATTGTGGCCTTCAATTTGTCCAGCAATGCAGTGTAGTACCGTCCGTTGATTGTTTCACCCTTTGCAAGGTAATTGATAAGAATTATTTCACGGCTATCCCAAAAAAACTGTCGCCATCACTTTTCCTGCAGAGAGAACGATCTTTGCCTTCTTCGGAGTTGGTTCACCCACCGCAATCCACTGCATTGACTGTTGTTAGGTTTCAGGCGTATGGTGGTGTACCCAGGTTTTATCGACGGTTATCATTCACCGCAAAAATTTCGCTGGATTTTTTTTATACAGGCTAAGACACTTGCGCGACATGTCCGTCCGTATGCACTTTTGGTCGATCGTCAACAAGCACGGCACCCAGCGCGCCGATATTTTTCTCATATCCGAATCTTGATGTAAAATCTTGTGCACCCGTTCGGATGATATCCCACAAGCCTCAGCAATATCCTTAACGGTCAATCGACGATCTTCCATCACAGTTTGATCCCCTAAATCGACCATTTCGTTAGTTGTAGCGGTTTGCGGGCGCCCAGAACGTTCCTCGTCTAAAATGCTCGTACGACCACGTTTGTACTCAGCCACTTAATGTTTGACCGTTGTCAATTAAGGAGAGGCTTCACCGCATACAAAGTCTGACTCGTCTTTTATTTCCTGAATCTTCTTCCCTTTCAAATAAAGGATTTTTATCACTGCGCGATACTCAATTTTCTCCATTGTTGGCAGATAATGTCAGCTGGCAACTTTGGAAGAGTGTTATAGACAAAGTAATGATCGGAATGACCTAAAATTTTTACGGTTTACATATGTCAAGGCCATCTATCGGACAGCGAAAGAATTTTTTTCTATAGTTACTTCATGTCGATGAGACCGGAAACTTTTCAAATGGCCCTCGTATTTACATTCGTAGTACCCTGGAACCAGATCCACAGATAAATTAACGGTGCGCTATTGATGCAAAGTCGACATCATCGTCGTTGCAACAATTGATTAAGGGTCTACCAGGACGGAGCATAACTCAGCATTAACCGTGGATTCCAACCTTGGTCTTCCATTGTATATCGATTTAATCTTTCGGATTCTCAGTTTTTAGGGCAAGATAAACATCTTTTTCTCATTTGGCTCTCATTCGTGCTTCCATACTTGCCTATTTATCATTTTCTGTTACAATGATCGAAGTACCTGTATAGTCCAACTGCGAATGCATTGTATTCATGCACGGTCGGTGAGTTGCATAGAAGCCCGAGGAGTCGTAGGAATGGTTAGAAAGAAGATGAATGCTGTGCACATTATCGTTTCTAGCGATGGTGCCGTAAATACAAAACGTGGCTTTCTCCTTCGATCCTCTCTTTTCATTTCTCGACCTCTTTTCCTCTCACCGGTAGGTATATGCGCTCGCTGCATTTCGCGAAAGCTACATTCTTCGACCATACAATCCTACGGAATGCAACGATACGGTGCAGCGGCGGTGAGCGCGAACTGAGAGAAGTTTAGCTTATCGTGATTCTCACGAGACAAATATCTTTCCGGTTGCAAAATCGACGTTTCTACTCTCCTCTTCTTATTTTCCTTCCACTTGGCTACTATTCTACGCTTCTTTACGGGGATTACGTTTTCCGGACGGGATACGGAGGAAAGCGGTCGATTTTCGCGCGGTCTTCTATGAAATTGCCCGGCTCTCACCGCCCTCGCACAACCAGGTTATTTCCAGTTTTTGTAAATACGTCGTAACTTCTCATATGTGTACGTGTATCTGTGTGTACGATGAAAGAGAAAAATAGAGAAAAAGATGAGTGGAGATCGAATGAGCGGACGGAAAACCACGATCGCGCGTGAAGAGGACGTGGTCCGCTTTAGCAAAGCTATAATATCCCATCCCCCAAAGCTAACTTATCACCCTATAACCAGAGGACATTTGAACATTTTTTTTTCTTTTTCGGTCCAATGTATTTGCAATACATTGGATTCGTGTGTCTCCAACCAATCGAACGGCCGCTCGAAGCACATAAAAGCTATCCACGTCCTCCGGATAATATGTATTTACCCACATCCACATTTTATCGGTTTATTAATTCTGACGATAAAACGTTGAATTTATAACTTTATGCGGAAGAGGTTACAGCGATAATAGGAGACGTTTTAGACATTCGAGGGATTCACAAACATATTCAAAAGAGATTTTCCACGAGTAGCATAGTTTCTGGATCATTTATTGGTATTTACCGATGACACGAGAGAAGGGATATCGGTGATAGTGGTGGAAATATGGGGGATGTGAGGTGAAGACCGAGGGATGTACGAAGAATGGGAAATTTTACAGCGTCGTAAAAGGAAGCCCGGACGACGCCCTCGTAACTCAGGCGTGTCCGCCATTCGTCCATCTTTCTCTCTTATTCCTTCTTCTTGCGTCACCTTTTTCCATGCCGTCGCATATTTCGTAGACCTCCTTCTCTTCCTTCTTCACAATCGCGCCATCTTTTCCATTCTCCACTTCGTCACACAGCTTGGTACGTGCGAAGGTATACCGATCTCGACGCATCTTTCTCTCTCCACCTATTCTCTTCCACTGAGCACCAACACGGATAACATATTCCATCGTACACGAGCGACATTGAAACGTATTTTTCACACGGGAAGCGAGGAACTGGAAGGAAGAAAAAGACTTTCAGCCCGTTGTCGTCGGGAGGTATAGCTCGCGTGGAAGAGTCTGCGTCGTCGAATTACCATTTTTATCCGTGCCCGGAAAGACTGGAAGACTGAAAGACTGCGAGGTCAACCACCATGACCGTTGGCCGGATCTCCGGTCCCTATAGAAGTATTCTTAGAGACATCGGCAAGAACGAGCAAGAAAGAAAGACGGTATGCCGTAAGTATTAGATATATGTACATACATCTACGTTGGTATATTATATAGCGTTAGGTGAAACACGCGAAGGGTGAAAAGCGACTTCATCCCCTTGTTACTCGTGTGTGCTATACAGCTGGTTTGCCGCTCTGGTCCATCGTAGCTCACAATGTACGCCTCCACCGCATTCCATCCTCCTTTACCTCGGTCTTCGGACTATTTATTTTTACTCTCGAGTCGGTCCTCCCCTTATCTCGCCGTTGTGCTTCGACTAGCTATCCAAGCTAGATCTTCCATATACTTCCTTACGCCCTTCCAGCTCCTTTGACTTCCCACGTCGTTGCTTTCTCGTCAGGCACCAGGTACTAGGAACCAGGTGATGTGAAACAAACGATAAATACACGTCCAGCTTCGTCTCCTTTCGACTCTCGTAAATCCGCGTGGCAAGACGTAATCGAGAATTTAAACTCACCCGAGCAGCGCACCAGCCTCGTTGTTTCGAGCTTCCTATACATGTCTATACATTATTTTCTATTTGAATGTGAGTGCCCATACCTATCTATGTGAAGTGTACACGGGTTAACTGTACAGCGAGGATAATCGTTTTTCACGTATAATGACGTTCGGGTGAAATACTCTGAAAGCTTCTCCTTTCTCCGTCAGAAGAATCGAGGATATTCGATCTAGACGCGCAACGAAGCTCTCGGAGACGAGAAAGCTCCGCGACCTCGTGCTATCGATACGATAAATTCCTCCTGCTTCACGGATTTATTCGCACTTGCGATGAGAAAGCCGCCGTACAACGACACTTTCGACTCGAGTATTCTCGTTCTCGATGGTCTGTTAAAGATCGAATATATATTGCTCGGTTAAACTCAACAGAGTTAGCTTCGATATATGGTATCCAAGTCTTTGCGCACAAGTGCTTGAGACTTTTGCTCGATTGCTTTCTCAATGCATAGAGATATATACATACATCAACATATATAGAAAATATGATATATCGATAGGACTAAAGTGAACTAAAAGTCGAAATATTATGGAGGCACGTTGTACATTCAATCGGAACTCCGCTTAAAGCAATTTTAAAACGATTCGTCGGATTGCTCTTAGTTTTTTATTATATCGTAGCCCTAAATCGTATAGCAACTGAAATAAAAAGGGAATTTTCATTTATCTTCACAATTGACCCTGAATTAAATTCGTCTTATTGAATGAGTATTTGAATGAGTATTTGAATATTTCCCAGTTGATTTTCATGATACAAAGGTAGTTATAAAATAAAATTATCATTTGAGATTGGAATCATTTAACTGGTTTATGGAAATTCAATTTATTATCGCAAATTAAAAAAACACGGATACGTGTGTAATATATATATATTTTTTTATTGTATTCTCCGCCCCATTTCTTTTTCTATCGCGATAGTCTCGACACTTTTCCGCTATTGTTTTCCGCATCGTTTAACACACAAACACACACACTTTTGAGGAGAATACAGAGTGCGCAAATGATGCTAAAACATACATACATACTTACAAATATATGTATAGTATAATCTGTACTTATGTTGGTCCTAGGCCTGTCGCGCATAGGTGACAGAGTAAGGGTATGAAGTACCGCGCAAAGTCGAAACCGAGGAGACTCTCGGTTACTAAGCTCTGCATGTTTCTCTTTTTCATGTTGTTTAATTTCGATATTACATTTTTTCCGCGGTTACTATCGCTAAAGAAGTTTCACTTGAAAAAAAAAAAACAGTTACAGAATTTCACTTATATTTTCAATCACAAATGAAATTTTAGATTTTATGTCCATGCCGAAGCGAGCTTTCCATCGATTCCAACAATACGATGAGCGGTTTAGCATACTTAAACTCGACTGTGTTATTACAGATCTATGAATGACGGTACGTGCATGGAACACTATCCACGGGATGAACGGAAAGAGCCTCCCAGCTACGCAGAATGATAATGGCTTTTATTATTATCTGTAATTAAATTATAACTTCTGTAGATTGTAACACGTCACTCACAGAATATTTCGTACACTGAGTAAAGCAATTATCGTATAGTAATTGTAATAATTCAATATATTAGCAGAAATTGATAACCTATAGTAAACCCACATACTATTCGTATTGCGTCTACTACCGATTGGCTATAGGACTTTTAGCGATACTACCAAAATCTCCAAAGTACTTGTCACTAAGAATTTACTGGAATTTCGGTTATTTTTTACTTCAAAGCGATTAAAATAATTGCGGAGATGTTAGCAAAATTTCAAGTTCGATCGCGGCCTATCGGAAAAAAAATGTCAAAAGTCGACATTTTAGTATGGGCTCTTATGACAGGAGTATCGAATCGCGACTTCCGGTCAATTATTTGAATACTTCGAAACGAGATTAATAAAATAGAAAATGCATCACGCGTTTGTTAGACATTATGCGTATTTGTTGTTAAAAAAAAGAGGAATTTGCAGGACATTTGGAGGAGTTATTTTACGTTTACAGACACGGAAATAGATACAAAAAAACGAAAAATAGCGCGGAAGCTTAGCAACAGCACATTTAAGCTGTCGCCTGGTTAGAACCATGCTCTACGTATGTTATCATACCAATGAATAATGTGTAAGCACAAAAAATATCAGAGCATAATAGATATGTACATAAAAAAGTCTAACGCCCCTTCTTATGGGGTCGGCAGTCAATGATTGGAATTTATTTATAATAATTCCTCTCGAAAAAAAAGATATGCAACAATAAAAACAACGTATTTTTTTCTATTAACTGAGTTAAAATGCAATCGAACGAAAGCTGCTTTTGGCACAAAATTTCGTTAATGTTGGTGCCCTCTTGCTTATATAAAAAAAAGTTTAATGATGAAGCGCCTTTTCACATCCCAGCACTTATGAGGAAGCTTTATTTTGAATTTGTAAAAAAAAATCTCAATGAATATTTTTAAATTCATCATTTTTTGTTGATTTTCGTACGTTTAAAAGCACGATTAGGATGCTAGAAAGTTTTATACAATTTATTCCAACGTTCTTTTGACTTTCGAGAAATCTTCAAGCGACTTGAAGATGTTGAAAATATCCGCATCTTTGCCAAAATGATAACAATAGTGCTTTGGTTGCAAAGAGGCGCAAACGAAGCAGCGATAGTGGAAGAGACTTGAAATTCGATTCGCAAACTTGTCTCGAAGACATTCGAGAGTCCTGCATCTTCGTGGAAAGTTGGTAAATCGCTGAAGGAGTCTCAGGATGCGTCAGCATAAAAAAAGATGAGCTGCAAACTATCAAATGACGTACGAGATCGAGAGCCAAAAGAAAGCGATGAAATCAAAGAACTAGATAGTGAGAGAGAAATCAAGTTTGTGCTCGTTGCCTTAAAAATTTTCTATGGTAAATGAAGCTTTTACTAGAATAACTAACGTAAGCCCCGTGTACCGCACACGGAAAGGGAAGTGAGCCGGAAGCCTGGCGTCCACTTTATTTATTTAGTTCTCACGTTAGTTCATCCGGTATACGGATTGCGTTGAGTCGTTAAAGGAAACGGAAAGTACAAAGAATTTGAAAGGTGGATACATATTGAAAGAGCATGGAAACGGTAGTGGTTCCAGAAGATTAAAAGGAAATACGCTGTCTCGGTTTGCCCGTGAGAAAAGCTTATCAAAATATTCAGGTCGGAAATTACTAGTCAACCGCGAGCTTAGGTTTCGGTAAATCTTGCGAAAACTTTCCACCTCTGCCCGCTGCGTATACCAACCACCGATTCCCATTATACATTCGAACAGAGTATAACCACGTGGCAGGATCGTTAAGCGGGTTGGTAGGATGTGCAAAACGCATTTTTTGAATGCCTAAAAAAAATGGCACGTTGCTTTTATAATGCTTTACACGTTTCGCAAAGCCCCTTCGATGAGGAAGTAGAGACAGCTTTGGGAAAGGTGAAAAATAATGAGAAAAAAAGGTCCAAGGTCCGTTTTTTTTTAACCTAATGTTGCTTGGATACTTTCAATTTACCTTCTTCGAAGATTGACAGTCGTCGCAATGCTCTCTATCCGTTTTCATCGCGATTGGTACCTAGCTCCTCAGAAATCTGATAAAAGTACTGAAAAAATCTGGCAAAACCAAATTGGTATAGTCGCTTGGTAAACGCAGATCGTGATTCACGAAAGTGAGCAAATACTTTTAACATTTTTTAATCTAGATAAAGCCGTAAGTCTGTCCGGTACTGGCATATTTTCTCCCTTAAGGGTCTCACAAGCTAGGGCGATCATGTGACTCAATCGCATACGCCGTGACGTAAACCTATAGATATATCAAGATATTCATCCTTGCACATATTATCATTTCACGAAGCTCCCTATTTTTCACGGATTCTCATTTCGCACAGTCTGCCATAGGCTAGACCAGGGGTCTCCAAACTTTCCAGCCTTAGGGCCATACTGATTACTCCAGTAAGTTCCGAGGGCCAAAACCATAAGCCTACAACAATGTTATGAGTAGTTAGCCCATGACCATATCAATGTAGATATGTCATATTAATAATTATTCAACATAAAATTAGAATACTTCAGTAAACTAAATTTAATTTGCTATAAAAAATATGTTCTCTAAAAGGAGTTTTCAAGTATGCTAGCTCTCCGCGGGCCGGACAAAATCTGTCCGCGGGCCGAATGTGGCCCTCGGGCCGTAGTTTGGAGACCCCTGGGCTAGACCAAAATTCCGAAGCGTTGAGAGGCGCACCAACAGCAGTGTAGTAGAAGAAATCAGCCTTCCAGGAGCCGGGGGTTAGGGTAACGCTTGCGACACTTCGCTGTGCACGAGCGCTTCTAGACGATGGCATTTACTATTCGAGGGAGATCATCCTGGTGGAAGATCGGATGACAAATGGTATCCACGCCGACCACGCTATCTCTCTGAACCAAAGAAGCGGCGAACTCTCCCTCCTCTCACTCCTCCCGCGCAGTTAATATTCACTCCCACATCACTTCTTTCAACTGTCTCTGTTCATCCGAGTATTATCGGGCCTGCATATCGCATCCCTGAATATATCAGTCACACACGCGCGCACGCACACACACACACACAAAATCGCGAGCGCGCGCACGCGTTGCGAAAGATTATTCGTCTACCGTCTATACAGTTTCATCAATATTAACACACCCAGCAGTATGGGCATTTGTTCGTGCTCTTCACACAAGCGCAATTATTCACCTCGTGATTGCACTATTAATAAATTCTTTTATGCCGGTAAAATGTATAAATAAAAAGTATTGTTGTATCGAAGAAAATTAACGACATCGCTGTTTTGTGTTGGGGCGAGTATATTCATTAGAGTGATTAATATTACTCCCAAAAAGCTGTGCGGCCAAAATCGATGACGTTCTAGCCGAAACAATTATCCGACATCCCCGTTATCATATCGATCTTCTCTTATTCATGAGCTGTAACGATAGGAGTGGTTTCTGTAGTTTCAATCATTGCTATTTAAATAATTATATTCCACCTTTATTTGCATATTTGTTTAATCCTACAAAAACCTGAACGCTCTTCCCTCGAGCATCACGATCCAACACGATTTCTCTCTCATACGATTCCGCAGTTTTCTTTTATTTATTACTTCTTCTTCACTTCGCCACATAAACGTTGATCTTGCGTTTTCGTGTTGCTGTGCGCAGGAGTAAAAGACTCTTGGAGAAACCACCGAGTTGGCCCCCCCGGGGCGTTATATCCGAACAACACTCGTCTTGCGTTTGTTCTATCCGACGTTTTTTCGTCACAGTGTCACTATATCTTGTTTACTCGCTCACTTATCGATAAAAGATAGCATTGGGGAGTAAGGGAGATTGCCCCCAAGCACAATATCCATTCGCCTGATCGATCTAACTTGACGCAACATCTTCGACTTTTGACTTCGTCAGGTTAGAGAAAGTATATGTGCGCATCTCACGAGCCATTGCAGCTCTTTCAACCTTTTATATCTCACTTCTGCATCTTCGACTCTTATGCTTCTTTCATCTTCCTTTGTTCGCTTTTGCTCTCCTATCTTATCTGACGGAAATATTGTTGCTCTGAGAGCCAACATATTGAAACTCGCTCTGCTTGCTCGCGTAGGTATCACGGATTTGAATAATCTTCAATGTTCCCAGTTATAGAATTTTTGCGGAGGATATAAAGAGGAAAAGGGCGAAAGAGAAATAGCGGAAGATAAAAATCGCATATTCTCCGTATATGGGGATCGTACGATTTCTTTCAAACCTTTTTCGTTTCTTTCCAAAGGGTTTATTCGATATTCCAGAGGGCTCCTTTCAGCAACTTCATTCAGCTCTCTGAAAAGACGTATGTAGAAATCAATGTATCTTCGTTTATGAACGATTACGTGCGGTTCACATTTTTATTTCCTTAAATGTCATCGTATCGGGAGGGGACCATTGAAACTAGAATTTACAAAACCACTGGATTCTCTGAATTACGTGTTAGTCGATCTAATCCTACATGCCGATACTGAACCGCCACACATCCACAAAGAGACACGACATCCATAATTTTTAGATGCCAAGAGAAGTACACTTCTCTTAACAGCATCGATGCTGTTAAGGACACGTTCGCGGATTTTCCCTGCGACTAGGAAAATGACAACGACGAGGGTCCCAAGGGTCGAGAACTCACGTGGAACGTGACTAGACTTTCCAGTTATCCGGTAGATGCCAAATGTTCGTCCAACATACTCGTTTGTACACCAGAACTTGCTTGCCGAGGCGCTAGAGGGGTTGTCGCACAAGAGAGTACAATCGTTAATTCACGTGCTAGAAGCCACCTGGAATTTTCATCGACTTCTGTCCTACTTTTCGTTTCGCACCGTTTCTTTTGTATGTATCGCTCGTTCTCAATCTCTCGTTCTCTCTCTGTACACATGCTTCTTTCTCTCCTTATCCCTACTCTAATGTTAATCCACTCCTCTGCTAGTCGTTATACTCGGTACTGTGTACACTGTACATCACTTCAACAACAAGAACCACGTTCTTCAATTAAACGCTCATATCCTCATCATTGTATGACATTACACACACGTAAGTGTATACTCATAGTTGATATTAAGCTTCCTTTCGGTTAGTGTATATATCAACCCTGTGGATGAGTTTTAGGGCCGGAACTGCGGATAATCTAATCGCAATGGCAAGCATCGACAATAAAATTGCTCAACTCCGAAAACCGTATACGTTTGGCGAAAGCAAAGTTAATACATAAATCCAATTCGGTTGTTAGAGGCAACGATGCGGTGGTAGAGGAAGAGTTCGAAGGGTGGCGAGAAGCATGCAGCCAGTCAGCTTCCAGTCCAACTACATAGAACGAGATGGTGAGTGTCGGGGCTCTATACGGACTTCGTTAAGCGGGCTTAACGTGTGCCGATGTGGTAAGGCATTACTCTCGGCTAACGGGGCGTGTTGCAACCCTATTAGCAATATATTTTCCTCGGTCCAGCAAGCCTTATACCAGGTGGCAGTGGTATACGCTGCGGTGCCTGCAGATCCTCCGTTCAACCTCGCTCGATCGGTTTACACGTTGTCGCTTAGAGACACCCCGCCTCGTTAAACTGTCCTCTTTCCAACATCGCGACCGCGCTGTTGCACGTACATCGAGCAATTCCCTGCTCACCTTTAGTTACACCGATGCCCACGTTCCTTTCTCATTGCTTTTACCTCGTTAGCGGAAATTCATTCGGTACAACCAGATAAAAACGGTGTTTATCCGTATTTTCATTTCCGGACGAAAGAGTAGAACCGGATTGGTATCCTTCGGACACGTTTCAGAACTAAACATTGTATTATCAGTTATAACTGTTGGTATTTTATTGTTTTTTTATTTAATTTTATTATTACTAAAATAACAGATTTAATGTCGACACGCGCTACGAACGCTTGCTGTAGTTTTCAAAGCTGTTTTTTCAATGCAAAACAAATGATATACGTGATAAAGTTTTTTTTTTCTTCTATCGCTCTCACGATTAATAGACGATGTTAAACTATAAAAAAGAGTCAAAGGATTTTTCATAAATGTTTATGTGATTGGTGTATGATATCGACAAGTGTAACTGCTCAATTAATTTTAATTCCTATAAGCAATTAAATTTACAGGTAATAAAAACCTCTTCCCGCTGTATTCAAATCTACTTTCCATTATACGACGATCGACTAACCGAAAAAAAAATTCGAAAACGTACATTATCACGAACTGTTGTTACAATATTAACAATATCTGGGATTTGATCTATAGAGGTAGCTTTAATTTTCGATACTTGAACGTAGGTCTTTGCGATACTGCAACGAGCTATGAAGGCTATGCGGGAGGTAGTAATAATAAATTCCCGAACATAATCTGGTGCGATATTATGGCCGAATAGGGGGATGAACGTTTTCGCGGGGAACGAAGAGGAGGGAGGTTTAAGTGTCTCGGTACCGGGCTAGAGCTTTCGCGTTAATGCCAGCATTTATAGCTTTTATCGTGTTTATCCAGGAATCACGAAACGCCCTCGAGGTATACGCCGAGAGACGCTCGGTGCTCTGCACCCAGGCAATGCCAGGCACGCCCGTTAGAAAACGCGAACGAGAGAAAGGAGATTTTTCCTACGTATTGTTCGCATTATACGGGGACGATCCTCTTTCCTTCGAGCTATTCTTCGAGCGAGAGGCACTTAAGGAGTGAGAGGAGCGCGAGACGAAAGAGAGAACTGCATCGTTCAGTATAGCATTGGTTCAATGGGAGGGAGCTAAGGCGAAATCAACGAAATACTCGTACAATCGTAGAGTCGACAAACCTCATCGAGCCCCTTCTTCTCTACGCTCATCCTAACTTTTATCTATACCTATATATACATAGTTATTACCACATTTAAGATTCCGAACGCGGCTTGTCTTACAACGTGATAAATTTCCCCCGAAAAATCAATTCGCACATCCAGATTTCAGATGTAATAAATTCTGTATTCCATGTACCACCGGTCTCGTGGTGATACCCAGCCATTCATATCCATCGAATAATGAATTTTACCGTCGAAAGAGATTGGGAACATGCATACATATGCCGAAGGTATGTCGTCGAACCTTCTGAAACCACACACGCACGCACTCTTAACCTAGTTGCTCGTCTCTCGTCGATACGTATTTACGGTTGGAGAGTCGGTGTGGTTGGAGCGTAATTCAGAAGAGAACGGAAAAGCTCACTGCAGGGAGCTGTATAGCAGAGGGCCGACGCGTTGGAGGAGATCGGGAGTTCGAGTTCCGAGTGTACGTGGGTGGGAATATTGAAATTCCTGAGTAGCGCGAATGGAAATAACAGAACATGATGAGACGCAGCGAGCGAGAGCGAGAGCTGCTCTCAGTACGAAATGTTCGAGTCCCTGGTAAAGAGGTTACTCAAAAATGGCACGAGGCTCACTGTCTGGTTAGGATAGAACGCGGAGTAAACGCGAGTCACGTAGAATGGTAAGGGTATGGGGTGAAAATGGTACGGGCGGTCGAGAATAGCCCCGGCTGAGGCATGCCACGGTACGGTCTCCGGTAGAGGGATGATTTGCAGCTTGCTGTGGGCTATTGTGCACCAGTTCGCGTCGGTGTCAGTTTCATTGGCACGTTCCCCCGCTATACCGCTGAACCAGTAGTCACCGTACAGTCGTCCAGCGACGCTGAATGAGAAAGTGAGAATAAGGAAAGGAACGTACGGATCGTCGGAGAGGATAAAAGGTGGGCGATAGTCGGACTACGAAATGGGATGAGTTGGCATTCTCACTCCTATACTCATTTCGTTCGTATAGTACGCAGCCCGACCTTCGAGAATCGCTCGTGAGCTAACGTATGCGAGACTCGGTCATAGCTTCCGTTACCACGAACCACAGGTCGCGAAGAGAGCGGGAGTCTCCGGAAAACTTTTACAGGAATTCCTCCGGCGTCGAAGTGCTCGCAGGAAGTCGGTAGGAAGCCCGGAGGGAGGAAGTCAGAATGCTATACGAAGAATAGAAAAAAGCGGACAAAAAACCAGTGAAGTAAAGATGGTGGGTTTGTCCGTAGCAGTTGGAGGGATAGAAAAGGTAAAAAAGGGAGAGGTTTCGTACGTTTGCGGCGGTATAAATGGTGGTTGAGAGGGCAACCTGCTCGAGAATCTGCTTTGCTCCCAAGCACATATACACGCAGAGATATACGTTAGTCTCTTACGTATGTGGGTAGTACTTACATATCCCATGTGTAACAATATCACTCGTGGAACTGTACCCTGGCACTGAGAGAGACAAATAATTTAATTTATGTTTCGCGTCTTTCATTATTAAAACTTTTAGCAAGACTTTGTCCTTACTCTATTTTTATTTCCGTCTCGTATCGAACAAACCATAAGACACTGCTACATCTAACTCCGGTTCTCTGCTTCCTCTTCCTTTTTCTCTTCCTTCGTGTCTGGGTAGACAGTGAAAAATTGGCTCCCGGTATCAAGGGCCCGACCACCCTCTCGCTCAAGACCTCTACTATATTCATTCCATTAATAAACGATCTCGCTCAGGCGGCCGAGTGATGGAGCATACACAAGAATGAGCGAGATAGCCCGGGAAACGAGCGATGAATTTCGAAGGAGTCCCCCTGAGGGGATGTAAAAATATTTACGAAATTACTCCTGACACTTACGCACACCGACTAAATGGTTCAAGACCCTGAGAATATCATAGCTCAATCTTATAAAGGAAAAAAGCAGTTACGAACCCTCTGTCATTTTCTCCTCGTTATGTTTTTACACCGTTTTCATAGTCACTACCGCAATGTCCTATATGCGCTGTGCTAAGAAATGGGAGAACGAAAAATAAGGGGTTGTGTCTCACCCTCGCGTTTTGGCTTTCCCGCGGGTGAAGACATTTTTCCGCGACGTATAGGAAAACTTATGAGAGAGCATATACCGTACGTTGGGTGTCGCGCGTCTGGTCTCAAGGGAAGAGAATATGTTGCGACACTCGTATTCTATGGCAAGTGAGCTGAGAAATATCCCGGTCGTTGTCGCTGCGTTGCACTTTGCACCTTCATATTGGGCGTATTTTTCATCCTCCACCTCTCGTTGTCACGATCCTGAATAGCGAGAGTTTCACTACGAAACCGCTTTCCATACAACGTATAAACAGGCGCGCTCTGAAAAACCGTCGGTGGATAAAAACTGGGTTTACCGTCGCACAGCTGGGTAGACAGAAACGAGGTGAACGAGAAAGACAGGATGACGGGTCACCGACACGTTATTGGACGTTTCTCTGCTGCGATGCAGTCCGGAGCCCGAGCCTCGGGCTCTTCCCAGTCTTTGGTCGAGTGAACTCACTGTATACCGTACAGTTGAGCGTATGCTTGCGCTCATACCTATAAGAGTAAAGTGCAAAGCGACGTACCGCATAGGCCCCGTGCAAAATATTTTTCCGTTGTGACCTCGCGCTTATCGAGTTTGGCCCGGAGACCTCACGTAGCTACTTTGCTTACCTACCTACTCTTCGCTCCACTCTGTCGCCGCTGTCCCTCTGGCCATTTCACATCAGCGTTCCTTCGAAGCCCTGCGGACGGGACCACTGGAAGGAGAGAAGCATCAGCATGCATGCACGGACCAACAAGCCACCAGGTTTAGTCGTGAACGTCGTAGCCGATGTCTACGAGAAGGAGTTGGAAAGAGCCGTACTGCCTGCTCTGCTCTCCTGAGGTCATTGTATACGTAGAGCGAAAGCAAACTAACCAGTCAGCCGTTTGCAGCATTGACAATAGCCGAGGGCAATCTGTACCACGCGAGAGACTTCCCCTTCGAAGGAGCAAGCTGGAAATGTTGCATATACAACCACCAAGAGCTAGTACCGTTACCAACTCATCTGCTCTGCTTTCCTGCTTATTGTTTGTGTTTCCTCTTGCGTTATCATGAGAAAACAGAACACTGACTTGAGATTCGACAGCCAAAGAACGAGGAACATTGATATATCGATATAACCATGGATAATGCCCATGGAATATTTATACCGGAGATGAATATAACGAATAATACAATAAAAGCCCATACAACGTCTAACCATGTGGATCAAACTGACCATTATACGAGTATTAGAAATAGCATATTGTTATGATCGTACAAAAACAAATCTAAAAAATACTGTTTTTCTGGTTGACATCATCTATCTACTCACCAAATCGTTAGAGACAGTAGCATCACACCCTGTACAAACGACAATATTTATCAGTCACTCTTCCTTTAGGGTAGGCGTACCATTTATGGTTGACGTTTGACTTTCATGACTTGCAGTTACATTAATTATTATTAAAACAGCTTTGATTTAATAACTTATGATTTTCGATAGGATACAATTTAATATTTTCACAATCGTAATTCGAGACTTTTAGCGAAAGCAGAAAAAATTGTGAAAGTATGTGAAATTTTTCTGAGCGCCAAGACTTTTCGTGAGCCTTCTAAAAATTGAAGAAGAGAAATTAAACATTGATTCGACTAATCAATCATTTCTATATTCTAACCGAGTAACGTCAACACAATAAAAAATATATAAAATGCAAAAGAAATATGAAATACAAATAACCTTTGTATTTCAGTGCAATGGCCATGATGGGATAATCTATCTAATTTATTTTTTCTACGTTCTTTGTGTAATCTGCTGGTGAATAATTCATATTTTTATATCTATCTTTCAGTGCCACCCTCGACACCGAAAATCTACGATATCAAGAGACGAGACATGAGCAACCTTCGAATAGCTTATGCGGACGAGGGCGCTAATCTGACACTGGTTTGCGAAGTCCACGGAGGTAAGCATTGAACGATATACACGGAAAGAAAAAAAATCAGAGCAGAAAGATAAAGCAATAGCGATCAGTAGAAAAATTGTTGCTGGTCAGACGAGTGACCTATGGGGGAAAAGCTTTCTCTCTGGAATACGTACATGAACCAGTAGCTTTCGTCGTTTCTATCTCCCTTCGTGATTATTCGTGAGATTATTATTATCTGGGCCATTCGATATTCCTCGTTATTCAGCCTAGGTAACTGGTTTTAGGGAGGAAATTGTTGCCAGATTAAAGCCCCCTTTCCCATTACCCAATATTTATTGTTCATATTAATAGCAGGTGGAACAAAATCTCGGCCTCGAGGGCAAATTCCATCCGGTGAGATAATGTTGAGCGCAATGGAATTTGAAAAAAAAAAAAAAATACCACGAAAAGTGAGTACAAGCTTACCGCATACGAGCGTTCTAATAACGATAAGATCAATGGCAGAAAGGATTAACCGCGATGCAGCGAGCTCGCTATTATCTATTTTTATTCTTTGCTCTTCAAAGCTCTCGCACTTTAATTGTCTCACTCGTTGAACATCATTGATTTTAATTATTCTGCGATATAAACGAAGCTCAAATGAGTTTTATCCTCTATTGTTCTCACTCTTATTCACGCCATAGTTTAAACGCCAAATCGCATGACATGTGGTTCGTTTTAATTGATTTTGACTCGAATGTCACCACAGGTCACGTTCCTAACCCATTCCACCCGAGTTACGCTTCGATCATGCATCATTGTTCGCAAAAATCTGTTGAAATGTATATTCTCGTGGTTCGAAAGCTCACGAGTACAATCCGTCATACTTCATCAATTAAGCCAAAATTTGATTGATAACGTCATTAGCTCACTCACTGTATAATACTGTAGGTAACAATAGATGGATTATAGAGTCTCAGCAATTCAAAATTACGCAACTCCAAAATTATGGAACGTAGAAAATGTTATGAAGCTTTATTTTTCCAGAGACGAGAGATTTTAGATTAAATCGATTTAGATTAATTAGATTTTTCGTGTCTCAGATGCTACGGAGAATTAATTGAAGGCTGTGGTAAAATTTGAAAAACCATTGATCTAAAATAGAATTACGTAAGTGGTATGCGACCAATGATGAAATACAATTTATCGTGTCGGTCAACTTTTATTTGCGATGAAGATAATTGTATGATGAAAAAACTTTGATTTTTATTTACGTTCCAATCCTCGTACAAACCCTCTTCCGAACTTTAATTTCTCACTATCTGTGTTAATACATATATCGTGCGACTTTATCATTGCATGACCAATGACACGTCCGAGTCTATATGAATTTGATTCAATCTTTAACTTGAATTTTCTTGTACCGATGCAAGTAGATTAATTTTGTTATTCGCATAAGTCCAAGAAAAACCTGATATATTAAAGACTGAATAGAAATAAACTAAACGGGGTAATCATTATAAACCTGCACAATGTAGGTTAAACACAGATTGTGAGAAAAAAATGTTTGTAAGAGGGTCTCCATAACGACCGAAACGTAAAGAAACAAAGATGCAAATTTTTTATTTACACATTGCTTCCTCGTGATTTTCGGCCCCCGCCCAGATTTTTTCCTATGGGTAAACGTTATATCAATCCTTGCTTTCTCATGGAGGAAGTAGTATTAATATTTTCAATAGAATAGAAAATATAAGCCCCTTAATCGATTCTAACTGAATTCAAGACCAAGTATCCTTGTTTCCTAGCCAATTTGTGTGCCAAGTAACAATTTCATGGATGAAAATTTACGAAAGTTAGAGCAAAAATGGATTGTTTTCGAAAAAATTTTGAAAACGCATGGTTCAATAAAATCTGAACGCCTTGCACGATTATTGTAGAAAATTTTAACTCGATAGCTAAAAATTTCCAAAAGCTAGAGAGCGTACTTCCTTTTTTCGAAAAGTTCAATCAACCTTAAAACGAGACACCCGTTCTTGAGATATATTTTGCAAACTGATCTTGTTTCTAAATATAATTTAACGACGTTTTGGGACTTTTTAAATGCTCTGACATCAAAATCTCGAGAAAAATGTTTCTCGCGTAAAATTGCAAAAATCAGAAACTTTTCATCGCACATCGCAAATAGGAATTGGCCATCACGAAGCCGTATATCGCACATTGATTGTACATCATTTGAAATGTCTCACAAAATATAATAATTCATATAATACAACAAACGTGTATTCATAAAAAAAACGTTAGCTCCGTACAATATTAAACAGATTGAAGACTCATATTGGAAATGCTCCTGAAAAACTTGTCATTGATACATTGTAGCTAAAGTTATATATTAATATTAAGAAAATAATTGTTAACACGATGAAAATATATTAAAACAATTAAACTTCTACATAAAGTAACCGGTATGCTTTGAAATAAACGAGGCCTCTGCGAGAGTAATTCCACTCTAAAGTCAGAAACATCCAAGAATTCTTACCTCGGAATTTTACGAAAGATCGCGCATACGAGGAGCTGTCGTCTCGACGCCCAGCCTTAAGTAAAAAATATCAACGCTTCGTAGCGTGTGCCCAACTCGCTACTGGACGAGTGGTTTACATATACATGTATACCAACGAATCAAATTGGCATAAGTCCAAAGAGGGAATTCACTGTGCGCTCGGTACAACGTTTCGCGCGAGGATCTCGCAAGTAGTCAACGAAAAAGTGTAGAGGCTGTCTCCCTCAGTCTGTCTCCATCGGGCCACCGAGGGCAAAGGCAAAGGATAAACCAGTAGCCAGCATCGTTTTCCGCGTCTTTGCGACTTTCGGATCTCTCAATGCTTTGTCGCACAGCAACGCATCTCCAACTGGACTTACGAGACGACGAGAAAGAAGAAGGAGAAGCCAAGAATAAGAATAAGACGAAGTAAGAAAGAGAGCGAAGCACTCCGAGACTTTGCCACGAGTTGGTCTTCTTCTCTTCGTTGCAGCTTTTCCACCTCGAGAGTGTGCACGAGGGTCTAAATGGAATTGGCTCTGCGCCAGGGGAGTCCCCGCGGTTAAGGGAAATGGGATTTTTCATTTGGAACGCAGAAATCCAGCGGAGAAAAGGGGGCAAAGAAGAGAAAGAAGTAGCGAGAAAGGCAAAACGAAAAAAAAAAAAAAGATAAGAGAAGGGGATCGAGTGAGTGACTGTGCCACGAGTGGATGACTCGCTAAGATACCGACGCCGCTCCAAAACGGATATACCGCACGTATACATAGAACGTTCTTTTTCTACTGCGTTTTCTATGATGCTCGCCCTGCAGGCTGGCTTCGTGACTCCGCCGATTTTCAATGTTTTCACCTTGGTATTCTCCGTATACCGTGTTTCTTATTCTGTACCCGGCACTACAAAATATAATATTCAATGCACTCTTCTCGTCCTTTTTTATTTTCCTTCCTCATTCGCAATCACGCGCGTAATAAAAGCAGAGAAGGTGCACGATGTCTGACGTGCGAACAACGGTATTTCAATGGATTTACTGTATGTGCTGCTACACGTTTGCCGCTCGCTTACTCGTTATCATCTTGAAGGAGAGTAACGAGAACTTGATAACTTCAAAACGAGCTGCTCGACGCTATTTATGTATATGACATATATATATATATATATATATATATATATATGTACGAGTATATACAAGCAGCAGAGACGAAGAGGAAAAAGAGGAAGGAGAAGCGAAGAAAAGGAGGAACGAAACGTTGCGGGCCATCCGAAGTCGACACAAAACTTTTGACAAATTTATATTTCCGGCTTTCCGCGTTCCGCCATCTCTGAATTCCTGCGTTTCTCCAATTCGTGACAACGTTGCGGTGCTGTGATGCTGATGCTGAATAACCGAATTTGGTATTGGGCGAGAAATGCAAAGTTTCCCTTGTTTGCGACTCGTGAACATCCATCTCTCGTGCTAATAAAATCAAGTCCCATCGGACTTGACTTCCCACGGTTGGGGGACTCGCTTCCGAATCATTCGGTGCGCTGTCGGCACGATTCACGCTATTCATATCGGTTAGGGCCTCGCTCACTCGAAAAATTTCTTTTGGGGATATTTCCGAATCCACCAACGATCCAACGCTCCGAAATAGTGTTTATGCGTTAACGCTTCGATTAAAAATGCGATCAATCAAATATGACTGGTAATCTTACTGTACTTTTGTTATTATTAATATTTATTTGTAGTTTTATGTATTTTGCGGATGCACGAAGGAACTTACTCTCAATACCTCGTAACTTGCGTAAACAATTGCCAATTCGCAATTCGGAAAAAATGTCCGTGCGTACAAGCGCGGGCGTGTGTGTGATGAGCTTGCAAAATTGCAATAGATATATCTCGAGAACGGCTTACCGGATTTTTCTGAAACTTTGCAGGCGAATCGGGTCACAACTCCTTTCTGCATTCTGTAATTTTCACACAAATCGCTAACGGGTGTGTCATTTTATGATTGTTTGAATTTTTCGAAAAAAGTTGTTGCACTCTCTAATTTTCGTAAATATTTAGTTATCGAGTTAAAACTTTCTACAAGATTAGGCCAGGGGACAAGGTTGTGCGCTATTGAGATTGGCACGGAGCGATCCAGGCATTCAAATATTCTTAAACCACGCATTTTAGTAATTTTTCGAAAAAAATCTTTTCTTACTATAACTTTTGTAAATTTTTATCTATGAAACTATAACTTGGCACAGAAATTGGCTAGAGGATAAGTATACTTGATCTTGAATTTAGTGAGAATCGATTAAGGGGTTTACACTTAATGAAATTTACTATTTTACTAAATTTTGTATTCTATTGAAAATAATAATACCACTTCCTGTATGAGGATGCCAGAATTAAAATAACCATTACGCAACAGAGAAGAATCTGGAGGGTGGCCGAGAATTACGAGGAAATAATGTGCAAATTTCAAATTTGGATCCTTGTTTTTTTACGTTTCGGTCATTATGCAGACCCTCTTATGAACTTTATTTTCTCACAAACTGCTTAACCTATATTGTACGGTTTTATAATTAATATTCAGATTATATATTCAAGTTAACTACATGAATTTGATTCGATCTTCAATTTTACACACACTTCAATCTTTAAACACGCGCGCGCGCCCGCGTGTTTGCGAGCGTGCGTGCGGGTATGCGTGCCTGCGGATGTGTGTGCGTGCGGATGTGTGTGCGTACGGGTGTTTGTGCGTGAGTGCGTTATGAACTTGAAAAATTGTTATAGGTATATCTCGAGAACGGTATACTCGATCTTCCTAAAACTTTGCGCATGGATCGAGTCTCATTTTATGGTTATTTGCATTTTTTAAAAAAAGTATGTACGCTCTCTAACTTTCGTAAATTTTCACCTATCGAATAAAAACTTTCTACAAGAATAGGCCAGGGGACAAGGTTGTTCGGTATTGAGTGTATTATGAATCGATGTATAAGAAATCAATTTTTGCTTCAACTTTCATAAATTTTCATCTATCAAACTGTAACTTGATGCAAATAGTTTAGGGGACGAGGATACTTAATCTTGAATTTGGTTCTAAATCGATTGAAAGGTTTTAACTTAATGAAATTTGCAATTTTACTTTATTTTCAATTTTATTGAAAATTTTAATACCACTTCCTCCATGAGGAAGTCAGAATTGAGATAACCATGATTCGTATAGAAGATTCTGTAGGTTGACGAGAATCACAAGGGCAAATTTCAAATCTGCACGCCTTGTCTTTAATCAAGTCACGTTTTTTTTCTTATGAACCCTAATGATGCCCTATACGAAAGAATAATGATTAGATTATTTTTTCACAACATATGTATATTTATAATTGAAAGAAAATTCATGTTTCATAAAAATTTCACACATAAAATTCTTCAAATCGCTTCTTATTGTACAAAAAATATTATTGTGATGACATGAAGAAAAAATGTGGGACAAAATATATTTTCTTCTCACGCGTTTTGTCACGATGAACCCAAATGTGAAAAAAAATTATATGTCTACGCAATTCATATGCTCATAGTCGTATCAATGAATCGAAACTCCGTGAAATATTTTTTTGTAATCATGTGAAAAAATTCTGCAATGGAGAAACAAATTTGTTAAGTAATTGCCAAGTTCTGACTCTGTAAGAATATAAAAAGAGGATTTTCTGTAAAAAAAAGCAGCATAAGGCCATGTGGGCCTTGAGATTATGTCAGGGTGAGTTTTATAGCTTTTGAGTAATTACTCTGGACGAAAGTCCAAAACTACAGGAAGACAATAATCGTAGACATTTTTATCATATTCTAGAGTGAATGAATAAACAACGAGAGCAATGAGAATTCTGAATATAAATGAGATACCTCGTCATTAATTTATTCGCTGAATATGGTATTACGGCCTTCGTTTTAGTATCGATAAATTTATTTTGATAATGTAATATTCATATCACGAATCACAAATGTGACCATAAGGGATATTGAAACCTGAAGTATGATAGAATCAGTTCTAAAGGGTGGTTAAATTTTAAGGGCCGATGTTGATTTTGAATAAAACACAAATTATTTAGGAAATTATTGTCAATTCTTTTTATTATGATAATATGGTATGGTTCAATTATATATGGAACAAAATATCGGCCAAATGGCCGCCGCGACCTCGGCGGCACACCTCCATCCGATGGTCCAAATTTTCGATGACGCTTAGGCATAATTGAGGTTCTATGCCGTTAATGTGCCGAATTATCTCATCCTTTAGCTCTTGAATTGTTGCTGGCTTATCGACGTACACCTTTTCTTTCAAATAACCCCAAAGAAAGAAGTCCAACGGTGTCAAATCACATGATCTTGGCGGCCAATTGACATCGCCACCACGTGCGATAACACGGCCATTGAATTTGTCGCGCAAAAGAGCCATTGTTTCGTTAGCTGTGTGGCAAGTGGCACCGTCCTGTTGAAACCACATATCGCCCACATCCATATCTTTCAATTCGGGCCATAAAAAGTTCGTTATCATCTCACGATAGCGAACACCATTCACAGTAACTGCCTGACCGGCCTCATTTTGGAAAAAATACGGCCCGATGATGCCGCCAGCCCATAAACCGCACCAAACAGTCACTCTTTGTGGGTGCATTGGTTTTTCGACAATCACTCTTGGATTATGATTCGCCCAAATGCGGCAATTCTGCTTATTGACGAATCCACTGAGGTGAAAATGTGCCTCATCACTGAAGATGATTTTCTTCGAAAATTGATCATCCACTGTTGCCATTTCTTGCCACCATTCTGACCATTGACGACGTTTGGAATGGTCAAGAGGCTTTAGTTCTTGAGTCAATTGCACCTTATAAGCGTGTAAATGCAAGTCTTTATGCATAATGTTTATCAACGACGAGCGTGAGAGGTGCAATTGTTGGGCACGACGACGAGTTGAGGTGGACGGCTCTTCAGCCACACTATCGCGAACAGCAGCAATATTTTCTGCAGTACGAGCTGTACGAGCATGCACTGGTGTTTTAATATCTCCTACAGACCCGGTTTCCTCAAATTTTTGCACGATTTTCCCGATTGTACGCACATTTGGACAATTAAATTGACCGAAAAAATCACGAAGTGCACGATATGCATTTTGATTTGAACGCCCATTTTCATAATAAGCCTGAATAACTTTAACGCGTTGCTCGATTGTGTATCTTTCCATGGTTCAAATTGAGTTAGTCTGAAATTGAGAAATGTCAAATGAAATGCAGAAAAAAACTTGACGTTTAGGTGTGGTTCACATTCAACATCGGCCCTTAAAATTTAACCACCCTTTATATTGTCTCTAAGCACGCGATGTAAATTAAAATACACGTACAACAGCTATTTACAGCATCGAGAGTATTTCATAAACGTAAATAAAAATCTGCGGTCAACAACCTACACCGACATCAAGAGTTTGTCCTTCGATTTGCAGTTATTCATCTGTGCGCATGTGTTCGCATCGATTTTCTATTCTTTCTTGCCATTAGCCCTTAACGGGAGCGTGAAGAGATACTACCCTCCGTAGGAACTTCGTAGAATGAATGGATATATGTAGGAAAAAAGAGAAAAGAAGAGAGAGAAAGAGAGGGACAAAGAAATTAATCTAAAAGAACGAATAGAAGATGGAGAGTGAGCAAAGAGCCAGATCTATGAGATCTACGAGTAGTTTGGTTAGGTAAAAGGAGAAAAATTGTGGCTAAGCATTAAGGCGAACGTACATTTAACTTTGCCTCGGGGCGTACGATCGTGTTCGTGTATAAGTTAATCGTGGGTAGAAACGTACGTACAGTGTAGATACGTCGTACTGGTCGGTCTGCCCGAAAAGTAATTGTTATTTCCTTCCGGAACCGGAAGCCACGGTTCGGTGACTCTGCGAAACGACTGAGTACATGCTCAGGGCACCGTTTCTCGCCGCGTTCTCTCCGTTACGACAGGCAGTCACCCTTACCACGGCAACCTCCCACTTGGGTCCACACTCGTGTATCGATATAATCTCCGACTCTCCTTTCGTATCTCCGTCCTTCATTCCGTTCTCTGTTTCTCGCTTGCGTTAACCCGCTCCGCGATGTTGTCCAGCACGTTCTCCAGACTATCGAGGATACCGAGTGGAAAGAATTTTTAAACAGTGAAACGACATTCGTTTCGTTCGTGAATATTTCACGAGCACTTCGAGATCATTGAGGAACACCTGCGGAGGATGGAGTGGTGGATAGGTAAAAAAAAACAAATTAAAACGTTAATATAAAAAAAAATAATTGTTCACTCGGGCGGTAGAATAACTACGTCGTGCGACTAACGCGAAAGTGAGAAAATGCAAATACGAGAAGAAGAATGTCTATATCGTGAAATAACTCACTGGCGTCGTCTCTGTGGGGATGAAAATGCGACGTCAAACTCGTCAAGAGTAATTAAGCTCGGCCACGATAGACGAGAGCTTTTGCTCTCTATACTACCACTGATCACTGCGATACGGGTGGAGTTGTTATTATACGTCAGCGCGATCCTGTCAGCCAGGGCGATAGTTTAAAAGCGCAAAAGTATAAAATATCTCTGCGTACGAAAAGCAACGGGGAGAGGTTAAAACCATATGCATACATGATGTCCGACGGTGGTTAACTGCGAGACCGAACGATCCGTCGGCCGACTGCGTGACGTAGCTGGTATCTACCTGCATATTATCATCGCCTTCTCACGCCTTTGCTAATCTAACGCCGAGCGAATAACATCGTAAAAAGTGAAGCGCAGTCGCTTGGATCCCTGTCCAACGTGAAAGCTCATATTCCGTTTCCCAGTATACGCTTCGTTTCCCTATACCGAGCTTATTATAACCGTCGCATTCCGTATGCAAATTGAAACTATTGCGAGGTTAAGACCGAAAATTGAAACTAAGGGTAGCTAGGAAAGCTAGCGATTCCGCTATGTAGCTTCAAGAAATCGAAGGGTGTTGCGGGTTTAAACAGAATGAGAACACAGCGACAGTGGACGCAATTGGTGTGTACCGAGAAGGTCTGCCCGGTGCACTCGGTTCGCTGGGCTGCTCGTGGCATCCGACTGCTTCTCAGTTTAATTTATTTTATTGCCACATAAAATCGTATGAAATGCAGCTACCGTGTGCCCTTTGCGGAAATACACGGGAGAGGTGTTTCGCGATTCTCGCACATCCTCCAGCGACGTGCTGCATTGCCGCGATATCATCGCGTTTCACTTGAAATACCCGCTTGTTGCGTATATACGTTTCGCTATCATAAAGTCCGCGTCTGTATACACTGCGGTCTGCTTACTTAGATAAATAATATGTAATGCACACGTTGGTAATGTTAGAGCGACACGATACATGTACAGAGAAGGTAGCAAACGTCGTCACATGCTTATGGAATGGATTAAAATAGGAGGCTAAGAGAAGAAATTAAAGAACGACAGTGCAAATACTTTGATGTACCATTTTACGACTAATTTTCTTTTGCCGTTGCGTTCCAAAGAATGCCATTTAATAGTTGGTTATTCAACTCGATAAAGAATAAATTAATAATAGAGCCCATAATTTGGTAGTCACAACTAATAGCTTCCTTTTCTAAATAAAATAGAGGAAGATATAAAAACTGAACGTACCATCAATTATTATAAGCTCGTAATAGGATCGTTGCAAAGAACACAATAGGTCCTAACGTTTTCTTGTTATCCCATTGGAAACATTCAGCGCCTTGTATTTGACATTTTGTTTGGACATAATAATACATGTTTTTACTGCTCGTATTTCTCCATTTTACCCCCTTCTATCTACAGCTTCAACTACTATTGTTGGAATCGTATAACAAAATGCAATTACGCGGAGAGCACGCGGACGTGAAGCAGCATTTGGTATAGATGTAGATTCCCTTGCGTATAGCCAACAGCGTAGCGGAGCGGAGCGTGCCGTTGCCGAACAGACACCCGACGCCCGTAAAATGTTTGTTTTAACGCTCGACACGAGACCACTTTCCCTTTCCGCGCACCGTCCCCGATCATATAGGCACAGTGCAGCGATCGTGGCTATAGTATACATATATCTATCTCACTCGCAAGCCGTTGAATGTGAAAATTCAAAGTTCCAGGCTGCTCGCTTGTGACCACTGGTAACGCACAGTATCACCTGTGTATACCTGTATCAGAGTCGTTTCAGTAGTTAGAGTCGGTTGATGATCGGACACGAGAGGAGTACTTTATCTCTCGCATCAGCAGATACGAACTTTTCATTCCGTTGTGGCTATTACACTAAATAAATTGTAGTATACGTAGAAAAATATATTGCACATAAATTGCTGCACGTGTCCTGTCCGTTCCACCGAGATTTTATTACTTGATTTCTGTGGAGAACGTATCTATTTCATTCTCGACTTCATCCAACTTTCCATTCTCATTCCTGTTTTTTATGGCTAAACGTGAACCTTGTTTTTCCATCTAAGTCGATGAAGCTCTGTCTAACAATTTTAAACCGATTACTAGAGTTTCAATGCATTAAATCGTGATTTATATAATCGCAAAAATGACAAATTGATGTACAGTGCAAAGTAAACCTTTGATACCACCTTAAAGCATCTGTATTGTAGATTGATTGAAGTAGCGCGGTAGTCGTGCGGTAGACAGTTGATGCGTAACGATGTGAAACGCGGGTCCGTATAGAAATTATGTAGCGTTCTATCCAACGGCACTGCTAAGATACTTTAAGGGCAAATATTGCTACTAACAGGATCAAATGTAACGGTATAGATTTTCTACTAGGAAACATTATGCGACTCATAGAGAGAAGCAACGTATGTATCAAGATACACAAAGTAGTGAAGTTGAGCATGCTTGAATACTGGATGCACTCGTCCGACATACATGTTGGAGAAACAAAACAGAAGAAGACGTGCAGAAGGGTTGAAAGTTATATAGATTCACTCTGACCCTTGTATTACGCGGAGTACCATTAGAATCGAATTACGCAGTGCAATAAGAGACAAAGACGGATCGAGCAACGTCAAAGAGCCAGTAGAGAGTCATCCTAAATCGATATGTTCTGCAGACATCATTTTTTTAAGCCTGGTGATGGCTCGCTTTGTAATCAATAAAGATGAAACAATGGCACGCCAAGATTTTTAAGTGAGCAACAAATTCATAATAGAATATAATTTTAGAAAATGAGACCACGAAAAAAGAATACCCTGATTTTATAAAATCTTCAAAACAGTCTTCTAGCAGTCTATTACCATCTCATAGCATTGATCCACTTGTAAAAATAGTGCTCGACTGCTCGTATTAACACAAGAGTAAGTAAGAAATGTATACACTTGGTATGAGACCTACTGTATAACTTGCGTCACTTGTTTTCATGAAGAAAATTCGGCACGTGTCAGTGCAGTGCAAAATGGAAAACGCTATAACTCTCTCGTCAATAGCCGAAACTAAGTGTCAATAGTACCAAATCTCTCTCTCTCCCTCTCTCTCTCTCTCTCTCTCTCTCTCTCTCTCTCTCTCTTCCTCCTCTCTGCTCTCGTCACTCACGCTTCAGAGGCGTAACTCGGCGTAGAACGGCAGAGCTACGTAGGCGTGACGTGTGCTTGTACTCATTTCGCCTTCCATCCCTCCCTTTGTTCCACTCATTTATCTCGTTTCCCCTAAAAGCATCAGACAACTCGACACAGTACTACACGTCCACCCTAGTGGCTGGCTTCTAACTCACTCTTTCACTTCACGAGTCCTTTCTGCTCGGCTACCGGGCTGACTCGCATTCTCGTGGCTAACTGGGTGACGTTCGTTACTACCAAAAGCACTAATGTATTTCAAGGGAAATTTCTAGTATACACCCTCTGAGGTGAACCGGAGAAACTACGACAATGAATATTATATGTCGTGGATCTTTCATCTATCCTTTCGAAATATAATATATATACTCACGTGTGCAACAATTTTCCTGTGATATACTCGTACCTTAGAAAGAGCATTAATTATCCCAGATCTGCAGTTACTTGCAACATTATTAGCCACGTATAATTCCTATATCTCCAAGAGAATCGGTTATTTCCCGACTGCATCCTACTAATTTAGCGACAATTATATCGGTCGAGGTTCTCACTATGTTTGAGCTGTCGCAACCAGTGAGACAGGGCATTAGTTCAAACTTGAGAATCAAATATACACGAGGAGAGAATATCACGTTAGAGTTAGAGTCAATGGTACGTGACTGATGGAGTGATCTTGAGAACCTGTGGACGTACGTGCAGGTTTGAAATACAGGACGGATGGGAAGCTCGTACCAAAGGCGAGGACGCTGACGAACGTACAGACAACGGCCCACAAACCAACTCTCGATAGACCGATACCCTATAGTGTGCATACATAACCATAGTAAATACAGATATATCCGTACGTACACCGTAGGACCGGAGAGTTGACAAGCCGAGGGGTCAAGCGATAGGTGCTAGATATAGATAATTAGGGCAAGCCCTCGGGCCAGGATTGTTCACGACATCTCGGGTTTCTGGTATGGGTGGGTCGACGATCCACATGTTCCAACTATAGCAGACATTTTGCATCTATGCTCGATGACAGCCATTTTGCTACAGGTAAATAAGAGAGAGTCACTCCCTTGATTGACGCGGTAACGGATATCATCCGTTCGCTCGACAGCTTGGTTCATCTCTCCCTTTTCAATGCAGTGCCCCGTTTCGCATGACTCTGCCGTTGGTTCATACGTGCGATATCCGACGTCGATGCGAATACACGCGGACGTCAACCGTCGACCCATACGTCAATCAAAGCGTCGGTGGCGCGACTCTCGTTCACTGCTAAAAATATTATAAGGATATCTCTCGTCTGCTATGTATATTCGACGATATTATTAACATGCTGTGACATAATGATGACTGATGATCACGTGGACTTGATTTATCTGACCGACAGGCAGACCCAGGCCGAGGGTCGCATGGTTTCTCGGCGGCAAGCTGATCAACTCGAGCCACGAGGTCAGGGAGATACAAGATGCGAGTGGCGAGATCAATTTCCTGACCGTAAACCGCGTGACGCTTCAGGGCCTCACCAGGAGTCACCACAACGTCAGCCTCACGTGCAAAGCGAACAACACCTATCTCGCGCCTCCCGCTTCCACCACCGTCATCATTGAACTCAACAGTGAGTATACAAAGCATCATAATGGAATCGAATGTAATGTATCGTAGATTGTACACAACTGATTGTCCAGTAAACGGATATAGCGGAAAATAACAGATATTGATTGAAAATGAAATTTCATTTTGTCAAAAAGGGTTTCCAATATCTGAAAAATTGTTTTTTTTTTCCTGTTACTACCATTCACTTGAAATCGAAATATAATCGGTGGAAACACAACATTTGATTGCACAGCGAAAGACAGAAGAGCATGTATAAATGAAGGAGTCGGAGCGTGATATTTCGAATTAAGCGGGTCGGAAAATTGAAACATTTTTCATCGATTAAGCGAACGTATGCAATTGGAAAAATAGAATACGGAAGAGAAATAGTTTGTAGGGGTAGAGGGGAGGGAGATCCTGTAGCCTGTTCTGGATACATAGCTGCAGTGGTCACGGCTGGTACGTCGAAAACCAATCAACCCTCAGCAACGGAGCGCTACTATCATTAATAACGTTGAAATCGGTGGCACACACACTGACCGAGTTGCAGCAGCAGCAGCAGCAGCAGCAACGAACATTCGAGGGGACGAGAGCAACTACCAGACTCGTCGCATGCAGGAACGCAGCACCGCCGCGACGATATTAAATTTAATTTTATGACATCGAATCTAGCACGGATGACACGGACAATACGGTAGTGCCTGCGGGACTCTGGTTATCCCGTATCTCCTCCCTCGTCCCGCATCCACAGTGTTCACTTCACTGCCTCTGCACCCTCCCTTCCTGGTAGGAACGTCTCATAGAATATTGCACAGCCCAGAATATTCATTCTAATCTGTGTAACCGTTCTCTCGTTGAGATGTACCAATATTGCCGGGAAAATTTATTGAACGCTTTGAAGTTCTACGAAAAAAAAGTTGAATACGAATGTTGGTTGAGCTATTAAGCTATTGTAGTTTGATATACTACATAATATAACATATAGTACATAATTTGAATAAAATAAAACACTTTTGTCCCTTTGCAACGGAAATTGTATTTTTGTAATAAAACAACAAGTTCGAAATTTCAATGTCAGAGTACATAAAATGCTTGAATCGTCAAGCAAAGTAATTTAAAAAAAAAGCAATGCCAATAGCGCGTTGACACTAAATTGGAGTTGTTTATATTAAAATTACGTTCACTCGTAAATTTCTTATCATAATGTTACTAGCATAGAGTCGCAAGTGATCTTGCGATCTATCGAAGTTCTGAAACTGAAAATCGAATAGTTTTTAATATTTTTTTTCTTCTTTGCCTCGGTGTCACCGCTGTGCGATGGTGTCGCGTAGTATTACATCAAAATGTCAATTTACTCTATTTCAAGGCCATGGAGAATATATATTTCGTGTTCAAGCCCAACTCGAAATCGAACTGTTTGCTTTACTACGAGTGTTACCGATGATAGGCAATAATATGACGCCATATAAATATATCGACAACAAATAATACATTCGAAATAAAAATAAAAATATGAGCGAATGATAATACGAGATGATGCGGGGTTATCCCAGAATTTGAAATATTCTGCACTATTAAAAATCCAGGACGTCAAAGGTGATTGGTGTGGACTTTTCACCAGTGTTGATCCATCTCGTATTAATTTTTATAATGTTCACACTATTAAAGTCATACAAACGATTGTGTTACAATTATTAAGTGCCACCTCAAAATTTAGAACATATGTATGGTCGAAATGAGCAGATAAAAGTCATTAAATTATCAGCAATCAATACAAATAATGCGACGAATATAATCCAAAAATGTAATTGAATTTCATTAACTTATTTTTAAATAAAACGCGTTGAAAGTTTTGAGGGTATAATCCAAATCGACACCAACTATTGAACACCGGCCGTTGACACCCGTGGTCCTCTGTGAACTCGTATCAACATCGAGCAAGGGTTCGTTTTAATACCGTATTTTTTACAGTGTATTGTTATATCGTTTACGCGCGCCTAATTTCAATCAGGTTGATTGCAACTATGAGGACAGATGTAAAAATTCTAGTGCAAACGTAACGTTATTTGTTTTTACGTTAATCAACACTTGTGTTAATTAAATTAAATGTTTTATACCACCTTTTTCTTTTTAGAGCGCAAAAAGGATCGCGTTTGTATAAACTGCATGGCATTGTACGCATCTCTCGATAGCTGTATATATTTAATTAAATATCACTGCTACCGTTGAGTAATTTTTTAATTATTTTAAAGTATGAATTTAGGAAGCTCTATCTAATTCTCGGTACGTGTAACGCAATACCGGTAGCACATTGATTGTTTTATTTGCAAGAAGAAACTGATTTATATCTCGACATTTCCTTAACCAGTCATTCAATGAGGAATTCACCCTACGCTACTCTGGTGCCACTCTGGCTATATTTCGAGACATGCTTATATAGCTTTCTCCTTCCCCTTTCTCTTTTCCATGATGCACTCCTCTTGTTCCCGAGAGAGATTCGTTCGCAAAAGTTTTGGCAAACAAGTTTAAATTAAATCATGTTCCGTAAAGTCGTAAGAAGGTGGACGACATTCGCGCGCAAACTGGTAGCAAAAGCACGGCCAGATGCTAGGCTGCTTCTGCTGGAGCTTGAGCATTACTATTCCTACACTTATACAGCTATGTTCCTGATATACCAGAGACTGAGGATAAGAGGAGAAACGAAGGGGTAAGCTGACGCGCGTCGCAGTTGCGAGACTCGAAAGTTTTTCAGTACCCGCGGTTCCGCCGAATGCGAAACCTGGGAAAATAAATATAAACATTCAAGAGGAAAGGACGGAGAGTACGTGCTGGAATGTGGTTCCGGTAAGCGGAAGTGAGGGAAAGATAAAACGCCGGGGATATACCAAGAGGAGCTCGTACTCGTCTTTCGCTGCTGATGCCGTTGCGGTTGCATTGAAATTGTAAGAATTGCGAATCCCGCTCTGACGGAGAACGATTCAAGAGTTGGATAAGCATCGCCGTTGGTATCGAATAGAAAAACTCGGCCAAAGCATCGCAAAGCCTCCACTGGATACTTGTCTGCATTGCAAAGCCTCTGCTCGATACTTGTTCGCATCGCATACTACTTCAGATATACTTCCGTCGATGGACGTCAGCACTTTCTTAACAATACTTTTTATTTTATTTATGACACGAACTCTTAAGGAAATATAGTACCTCTTGCAGCCTGTGCAGTCTCATTGTCATGCTCCAAGCAAGTAGATAAGATTCGTTACGGTAAAGCGCGATTGGCACCGTGCAGAAAATCCGATTCTGCTTTTCTGCAAGACTCAGCACTTTATTTGGAATCATTGGATAGTCGGTTTTCACAATATTTTCAATGTAAATAATAAAATTTAATCAAAACAACGAAAACACTCGAAAGACAGCTATTTTATACTTAATAATAAGCACCAATGTGCTTACTGAATAATAAGCAGTATTGTGTTTTTAAACAGCACTTTCTCAGCACGCAATATTAAATTACCGTCGAATTTTAATCTAATTTGATGCCCAAAGCGTTGCAACAAATAACGAATGACCTCGATATCCATTTTAATATGAGAATAACTGAACAGTGAAACGCCAAAGCCACATGTCGGGCCGTTTTCTGGTGCGTGTACATTCTTCCCAACGATAGTCAATCATAACAGTATGTAACCTCTTGATAATCTCCCGATAATTTAATTTCACTTTGTTCGTAATAAATTAAACATTACTGATTATGTTAATCACGAGGTAACATTGCTCCAAGTTCATGTGCGTCAGATCGTTCATGACCCATTAAATTTCGGATTTAAGAGGAGGCGAAACATTGATGCGTGCGAATGAGATATAACTAGTATGGCGTTCACCAGGAAGCGAGAGAGGAACGGCACATCTGTGTAAGTATGGAGGTTTCGCCTGCCATTACCGCAATAATAAAACCAAATTTATCAGTATTTACATACGTGACATCGTTATATGAAATTCGCGGTCTCGATGCTGTGGCAAAATCGTACTCACCGGTACGATCTCCTGGTTTCGACCAGCGTATACTCATGCTCATTGGAATAACAAAGTGCGATCACGGATATATTTTCTCGAAAGCGAGAGTGAAGAGCGAGTTGTCCGATCGACATGTACGCTGTGGATACCTTGTAAAGACCTATTCGCAACGCGCAGTCCATCGGTGAACGCAAAGTCTTTGCCAAATTATAGCAATAATATGAGTCGGGGTATTGAATCGATCTCTCTCTCTCTCTCTCTTTCTCTCTCTCTCTCTCTCTCTCATACTCGTTCGAATAAGTGGACGTTGGGCACCCGAATATTGCATCGTTTTCACACAGTATCGTTACATTCCCTCGGTGAACTTACGTGGACTATATATAGAAACTTCGCTAATGTTTACCATTTTGTGGATTCCCATCGCGGTCGGACACGCGAGAGAACGAGCACAATATCACTTTCCGGCCTGCGGCTAAGCCAAAATCGCGGCACTTAACCCACACTTCCAGCCAAAACTTGCGTCATGATCTTTCTTGTTATCGTATCGTCGTAGTTTCATTCGACGGCGATAAGCTTTTAGTGCACTAGCACCCGGTGCTGGCAACGATCAACCCTGCCGCTGCCGGCGATATGAAACAGCGAGTAATTCACCACCAGAGGTATTCAATCGGTATCGTCTCACGTTCTAATTAAATTAGTGCACTTATTAGCTACCGTCTGGTTTGTACAATCATGTTCTTTCCGAGTTTTCAGAACACTTTGGTACAACCTTTTTCTCTCCTTTTACGTAGAAGAGTGTATATATCCAGACGGCTGACCGGACTACCAAATTGTTTTCGGTATAGCACTGGCTGCAAGCAGCTTTTAGCAAATGAAATCGGACTCAGGCTCGACAGACTACCGAGGCACGTAGCCTCGAGTCCTCCCATACACCCCTCCTTCACTGCCTCCGTGTACTCGGATGGTTATAAACCCCCGAACAATCCTACGATGAACTGTGTACATTGTGTTTTGTATACATGACTACCGCAATTCCCAACCAATTCATACTGAAATGTCGAGCGGTGGGGTTCGAGATAATGTTATTGCTTTCTGTGCTCGAGTAATGATTTTTTCCATCTAACTCTCATCTTCAAACTTACTTTTTACCTTTTTCTTACCCGTAATGTTTTTAAATTCATTGCTCATTACTTTTTTTTTCACAGAATAAATTTGATTTTTCCAACTAAAGTTCCTTTCATTTCGTTACGCAATCTTGCTATAGTATGTACTATATATACACCATGTACCGCCGAGTACTTTACAAACACACAACACACGTATATACACGCCTTTTTTTCCCTCACACCCTTTCCTATACTATATCCCACGCAGGGATTGCTCGCGTGACGCGTTCTAATTGTCTCGGCCGTTACTTTTTTCGTTTTCTCTCGTTGTTCCCTCTACGAGCGTTCTCTCACGTCCTCATCACTCGCTCACCAACCGAACGACAATAGAAACTACAGGGGAAATTGTGCAAAGTTCGCAACAGCGTGCGAAGCTACTGGATACCGCGGAGAACTCCCTATCACGTTTCCTCTGGCTTTTACGTCTTTTGCACGGGTTCTGCTCTCGTCATCCACGGAAAAATGAAATCGCTGTCGTGAACCAGTCCGAGTTGCCCGGAGCCATGCGCTTAACGAGGAAACTTTTGGAAGGAAATTTCGTGTCTCGTCACCAGGTGTACCATATATGCGAAATGCTCACTCGTACACGACATATGCATTCTCGACTAAGCGGAACGGACTGACAACTACAAGTCCAGAGGAAAATTCCAGAACGTTGACGTGCATAGCATTTCCCATACATCAGTTTCCACGAAGAAGAACGATACTCGAAAAATATTTCAAAAATCTCTCATTTTTCGTGGAAAACTATATTTTTCATAGACGGACATATTTTCATATTTTTCATGACGGACACGGACTGTTTAATAAATAAATGTGTAATTGGTTCAACAAAGCTGTTTGTTTATTCAACAGTCATTCGATTCAGCGGACCAACATATGTTTGAGGTAAACAAAAATATTTATGTGTTGACTAAAAATTTATTTGACAGCTCGTGTCCGCCGGATTTCGCTGAACCGACCAATCTCTTTTCTCGATGTGTGATATATAGTTTATTACATAGGCTAAAATATATTTTCACATTTTACTTTTCACTAGGGAGTTTTAACCACGTGGAACGTTGAATTCTTCTTTCCAAAATTAAACATTCAAGCTTCACTTATATTAAAATAAGTTAGCATCTTATGCGATTGTGTCGCACGGTCATTGTTGGTTTTTGGAAATATTATCAAAATTACTTCTTTAAAACATTCCAACATTGCATTAACTAAAAAATGAATTGAACAAATCTGCAATTTTTACTGAAATTTATAAATAATTCTCTTTTTCACCACTTGTAACAATAAATAATTACTCTCAATATTTTCAAATCGGTTACGATTGAGCAAAATTTATTTTGCAAATGTCAACGATAATTATTTTATACATAATCCAGCGCAAATGTTTGTTACAATACAGATTACATGATTTCAAAGTACTTTTCTACATAATTAACAAATAATAAATGATACCGTTGGCAGAACCCATAAAAATAAGTTTTTTTATGAGTACCTTTGGCGTGTCACGTACATACGAGATAATTTTTAAATGAATCAAAAGTACGTGCATGTTATAAAAATAATCACGGTTCAATCGTGCGTTGATGTCCTTAATCGCGGCAATTCATATTCGCGCGAAACGTCGTTGTATTGCTGGCGTATGATCATTATCTTGTCACGAGCGGCACAATAACGTGGGATGTATCTCGTTGAACCTAGCGGGTTCCTCGTTTGTTGGAAACAAACATGTAGTTGGATGTACTACTATTCCCGTTCCCCGCATATACCTACCCCCATAAACTGACGCGAATTATGATGCTATCAGGCTTGGGGTTATTATTGCAAAGTTATTAACGAGGATCAACGTGTTTCGCCATGGGCGTTTCGACGACCCAATTAGCAGGTGCATGCAGAAAGGTTCAACGGCCGGTAAACGCATATTAACCACGGTCGCTGCTTACACTCATTCTGTTTACGAGCTCCACTTCTTATTATAAATTATGTAAGTGAGAGCGTGACAGTGGTATATCGCGACTCTCTCTCTCTCTCTCTCTCTCTCTCTCTCTCTCTCTCTCTCTCTCTCTCTCTCTCTCTCTTGTCTTTCACGTAAACGAGGTAAGTGGCAGGCACAACAGGCTGAAGTAGAAATCAGTAAACTGGCACACAGCACGAAAGTGGCTCGCTAAATGTCCCTTGTCACGATAGGTGCTGAGAGTCCCGTCGGTATTACATATAAACATAAAGTAGAACCTCACAGCAATAATCAAATAGGCATTTACTTGATGTTGGCCGGATACGGATAATTCTGTATTCTTTTTTAAACAGTTGAATGCGTTCCTACTTGATATTGGGCTCTGCAGGATTCATGAATATAAGAAATTGAAATAACGTTAAGGAAATGACGATTTGAAAACCAATTCAGTTGACTCATCCGTATAAAATGATCATTGTGGAGACGGTTCCTGATGATCCTTTGTTACCTACGGCTTATCCAAGAGATAAAGGAACAGTGGTCAAGTAGTTATGAAAATGTTTCTTCTCTCTCTCCCTCTCTTTGTTCACACCTACTTCTCACTAAAACTTTCGGTTTCACTGGCTCCTTCACCATTGAAAGCATGTCATTTTGTTACACCATTGTATTAAAAAAAAACCAGAACGACCACATTGGAATTTGAGCATAACACCTGACACGATTGAATTAATGTAAGTGCCTCAAAAATTATTTATCTATTTGTTTGGGATAAGTACAGCTAAAGTATTGTTGAAGTTAACAGTAGAGTGCTACAAAATTCTAACTTATAAGTTATTTAACGATTTTTTTAAGACCTTCGAATGAGACAAAATTCGATTGCATTGGAACACCCTGTTCTCCGAAACGCACCCTCTGCGATCCTGGGATGAATCATTTATTAGCTTTGAGTACACAGTAGCGACATTATCGTACTTTTAGTCTTAAAATTCATGTTCAATTATAGCGTCTGAACTTATACATAGACCAAATTTCCAGTTCCACCTTTAAAATAACATAACAATTACTTTTAAAATTCGTCTCAAATTAACGGCTTCGCATGTCCGCACCGACCGATATTACCGTTTCGTACTCTCAGCCAAATACTCGATACCTCTATACCTATGTTTGTGTATCTCGTCGTACAGAAGAGCTGGAACGTTGCAATTGGTTTTCAAGTTCATCTCGAATTAATTGCTCGACATTCCGCACAGCCGAATTTCCCGGTGCACGCTCTTGGCTAAAAACTCGCCTTCTGTATATCTATACTTCGGTATATGGGCGTACAGACGAGTCAAGCCATTGCATTTGGTCTTAAAATTCATTTCGAATTAACGGCTTGCCATTCCCGCACTCAACGATTTTACCGCTCCAATCTCCTTACCCAAGCAATCACCCGCGAGCTAGTGTCTCTCATCTCGCGTAAATCTTATCTCTAGCGTGTTATCGGCCTATACATCAACACAAGTGCTATAATTGATCATAAATTTTAAGACTGGATACGACGTGTCGCTAGTGTGTACTGTACACAGAGGTAATTAACTATTTATTCCCGGATCTCATAAAGTGTGTGTCTCGGGACGGGGTGTTCAAATTCGAAAGACGTTAAATAAATTAGAATTTTGTGAAATTTACCTTCAACATTGTTTCGGTTATGGTCGTCCCAACTTAATCGACGCTCAGCGAGTCGAATCGAAAAATGTTTGTAACATTAAGAGCAGAGTGAAAAAATTAATAGGGCACTTAATATCCTTTCATTATGACATAAGTTTTATGCTGAAATTCTCATATGGTTATCCTAACTTTTTTACATCTTTGTATCAGCATTTTTCAGGAGAATGATAACTTTAATATTAAGTAGCAAGCGCTGTTGCTTTAACTTCGTGTACAGCTACTGATCAAGTGTAGTGTGGTTCAAAGCTTAATATAACAGAAGCAACCCAATGATAGGTTTTCTGAAAAAAATCTGACCTTTTCTTTCCCCCGTGAATATTTCATCGAATAATAATATCCCGTGACTTTGTATTTCATCCTTCTTTTACAATAACAACTTTAGAACATCGAAGAATTGCTATTCAAATCCGCAACTCGTTTTCATTTTCGATCTGGCATCGATCATTAATTTTTAAGGACAATTGTATAAAATGGTAAACACTCGTTGTATGTGAGTTTCGATGATTCAAATTATTGTAAATATAGTTGTACGTAATTTTAAATAATAATTTTTTGTAATTTCTTTACGCATGTAAGTAATAGTAAATAAAATTATTTGTATCGGTAACAAGAAGACATTTGTGAAAATTATATATCGTCAAATGGTTCTGACACAAGAAAGTGGTAAAGTTTCGTTTGATCACAGAAGTTCGTAACGTGACCTCATGTGCAATAGCATGAGCAGCAACATCCACTTCTCCGAATAATTTCGCCATTTTGAGATTATGGGTTTTGCTGCTCCTATATTATCTCCTTCACACCGGTCACTTGATTCTGAAATATATTGCCGCTTGCCAGCTGTTCCTCGAAATTGCAATTCTTGTGAAACGAGTCGTTTTCTTGTGACCCCCGAAGCAGCTCGGCTTTCGGTCTTTTTATTTTTTTTTAGTACTCGAATATTATCTCGTACTGCAGAGCGATATTTCAATTGTAGTTTTAATCAACGCGTATTTTGTGTTAGAGAATTTGTACCAATTGGTATACAACATTGCTTTGCTTGTCTCGATTAACACCGTCGAAACTTAGCCGCGAAAGTTTACTTCTCCGTCTCACAAAATTTACAAATTGTCACATACCGAACCAATAGATTCCACACTTTGCGACACCAGAGTCCAGTCACATCCTTCTTCTTCGTGCTACAATCTAGCTTTAACTGATTTCCGTTTAAACTCAAGGTTCAGTCATGGCACATGTTTCGACGATTTAACGCAATCGATAAATCTCGAAGCTGTCCAAGTTACCTCTTAGGATTTTTTTTCAGGCCTCGAGATAAATACTTGTACTTGTCGTAATTATAAGATGTTTAAAGATTTATAACTAGAAAATGAATTTTCTGTGAAGAATGGAAACTGAATTATTTTTTCTTCAACCGCTTTTCCAGCTTTAACAAAACTTTAGTCTATTGTAGCTTTTAAACAGCTTTTAGTCTATTGCAGTCATAGCAGAGTCATTGAAAATGATTTTGAGAATCACGATGTAATAATTTTTTAGAACGCATGCGTAAATTTTTGTTTGGTTTAACCACCTGTGTACTTATCGATTTTATCATTTATCACATACTACACATGATGCATCAGATCAACAACACCAGTGAATAACTCAAGACACTCGAAACAACATTAGGAGATTACCGAACGCTGTTGTTTCAAACGCAAAAATATGTATAGATATATAGTAAGGCAATCAAGTTACCGCTGGCACCACGTAGCGGAATATTATGAATGACAACGAAACGCGTTCCGTATTTTCATAGTAGGAAATTATCGCATGTCATGGAAGTGGTGGATACATAAGCTGGAGTTAAGCTGCTTCCACTATCAGCTAAAATCAGTTTCAGAATATATTTACCATGATTTCAAAGTGTCATGTTATGGAACAATTGAATAATGGACGGCTTCGACAATGTCAAACAACTCGTCATTTATTAATCGTGTTTCCCATAAAATATAATGAGAGTTCGATGAACCGGTCGAAAGATTTGATGTTAAGGATTGACAAAAATAAACGAAAAACCTCTTATTCGGTTGTTATCTTTGCCTTATGTAATATGATATGACTAAAGTAAAATTATTTTCTGTTTTTTTTTTCAGTGAGACCGCTGACGGTACATATTGCTGGGAAGAGGAGAACGGTCTCTGCAGGCGAAAAGAACAATATAAAGTGTCAGAGCACAGGTTCGACACCGCCCGCGGTTTTTACGTGGTGGAAAGGTTCGAAGCAGCTCAAGACCGGAATAACAAACGTGAGTCTACCCCTACTCGATGTTATCCCTCTGGCTCACATTGACAACGACAAAAAAGCATAGAAAAAAGCTCATTCGCTTTCAAGCAGACATGAATCAAGGAGAACTTTTTTTACGGGGGCTTTTGGGACGTTATCTACTCGTCCTTTGAACGAGAAAGTATTTTGTCTCCCTTCGAGGCAAGACGTAAGGATCGATCGTCTGGTAGAGTGTACCAAAGGTTACCGATAAAACAAATAGGTTCTGGCCCCAGGGACAAAAGGTCGTATTCCTTTCGATTAACGGTTGTCAAAAAAGGGTTAGTTCATTGTTCTCAATCGATATTCAACGGCGATTTGTTTTTAATTAAGCATTAACATATCTAATATCATTAACATATCTAATATCAGTTACAATTAGTTACTTTTATATAAATCCTTAAAACTGAATAATTGATCTATTATGCGTCCACTCATATAGAATAATAACAATATATTATTCATCAGAGATGAGGATATTAAGTAAAAGGTTGTATTCAGCTGACAAAAGCTGCTCGTCTTGCGCACTATGCACTTTTTCACAGACACGATCCTTTCTAGTGATTAAAAATAAAAAGTTGAAGTTAAAAAAATTAAATATTGAGTTTTAGTTTATCACCAGATTTTTTATATTTATATACTTCGTTTGTCTGTATGAGGCTAATACGTAATACAACATAACAATAGTATACCATATTTTCGGACAATCAAACATCATCGCATATTATAATCAAAGTATAACTTTATTGTTCGTTCGAATATATTATTTGTCCTCTAATGTATTATAATTTCGTCATATTATCATCCATCGTCGGTGTCGTTTGTAGTAAAATTACAAATTCGAGTTCCAGTTAAGCTGGATTTTCACTCATGGGCGCAAAAATACTGTAAAAGTCTGAACTCTCCGTATGCTCGCAATGCTTTCAAAATGTTCCCATCTTACGTCGCACTGCCGTTTTGTATCAAGATACCACGTGTCATAGCGGAAGTGCAGTCTGTACCCAATAAGTCTATGTCTATTCGCTTTTAGCGTTTTACACCTGGCTGCAGTAGTGTGCACTCGGTGTATTTCTGTCCTTCGTTTTTGTGCAAGAGCAAGAAAAGCAGAGATACACTAAGTTCATACTAGCGCACCCGTGGAAAATGCTATTAGACGCGTCACCGTCGGAGAGACAGAACCCGCAGGTTATTTGGTGACAGAAAATATATTTACAACAGTTAGTCAGATGCATATTATCTATCGTAGGTAGATCGTACAAATAATTATGCGGTCAGTGGCGCGATCATTTTTTAAAAATTTTCTGCTAAAAATTCATTACCCCAGGTAGGGTTTGACAATTGGCGGAACGTTGGGCCGGGTCAGGGTGTCATGCTTGATGTCTTGACCCGATGCTCTTTGCCAGAGTCGATCAAGTGTTCTAACAGCACCGGCATGTTAACCTACCAAACTACCGATGTCAATGATGTTTTAGCGTTGGGTGCATTCCAAACTGATAATTCTAAATTAAAGAGGCTTCAATGAGGTTAGGAGAAGAAAATATCGAACGAAATATAGTTTATTACTGAAATTATTAAAGAAATAAAATAAATAACAAAATAATTATTCGGCGACTGGGCGTCCGCTCAGTGTATCATGATCATGATCACCTGCGCCTGACTCGTACTTGATAAAATTGTTTTGTCATTCTCTTTGTATGCGCTCGCCAGAACTTATGCAGTAAAGAAAAGTCATCCGAATTTTCGATTTCTTTTATATTCAAAGCTTTAACAACGACGTGAGAAGCAATGAGGTTAGAATCGATAAGGTTAGGATGTAAATTCGATTGAAAGGCCAACATCTTGACGATATGTTTTTCAACCGGACTTGCTGCCGACCTCCGTAGTGTACCGATCTAGAATGGGGGTTATATAAATATCTAAATGTCCATGTTACGCGCGTGTCGAGAATCCCGTGTGTCTCGCTAAACCCAACATATGACGAACGTGTGTGCTCGACCCGAAGTAGGACGACACTTGAAAGTTATCGGCAGCACCCCGGTTTCTACAGAACCTATCTCTGCACATACCAATCTCTACACAAGTAGTTGTACGCTCTGTGTAGATATGTATTGTATAGAACCAGGGTGCTACCGAAGTTATCACTGATTAACACACAAACTGGTTTGCGACTCGTCAAGAACCGGTTATTACTATCATGAAAAATTAACACTTTGATATATCGAAGCCTTCGTGAATACTTAAAATGCTTTTTTGCAGTGATTTAAAATGTAAAAAAATATTCATACTTCAACGTCGAAATGCATATTTGCAATCAGGAGCCGACCACAACAAATTTCTATTCACATTCATTTTTAATATCTTATATGAATATTATTATTTATATTATCATAATGGTTATAACAATTATCCTTTTTCGTACTTTAGTTTCATGATTTCATGATTTTTTGTATTAAAAAAATAACCAATAGACGATCTACGACTTCTAACACATCCATGTATTAATTTTTTTTTCTAAATCTTCATATAATCGGTCAGTGTTATATATAAGTATGGAGTTATGAAGATAACAGAATATAAGATCTGTACTACAGATATATACCTACTATAGGTAATGCCGCGAGTGAACATATCGAGACAGAAAGCTATATAGGTACATATATATATAGCACTGGAGGTCATCAAATGGTTGATAGCAGTCTCGGCCGTTCCCTCTACGCGTTCATACCATTCGTTGCTCTCTCCATCGTTCGCACTTGATATCAAACAATGTTTAGATAACAAGTCGGCTTCCATATATCTACGTAAACACAACGATATCTTAAAACTCGGCGGCCATTTTTTACCAGAAAAAAGATATTAGTTAAAACGAGATAAAGTATTAATAGAGAGACTCATTAAAATGCGGCCCTCAAAAATACGTGGCCTGTTAAAGAAAGTGATCAGTACAAGCTGTATCGTCGAGCTAGTCCCGTATCATTGTACATTTTGCGTCAGAGCGTTTGAACGTGTCATCAGTATCGGTAGTGTCAGTTTCTCGTCGGTTCATACGTCAAGAATCATGACTTCGTCGAGAAGCTCGTGGGATCATGTGAGCGAGATCGACGACCTGGTAGCGCCGAAGGAAGAGGTCGTAAGGTTTATCGGTGATTGTATGAAGCAAGCCGGTACTACTCAAGAGGACGCTATTACCGTAGCCCATCATTTAATGACAGCTGACTACCGAGGTCACTTGAGCCATGGAATGAATCGAATGCAGATGTACGTAGAGGATATCAAGACTAGGATAACTGATCCAACTGCGAAGCCTGAGATCGTCACTGACTTCCAGGTCCGATTAGATATTATTTTCATTAATTTTTTTATCATAAAGAACTTGAAAAATCAATTGGACAGTACTGGCACTGTGTTTAATTCTAAGCTGCTATCAATTGGTGAATCGTCAATTATAAAATTGAATAAATATATTCTGTACGTAACAATATTCTCGCAAAATGTGATAAGTAAATTGTAAAGAGGTTGAGAATATTTAATTAACAAGAACTTTCTTGGTTATTCATAAATACGCTAGCAAACATCGAACGACTTTTGATTTTTGAGTATCGCAATTATTTTCACTCAATTCCGAACTCCGAAAGATCGTAAAGTTTTAATTCACAAGCTATATTCTAAATGAATATTCAGTTGCAATTAATCATCATTCGTAAAAAATTATAGTATACATTATTATTTTTATTATAGTACGTCCGGAGACTCGATACAAACACTTGTTAATACGTTTCATAGTGTATACGGTATTCGAGGCATGAATGCCCAATGTCTTGATAAGACATACGAGTACCGGCTTAACAAGCTTGATTAATACGGCTTGTTCCTTGGTTACGCAACAGTTCATGAGTACACCCAGCCGAATGGACGAGCTTTGGTACTAATGAGACAGAAATAACTTCCGCTCTTTATTGTTTTTGCTTTAATTTACTATAAAATGAATGTGAATGTTTCTCAAAATACAGTTAATTTATACCGGATATAATATAAAAAAATAGAATTGTTATTGCGCGATCACGTACGTTCTTTAAAATGAGATTATAAACGTGTTCTTATCAAAAACACGTAATCGCTACTGCTGATAACGTCGAACATACCGAGTAATATATTATTTATGAACGGAATAAAGCATCCGAAAAATTGATCACGTTCGATTGAATTTTGCCAGTCTACCGTGTTAACCTGAATTTTTTAAACCGTAGTAGCCAATTCTTTTTCACGGTAACTTGGGATATTAAGAAACAAGAGGACAGCACTTTTCTAGCTTAAAGTTTTTAGCGCAAATAGCCAGTACTTGTCTCGAAGGTTTAATTTTTAAACAAAGACGGCCGTACTACATATTTTCAGAAAGCAGTTACCTATAGTTATTTTTTGATGATCTTAAATTAAAAATAAGCTGAAATATAAAACTATTTCCAGGCTATAGCCCTGGTGGATGGTAAAAACGCTCTGGGCCAAGTCGTAGGAAAATATTCAATGGAGCTTGCGATGAAAAAAGCAAAAGAATTCGGAATAGGGATGGTGACTGCCCGTGGCTCCAACCATTACGGTATATGTGGTTATTACACCCTGATGGCTATGGAGGACGGCCTTGTGGGCTTCAGTTGTACGAATACGAGCCCTCTGATGGCGCCAACTCGAAGTAAAGCGGCGGCTCTCGGTACTAATCCTCTGTCTTTGGGAATGGCGGCTGCAGAGTCATCCGACGATGTTGTACTCGATATGGCAACAACTACAGTGGCTCTTGGCAAAATTGAGCTTGCTATAAGAAAGGAACAGGACATACCAAGCGGCTGGGCTTTGGGAAATGACGGAAAAATCACGAAAAATGCCGAAGAAGCATATAAAACTAGTCTTTTAATGCCATTGGGTGGCGCTGAAGAAAATTCAGGTTACAAAGGTTATGGTCTTGCTCTGATGGTCGAAATTCTTTGCGGAATTCTCAGCGGTAGCAATTATGGACCCAACATAAGATCCTGGAAGTCAGGCGATAAAATTGCTAACCTTGGTCAGTGCTTTATCGCAATCAACCCCGAAGCATTCGGACCTGGCTCAAAGGACAGGCTCGGCCATCTTGTCCAGCAGCTGCGAAGTCTTCCCGCAGCTGGCAAAGATAGCGTTCTCGTCGCCGGAGACCCGGAAAGGACGTCCATGAAAAAAATCGATGAAAATGGGGGCATCATTTACCACGTTAATCAAATAAATTCCTGTATCGACGTCGCCAAAGAACTCAATGTGGAACCATTGAAACTGGTGAAAAAAACAATTTTGTGAAAACTTTAAAATATCAAAATGAAATAAATATTCTCATTCTTGTTCCAATCATAATAAATTGTTTAAACATCTCCGAGTTCTTTTTAAATATTCCAGAAGTTATGGAATCTTGAGCATCGAGTTTCCAGGTAATAATTTAATAATTAATTGAGAAACGTCTCGTACACGTGGTACACATCGGTGAATTATTAAGCGTGCGCTGTTCTATCGTAATCTGCATCGCTCAGGTGCACTCGGGAAAAGCGTCGATATATAAGATAAATACGATGGTACAATGGATGCTGTTCGATCGCGAGCAGAGAGAAGACGCCCTTGTATTACTCGTCAAATTTCATTTGCGTTGAGTTAGACAAACAAGACATTAATAATAATAATATTAATAATAACAATAATCAAAGTAATTAATATTGTATATTCTAAATAATACAAAATTACTGTTTACTATAATATGAATACACATATTAAACACCAGAGCTAAGTAATATTTTGAGCACGCAGTACTTTTTTCATACTTGAAGAACGTATTTTAAGTACTCAAGTACTTTTCACGTACTTTAAGTACGTTTTTGGCTTCTTAACTATAAAGTACAAAACGCATCTATGTCCATACTCAAGATCTCTTTTATCGAAAATATCATTGGTATTTTTTCAAATCAGTTTAGATATCGATATACCTAACCTACCACAAAAAAAATACACACACAACACTACACGAATAAGGAAAAAAGGGCTGAAGAATTTCTATCGATGACACGTTCCGATAGACACGACATTACCGTCGACACTACTGCTGCAACTATTCCTATTTTATAAATATACAACCAATCTTTTGAATCTTAAGATATTTCCATACATTATACGATGATCTATATTTGAAATTCAAATAACTATCCTCTCATAGAATACGGGACATTGCTCCCACCCATCCGGCTTGAAAATGTCACGTGAATCATGAATTGAAAAGTGGGGGAGCATGTCCAATATCAAGGAAAAGACATTTCTCATCGAACCGTCGGACTGGACGAACTAACGTCTTGCGTTATCCACATAACATTTATAGACGAAAGTCTTCTCACAGTCGCATCAATTTTTTCTATGTCCGTTCCCATATACAGGGTGTCCGCCGGGAAGGTATACTACTTTGTTTTGCCGCCATTTTGGTAAACGTTAGTCTTGACAGTTCATATTTGGCAGTCGTGAAGTACACACGTGGCAAATTTATTATGGAAAAATATTCGATAAACCAACGTATTTTAATCGTTAAAAGCTCGCCCATGACAGCTCGCCCATGACAACCCCGATTTTCATGAAAAAATCATAATGAGTGACGAGGCACATTTTCATTCAAATGGATATGTGAATAAACAGAATAGTCGGTTCTGGGCAATGGAAAACCCTCTAATTATTCATCAGTCACCTTTACATCCATTAAAAGTGACAGTCTGGTGTGCAATTTGGTCAGGAGGAATCATTGGACCTTACTTCTTTGAAAATCAAAACGGCGTAACGGTAACTGTGAATGGGGAGCGATATCGTGATATGATTGAAAACTTTTTAACGCCACAACTGCATGCTTTGGGCTTGATTAACATGTGGTATCAACAAGACGGTGCCACATCGCATACAGCCAGGATTACAATGGAATTACTGCGAGACCTCTTTCCACAACAAGTTATTTCAAAAAATGGTGATGTTGATTGGCCTCCACGGTCGCCTGATTTGACTGCTCCGGACTTCTTTTTGTGGGGATATCTAAAAAGCAAGGCTTATGCAAACAAACCAGAAACGCTTGAGCAACTCAAACAAAATATTCGTGATGAAATTAATGAAATACCGCGTGAAATGTGTGAGAATGTAATGAAAAATGTGCTCAAAAGGGCTCGCATTTGTGAGGCTAACAGAGGCGGACATTTATCTGATATTGTATTCCATACATAATTGCCGACATTAAATAAAACATTTATCAATATAAGATCCATTCTCTTTCATTTAATCAAAAATTATAAACAAACAAAGTATTATACCTTCCCGGTGGACACCCTGTATTTGAATGACACTAATCACAGTTTATTTTCTTCATATAATAACTATATTCATCTATATGGACACCATATCAAAGAATAGTAATTAACATTTTAATCATCCTCGCTTGTAAAGGTTTTATCTTTAGAATTGAATCGACTATGTAGCTACCATGTGAAAATTGTATTTCTTTAAGCTAATGGATGTGTTCGCTGTAAAGATTTTGTTCAATTACTATTCACTTCTGATGTACAAAAGAAAAAGTAGATTATAACTTATAAAAATAAATCATCGGAAAGAAAATTATTTTCATTCTGATGTTGGAACCGTTGTCATGGGTAAGAAAGTAAGAGAAGGGCTCCAAGTAAGAGAATGTAATGCTTTGTGTCGATACAGCGTGAGGGGTCAAAGAAGTAAGAGCCGAAGGCGTTACACCAGACTCAAGGGTAATGAGAAAGCGCTAGTAAAAAGCTTGTTCGACGTTTATGCGACACCGTTGTACGGTAGGTAACGAAGAATGGAAATATGAGGAGAAAGCGAGACAGAGCCAATCCCATCAAGGGCCATTATTGCAATATCATTAGTTCCACCATTGAACAACGTCAATGTAGACACGTAGGACGCTTTAAGGTGCATTTTGGTCCAGAAGACATACGAAAGACTCAGTCGGAGACAAGACCCGGCAATGAGTAGACTGGCTTCGCAACAAGCTTTGTTCTCCACAACGTAATTTCAGGTATTCACAAAAAAAAATACCACGACCCTCATGATAACGTGAATTCTTTAGAATCTTAGAGAAACGCAAATGCTTCATCAGCGACTAAACGAACCCTTCTCCACTCTCCAGTGAAATACCGGACGTTGAAATTTTATGAAAAAATATCCAACATGTAACTCAAGCAGGTTAACTGCCAACAAAGAATATACAACGCTGGCGAGATGCTTATGATTGTTATTAAAATATAAAGATTTATTTTTATTATAAAGGTGGAAATAAACATTGCTCAAATGTAAAAACCATTGTGGCTTTCGCGTTTCCTGAAAAGTCCAGAAATATGAAAAAAAAAAGTCTGTATAAATGTTCCAATCTTTTGGTGGAATTTTTCTCTCATTATTCCGTTATATTTATTCGTTTGGGATATACGCCAACGACTTGCGTCCCGTAATCATAGCAAGTACCCTCAAAAAAATGTGAATAACGAGAATATTTTATAATCCTCTCCGATGTGCAAACGAGGTATCAGAGAAACAGAAAAATTCTGTGCTATTTTCAACGTGTTTGCTCATACAAAAACACACGGATCTGTTCACGGAAAATTAAACATTGTCGCTTCGACGAAGTGTGATTAAAGAGGTGTAATTGGCAAAAACAAATAGCCACGACAGGGTAACGGGTGTACGTGAAAGTCTCATAACGTTTTTTCATATCATGTACATAGATAAAAATGTTTTACTCGGCATACGAAATACATAAAACGCTTTATAATGCAAATAAAATAGAAAGCATAGTTTGGAAATATCAATTTTTCAACAGTTAAAAATCGAATGTGTGACGAGTAAAAATATTCCAAACACGATATCAGTCACGCTTTACTATTTTTTTTTAAAAGAAACACATATAATCATTACTACGCGAATATGCTATGAAGACAAATGGTTCGCGTAGTACATCTGGCACTCACGCTCGTAATAAGACAAACGAGAAACTATATTTATTCGACAACGAGAGCGAAGTATTCCAAAAATCGCAACCTGCTTCTGGTGAAGACAGGGAAGAATGTTTCTTTGAGATGCTCTTGTGAGAAATTCTTCAGTAGGGCGTTCAAATTCGATGAGAGAAGTATTTCTACGGGACTTTGGCGTAGTCGATTGAGAGGGAGTCGACCGACGGAAAGATGTGAAAAGAACATGGAAGAATGAACGAGAGATTCTATCGCATCCTTGAGTGTTACTTAATTAAATAAAGACAGTGAAATCGAATCCTTCAATCGAGGCGTTTCAACGAATCACCGTTGATTAAATTCAATCTCCACTGGTTGCTTTTGTTCCAAGTTTTGTAAAAATAACGTAAAATTGGTATTAACCACAATTTCCAAATGAGCTATTCAAGAGGCGAGTAAATGTTTGTTATAAGGTATATGATGCATCGTTTGTACGTGTTTAGCAAGCTTATTTCTTAGAATATTTTTTTACGAAAAACTAAACGAACATAAAATAAAAGGTAAAAAAAAATGTATTACCAGTTTTGAATTTTTTTTCTTCGAAATATTGAATTTATCTCAAAACCGAAACGCTACGTTTTGAATTCTACTTGAATGAATAAATTGACGACCCCTAATTTTAATATCTTGAATTTTTTTTTCGAAAAACAAATTGATTTATCGCTTAAAAAGGGAACTAACCAAAAGTGTTTAATTACCCGTGATGAAGAAAGATTGAAGCAACATTTTTTCACTGGAAAAAGGTATTAACGTTGGCGTTGCATCATGCGCAGTGATACCAACTGTTTATAGAATTTTTTTTTAATCCATTTACACTGTACAGAAATAAAAAATTTTATTCGTGCGTCAAAAGTACTTTATTTCAAAAGCCTTGAAGGTAAAACCTTCGGTTTCTAGGAAGATTTCATGCATTTCGGTCACTTAGTTCCCGCGTCTAATTTTTTTATGCACTTTGTTGTTTCGACTTATGATTCGTCTTGTATTCGTTTCGTCACGCTGCTGTGCAATCTGATCTGTTATATCGACAACGAACACTTTAACAGCTTGCTGCACCTCAGTAAAAGCTCCGACATATCCGTTCTTATACTCTGTTATAGCTTCAGCAATTGCAATTTGCAAGCGCTTCTTAGAAACAAAAGTTTCTTTCTGACACTTGTGCGAAATTAGGTTGCGAAGGCTCTGAATGGTATTTCGGATTCTCGACGCAGTGCACACTTACGTAAGAGTTTCACGTCTGATAAATAATCGTGCACCGGAAATATAATCTCAATAAATGTATAGCGAATAATAAAATCAGATTTACGAAGTACTATGAGTTGACAAAACAGTTATCATAAAGCTAAAACTTCACTGAATTACCTTATTTTACCAAAAATATTTCGCAACGTTGAGCACACAATACTATGTTTCATTCGGGTTAATTATAGAAAAAGTGTTCGCACAGTTCCTCTTTAATGCAATTATAGTCGAGGGGGCATCGTACTTCGTTATTACGTCGAATGAAACTTTTTTGTCTCGTTAGACGACTGCGTCCCTCTCACCCTGGTGTGCTCTACTGCTCTCGCCTCCGGCAAATACAGCAAATGCCTACAAAGTATATGTACCAATCTAAAAAAAGAAATCAACGTTCAGCAGCAGTAGTTAGAACGTGTTTTAATTTCAATTTCAAATCCTTTTTTTTATCTCGGCGCATACTCCTACAATTAGAAAATCTCGGGATGAGATGCCCACTTTTTTTACAATAGCCCAGACGATCAATGTAATAATTGAAACGGGTCTGATACTAATTAACTTTTTGCACGGGATTAGTCTTATATGCTTGAATCAAATTGTTTTTGTAACAAAGAAATATGACAATGTCTTCCACATATCTAGGGTATTCGATGTCAATAAAATTTTACTTAATTACGTTGGTGAAATGTCCAATGGTATAATCAAAGTATAAAAGAAACAATAGTTTGGGTTTTTTTTTCCTAAAGTTGTCTACCGTTAAATCGAACATCAATTATTTTATAAAATTACAATAGACCTTTGTCCGTGCCATATACAAATGTTTTTAAAAAAATATTAACATTGAGATCTACATCGTATGATGCATTTTACTTTTAAGTATACCACACTTTCCACAATTAATTAACCTCGCACTATCAGCATACAAACTTTAATGTTAGATTGCTATCTCACTCGGAATTAAACAGTAAAAAATGTTTGTATATTTAACTAAAACGTTTTGTTCCCTATAAACGTCAGCAATTTCCAAATGTGTGGATTCCAAGCGTCTACAAATCGGCAATCTCTGGAAAGTGAGGGAGTTTCCGGTGAAAGAAATCTCACTTGTACGTTTACGTTTCGGACTCTCATTGCGGTCCCTCTTCAGAACTTTATTTCATCCTTCCTGGCGACATTTCAAACGGCTTATGCGAAACGTAAACGCATGAACATTATTTCACCAGAAATTCCCTCGCTTCCTAGAGATTGCCGATTTGTAGCCGCTTGCAATCCACACGATGTGTACTCATATACGGCCGCTTATATCATTCAACAAGTCGGCAATTTCTTCATGTTGATTTTAAAATCGAACACGACTGACAGTCGTGTGATATATTTTTTTTCGAACACAACGTCTTCGTTTCGTCTAAAATGGTTACATTTTTCAATTAATATAAATACCGTTTATGAAATAATTGAATTGATGGGCATGCGATGGGTTACGAATGATTTCAACCATCATTATTGTCAGCTTTCGTGAAATAGTATAGAGTTGAATATATTTATCATTCATTGATCTCTATACTATTGCATCAAATCCTCTATACTATTGCAAAAATCCCGAAAATGTTGTTTATCTACTGTAAATATATCAACTACAAAAATCGATATATTTTAGAGAAAATGAAAATTTTTTTTTTGTATTTTTTTGTGAATGACGGAGAGATTCGTTGAAAAAAAAGAGCGATTAAAATATGCCTGTTTTAAATCTGAAGAAAATTCATAATATTTTTATCCGTTGGAACAACTTTCTAAAAAATTGTTAACCATGTTAGGCAACATAAGAAAATAGAGTGGATGGGTTAGTTCGCGCGATACATTGTCGCCGTGTCGATCATGCGTGATGCTAGTTGATCTATTAGTATATTTTCGACTCCTAAGGCAGCATTGACTCTTCGCGAATATGACAATAAATATCTTGAATTATAAATTTGACATATTTACATTTTTATTTTATCAACAAGAATTTTGTAAGTAACAAACGGATTTGTTACTTGTTTAACCAAACTATTATGTACGAAACGTAGCACTTTGATCGTGCAAACTTACTTTTTACTGTTTACCCTATAAAAGATCGAAATGTTTTTTATTTTATCTTATAAAACTCACATTCTATGTTTTTCAAAATCTCTCGTAGAATATTTTTATCGCATATCGATAGGTTTTTGATGTATGAATGACGAATAAAATTGAGACGAAAATTCGGAGTGTGACGTATAATAGAATTGATTGAGTAGAGATTGGGGGATGAAAAAAAGACGATACATCGAGCCTGTCTGCCTACTCCATCTCCCTTTCTCTGTCATGGGTTTTTTACTCTTTTTTCCTTCGGGCGACAAGGGTGAGGCCCACGTCCGTTCTTAGGGTGTCGGTCATCGCTGTCGCAGATCTATGACCATCGCTATACTTTATAAATCTCCCTCTATAAAAGTAACATCTTCCTGTCGTGATCGTCTTTTCTGGTTGAGTCCCATGGGCTACGGTGATGGTCTACGATAGCTTTCCATCCTCTCCAAACGAGGATTCGAGCGATATTCTACTCGCGATGCTGTACCTGACGAAGTAGGACGTCGAGAGGACAGGGAAAGAAAAAAAGATGATTCCGCAAGAAAATTCGGAATGGCTTGACAGCTAGTCAAGACCTCAGGCTTATTCTCATGAGACATGACCGAGGTCAAGTAGATGTCGAAGACTCGGTAGAAGAATACGGAGATACATTGACGGATCGGTAATCGAAAACTATATGTTTGCTAACCAGGAACAATATACGTCATATAAACATATGTTATGCAAGACCAAAACTCCTAATAAGTTAAATTTCCATTGTGTTCCCCAGTCTCTGACAGCTGTAACGCTCGACAAATCGCGTTACAGAGACCCGGTGTGGGGACACTAATAAAATAAGTATGTTCAATTGATAAACGAATAACTTGAATGAATCTTTTACACTTGTAGCAGGCTCTTCAATCATAAAACTTATATTTATAGGAGCTACGTGCCAACCTAAAATGAACCTGCAATCCATGCGCCAACAATATTGATAGAACGGTCAAAATTAATCTTTACATTGAACAAGAGTAGGGCTTTCCTATCATGAATAAGCATCGCTCCGTCATTCTATCGGTTTTTCTCGCTGCCAAATGAAAAAGTCAGGGATGAGATACATCCAAGAACGGTGACTCCGAGAGCGCTCAGTGACAGAATTGGATAAAATGCAAACGTGTTTCTACAAACGCTTGCGTGCAGAGTTATGATAAATCGCTTCTCATTCTGTCTTCACTTGTCACGCCAAGTGCGAAAGCTTTGAATTCTTTGCACTACGAATGTGACACTGGTAAAACCTCAATGACACTTGGCGAAGCGACATACAGAGTAGACAGCTTTCTCCCGTCCACCGTGGTTTATATATACGAGTGCAATGCAGATGATCATGGTCTGACGTTGAAATTCAATTCACTCATTCTTGCTCATCAAAATCAAAACCTGATAAAATTAGATAGTTGACTTGAGTATTTTCTCTTACCTTGAGTATACTATAATCTATTTTACTTTTCCAGACAAAAGATTCAATTCCTTTGCGCTTCTCTCCTTATTTATATCTACGATTGTCCGATAAGGTATTCAGGACCACGTGCCTATCTTACATTCGTTGAAGGTATGTTCGAAATCAACACTAACGCACTAACAATAACAAGTGAGGTACCACCAGTGCCGATACGAATGCAAGCGCAACATATTTAATTTGCAATTTCACAGAAATGTTTATAATTTTGTAAAAAATAAAAGTGTTACATCCTGGATTTTATAAAAGAGACGCAACGTAAGAATAATATATCAATTTTTTCATTTTAGAGCGAAATGCGTCGCTCAGGGATCGAAGATAGTCTGGTTATTAGGTTAATAAATAATTAACTTTTATTTGTCCACTTGGAAACGAATATTATAACACAGTTACAAGTTAAAGGTTTATTTTAACTCGTGGCGTTTGAATCGCGAACTGTTTTAATTAATTATGTAAGAAAATTAAGAGTATCGTAGTTGATAACTTGAAATAATGGTATAAATAAATTATAACGAGGGTTGACCGTGGTGGTCGATCTCCGGAGATGAACTTCAAAATGGTATCTGTATACATGGTCGATCACACTGGTCGACGCACGGAGTTGAACTAACTTTAGACTGTCAGAAAAGTAGTGGACACGCGATCGCGCAACAATATCATGAAAAAAGGTAGCGAGTGATTAGCGGGACATAGCGCGTCTCGAAGATGTGCTTCGTGTCCCGCTGGTCAGCGTCGGACTTTGTCGACCTAAGCAAAAGATGCATACCCAGCAGTGTTGAGAACTATTGGGTCGCACAAGAACAGATGGAAGTATGCGCTGTCGAAAATTTAACAATTTAATGTACAAAAATGCATAATTAGTCCGGACGTTACGGCCAGTTACAGTCAGTAATGTCAGTCTTTCTGTTACAGAAAGAATGACAAATGTGAATTAACTTTTATTTAAAATATCAAAAGCGTCACCGAGAAAATTGGATTTGTAAATTTGTCCAACCCGGTTGGTATGTCACATCGTTTTAACAAGGTGCTGGATGTCCCTTGGTTAAAAAGTTGAAGAAAAATTTCAGTTAAAACCTTAGCAATTATTTTTTACCGTGAGGGCAACGCCACGCGAGTTTTTTTCCGTCGCCTCAAGAACCAGCAAATCTAGCTACGCTGAGTGAGAAGTTCGTCGAGAGTGCCGGGAGAAATTATACCCCGTAGTCGTACTCTGCCAAGAGCACCAGTCGTACAGTTGTACAATTAAGCTGCGAGGGTGAAGGTGCGCGCGCCGGGCTGGCACACCCTCGACAAAATTCATCAACCCTCTCCAGAGGTCGAGGTACCTTTGCTGTATTATACGCCAACGGGATTTAAAACGGCGAGACATCCTTCTGTCCATCATATACATTCCCATCACTGGATCGTTGACGTACTGCATACTGTATATATACCGACATGGGGCATTCTCTGTCAATTGTGTCACTTTTTTTCGAACTCTCAGAAAATGCCAATGATTCTTCACATTTTTGTTACACTTGAAAGTACTCTCCATACATTTTTCAAACATTTTTTGATCCATCGTTTAAAAAGCCGTACATCTCCCAGATTCCTTTTTTAATTGATATAACTTGAAAGTGATAAAAAAAATTTTTACCGAACGTTTGAGTGCAATAGATCTTCATTTTTTATTCCGATTGCAAAGGATATTTTCCGGTGATAATAAGATTTTTTTTTTTTTCATCAATTCGACATGTTTTATTTTCTTCTAAATTTTATATAATTTACAGGGATGTTTACAGAATTTGCAGAGAAATCGCCAGAGTGGTAATCAAATCTTCGAGCAGTCGAAAAATATAACACAGGACAGTCAATTTTTCTGACAGCTTAAATATTCTGTGCTCACACTGCCAATTACTTTTTCTCAATTCTACACTCAATTTCTATAAATTTGGTAAAAATTAAAGTAAAATCGAAGGTGTTGAACGCCAATTGGTGAAGAAATATTTTTCTCGCGTAACGGGACACATTTGATATAACTTCAAATTTAACGAAATTTAAAAGACTTCCGGAGTTACAAAAATGTGAAAAATTATGTGCAATATGTGAGAGGATCCAAAAAAGTGGCTCAACTGACGGAGAATGCATCGTACATGAAACCGAGCGTAGTTGTATAAGTAGCTGCTAGCTTTGGCTTACAACCGGTAAAATGTTGAGAAAGAGAGAATTTGCACAACTTTTCCAGTAGAACGCACATTTTTAATTGATGCTCGTCGTCACTTCGACGTAAAGCTGTCGTTTGTCACTACGCAAGTGAGTAGTACGGATACCCGGGTATCTCGTAACCTGCGCACCTGCGTGTCGGCCGTTTGTATGTGTCATTGAATTACACGAGTGAAAAAAGTGTCTTCATCATATAGCGCAGAAGTATAAAGCTAAGAAGAGACTCGGAGTCTCTCCGCAGCGTCCGTTTCTGAAGTTACTACTGGTTCTCATTAGTCAATGAGTCTCCATTATTTATTTTTTTTAATATAATATAACACTTGGTACTGTTGAGTCGCAGCGCAAGTGAACGATAATTACAGGGTAATTGAAACAACTACACCTGGGTATAATATTCAATATGGCCTGAACGACGTTTCGTCATGACGCACGTCTTAATGATCTATGCGAGTTTAAAAGTGTTTGTGAGTCAACCAGGAGCGGAAAACCAGGAAAAATGTACGAGAATTGGGAACATCGGAGAACGCAGAGATGAGGCACAAGAGTGAATTATAATGTTGTCCCGAGGGCAAGATTCTGGCAGTGGTTAGGCTACGGGAAAGCTCGTACACCCTCGGGGCAGAAGATGAGGCGAGAGAGAGAAGGGAAAATGCTATCCAAGAGAAAGTTTCATCCTCTCAATGTTCCCGCAGCCCCTAATTCTCCGTCTTTCCTCTTTTCCTTTATTCTTGCAAAATGGATAAAACTCTGATTCAGTGAGTGGAGGAGGGTTTCGGGTGGCAAACCACCACCGGCCAAGCAGGAAGTGAAGAACGATAAAAATAAATCCTAGCGAAGCGTGAGCGTGAGCACCCGAGTAGTCGAGTAGGTTGAGGACGAAGAGAACGACGAGAACGACGAGAAGAACGAGAAAGGGTGGGCGAGAGTTGGAAAGGGAAATCGGTGGATTTGCTACCGGATTTTCAAGGGATGAATTTCACACTCGTGCGAGCTATCCATGAAAAAGCGCGTATACCGTCGCCTTGGTCGCATTGTCTTTGCGTGGTTCACGAGCGAGGTATGGGAACCGCGATAAAAAAATTATACATAAATTAAAACGTATACACACCTGCATAAGACGAGTGCGCGCGAAGAAGCGGCTCTAGGTGGTGTCGAAATAATCGTAAATACTTCACGACAACGTGGTAGTTCCGATCCTCCTCCGCATTTCCGAGAATTTACGGGAGACATGCATACGTTGCATTGTGCTACGTGTGCTGGAAGCAACGTGCGTCACATCGCTGTTATCTCCACCGAACGGAATCGCAACAGGATTGAATTTCACAGCGACACCGCAAAATCCAAGGCTCGGAACTACAGACCGAAGTGCACCAGAGCGCCGCGTTGCAGTGCGAGAATTTCGAGGCATGTCATAAGTATGTAAGTCAACGCTACGCTATACCTGAGAAGGCTAGAGTATTAGATACAGTAGATACGACGAGTGTGTATCCAACTAGGGGATGAAGCGTGTATTTAGTCAGACACGTTTTCCCAACTCCTCGGATTAAGACGCTGCTAGGGTTAGTCCCTGAAGGGCTGAATGCGAGGCAGCGAAGCAGACAGAGGGGGATGAGACGATATACTCGGTATATACTAATATATATATATATAGGGGAGAGTGGCCAGTATTGTACTGCCTGAGTTTAACTACATACAAAAAACGAAAAGGATCAATGAAACTGGTTCGCTCTGGGTGCGTATGAAAGATTTTGTTGTACCCTATCGAATGAACCGAGGCCAAATATTTATAACGGAAAAGTTTTTAAAAGATCTAATTTAATGTGTGAAGCGATTATAAAAAAAAACTTTAAATCAGTTTCCTATTTTGAAGAACCGGGCACCTAGCTCGTATCTCTAGAATAAATCATTAAATATGAATGAACATAATTAAATAAATTGTCCTCCGTGCAATCACAACATTTGGTAAGTATATATGTCATATATATATGTGTATAAAATGCAAAGCGGTATAAATCTTAAATGAAAATCACGTTTACAAAAAAAATATCCGGTGAAAATTGGAAAAATGAAAATCTTTGTAACTTCGCAATGACTTGACCTGTCGAACGAAAATTTAAGCGATCGTTTATACAATTTTCTGTAAAAATGGTTAAACTCGTTTGAATTATATCACATTTTGAGTTTCAGAAATTGAAAGTAGTGGATTACGTGGAATACTCGCATGAAATTCAAAGAAAACTTTATTTCTTGGAAAATTTATCCTCACAGAGGTATTTAAAAAAATTTAATTGTAGAAAATTGAACACACTGTATGATAGGGCGGTTGATTTTGTAGGTTTTACTAAAACTTAGGGCTGGAACTGTTGAGGTAAAGAACTGGAAAATTAACTTTTCGGCCATCCTACCTAATAATCTAATCGAGAAATTGATACGAACATTGCCAAATGTATAATATGAAATAATGTTTTCTCGGTCTAAAGATTATTAAAAAAACAATGTGCCAATGCTCCAAGTACATTCACACTTGAGATATCGCGGTCGTCGAGCTTAAGCAGCGGTCCAAGATAGGCGACACTCCCCTGTATGTACTACAGACCTAGGAGTCTCGTGCCTAATCCGACGAATCTATTAAGGGAGGGTAAGAACAGAAGGCAAACCTTCGGGTGTACAGGCTCGATCCTTACACGAAACTCACACTCGCATTTCAGTGAAAGTCTCTACAGAAATCTCTTTCTATCCCTCGTATTTCCGCCGCCAGCATAGAGATGATCGCCGACGACAGTAATAGTAGTAACGACAATGATAACAGCCAGCGGAACCTGAGGGAGCTTATTCTCTTTCTCTCGGGCTACCCCATCACTCCGAGGCTATAAAATCTAACTGCCTGAGACGTCTTATCGTCGCCACGATCGAAGAGGGTTAAAGATAACGAGAGGGAAAACTCAGACAGGGGTTAAGAGGGAATCGGTACTCTCGCTATGGGAGTAAAGGAAAGCCTCCCTTCATCCTCTCGTCGTCCAGGCTATTATTTCCACGAGGTTGGGCCACTTCCTCTCCGTCTCGTGAGAAGAAACCCCGAAACACACAGCTGCACCGCGCACGTTTCATAAGCTGGCTCAGCCCATCATTCTCCTTCTCCTTCTCCATCTTCTCATCCCCTGTTCTAACCTTTTGCCACGCTATGCTTTAACTTTCTTTTTTTCTTTCGGATATAACCTGCCAGCATCCCGGATTTTTCCCTTTCTGGCTTCACCCTCGATTTTTAACATAAAATCATTTTATTTAACCACCCCTTTTACACGAATCCTCGAAGTTTACGAAACTCGAATATCACCTTGATCGAAATTTTCGATGGGGCTTTTGAGATTATATTTTTTAAATTATTATTCATTTTTTTTTCATATTATATTGATTAACTTTTTAAAACACGTCTAACTTCGAGATAATGGGAGCAGGGCTGACCTGTATCTTCGGTAGAGTCGGTGCTTGGCGGGTGAAAAACAATTAAACCAAAGTTTCACGCTTCGAAAATCTCGTTTAATTTAAACTTTCGAGACTCGAACCTCGAAGCTGTACGTACAGCCTTTTGGAGATTCGTGTCGTGCGACTTTTCGATAAATAAGTCAAGATTATCTTTGTTCCCGGTGCCACCGAAGTACGCACGGCACACCGATAGATGACTTACATGTATGTACATGTATTTATAATTTGAGATGTGGCCCATGAGTTGTATATTTTTCAATTAGGTTTAATCGTTTTACGCTACTGGTAAAAACGACGGGCTGCAAGAAAGCCCGAGTCTTCGAGAATGGAAAGGAGCCACGAGGCAGAAACTTCGTTCCCCCGGTTGCACCCACAGTGACAAAACTAGAGGGCAACGACGTTACGAAAAGCTATAGCGCAGCAGAAAGGCAACGAAGCAGAGCGAGTGAAAGATGAAGCGGCCGGAAGAAAAAGAGGATAAGGAAGGAAAAAGGAAGGGGACGAAGAATAAGAAAAGGAAGAAGAAGTTAATCCGGTAGCTGCAAGAGCGTGATACGGCAGAGTAAGAGTGTACAGCGAGCACGAGCGCGCGGTTGTTATACACAAAGAGGCGAACGTTACATAAATTGCGTCTGACTTGGCTAGAGAGCAGTGTGCTATACTCAATGGCGAGCTTTTTCTCCATCGTCCCGCTACGCTCACTCGACTTTCTCCGTTACTCGAGGCTCTGCGGATACGATGTGCTCTTCCCAACGGTCTAACGGATACTGGCGCACCAAGAGAGTAGCATGGTAGAAAAGGGAATCGTAATAGTGGGTCTCGTAACGCACCCTCTCTCGTTTTATCCTTCGGACAGGATTTAATATCGAAGCGGCTATTTCGTTTTACGTGTGAGATTTTAATATTGGAAATATTCCTGTATCAGTGTGCAGGAAGAACGCACCCGTATAGCTTCGATAGTTTCGATGAGCATCCACCTCGTGAAATGAACAAAAATGAGAAAAAGGTACAAATGGCGTAATCGAAACTCGTAAATTTCCCATCGAATTTTAATTGGTGTGAAGTCGTCGTGAAATTACTAGGATGATGTTACGAACGAAATATCGTTCTATATACATACGGAAATATTGCAATTTCGTCATTTAAAATAATTGTAATTTACGTTCTACATTCGTATTTTTTAACGTCACGTCACAAAATACGAGTCATAGCGCAATGCTACGAAACGTGTTCGAGAGATGGCGTTGCGTGAAATGGAATTTAGTAACAGGCTGTCTCTCATCTCGGCCATGACTTTGTCGTCTCGGACACCTTGCCAGATGGCTACTTTCATAGTTTCGTTGGTATCAGCCGGTATTGCCGGCCGGTATAACCCGTAGGCGACACGATTAGTTAATTAATTATCATTTTTATTAAAGTATTAAAAGGTTCAAGAAGATCAAATGAAGAAGAAGTCAGCGAAGCTTTTTTATCTTTAACAATCATCGGCAAACTTCGATTCCTTGATCTTAAGTATTTGTAAACTGTCATAAAAACATTGAGATTTTTTAGATCGACGTATGTTAATTATTTCATTCAAACCTCATTTGTTTTTTCATCGGATTGAAATTGTTAAATGCTGTTTTTGCTTCTTTATAGAGGAAGCTTTGTTTTTATTCAAATTCTTTTCTCGAGATTTCTTCATAGACATCAAAACCTGGCAACCTCTCTATCTCAAAAAGTACTTGTGCTATCAAGCTAAAATATGTTACAAAGGTAAAACGAAGGCACTCTGGTATAATTTTCATAACAATTGGTGCACAGGTTAAAATGTTGTGACAATTTGAATTATCGAAAAGTGAAAATGTTTGTCAAGACTCTCACAGTCGCAAATTTTAAGCTATCGAGTCAAATAATTGTTTAATTAGAGTCACGTTTGATATTGAATTTTATCGAAATCGATAAAGAGGCTCCGTGTTTACAAGATTTTTAATTATTTAAAAAATATACGTCGTCCCTCTGACTAACGTAAAAATAAATCAGTTGAACTCAAATATTACAAATAAATTAACTACTATTCAGTGATGTCTAATTTGCCAAAGATCGATAGTAGGATTTGAATTTTATCGCAATTAACATTTTTTTAAATTACAACATTGTACTATCGAAACATTTTACAAAGCGGGATAAAATTTGAGAGACGTACGTACGTACGTACGTAATAACATTCAGGGATATTGGGTATTAAATTTGGTAAAAATCGACAGAGACGTTCAAATTTTATATAACACTTTTATATTAAAGATTGACGGAGCTGACAAAAATGAAACGCTATAATACATAAGTGATTTGAGCAAATAATGTAAAATTTGTTACATCAATTACGCAGGAAATTCTCGTTATTGGCTATAATTTTCATTAAAAAATAAACGATATTTTAGACCATTTTGGATTTTTTAATTTCTTGACGACAAAAAATGTCATCATTTTCCATATTTTACCCACCTTCCTCTATGAGGAAGCCATAATTGATCAACGTACTTTCTCATAGAGGTGAGTTTGTGAAAAATCGGTAATAATGAGCGAACAACGTGTAAGATTTCACTTTGCATCCTTTTCTATCATCATATTATAGTAAAAAAAGGGTGCAACCGGTTTGTGCGTTCACATTATTCTTCGTTCACTCTCCACTTGTTATGGGAGGATCGATAAAGTCCGGTCAAGTTTGGTTGTGACAATTACCCGTTTTTTTTTTTTTTGAGTTTCTGATTCGTTATTCGGTAATCATCGGGTTGTTAATATTTTTTATGTAAATGACGTTAAGCACATATTCTAACCAAAGAAAGATCTTGAATATGTCGTGGTACTTGAGCTCTGTGGCTTTCATCGAACCGGTATACCGTCTATCGTCCGCTCTCGCAAATTGAACTAACGTAGCGCAAGAACGTAGCCTCAAATGACAGAAGGGTACAGCGAATAGCAACGCTGGCTATCCCTGGGGATTCAATTTCAATCGGGTCGGAGTAAACAGGGCTACACATAAAAATTCGTTGCGAGCTCGCACGAGGGTTCGAGAATGCTATCCTGTTCTGCGCGTTGTCTCTCACTCGCTGCTGTCTCTCAGTGCCGGTCGTTTTCTCCATTTTTTTAACTCCATTCTCTTTTAATCTCCTTCACTTCCCATTTGGTCCGCATTGCGCTGGGGCATATGCGCGCGGAAACCACCAGCGCCCTCGGAAAATCGTTCGGGCAACGGCAACACGGACTGTAGCCCAGCTAGCAGAGAATCTATCTTGCTCGCCTCGCTTCGCATCGATCCCCACACAGCACGCTCGACCTAAAGACTTCTCTGACAGAGCAACGAGCGAATGAGATAGATAAAACGAGAAACACGATACACAACAGGAAAAAAGACAAGACTGCAAAGTAGAAAGTTGTACATTGCTTACTCATTATTTTCCACGTTTCACGTAACTACGTATATGAGAATTTATAATGAACGATTTTAGCTGCCTCATAGCTTTACGGAAGATAAACAATAATGAAGAAGTGATGTGCGATATTCTACTTTGCAAGCTTGCTTAAATACTGTATATACCAACTCTGATCTGATCGAAATTAGTAAATGTTAGTGAATCAATGATTTTTATAAAATGCCAGATTTTATAACTTTATATATCCATTGTCAATCTCAGATAAACTTAATATCAAGCAAGCTTGGTCGTAACTACACTTGTGTAGATAGTTTCACTTCGATAGGCAAATAATTATACGAGCTATCGTGTTTACACCGTTTAACATTTTTGGAAAAAAGAAAATGTAATTCTCATAAGATTTAATGACTTTTTCGATTTTGCTCATTTTCACCACGATTATCGAATAATAACTACTCCATTTGCGTGCTAAATTTAAGCTCGATACTTCAAGCGGTTCTCGAGTTATAAAAGATTCAAGGGGAACCTTGTGGTACACGCGTACTCATGCGCGCACACGCGCACACGCGCGAGCGAGCTCACCGTACTTTTTTTCCATTTGTTTTCTTGATATTGCAGACAATTTCAAATATCCTGACAAGAGTCTTGAAACAAAATGTTCATAAAAACAAAGCTACCTCTATGTGGAAGCAATAATTTTGTTGAAGAATTCACTGAGAAAACGTATAGTAAATTCAACTACATGATTTATTTTTATGAGGTAACATTTCATTGTTCCGATAGAAAGCTATAACTATTGAATTCACTATCACTCTTTTTTCAAACTATTGTTCGTATATTCGCGAGAAAAATATTATGTATACACTATAAAAAAAATTCAGCGTATCAACGGCATTTGGCGTAGATTTTTCAGTGTATTAAAATAATTTAAACATTCATATGAATATAGCGTTTATGTTCGGTAGGATTCACATTCTTTGAAACACAACTGAGGGTGCGAGATACGTGATCGCGATTCTAAGCGTGGGAACGAGAAGCCTAATTCAAATTTCGCATTTGCGAATCATTATAGAAATCGGGTCTAATTTCTTGAAGCAATTAAATAAAAATTCATTGAGCAACCAGATTCGACAATTCTCTAACAAAAGAACTATGAAAAAAATTCGGCCACGACCCGGTTCTGGTTCAATTTTAATTTAATTGGTTCAAGCAATTAGACCCGATATCTATAACGATTGGCAAATGCGGAATTTGAATTAGACTTCTCGTTCCCGCGCTTAGAATCGCTATCACGTATCTCGCATCCTGAGTTGTGTTTCGCAAAATGTCCATCTTACTGACCGAACATAGACGCTATATCTATATTATAAATACACTACATATAAATGTTTAAATTTATACGGTCCTTGCGTAACAATTACTAACGTAACATATTTGAGCTCTCAGCTAAAAACTTTAAACACTATTCCATGTTCAAGATAACTAGATAATAAAAATCAATAAACATTCATCGATAAATGTAGAATCATAGCAGGAATGAAATATAAACATTCCATTGATTTTTCTTCACTTATTTTGAAGTTAAATGTGCCTAAAGTTTTTTAATTATAATGCAAATTGACGGCAGATGTTCAACCCCGGTCATCAACACGTTCGTTGGTATCAACTCATATCGACACGGTGTACAATTAATTTTTAGCATATGTTTCTTAACAACTTTTCTATAATTTATCGCCAATAAAAATCGGTATTAACTTTTACGCCAGGCAGTAAATTGAATTTTCTTCAGAAGAGTATCTGCTGTTTCGTGCCATTTTTATTTTTTCTCCTTCTAGATAACGAAATCTTGGAGAAGCGCGGGCCACTAAATGTGAACGGTGAACACAGGTGTATACCTTTAATAGCATGGATTGGCTGAAAAGAGACAGAATAATACGATGGAGAATGTTTATGAGATTATCGTTTTCCGATATAATAATTACGAACTGTTGTCACTCTGAAAATATCGATAGGCGAAAGATAATTGAGAAAATTTAATATCTTTTTGAGTAATAATAATAATTCTCTTGTCGTAACTTTCAGAAACAAATAAACCTCGTAATATTAAATACTTTAGGTCAATATATTTGAGATTATTGTGATTATAAATTTGTATGAATTTATTGTAAATCGTTAAATACAGTGTTGAGCGCGATTTCTTACGATCCCCTCCGAGTACGCAACAGATTTGCGATGCTGTTACACTTTTTAAACTCAGATATTTCTATCCTGATGATCCTCTCTTTACACCTACGGTGATCATCTCAAGGTTACCAGAGAAGAAACTCAGGAGGTTGAGGGAAAGAATGGGGAAAAAACGTTCGTCGAGGCATCGCTAGGGTACGCAACCTCATGAAATTATCATGGAAATGTCTACGGTGCAAAAGGCTGCTGGGTCGCGTATCCATCGCCGAATTAGTTCGCTTCGTGGGTGGGAGAGAAAAGGATTCGTTGAGACGGGGAATCGAGAATGTCAGAGAGGCATCGAAAAAAAAGATGAACTACAAGTATTGGAATAAAAACGCAATCTTACGTATATGGCATGGTTTTTAAATTTCAATAATATAAGTTTTCGTCATTATTATTTTATCCATTCATCGTGACGTGAATTACACGAAATCTCAGTTGCAATACTCTCTCTGCGATATATTCAATCTGAAATGCTTTTTCTCTGTGAATGACGCACATTGCTATAATCCGGCAACTAACCCATAAAACTAACTCGTAAAATTAACCATGAAAAATAATCGATGAAGAAATAGTGGGCTGACTCACCGTAAATTTCTCACTCCGTCGTACATAATTTTTAACAGCTACCGATACTTTTACGTGACTTACACTATAAATTGATTGAATTTATTTGCAGAACAATGAAATGAGTCATCTGAGGTGGGTGCCAAGCCCGGAGGATGATGGCAAGTACCTGTCGTGTCGAGCTGAGAATCCAATGTTACCGGAAACAGCTATCGAGGATCGATGGAACCTCACTGTACACTGTGAGTAACGCAATATAATTCCATCGCCTTTAAATTAAAGAAGAATCGAATTGCACCAAGATTACGGTGGAGTGTTCATATCGACGGAGATGCGAATAACATATCTGTGCTACCTTTTCTTTCTCCTATTTTATTTGTCCCGAGGGAAGACGCTGTGCGTCAACGTGTTCACGAATGACTCGTTGATTTCGACAATCTATACCGAATCGGCCGATGGAACTAGTCGTTCGTCCAGCTGCAGCCACCAATCCCGAATCTCCCACAAGCTCGCAATGGACGGACGAGCGATCACGTCGATAATGGAGAATAAATTCGATTATTCCAATGAATTCCTTTGCTCCACGTTTCTCCGAGCATAACGAGAGTGCACTATGCTCCGGAATCTCTTCCTCCCTCGTACACTATTCCAACCATACACGGAATTTCATTCTATCGTCGTATACATATAGACCGAGGTATCGAACGAATCCCTGGAACTACGCTGGTCGACCTTCCGTAGTTTGACCAGCTATATGGATTCTTGAGAATACTCTCTCGCTCTATAGTCTCTCATCCAATTTCACGAGCAACGTGCCGAGCGATCTCGCTCGCTGTAACTCAAGATACCTCCGCGAAACTAATGAGCGTATCATGCCTCGTATCACTAACGCAATTCCTTATAGACACACACCAGTTCATTCTCAATCTCTACGGACTCGGTTCTAAAATCAGAGGAGTAACAGGAAAAACAAGATGAGGAAGAAGAATAAAAAGTACATATTACGGTAATAATTGAAATTAATAAAAGATCAGCTGTTAATTACATCGTATCCATGTTTAAGTTCATGCCAACGTACTGTAATGAGGAAATTTTTGCCGCGGACGTTGCGATCATCAATACGAATCGGGACGGATATTTGGGAACATGTGCTTCGAAACCCGTAAATTGAATATGCAGCGAAGTACCGAAAATCCATCGACGTACCATTTCCACTCAAAATTTTATCGTTTGATTAGCCCATTGAAATTTATTGGATCAATCGTGGAACTGCCAATGACAGTCTAAATGGCCGAACCTCGGCTATGCGGTCGCAAGCCAGTCCCGCTGGAATATCCTCGAGTTCGCTTACAGCTCGATGTGTAGCAACTCTATGGCCGATGTACTATACCGTAACGAGGTTCGCACGATAGGGTTAGATCGTACGTATACTCTGTTTTGCTTCCGAGTTTCCTGTACAGCTCGACAATGTATACGTGTTGCGTATACATTGGTGTTCTTCGTCGTCTATACGTACAATATCTCGTACGTAGTTGACTGTATAACCATTTACCTGATCATGCGGTCCTGCGTCCCCACGATAGCTGCGCATGTAACGTGTATGCTCCGAGGGTCGCTGCTGTTGCTGCTACCGCTGGTCTTTGGACGAAATTATGTACCGATCCGATCTGCTGCCTGGTGTTTACCTATGCATACCATGGAGGAACTGTTCCGATGTGGCATACACGACCAAGTTCTCTGTCCCTCACACCGGCTGCAACGCGATATCGTACTACGCGCTATCATTATCCGTTTATTTATGACTCTGTCTGATCGGTATGTGTGCAGGATGTACGACCGCTTGTACTCGCAGTTATCCTTCTGAACCCTCGCCTCCTACTCTCTCCCATCAATGCGGCTACCATAACTGCTGTATTAAGTACGCGCCACTTCTATGCCAAATCCTACAATAACTTTGTACTTTCACTCACCTTCCAAACAGCCAATCAATTAAATCGTTTGTTATACTTGGGTTATAATTTAATACCCATCTTATTGTTTAATACATCATTTTTTTTCACTGCACGATAAGTTGAAACAAAATTTATGCAATTAGGAAATCTTCGAAAATTAGCAAAGTTTTTCTATCTCATTTAAAATATACGTACTTCTTTATTTATTTTATTCTATTTTTTAAATAATGTTTAGTTATATTTTATTCAACCTTTTTCAACAAATTTTTCAGATCTTTCACCTTTCGATGTTCTCCTTTTTTGAAAATTATATTATACAATTAATACGTTCCGGACGATACAACAGACGAGAAGTGTCCGATAAGAATAAAAATAATATATGCGTAAACAAGTATCATTAAATTGTATTTTCAAGTTTCTGGAAGAAAAAAAATTTAATTTGTCATCGATGTGCAAAATATATTATCATTGAAACGAGATTTTTTGAAAAATGTTCATACATCTGAGGCTAATTCTTGGTTAACATTACCAAACTAAAATATACGTAGCTACGTGAAACCTGTTATGGAAAAACTTCGCTACACCGTCTCTCAATTGTGAATTTCCTTGCTTTGTAAAAAATGCAGGCTAAGTATAAGCGAACCGGGTATCTCTCATCCAGTGTGCAAACTACAGGAGCTGTACGTGTACAACTGCACTCGCGAAACGGCCGTCTACCCTTTTATATTTAAACTCGTACCACCGTATGTAGATATGAACACGGGATAAAGCACGTCGAGAATTTTCACTGGTTTCGCGGGGATAAAAAAAATCTAAAATCCTACAAACATTATGAAACACAATGGAAAATACTCGGGAGTGCAACGCGAAAAACTCGCCTAGTACATAGGCATACAGAGAGATGAAGGTAGAATGCATCGAAATGAAAATTTTGTCAAATTCTGTAGTGAATGGGCGGGAAACGGACCCTCGGGTCAGAGAATGCCGAGGGAGAACAGTGTACAGTGGGACGAGGGGCTGAATCGGATGAAACTGGGCACTGGGCGAGCGGGGTTAAACCGCAACGGCCGTGTCACGTGGTTAACGACCTGTTCGGTCACACGAGAACCGTTACTCCGCGCAGAATGCACGACGTAGCGCGTGTTCATTTACCGGACGGGTATTGCCTATCGCCATGGCGTTCCATCGGGACGACGCAGGTACATGTAGAATCTATATGATAACATGTGGCTCTTACCGCCGTTTGAACTGACGGGATAAGTATGCTCGGAATGCGTATCAACTGATTCAATGGCCAATAGATCGAGGTTCATCAGATCTATAACGGGTGTGGTAACGCTATTACTGTCACCCCGACTTTCCATACGTCGTCCTTGATTTAGGGATTGAAATCACCGTAAAGCCTTAAAAATTAAATTGCTTTGAAATTGCACTTAAAAAATTTTGCAATTTGATCAATACTTTCACTTGAAAGGCACAAAGCAATGAAATATTTACACAAATAAAATATTTTCTTTTTGTAAGCAATTCCATCGATTTTTTCTGTTTTTAACTCTGGGTTCTGATTGCAATAATGGACCGAATTGGCTTTGCGAGGTGTTTCGTCCTCTTTGTAAGAATACACCATCCGCTTTGAGTGTAGAAATTTTCAATAAAAACTTATGCAGAAGTTACAAAGGGAATCTGAAAAGTAAGTATGCAAAAGAACTTCTGTGACGACCGGACGGAGAATTTGGGAAAGTGTTTAGATGGATTGTGACGATGACCCGCCGAAGTATCGACGAGAGAAAATATATGGTGATCACTGGGGATCGAATCCGGATTGTTCATATACTGAGTAAGAACGCCAACAACTGCGCTGATGTCACCTATATATTCCTTTCAATCGAATCGTCTACTAATACGCAAGGCAGGCGTCGTTTCACTTCAAATGAAAATTTCTATAATCGGACCAGACAATATTTATCATTTTCAGATGATTGAGTTACCTAAATATTTTAAAACTAAACAAAACCAACTCGTTACTGTCGTGTGAATATCCTATTGAAATGTATTCGGCCTATAGCTATCAACTTAATTGTGTATTAAAAGATAGAATTAAAAGTAGAGACAATCTATTCACGGGAAAAAAAATATAGGAATGGTTCTGATACGCTATGGTGATAAGGGACTGTAACCGGTATGACACAAGCATACTCGCGTATACACTTGTGGTATTGGAACATACTCCGGCAAAGTTATAATGTTTCTATACGTTATGTATGTCGTCACTCTCCTTGTGGAAATATACTATTGGCAGTCTGTTGTTAATTTCCCTAAGCAGTGGAACGATGGTACCGGTATGGGAAAAATGGTCATACTACCGGAATATACATACCTGTTGCCACACGAGTATAGGAACCATTCCAATATAACATATACTTCTTTCCGTGTATAGGTAAGTGCAAGCGCAGGCAAACCGCACTGTTTGTATCATCGTTCAATATTTACTTAATTTGCATCCATAACAGCTAGAAGCCTCGATTGCTTTAGCAAGACTACACGGACGACCAGAGGGGATACACGAGTGCTTTAGATTCTTAAGGTTCTTTATCGCTATAGTGATAAGGGACTGTAGCCGGTATGAAACAAGCGTACTCGCGTATACTCTTATGGTACTGGAACATACTCCGGCAGAAAATGTTTCTATACGTTATATATGTCGTCACTCTCCTTGTGGAAATATACGATTAGCAGTCTGTCGTTAATTTCCCTAAACTGTTTAACGATGGTACCGGCATGGGAAAAGTAGTTAGACTACCGGAATATACATATCTGTTGCCACACGAGTATAGAAACCATTCTCATATATACTTCTCTCCGTGTATAGGTGAGAGCGTACGCTGGTAAACCACACTATTTGTCTCATCGTTCAATATTTATTTAATTTGCATCCATAACAGCTCGAAACCCCGATTGCCTCAGCAAGACTACACGGATGACCAGAGGGGATACACGAGTGGTTTATCCAAGTCCCTAATTAATACATCTCAGTTCACACGGGAGATCAATATGTTGTTTGTATCGATATGTGTATTCTACGAGTTTCAATGTAGTGTCATCGTATGTGTACACACATCAACATTGGAGTACAGCGTTGGAAATGATAACTGGCAGATCACCCGCATGCTAAATTGTTGCTATGCATAAGCCAGTGACGATGAAGCTCACAGCTTTGTAGCTCGTATTCGTTATAAAAAAAACTCGTCGTTTTCAACGAATAATAAACATTTCACCGGCTGCTCTAATGGTGGTCGAATAACAAGTCATGCGGAATAGTTGCTGGTATTCAGTCGTTGACTCTGTATTTGGCTCCAATAATGCAAACACGCTATTTCTACACCCACGAACATTTCCTCGAGGAAATTTCAGTTTCGGAATAGCAAAGCACTCTTGACCATCGATATTACTTGACTCGTCCCTCACGACTCGACGTTAATAACAGGAAGATGAGTGTCAAACTCGTGTTTCGCTCCATAAACTCGAATCTGGTATGATCAGTGTCAGTGCATACTACAGCAATCCACTAGTTAGTGCTACGTCATTTCCGTCAATACCTGTGGTCGGTACAGCATACCCGAGCTGTGCACATTCCATTTCGGTATTCCATAATAATCGCTATATAATTATTCCACCCAGAGATCACACTATTCGTATTCTCAAACGACTCCATACGCATATATATATATATATATATATATATATCCCCCTTCCCCTCTCTCGGCCTGCATAGCGTCAGCATTTCCTCTTACCGCTTCTATACTGTTACTATGCTGTTACTGGAATCATTATAAGAGCATCGCGGGCATCGCCCGGATGTTAAATATTCCTTCAAGCAATTCTGTTAAAAGCAAAGTTATTTCGACAATGTTGCATTGAATTTGTTGAATTTATTGCTTGAACAATGATAATGATTTTCTCTGTTTCCCCTTCTCAATGATACAAATGCTATTTTAGATAAATAAACGAGGCTATCGAGGACGTCAAGATTGCTACTTGTGTTCGATCGTATTGGACGTACCGCGCGATTACGAGGAAGTAAAGATCCATAAAAAAGGAAACGTATTGGCAGGTGGTTGGAGAGTCGGAGGAGAGTAGACGGCGTAGAAAAATCTAGGAGAAAGGGCGAGGAGGCAAGGTGATAAAATTGAAGTAAGCAACCAAGTAGCCAGTAGCCAAGAAATAAAAACCGCACGAAAATGTCTGGTGGTTCGATAGGACCGTTGCGGAAACACTTTCCGCTTGAGGAAATTATTTCACGTGGACCCCCGCGCTCTCCTCTCGCCGCGAGTTCCATGCCTCTCGAATATACTGGACCACGACATTCTCGCCCCACCCACCAGTACCCACAAATCACGCGGTGCGCGATAAATGTTCGGCGTCGCTCTTTCCAAGTTATTTATCGGGGTGTGCTGCTGCTAAGAGCGAGAAGTAGGCACTCTAGAGCCGGTACACCCGCGCGCACTTGCGTAACTCCTATCGGGGAAGAGAAACAGACTGAGAGGGTGAGTGCCTTCCTCGTTCATACACTACCGTACATACTTTCAGTACCAGTAGATATATATCCTGTACATTTATGTATACCTACCGTATACATACACGGTGTGGGTACCGTGGAATAGGATATAACGGAGGCTTGGTGGTTTACCGGGGCGAGCCCTACACTGGAAAGGAAAGAGAAAGCAAACTTTCCGAGCACAAGACGTGGTTAAAGGGGATAACTTCCACGATCATCTTGAGACCTTCGTGCGTGATATCCCCTCGTTTTTTAAAATCCCCAAACACTTTAAGAAATATACAACTAATGTAATAGAATAATATTCAACATCGTAAGGATCAATGGCAACACGGTAGAATTCTTATACATGGTTAAAAATCTTAATAAATTTATTATACAAGACTTAATGAAAATAACAAATTAGTTATATAAAATAAGTATTAATATATTTTTATTGTAAATTTAATATTGGTGGGTGAAATTTAAGAAGCCAATCGATCACCAACGATTCTACGTATAAGAATAAATATATCGTTTAATAAATTTGCATATTAAACGTGAGGTTCGAGTTATCGAAATTTCAGTCAAAGGATTCGGAAAGTTAAGTAGTATCGTCTCTGAGATTTTGTCCGCGTGGATGTATTACAATCAAAGTTCAATTACGGATTTTTTAAATACTCGATTAGAAATTAATACATGGCACACGAGCTTCCTATAACGGTATATTAATTGTCAAATAAATATTTTTTGCCGTGTATGCATTGAGTGTTTACCTCGTTCTTTTCATCGTTAGGTTCCTCGCTTTCGGCCCACTCGCGTATAATCGTCGTCGATGAACAAGTTTGTTTAACCCGAAAGAACGGGGAGAGAGACAGAGGTAAAGAGAGAAATAGAGAGAGAGCAGACCTGGGAATTTCCGAGGTTAACCGCCGAGCCCTTGAGTACCGTATGATTGCACTTATCGATAGTATGTGGTGTACAGCTATACACGGAAAACGATTGGGTACCTATAGCTATTTCGAAGCCAGATTCCCGACGATGACGACGACGAGGGAGCACGGCACGACGATTGTGTAGTTGTATAGTTATAGCAAATGTGGATTTCGAAGAGAGGTGGTGGCTCGTTTCGCCATTATAACGCGAGAGCGGAGTTCAAAACGGCGAGAACCACCGAACTCGGACCGACTCGCTCTCCGTGGACGAACACAAACGTGTTTAACGACGTCGTACAACTTTGATTGGCTGTGCCGACTTCGGGCCGGCTCCAACTTCCGGTCGGATACCGAGCAAACAACGGACCACCGGTTGACGCCGCGACGAGAACTCGCTTTCCTCTCTCACTCTCGTCTCTCCTATAACTCGACGATGGTCGTGCGATGGCCATGCTGAGTCAGATCCAACGCCGACCCGACTCTGCACAACCACCAACCTGCCAACAATACACCCGAGCTATACTAATCAGTAATTGCATACACTGTACGCTACGGGCTCCAAATCCTCTATCGTTTGTTGTTCATCCTGGCAACATGTACCTCGTTAGAGTTACTACCATGATATTTTTAATAAATTCGCTCGCCCGGCAGATTACACCAACCATATGCCCAGCGGCTTACTTTCTAGTTTTTACCATTACGGCAAACGAGAAGAAAAATCCTTGTTCACTCATTCCAGTATACCAATGACTTCCGAAAAATTGTGGTTACTTCTCACTTTTCGTACCGATGTTCAAAACACTGCGGTACTGTTCCGACTCGTTAAAAGTGTCCAGTGAAGCCACTTGAGACGGGTCATCGTCCAAACGTAGCTTTGAGTTAAAAAGAAACGTAGCCGAATTAGGTCGACTTTTTAACGTAATTAAATTAACTATTTTTATTTTCAACAATTGCTGTTTATTTTAACGTTGCACGACATCACCATGCACTCGTTTCTTATTTGTTTCTAAATTGGTATTTTGTTGTATTACTAAAATAATTACAATTTGCTTTGAGGCGAAGTAACATTTCGAACGATTAAAACGTCTTTCTTGCAGCAACAAAATTTATTTAGAACCTCACGTTAGCTTCCTTGTAATGTAGACGTTACGTTAGAAAAAGGAACAACGTTTTTTATGCCCACGCAATTTCCCCAAAAGTGCTCTTTCACCGTCTCGGGAATCGAGAAAAGCGGCACGAATTCGCGGCAACTCTCCCGTAATCGACATAGCTCTCGCTACGAACTTGGTCCTCGAGCTCAGCGTCATCCTTCTCTTTACTCCGCGTCCTTGCATCTTTCTCGCGCCAGTAAGGATCGTACCGTGAGCGCGAGGTTGGATGGCGCGACGACGATAACGCCGAAGAAATTTGTCGCGACTGTCGGTAACCATCTCCGTTGCTTCCCGACGAAGCCCCTTGGATTTGGATTCCTCCTTCCACCCTATCCGCGTCGTCTCTTCCGTAATATATTTCGAGAGACGACGGGGACCCGACGTTACGCCGATCTCTCCCAGGCAATCGCCCACCTTCTCCCCAACCCCCTTTCGTCACACCGTCGCATCTTCTCGTGTGCCCCAGCAGTCTGCCCCAACGACCTCGCGCCACCGTCATCTCATCCACCCTCTCACCGGGCCGCGCTAGCTCATTCATCACTTACACAAATGCAGCTCGCTTTATACCGCTTCGTGTGTGTATAAACTCAAATACATATGTGCGCATAACCCGGCTCTTGCCATTTCAGCGCAGAGTTGTATAGGTTTAGCGGTGGAGCATCAGTCGTATACGACGTGCCGAGATCGAGAGGTACAGCGGAGGCGAGCCAACTTACATCGCACATGCACGCCGTGTGCAAGCCACAACTGTATAGCACCATAAGCGCAAACCACAGCTCTCTCTTTCCCTTTCTCTCTCTCACCAAAACCCACCAGCCAACTTCGCGTACCCTTTCGTTTATTCTGGCGTTGCTCTGTTACTGCTTTTCCACAAGTGCCGTTGCCTCTATCCTGCCTCTGACATTTTCACTCGCGACTTTTCCTTGACGTGCATTACCACTCTCATACGTTGAATGTCTTTACTTCTCAATTTATCGCTCGGCGATATAGCACATGTGCCAACTGCTAGAGGATCTATTTAGTGACTTTATAATAGAATTGATGAAGTAATCACATGTGCAAAAAAATTTGTCCCATAGATAAATATTAAATATTTAATGGATGACATAATTAAAAGTTATTCGTACCGAAGAAAAGTGGATAAGTCAACTAACTGCTTGGATTATGCAAATTTAACAATGATTTTGGTTGCTTCGACAAGCCGTTTTCTCCGTACGCTCGTTATACTTGTCAAATATATATTCTATCTTCCCGAAACTCATTTATTTATTTCACTTTATATCACATACGAAATATATAAGGAAAGAAAGTATTGTAATTAAAAAATAATTTAACACTCATATTATAGTGTTAATACATGTTTTGAATATTTTTGAGTATGAAAAAACCTCCATTTTCTTATATTTTGTTCTGACCCGGGGGTTTGGATTATAATTTGTCCGTCTGCCTGCCTGCCATTCTGAAATTAATGGATTCCTTCGTTTCCTCCTTCCAATATGCTCCTCGTCGAACCCTTGAAGCACTTGAAAAGAATTTGTTTACAAATTAAAAATTATCGAGTCAGGTTGTCTCATTAATTCTTGATGAATTAGTGAGACAATCAGAGTCGACAAAAATTAGGGATTCAATTGATCTCAAGCAATCAAAGCTTTCGTAAAATCGTAAATGTAGCATTACACTGACTCAGGCCCGAGTCGTGACTCGTTAAAAATTTCATTTAAACAATAATTGGTCGGGATGACGAAAGTTAAACTTAACAAGGTGCGTAAATTTGAAATATTCACATTGCTTTCTCGTGATTCTCGCTAATCCACAGATTCTCCTCTACGGGAAATGGCTATCTTAATTCTGGCTTCCTCATGGATGAAATGATATTAAAAATTTCAATAAAATTGAAAATTTGGTAATATTACAAATTTCATCAAGTTCAAACCCCTCAATCGATTTTCACCAAATTCAAAACCAATTATCCTTGTACCCTAGTCAATTTGTATGCTAAGTTTCAATTTTATACATGAATATTCACTAAAGTTAGAGCAAAAATAGATTTTTTTTCGAAAAATTACGAAAAATTCTATAAAATCTGAACGTTTCGATCGATTGTTGACAAACTCAATACCGAACAACCCTGTCTCTCCTGACATATTCTTATCGAAAGTTATAACTCGATAGATGAAAAATTACGAGAGCTAGAAAGCTTACCTACTTTTTTCGAAAAATTCAAACATAAATAAATGAGACATCTATTAGCATTTTATGCGAAAATTGCAGGGGTTGCTGAAAACTAAAGAGGGTTGCGACCCAACCCATGTGCAACGTTTCAGGATGGTCGGGTAAACCGTTTCCGAAATTAATCTATTGCAAATTTGCAAGCTCACATACGCACACACAGACACACACACAAATGCCGAGCGCGCGCGCGCACGCACACCCACGGACATTTTTTGTAAATATAATTTCTCGACGTTTTGGAATTTTTTAAAAACTCTGACATCAATGTCCCGTGAACAATTTATTCCACAAAAACAGCTTTTTCTATAAGAAAGTAAAAATAAAGGACAAAAGAAAGAAATAAGCAATAAATGTTTTTAAAAAATACGCTTCGTATCAACTTTATGATGCAGTAAAAAGACTCGTAACACCTTTTTTTATTAGTCACGGATAGAAAATATTTACAAAAGTACCCGGTGCAAATATATAAAGCGAAAAAAATTCTATGTGGTTAATACATTTTTTTAGTTGGCCTTAAGAGAAACGCTGAACTACAATTTTTGTGGCTGGCAATCGGAATTTAAAATGAAACTAAAGAAGTGAATTCGTCGTAAAGTTGCCGACGACGGTAGTAACGAACATCTGGAAGAAGGCGTTTGCCGGTAAACCCATCACAGCAGCATTTACCCCGGTGTTTCGACGTCTTTCGTTTCGCTACCTCGACGACATGTATGCCGGCTGTTATATCGGCGAACGCAGTAAGCTACCCTTCGCCGGGGTTGCTTTCTCGAGCAATTTAAAACGCCGAGGTTTATTAAATATTAAAAGCACAAGGGGCTATTCTGACGTAGAAACTGCGGCACCCGACGAGTCTCCACCTTTACTCCGAGTTACGCGTTATACATATAATCATTTCGAGAAGTTGCTCGTTGCTCGAGTACTTGAGAGCGCATATAATATATATATACACACATATATATATATATATTATACTTTGGTTATATGCGCCCGATGGAACGACTGCGGTTGCCCGGATCTTTATTCGCCCTAGGGATCCTGACTTCTTTCTCTTTCCTTTCGTTTTTATTTCATTCTACACTTTGAATTTGGCGAAGGAGCCGCTCGCGTCACAGACACGACACGTTTTATTTGAACTACCCGTCCTGCTATTCTCCTTATGTATATTATAATATCATTCGAAAAGCAAAAAGTGGAAACGAGACACGAGATACGATCTACAGTTATCGTCTAACTTTTATTCGTACCCCTATTTTATTGTTATTATTATTGTATGAAACTTTTCGATTAAACAAAGTGAAATTATGAGATAAAAGGTTCCATGAAATGTCGTTATCGCTTCGGGAGACTACCGGGATGTAATTGAGTTGTCGCGATATACATATTACCGTCCGAACATATTCTATAGCATCGAAGTTTAAATATTAGAAGCTACTTTTATTTGAATTCTAATTGCTTGCAATATCAATTCTATTCTTTGATAGATTAATTTTCTTATTTTTTATTATATAAAGTAATTAATTATCGCGAATGGGGAATTGGTAAAGCAATGTCAAGGCAGATGTTTATCTTACATAGAAAAATAAATCTCATTGATTCAATAATAATTCTATCAATATCTGCCACAAACATACGTTGCATTGTTTACTCTACTTCGAGTTCCTACAATTTCATATAAGATTGAGATACAATGCGATGTATTCGAATCAAGGGCTGCCACAAACATATGTTACATTGTTTACTCTTCTTCGAGTTCTTAAAATTTCATATAAGATTGAGATACAATTTGATGTATTCGAATATGCGCGAATCAGACATTCCCAAGACGTTGATCAGAGCAGATGTGATCCTTATACTGAAAAATAAATCTCATTGATGATATATTGCAATTTCAACTCTACTTTAAATTTTTACAATTTAATATGACATTGAAAGAATAATTCAAAAATGTCCAAAATAATATGTTATTGTTTCAGTCTCATATGGAATTATAATAATTGAAAGCAGAGTCAAAAATAAAACGTTTGTGGCAAGATTATAATAAATAAATGCTACTTTTATCAGTGTAAAATTGCCTTGGCAATCTCTTAATTTCTCCCAGATATAACACTTCCGATTTTTCCACTAAAGATCCACGAGGGATGTCATTTTTAATTTGTTACTTTACGAACCCAGTAATTGGACGATCAATTAGGCAGAAAGTACCATTTCCTTTTTATGTCATTCGTTAATAAGATTTTTTTCTATCTCTGGAAGGTGTGTTAAAAGTACCAACGAGATATATAAACGGTGCAAGTATACGATTTGCTCAATTACACAGTAATAATAATAATATCCGCTAATAACGAGGTGGAGCAGAGAAGAGCCGTCGATTCTGTCCCCATGGAGCAAGGGGGTTATAGTCGTGGGTCTATGACTGATCGTGCAAGTCCGATCAAGCCCTGGGGTATGGTTAAATACGGGAAATAGCCAAGAGCTATTGATAAAGTGAGGGTTGGGGCGATGAGTTTGAAGCGAAGCGAAGTACCGGTATGGCCAAGCGTTACCGCCATAGCATCAGTGGTGTTTAATTAATCAGTACTAATTTCTACAGTGTATCGGTGTGCGACCGGTACTATCGGCTTCTCCGACTCACGCTCGCTTGCGCTATACGTGTTTGCTTGTTTCGTACCTTCGTTCGCGTATGGCAAATGAGAGGACACGGCTCTCGGCAATATCGGCGATAACTTTCCGTGATGAGTCGCTAATTACGAAAGAGACGTAAATGCAGCTGCTACGTTTATACTTCAGTTGCAGTACAGAAACACTTGTATATAGAAATAAAATTGTTTATGTAGAGGTAGACTAGTTTTGAACCTGTCGGTTGGGAAACAAGAAAGATAATTTAAAAGTATATTAAAAAATTAATAAATCGTTACTGTAGATAGATGGACGATGAAAGCAAATGAGAATGACTAGCCAAACGTAACTCGAATGGATCAAATAAATGAAAGTAACTCGATTGTAAGATCGGTTCAGATAAAATATAATAAAATTGTGACAAATGAACTTTATTTGTGCGACTTGTATGCACAATAAAACGTTACCATCGATCGGAGGGCGGGGGGTCCACCGTTTTCAATAAAAAATCGTGTTTTATTTTTTTTATCGATAAAAAAGTATCAACAATTCCCCACGATTGATATGTCGTAATCGTATTACGTATAAACAATTGTAAAAAGAGTTGTATTCGTTTCAACGGTATTTTCTATTTGTAAAAAAATGGAACTCCTTTCTGGATTAGCCTCAACACCGTGTATAAGTCAGTCGTGTCAGTGTCGCGATTACTCCTACTGTCGGGATCATGTGCACCTTAAAAAATCACGTATTATCGGCTAATGAAGTCACCGTAGATTTCTCTCGATCGGGAACAACAGTGTGGAATAGACTTCCAGTTACGATCTGACTATTTTTCTTTCTTATAGAGTACATTTTATTTTAGTGAAACATTTTTTTAAAAATAATATAAAAGGTCTTAAAAAATGTAATCCTATAAAATTGGAACGTTTTTATGGATTTTTCCCTATCGCAGCATCAATCGCAACGTTGATCATTGATTTATTTGTAAATAACTATTTATTGAAACTTTGCGACAGTTTGAATGGATGCAGACATTTTTCACACGTTTGAAAACACGATAAAATATCCCAATCCGTGTATCAATCTTTCGAGAAAATTATAACGAAGAAAGGATCGTGTCGGCTTTACCTGAACACTAAATTCCAGTTCGATCGGTCGAGTTATTCTTGAGATACGGGTACACGCAAACATATGTTCGAACATATTTTCTAAACCATATTTTTGACAGTTTCACATCACTTTGAGAATCCTAACATAAAACGCTGAAAAAAATATATTTTCATGAAATAAGAACTTCCTTTATAAGGAAGTGAAATAAAAATTGAAATATTTAACTGGCACAAGGATAGTTCAATTCTAAAGCCTAGTAACAGCATAGCGCATCTCAATATCAACGAACCCGATAAGAGCGTATGACACAAGGGAAAAAAATTAGTTGCGATAACCATTTCCAGCATATGCTGTGTCGCGAATCGGTTATAGAAACAAAATCGAAATAGTATTCCCAACTTTATTCGTTTGGTTAGCGAAAAATCGTACCGAAGACCAACGACTCGATTCCTGTAACCAATCACAGTGCTGTCACCATCAAGAGTCGTTAGGTGATGCAACTAACGTCGGTGATAGTTGTGACAAGCATTTGGATAGTACCGGCAATCTACGAGTTTTTCTCAATTACCAATCGCTTTCCTTCTGTAACTAACTCGACTGCTTGTAAAACTTGAGGATTTGCAAAAAATAAAAGTGAAATGCATTGAATTAATGTTAAAAATATAGTGAAATGTTGTGAATAGATGGCCTTCGTCTATCAAAGTATCGCGCAAAGTACGAACCGGTCCTCGCCGCTGTAAATAAATAGAAATATCCGTATTCACCTGGTTTATTTCGTATCACGCTGAGCCGATGGTTCGCACCGACCAACCGGTAAGCTGAAGTTACCATCTCGGTTGGTAACCGTTACTAGCGATATATTATCAACGACCTTGTAGTTTCTTGAACCAACGGAGTAGTAGACGCTGTACTAACTATTCCGGTTGGTTGTCGGAACCGATATGTCAGTTTCCTCAAATATTTATTTCTTTCCTTGTATAACTGCTGTAGGGATTGTTAGATATAGCCCCATCCACTGGCTTATCCTTCAATGTGCTTTCATAAAAAAATGAGAAAGCCAAATATATTATTGCAATTGAATCTTGAAGGTCCAATCCAAAATAAATCCACAGGCTGTGGATTAACGAATAACTGTGGACTTAAGAATATTTTCCGGAATAACAGTTTTTATTAAATGAAAAAATGTTACTCAAGTGGATCAAAACGTGAAATGTCTTTAGGAAAAAAAGTGAGGAGCGTCGGAGGATGAAGATCTTAATAGCGTGCATGGGTACGATCCTAACGAAGGTAAACTGGGATGGACAGTGTTTTAGCAATGCGTCAGCGATCAGGAACTCTAGTGTTGGAATTGATCCAGCTCTCCCCGAGTTATGTGTACCGATCAGCAGTTCGACTCTTGTATAATTTCAAGAAGTTCTCTCATTTTTTAAAATTCGATGCGCAGTATTAGTTCTCCATAGGAAATAAGGACTGAATAAATAATAAGAAGTTAATGGCAGGACGCCGGGATTATCGTGGAATTGGTTCGTACTCGATGGTTGCACGCAAAAAGGGATTAGTACCTCTTATTGTCATGTTATTAGCTGTCGAAAACTCATACGAAGGCTCGATGAGTAATTTTTGTTTAATATCGTAATTGTATGGAAGGTTGCTAAGCGACGTTTGGTAGGAACATTCGCAACCAATCCTCCGCCATGCATTGTTGGTGTGCCGCGCGAACGAATTCAATTTGCATTTATGATACCGGAATTAGCGATTGCCTGGTTCAAACATGCGGTTTGCCACCAATACCATACCAACTCGATTTCACTTTCAATACCGCTTCGAGTTTCCTGAAACGTGTACCACACAAGGTATAACAGGTATGGTACACATAGAATCTATAATACGGATGGATGCATGCATGCATGAATGCGACACGAAGCTCGTTAATACTGAGAAAGCAGCCCATCACCGATTCGCATTCACCAAATCTATTTACCACGGCCTAGAGTTCATAACGGAGATTGAATTTTTATTGATCAGAATAATTATTGATGGTAATACGCACCGGAAAACACGGTACGCTCAAATGAAAATTGAAAAACAAATTTAAGACGATTTGCTATATGTCGTATCTCTCTCTCTTTGATCATTGTACGTCCGAATGATTCGATAGAGTTTTTCCACCATGAATTTCTCTGCCACGATTGGCCTTTCGATTAAAAAATGACAACTGTGAACCTTACAACCGTGAAATACAGTTAACCATTTTCGTCTTTTATGTAACAGGTCAGTCGTTTCAGAGAAATTGAAAATACAGTTACCGATCGACGGGTAGCGTATTACCTTAAGGTAATTAGGAACAAAAGTTATAATCTAAGCAAATGCGGTTTCACCTTTTATCGAAACCGATTTTTCTTTCTTCTCAAACATAAAATTAATTTCTTATGAAATGTCTCTCAGTAGATTTGATTACATCAATTTCTGTTACCGATTACAGTTTTACGAGGCCTATCGTTTGACGTTAATCTACGATATATCGACTTCGATATATAATTTATTCATGTGGCTAATTAACTAACCGTAAAGTGTCTTTGGACTTGATCGTTCAAAGAATCAATATACGCTTTGCTGGTTAAATCCGAGCTTTAAATTCTGTGTTATACAGTCGATAAAGTCACCCATAACTCAAAGGGAATTTCGTAATTGGCGCAATACTGGCCGCTTACTTCTTAAGTCACCAATCCTGATTGACAAAACTTCTTCTCCGAAGCCTTGTACCAAGACTCATGATCAATATTGTTACAAGGTTGGCACTACTAAGGGATGTTAACAACGGTTTAGTAACGCGTGTCAATGTTGCGCTAATTCATTGGCATATTTCAGCATCGACGAAACGCTTGAGAAAATGTATAAGTTGGAAAAATCATAAGAAATATATGTTTAATTGGTCGTGTGCTATCACACGCAATTAAAATAGCGTGTGATCGATACAATTCTATAATACTCGCGTGTGTACGGTTTGAAGAATAATTGTGTGTGACAAAATGTAACTAATTGAGATTTAGGTAGAAAATTGGTTCAAATAAGTCGTAACGTCGATAATGGATGTTTGAGTAGGAAATAATTGTGTGAGTTGCGATGTCACGGACAGGAGAAAGGATGCTTACTCAACCCTCGTCTAAAAACTTTGTCGCTTTTGGAGAGTGGTTTCAGAGGGCGTCGTAGTGCACGTATACAAGTCACAGTTGCGAAACGCGACGCTCGTCTTACGTAGCAGGACTCAAGGAAGAAAACGAGCGAGTAGAGTTTGTTACTCGCGTAAAATCCCACACGACACAGCGACAACGTCTTAACGTTTGTGTTATTTCTTGTCACCCGGGCGAGCGACCACGAGCCCGAGTACGGTAGACATTATCCTCGAGCGTTATGTCGTGCAGCGTGGTTGGTGCACGCCAAAGTAAACTCGAATGCGAGAAGCAAGGAAGCGTGGAAGCGAGCTTTGCCTTGGCCTCAGGCTTGCGGTTCAACGCCGTTGAGCGAGCCCTCGTGCTCGCTACAATGCACACACTACCACAAATACATATAGTTAAAGCTAGAAATTCTGAATTCTCGCGAGCTTCCGCGCCAGTAAGCCATACGCAGTGGAAAAAAAGCGGCAATGAGAAGTACAGCTAATAAAACCTTGGAAATGGTAGCGTACGATATAGAAATAAATAATAAACAAAAATGATCAAGCTTTTAATAAAAGGATTATGTATGAAGGTACTATCCTAGCTCTTTAATCTAGGATAACGAGGATTCGAATATATCACCTGCGCCCGGTTTCCACTTGAATTTGAGGACGAAAGCACGTAAGCAAAAACATTGAAAAAAAATATATTATGAAAGCGAATCAATGTGAAACGAAGATTGGAAATCGAACTATCTTCGTCACGATTGTATTCTATATCCTGTGGTAGAGAAAGAATGGGGTTTATTGTCCAAGTTGCATTTAGGTTCGAATGCCGAAATCGATGGTTAAGCGTGTAGCTTTGGTTCTTCTACGTCATCCTCATCTTGACACGTTGCAATTTTTCATCAATCAAAGTCACTTCCAATTAATATTGAAATGGTTACACAGTGCACTCGATCTTACTTATCTAGAGTATATTTTTCTGATCGTATATCCAAACGATTAGCGCAAGAATGACGTTGAGGAGGTACTTGAAAACATTTTCATTCTAAAGTTCGTTCTCTTGGCTACGATTGAATCCTATTATCGATCTAGTTTATTCATTCCTATCCAAAGATATTTAACATAATGTTGACTAATGTGTGAGGGAGCAAGTTAAATCAGCAAAATCGAGGTAAGCCGGATGAAAATTCAAAAGCCTTTGACGATATTAACCAAATAAAAAAATTATACAGCTTGTTACGTTTCAAGCTAACGTCGCTATAACTATTTGTTAGTTTATTATTATTATCATTATAAATAATTATTCGTCGTTCGATTAAGAGTTGAAACTCAAATTCTGACTTATTAAGCGTATTTGTATTTAAGCACTGCTTAAAATGTTGAAGACAGATACCGCGATTGCTAACATTTATAGTCATGACTTAAAGATTAAACTCACATTTTGTGTAGAGAATAATATATGTTTGTTTGGGGCTTGAAAGGAGATTGACTTAAGAGATTGATAGAGTTAACGAGAAAAGCGTGGATTGTAGAAATAGTTGGGGTTTAGGTGATGGCCGTGAAGCGGCCTAAGAATGCTGACGGAACGTGAGAATCGCGGTCTGCATTGTTGCAGAAAGATGGAAAGCAGGAGAATCGGTCGCTCGCGACTATTCGCGAGTGGATCTGCATAGGCGGAAATTAGATATTTAGTATCCGGCACGGTTAAGCAATTGTGTTTCGAACGACGCCTTGGCGTTGGAGATGGGATAAGAGAAATTAGAATATATTGAAGATTTCTCGTACGTCGCGAGCGGATGAGAGTCGACGGAAACTGAATAGTAACGTCCGGCGAAACCGCGTTGTTAGCGTCTGAACGATTTCCTTTGACGGATATCTGAAATTTGAGAGTAGTAGAAGAAAGAGATTTTGAACATAAAGATGATAATATATTATAGAACGAGATGAAGGTATAACTAACGAGAAATAATACTAAAGAGAAATAATAGAAAATGGGATTATTATAAATGTACGTACGCCAGGAACGACAGTTAAAAATTTAAAACGTCATAAAATTTCCACCCGTGCTTCAATTTCAACGAAAAACCTAAGGAACGAAATGTCCTTTACCTACTTTACCTGTTTGACAAAATTCAGTTAAATCGGAAGAGTAAATTTTGAGATAAGAACTAATTTGTGTATTGCGTCTACAAATACAGAAGTTTGCATTTTTCGAGACCTTAACAAGCACACGCACACATAAATCCATAAGTATATTTTTTTTTGAAGAAATGAATTGAGGAAAACAAAGTTTTCTCTGTGAGGAAGCAAAATCTGTTCGCAATAACGATTTGAGAGATTTTTCATGCATTCCGAACGAGGTATCCTGGTATTTTAAAGTACACGAGTGGGTGCAGTGTTTAAAATGCAAATCGTGAGTACCCGAGAACTGTACTTCAGACAAATTACGAAATTCTTTGAGTGCGACATATATAAATAATAAACTCTGTTTATATCTATATCAAATCATAATTTTAAAGGTGAATACGATCTCCAGAATATTTTTGGCTGTTTTATGCTTTTTAATCCACCAGATTTGTCCCGTCTCCATAAAATGATATTGAACCACAGAGATCAACACGAATGCTTGCTCCGCGGAGACAGAATGATAGAATTAAATCAAATTTACTTACAAACTGAATAAGTAATGCTTCACCCCAATAGCAATACGTAAACATATATTATGTGTGCTTCTCAAAAAAAAAAAAACAAATCATCCCCATTAGATGGAGATGATTTGTCAGAACCCAAAACAGAACCCCTTCTTCCATATATTTATCAATATCTCTAAGGCTCAATGCCTCGTTAACTTTTTAGCTGTATCGCTGTTTCGCCTAGTTGATTTCGAGCTAACTCCATTCACGCAGTTCGTGTAAATCGCGATTGTGATTCACCCGTTTCGTTTATGTCGATATTTGCACACACAACCTCTGCGATTTCAATCATTTTTTCCTCGAATTTGTTCCAACTTTTGTTATTCACTCAAGTACATATTTCTATACAGTCATAAATAGATGCGTCGGTGTTCATTTCTATACCATTGGTATCCGTATAAAGCCCAAACGTATGCTTCTTTCTTCTCTATAGATAAATCACTGAAAGCACTGTACCTCGGCTCATCAACCGTACATTGTTAAAAATATTGAATAAAATTTAATCCACATATCAATTCTATAGCATGACTTAACCACTACACTTTTAATGTATAGTTGTTCGAGTAAAACGAATCTCGGTCCTCTTAGAAATTTACGTATATGGGAAACTATCCCATTGTTCGGTAAAATAGTCGATTGTGGAATTTGTAAGTAGTCACAACGTCACGACGAGTATGTGGGTGTCAAGGCAAAACTTGCTGGAAAGTCGTTCTAAAGAGAGAATGAAAGAGAGCTATCGGTTCTATATTTATATATGTACTCTTGAAAAAGCGAAGGATTTTCCAGCTGAACGGTTTTAAACCGTAGATCTCAATTGCAGAAACTCCCGGCACAGCACGCATACATAAAACGTAAAAATAATTCAATAAGATTTGCTTTAGATAGAGACAGAGAAAGAGAGAAGATAGGTACAGAAGAACTACCTGAAACGGTACAATATTGTTAATCTGGTAAAAGAGTACTTGGGTTTACCGTGCGTTGCCCGAGCTATTTGCAACGGAAAGAAAACGCAAAATAGTAAACACCTTGCTTGTCTGACCATAAAGGGTCGCAGCTACTGGTCGCGTACGTTCAAATTCTGTTTGATTTGTCATATAAACATTTTTTATTGTTAAAAAAAAAGAAGCGAGGCGAATCTGGAAAATATTACACGAAAGTCGAATTTCTGTTTATTCGCTCTATCAAATATTTTCATTTCAAGGAGGGATTTAGCGCTCGTTTACCGAGCGATGTCTCTTTGACACCATACATATAATATTTAAATAAATATTTTAACGTTTCGTCAATCTCAGCCAATATTCCATTTAAAGGTCTTTCCGAAGCCCCATAAACCTCAATGAACATTTATTTAAGTGAATAATTTGTTTTGCTTTTGAAAGTTCCATATATGCTGTGTATTTCATATATTTTACAAATATATGTATCATACACAACATTTTGGCGCATATTTTGAATAGAAAGTATTCCATGTCAAGTTGACTTGACCTGCTACGCTCACCCTCTGAAATTTGGTTAATAATTTTTTATGTTGTTTTGAGCCTAAAGGGCATGCAGCTTTTTTAAAGATTTCTGTTTGGTAACCCCTATGTGAAAACAATTTTTTTTAAAATTAATTTACTTCTATCAAAACGTTGACAAATTTTCAAAAATTTGAAAAAAAAATCACAAAAGTCATATCCCAGAGTGGATCGACGTTTGCTTCTATTCTTTTTTTGTTTCAATTATTAATCGAAAACATATAACTGAACGTCAGCTCACTTTGGAATGTGATTTCAAAATTTTGTTATCTAATGAAGAAAAGTTATGATTTAAAAAAAATGTTTTAAACCAAACATCGATTTTTCAAGATTAAAAGTCGAAATTCAATAACGATTAATAATAGAACTACGGGACCAATCGGAACTATTGGTAACTAGAACTACTGGACAATAATAAATACAATGGTAAAACCAGTCATTTTACTGGTCCAGTATCAATCGTCATTGAATTTCGACTTTTAATCTCAAAAACCAGTGTCCGGTTAAAAATTTTTTTTTTTTTAATTCAAAACACTCTCTTATTAAATAACCAAATTTTGAAGTCGTGTTCCAGAATGATGACTGAACGTGGCGTCAAAATTTGATGACAAAATGACTGGTTTTACCATTGTATTTACTATTGTATACCCAGTTATTTTGACTGGTACAGTACAGCTCTATTATTAATCGTCATTGGATTTCGATTTTGACGACAAAATATCCATCCTACAGACCGAACATAGACGATATACCTATATAAATGTTAAAATTTACACAGTCGCTTGCTTTAGAATTACTGTGGTCAATAAAATTGTCTATAAAATAATCGAGAACTGTGAGATTAATTCTGCAAGGGTCACGGGGGCGTAATTGGTAACGCACCAAGTTGAAATTCTGGGCGTTCCCGGTTCAAACTTGGGTCGTGGCAGAATTTTTTTCACAGTGCCTTTGTTAAAGAGTCATCAAATCAGGTTGCTTAATTGAATTTTAGTTCAATTGATTCAAGCAATTAGACCCGATATCTATAATGATTCGCAAATGCGGAATTTGAATTAGGCTTTAAATTCCCGCGCTTAGAATCGCGATCACGTATCTCGCATCATGAGTTGCGTTTCGCAAAATATCCACCTACTGACCGAACATAGACGCTGCATCTATATAAATAGTAACTTATCCAAATATGCAGAATGACATACGTATAACTGTATGGTGCAATATTTGTTACCTATATAGCATACATGTATGTTGCATATATTTATTTATTCTACACATATAAATTTTCATTTGGGAATTTATATTTGAATTTTAGTAAGTAATTAATCAAAGAAAAAATTCACAGTGAGGAGCGCTTGTTACGGTGGATATTGCATACAGGATAATTGGCAATATGGTGAAAAATATCAAAGCACAGAATGCAACCGTGCAAATAAAATATCTGCGGAGCGTACAGTCGGAAAAACGTTGTTGAAAATCTGTTTGGTCAAACGCATGTAATTAAATTAAACGAAAATATGATGAAACGTTTTTTTTTTCCCTCTGTATAATTTGACATCCGAAGCACTCGATAAATAGGAGTTAAAAGTTGTTAATTTTTTTCAATTCCAAAACTGCATCCACTGCCGTGCACACCATCGAAAAACTCGATGAAAACGCAGTGGATGTTGGGAGAAAGATCGATACAGACAGCCCAGATCTCACTGTCACCGGGCACGGTAACAAAAGTGGGAAATACGCAGGAATAACGAGGGATACCTGGCAGGTCCCCAGGAGAAATACGGAACGATGTGTTTCACTTCTTTACGAGAAGCTATTTAAATTTTATGCTCGTCTTCGGCTGCTACGCGACGTCCGCTTTGACCATTTGGCTGCTTGTTTTTCAACGGTTTTCACGGCTTAACGTGTTGTACGTGGTTTTCTTGATGCTTCTACTATCGCGGTAGTTCGTATACCGTAGAAATACATGGAGCAACGAGACTCCGAGATTCGACGCTCGTCCACCATGGTTATGCTCTTACACAATACGACTTCGATGAATTAAACTTTCCTTAGTTTCCGCCAACGCGTACTTAACTTTTTTAACTCCCTGCACTTTCAACTATGTTTTTCCACTCGCGGTTTACCGCGTTCTCTGCTGTTTATTTCTCTGCGGTTATTCAATTTTACATTTCAACTACTTTATACGATCGGGTTATCGATAAAAGAGAACGATAGATATTCTTGTGGTGTACGAGGTATCCATGAGATTATACGAATGCAAGTATAACATTGTAGGGAACGTTGCAAAATTAAAGGTAAATTTGCTTGGTCCCTTACACATGGAATATGAATTGACCTAAAATTGCCATTGAAAAATGATATAGTGTACGCTATATTTCAATTAGTAACAATAATACGGTTAACATTTTGCTTGTTCATACAGGAAGCTTTGTTTTCATCAGAGTAAAAAACAAGATATTTTATGCTAAGATATTCGAAATGGTATAAAACTTTGAGAATAGTGGTTTAAAAAAAACATCTCTACGTGTAATTTACGTAATTACGACTCAAGATCCAGTGACGGGCTTAAATTTGATTCAACGAGTGAAATTTAATTAAAGAAGATTTGAAATTGAATTTAAAAATGTGTACTCGTGCCCCAGCTTGCGTAAATTTCTAGATATCGGCGTGAATTTTTTTACACAAATGGATTAAAAACAAACAATGTTTGGTATAGAATTTGACGAGAATCGATCGAATGGTTGAAATATTTAAAAAAATGTAATCATTCGAATAAAAATTACTATCGAGACATGTTAATGTCGTAAATCTTTCGAATTTCTTGAAATTATTAAAATAACATAGTCTAGTAGAATCTTGCATATTGCTTTTGAAGAATGTTTGTTCCGCTAACTTTTACAAATCTTAATGAAATAAAGTAGTTTGTATAATTTTTAAACAAACCTATAAGGCAGAGCGATTATCCTTGCTCCATAATTATTACGAATCATCCACAAAGCTTTCTCCAGGAGAAAGGCAAAATCGATAAA